>CM075279.1:10000-1210000 GCA_037678475.1 x Bolboschoenoplectus mariqueter
AAATTTGTGTGTATATTGAAAAGGACAGAACTATTATTTTTTTATGTAGTGAATCAATGCTCATTTGAAGACTTCAGGGTTCAGATTGCATTTCTATTAGTTTAATTTAAAGGATATTTTCTGCATACATTTAGCTAATTTTATGATATCTTCAATTTTTAAGATATATATTTTCAAAAAATATTATTCAAATTGAAAAAAAAATTATAAATGTGTTTTTACTTATTTAGAATTAGGATTCATTTGAAAAAAAAAATACTTTGCTTTCCGTCAAACAAGATGAAGTTTTTATTTTCTGATTGAAGTACTCTCGTACGAAGATTCGAAAACCTAGATAGTTTGCAGCTTAATTTGTTGCATATATACTAGCATAGCATAATAGCATTGGAGGAATCCGGTTCAGACAGACGAGATTAAGCTGATTTGAACCCCCTTCCTTTGCTTTATATATGCTTCAAAAATCTGACCCAGATGCATGCCTCTGCCTCGTGTTCTTTCACGTGTCCATGGTTTGTTTGCCTGTGTGACTCTGCATGTCGCAGGATATATGCATGGATTTTATCATCTATCATCTATGGCTGAGACCAGTAGCATGGATAGATAGATATCTAGAGATGGATACGGATGTATATGTTACTCCCACTAGCAAAAGTGCATTATTCCTTCAAAGAAGAAAAAAAGCAAAAGTGCGTTATTGCCTATACCTGATTCCATGCATTTAGGTCACTCTTGTGACCAGGGACCTGCACATTATTTATTTGACGGTGACGCTCCCAACTATTTGACATGACCGGGGCTAAAATTAAATATTATCTTCAACGTGGGTTCAATCAATCTAACGTTTTTGTTTGTATTTAATTTGCTACTATATTTGGAGAGAGAGATATATATGTATATATTCAACGTCCCTTTTATGTACTGGATAAAGTAACTTATCTTGTAATTAAAATGAGCAATTCCAGCTGCTCAATTAGTGTCTCTTAATTTTATGTATTTTATAATTTCTATAAAGAACATGTTCTGGTCTTGCTTCCGTTTTATTAATGATTGAAATCTGAAAACAGTTGAATTTACATAAAAAATTTGATGATGATTTGCAATCACATAAAATGAATGACCAAGATTTAAGTTCTGTAGTATTAATTTGCTAATTATCATTTTGACTTGTGATTTTACAATTAAAATGTTATAAGAACATTTACGTGAATTACACATGTTAATGTTAATTTGACACTTGTAATTTCAACTGAAGGAATATGAAGAACATGCTAATTTATCATTTTTGTTGGACTATGGTTACAACAGCCATTACTCTGCTTTCATTATATGGGCAATATCTATCTACTTGAGGTAGGGGCTCATATGGATGTAGAAAAAGCTTCTGAAACGTTTGCTTTGACGAAATAATAAACTGAAAAACATTGGAACCAGTTTTTTTATTCTTCGACTGCTCTGTCTTGGGTGAAGAAAAAGGGAAGGAAGACGAGCTTCAATTTCTTTGAAAGTGTCATATAAGTTGTTGTAATTGTTTTGGTAAGTTATATGAGCATCTTCTCCTTACAATCATAAAAGATTGCTCTATTTTTCTAATTCTAAAAATTTATTCTTTTTGTCACGTCAGCAAAATTGAATTAGGGAATGGAAATATTTTAAAATTAATGTGAAGAAAATCATTAAATAAAAAATATGGATAATAAATTTAATTTATGAAATTACAGAAATGGGGATACTATATTTTCTAATTATGAAAAAAATTATTTTTGTTACTTAGCGAAATCAAAGTTGCAAAATAAAAACATTCTAAAATTAATGTGAAGAAAATTATTAAATGAAAAATAAATTCAATATGTATAATGGCAGGAATAAAGATGCTCTAACTTATGGTTAATGAGTCAACTAAGAAATGCGGGGCTCTGGTATATAGAGAGAGAGTAAATCTAGGGTGAACTTAAGCACACCAAGCTCTTTGATGAGTTTAACTCAAAAAACTATCGAATCGACTTTAAATGACAAATCCAAATTGCTCAATAAATTCATCATATTAAAATCTCGTAGGATACCGAAATTTTCTATTTTTAGAATTTTCTACCTATTTTTTCAGATTTTTTAAAATGATCTATTCTAATATAAAAACATTCATTATTTTATTATTATTTTAGAATCATCTTCAAAAATTCGAAAATCATAGTTAAAAAACTCTAAAAGTAGAAAATTTTGATATCCTATGATATAAAGAATTTTTTAAGCTACTTCGATTTGTCATTTGAAATCGTTTCGATTATTTTTTGACTTAAGCTCACCAGGGTTTGATGAGCTTAATTCAAAGACCTACTCAATCGGTTTCAAATGATAAGTCCATATTGCTCAATAAATTTTTCATATCAAAATCTCGTAGGATACCGAAATTTGCTATTTTTAGAATTTTCTAATTATTTTTTTCGGATTTTTCAAGATGACTCTAATAATAATAATAAAATAATGAATTTTTGCATATAAAAATAGGGTATTTTAAAAGAATATAAAACAAATAGTTAGAAAACTCCAAAAATATAAAAAATTAGTATCCTACGAGATTTTAATGTGAAAAATTTATTGAGCTATTCGGATTTATTGTTTGAAGTTTTTTCGATAGTTTTTTTAGTTAAGTTCACTAAGGCCATTGGTGTGCTTAACTCAAAAACCTATTAAAATGGCTTCAAACGATAAATCTAAATAGCTCAATCAATTACTCATATCAAAATCTTATAGGATACTAAAATTTTCTATTTTTTGGAGTTTTCTAACTACTTTTTTCGTATTTTTTAAGATGATTCCAAAATAATAATAAAATACTAAATGTTTATATATTAGAATTTGTCGTTTTGAAAAAAATTTGAAGTAAATAGTTAAAAAATTCAAAAAATAGAAAATTTTTATATTTTATAAGATTTTGATATAAATAATTTACTAAGCAACTTGAATCTAAAAATTTAAATCGATTTAATAGATTTTCGAGTTAAACTAATTAAAAAAAATTGTGAGATTAAGCTCGCGTATATATATATGGAATTGTGTTACGTTGCACTGCAAAGCAAACCGATTTGTGCTTGGCGTTTCCGAGCCCGTCCGATTCGCGTCAAGATCCGTGCAGATCAAGGCGCTTGATGAGCGAAAATTTGAATTCGCTCTCTTCTCCAGTCCAGTTCGCTCTCTCCCTCCGATCCAATCCCCTCTCTCGCGACTCTCCCTCTCCCTCTCTCGCTTCTTCGTTTTGACCTGCCAGGAGCGCGGCCAGAGCGACGACGCGTCCTCCATTTCTGAGACTTGTTTCGATTTGGTAAATCTCTCTGTCTCTCTTCTTCGTTGAGTTTCTCTCTTTTTCTTCGACCAGCAGCAGTGCAGCGGCGGAGATAGTTGTGCTCCATCTTGGCTGCGCAGGTTCTCTACCCCCCCCCCTCCCGCCTCCCTCCCTCCCTCGCTCCCTCCCTCCATCTCTCTGCGGCAAAAAGCGTAGACATTTTCGAAATATTAATTGATGCTTACAAAATTTGCGATTTGAGAATTAAAGTGTTAGTATTTTTACAAGTGATTTGGGTAGAATTGAGGTTTTTACTATAAATCTTAATCTGGGTATTTGCTATCTTGTTTTTCACAAGTAACAACCCAATTCCCAAATTTATTCCATTAAAGCTATAAAATGGAATTACAATTAATGTTATCCCCAGTGTGCAGTGTTTAAATAAATGTTTTCTTCTACCAAATGCAGCATGTGGTTAGTGCTGGCATTTTGATGCTGTGACGAGCCAAAAGAAGAAATGTAAACATTTTGCAAAGCCCCAGTATCTTAGCAAGTGCTATATTCTTTCTCTATGGAGTGCCTGTAAGAATAATCTCATTGTGAAGTGCTTTTCTGGTATAAAGATGATTTCAGAAAGAACATAGAATAATTCTGATTTACTTATCAGCTCAATTCAGAAAAGGCCTTCTTCTTCTTGGTATTGCTATGAAGTTTTACTATATGCTTCTTTTTTATTTTGATCTGTATTGTATACGACTTTACCTGTCACCAAGCATCAGAATGATATTTAGTTGAGAATCTAATAGAAAAGCTGGAACCGACCTTAGTTCTATTTTGTATATAGTTAATATTATGATTTGGATATAGTCTCGTATTTGTGATCAATCTGTTTTGTTCACTAGGTTTTCTTTAATAATATTTTGTAATTTTCATCCATTTCGGTGATTAGAAGACCTTGCTAAGGGGAAGGTTATGGCAATGGTATTTGCGGATGCTATCCTGAAGCCTAAACTTTTATTAACTTGTATATTTTTTTTAATTTTTTGTTTTTATTTTTCACATGTGGCATATGGATTCTGACTGAAAAAGGCCACATGAAAATCATGCCGAGAAGTCAGTTTTGTTGCTGGACTTTGATAGTTGTTCTTTCTCCCTCTCAGTTCATCTAAAGGTTACTTCATATCAATTTTGCCTTAGAAAGATGAAGAGCATCCGTTCAACGGTTCTTTTTTTTAGAAAATCTGAATATTAAAAAAGATGATTTCTACTTTTTGGAGAGATGAAAAGAGAGCGGTTTTAAAATATATAATGAGTGTCAATAACCGATAGGTTGGCAAATCAACGGTTATGTCTTAGCGGATTCATATCAGATTCAATTTCTCTTTTAAAGGGTTTACTTTCAAAATCAGAAAACTGTTTATTAGTTGTATTCTTCAGGAACCAATAACATAATTATATTATTTTCAGACTTTATATAATTTAGACCATCATTAATCATAAATTTATTAATACGCATTCTACACATTAAAGGTATCACTTCTCATGACACATATTGAAATCCGATAAATAATATTAATTTGATCACTTCATAACGGGTTTAATTAGATATTTGACAGTCTATTATTCAATATATATTTATATTACATATAAACTCATATATTTTGTAACTAATAGAAATTAATTTCAACAATCTCTCACTTGAGCTATATGTATATCCAAATAATATATATATTGATAAAACTGAATTGAGTACTCTAACTATGATGTCATAGGCTTTTGTTTCATCAACCAATTTCGTCACAAGGACTTAAGTAGTATTTGTCTCATAAAGCGAAACTAAATCAACATAAATCACTGTGTAAATATAACTGAACAACATGAATCATGAAGTGGATGTGTAGTTTGAAAAATTACATGTAATGTGATCCACATACCTATCTTCAATTTGGTCACATTATAATAATTTTGAGATCAATCACAAATTCAGAATGCAAACTAAAAAACTGAATATCGAAAAACTTTATTACTAAAAAATTGCATGATACAAACAAAAGTATATATCATATAAAACATCAAGCACAAATACAATCTTCCACTAAATTTGTAGATCCTCTACTATACAAACACTCATATAAGCGACATGCTCCAAATTGCTTGGGTACTAAAACTTTAGTCAGTGGATCTGCAACGATGAAAGTCGTTCTAATATGCTCGATATTGATTAGTCAATTCTGAACTTTTTTCTTTACGGCAAGAAATTTTATATCGATGTGCTTTGACTTCAATTAGCTTCTGTTGTTGTTTGAATATAATACTGCAAAATTATTGTCACAATATAATTTTAATGGTAACTTGATAGAATCCACTATGCGCAGCCTTGTGACAAAATTCCGCAGCCATATTCCATGATTCGATCCCTCAAAATTTACACTTCTCCAAGAGATAGCTCCACCGGCTAACATGAAAATATAATAGGATGTAGACTTCATGCTATCTTGACAGCCCACAAAATCAAAATCAATATACCCAATGATCTCAAGCTTGTCTGATCTCCGATAGGTGAGCATATGATTCTTCGTCCTTTGTAAGTATCGTAGTACTCTTTTGACTGCTCTCCAGTGATCCAGTCCAGGATTACTTAAATATCGGCCCAACATCCCCGTAATATACGCGATATCCGGACGCGTACAAACCTTAGCATACATCAAACTCTCGACGACTGAAGCATATCGAATTTGCTGCATTTCTGACTTTTCAAGTTCTATTTTTGGGCATTATTTGAGACTATATTTGTCTCCTTTTGCAATCGGGGTATTACCTGATTTATAATATTTCATGTCATATCGCTTGAGAACTTTGTCGATATATGCTTATTGTGAAAGATTCAAAATACTTTTAGTGCGATCTCTGTATTTTTAGACCTAACACATATGATGTTTCTCCAAGATCTTTCATTTTTAAATTCTTGAAAAGACATTTCTTAGTATCACGCAACATATTTATATCGTTCGTAGCAAGCAATATGTCATCAACATACAATATCAGGAACATGAATTTACTCCCACTGAACTTGTGATATATACATTCAACCACCAAATTAATCTCAAAACCAAATGAGACAATCACTTGATGAAATTTAAAATACCACTGTCGAGACGTTTGTTTGAGCCCATAGATGAATTTATTTGCAAATCGTCTTCTTTAGGAAAAAATACGGTGGCAACACCATATAGATCATTTCATCAATGCCACCATTGAGAAATATTGTCTTTACATCCATATGATGTAACTTAAGATCATAATATGCCACTAAAGTCATAATAAGTCTAAAAGAATCTTTCATCGACACAGGCGAGAAAATTTTCGTAAAGTCAATGCCTTCTTTTTGTGTAAAGCTCTTAGCAACAAGTCGTCCTTTAGATCTTACAATATTACCTTTTGAATCTCGTTTAATTTTAAATATCCATTTACAACCAACAGGTTTCACACCTTCAGGTAATGAGACGATATCCCAGACTTTATTATCATGCATTGACTTAATTTCATCATTCATAGTTTCGATCCACTTCTGTGAATTCGCACTTTCCAATGCTTGACGGAGGTTGACAGGATCATCTTTCATCATGTCAATGTCAAATTATTTTCTTGAAGAGATACAACATAATCATTAGATATTACACTTCTTCTCTTTCTGATGAATCGCCTTAAATACACTTGTTTTTGAAATTTTTTAAGGTGGTATAGGTTCCCTTTCAACATCAACATTATCTTGTACCGGATTCTCTTTCATTTCTAGAGGTTCATTCACAGTATGTTTATTCATTGTAGGATCCTGAACCAATAAGTCTCCAGATATTCTTATTATAATTTGTGTCATTGTTGGTGCCACTTATATAGGGTTATGTTTCAAATACAATTAAGTTCTTTAAGGATGTTATGGTTTAAGGGGAAATGCAAATCAAATTATCTTTGAAGAAAAATATGATTCTCCTATACAAGTTGCACCAACAACTGTACAAATTATAATAAGAATATATGAAGACTCGCAGTAGGCTCATTCATTGTAGGATCCTGAACCAATGAGTCTCCAGATATTCTTATTACAATTGATATCGTTGTTGGTGCCTCTTATATATGAGAATCATATTTTTCTTTAAAGACAATTTGATTTGCATTTCCCCTTTAATCATAACATTCTCAAAGAACTAAACTGTATTTATCTCAAAAATTATTCTATTAGTGGGATCATAAAATTTATACCCCTGTGACCTATCCGCATATCCGACAAAATAGCAGTTAACTGTCCTTTCGTCCAGCTTTTTCTCTTGTGGCCTGTAAGGTTGAGTGTAAGCCGAGCAACCCCAGATTCTAAAATGTTAGAGACTAGACTTCCGCCCAATCCACAACTCATATGGAGTTTTGTTTGCTGCTTTAGTTGGTACCATATTCAGAATATATGCTGCTGTCTTAAGTACTTCTCCCTAGAGTTTTAATGGAAGCAAGATATGAGAAATCATACTCTGCACCATCTCCATTAATTTTCAATTGTGCCTCTCAGCCACACCGTTCATTGCGGACGAACCCGGCATTATATAATGTGGCACAATTCCACTTTCCTCTAAAACTTCAGCAAAAGGCCCTGGATATTGTTCTCCTGAGCCGTTATATCGATCGTAATATTCACCATCACGATCTGATCTAACGCTTTTAATCATTTTGTTGAGTTGTAATTCAACTTCAGTCTTGAAGGATTTAAATGTGTTCAAAACTTAAGCTTTTTCTTTAATTAAAAATATATAGTCATATCTAGAATAATCGTCAATGAAGCTGACGAAATGTACATGCCCATTCTTGGTAGCTATAGGGAATGGCCCACATACATCCGTATGTATCAGTTCAAGAACATTTGTCATACGATTAGCTGTATATTTGTGCATGCTTATTCGTTTGCCCTTTACACACTCAATGCACGGACCGAGATTCGACATGTCTAAGGGCCATAGGATTTCACTTTGAATAAGATGTGTAATTCTCTATTGAGAAATATAACCTAAATGCCTATGCCAAAATGCAGCTGAATCATTATGTGTTAATTTTTGTCTAATGCTTCGAGTTGCATTGTTCAAGTTCTCATTATAGGAAGCAATAGTATCTAAAGCATAAAGATTATCCAAAAAGAGATAGAAAATCAGAAGCAACCAAATTTGAATTTTGATACAAACCAAATTTTTTATCTCCAAATGAACAAGTAAAACCTAATTTGTCTAATGCAGAAATAGAAATTAAGTTACGTCTAAAAGACGGTACAACAGAAGTATCAAACAAATCAAAATACAAATCAGTTTTTAGAAATAATCTAACGCTTCAACTATAGCTTCAACAGCGGTATGCATCATTTCAAAAATGTGCTCTCTGACATTGCTCTTGCCATTATACTTCATTGTGCAGAGTTTGTTTATTTGAATACCTATTTCGGCATTCCCATTCCTAACAAACATCTTCTCAAGTTCCTTAAAATAATCTTTAGCAATAGTAGAATCAGAAACTGATCCCCTAAAACTTTCAGGAATGGTCTTTTACATGACTCGTTGAAACAAGCGATTTGTCCTCATCCACTGTGCATGTACATTTTGTTCTTTTTCAGAACTATTTTCATTAGGCCCGTGTGGCTTGGCCTCCTGTAACGCTATGTCCAGATCAAGGCACTCAAGGATAATCTCTAGATTATCTTTCCAATCCTTATAATTAGAACCCGTCAGCATTGGAATGTTATTGATACCGGCCGTAAGATCAGTAATTTTTGCTGAAAAATATTTACAAAAGAATGAATTAAGAGTCTGAATTATAATAAAAAAATCAAAATAAGGTATATTCTATCAACTAAATATCCTCGAACAATAAATGTTCTTTGGAGTCGATCATTATTCTAAAATAAATAGGTATAGCAATAGAATATAACAGTCAATTTGATATCAATAAGTCAACCATTCTTTGGGCCAATTGACTAATTACATCAAAAATATAATGATTATTACCTATTCATCACTACAAGTATACACATATAATATTTGATCATTATTTTTTCTTTGGGCTAATCCAATAACCAAATATTATATGTATATCTTCTATATATAAATTGGCAAATGATCGACATAAGTATGAGAGCTTACTTTGATAAGATGATAAATTTATCAATTATTTTCTAAAATATATCTTAATCCGAAACCTTCATAATGATTCAATATTATCCGAATAAAAAACTATATCAAAATTTGGCTTAACCGATTTAACAATAATGGGCTCATAAAAGGCAGAAAATAATACAAAACAATAAATAACATGAGTCCAAATCATAAGTGAGATGGTATGACCCAAGACACGATAATCTCTACTGTAAGAATCCACTCGATAATGGCCTTCATCCATCTTTATAATATTCTTCATTCTAACTATCTACTCTAATAATAATAACTGAAAAATTACATTAAAGTCGTAAGGGTAACAGCTCACAGACTGCATAATAATACACATAAGCGACATGCAACTCACCTTTAATTATAAAATTAATTAATTCAACGGGACACCTTAGGTCGCATTCACATACATCATTCATGCATTCATTACAATTTTTCATACAAGACAACGAGGTCATACTATCTCATATTCCAAATATGCAAAATAAAATTAAGCACGCAATACAAAATAGGCTTCCCAATAGCGGCAATCCTAGGCTGGGGGTTCAAGAGGGCAGTGCAACCCTTGAAGGGGGTTTTAGGGGGCAGCGCCCCCTGAAAAATTTGCCAACTTAATTTTGCTATGGATCAAAAATTTCTAAATAATTTTGGTTCGAAAATAACCGCAACGAAATACAGATTATAAATTTGTACCTTTGACTTGATCCAGAAATTTTCATAACTGATCAGAAATAGTTCAGAAACTAGTTTGTGGGCCAATTAATTTCTTAAATTTAACATAATTTTCAAACTTGATTGTCAATTTTGAAACGCATAATTTAAACCTTAACTTAATAATAAACAAAGAGTTAATTCTCAAATTGAATAACCAATTAATTGTCAATCTTGATTTTCAAAACCAATTTGCAAAACTTTATTTCGATTTCTGAAATCAAAATTCTAATTATCCGATATACAGATTTCCGAACTATTTGAGAAATCATATTTGATTAAATAATTTGATTAAAACCAACAATCAAATTAAAAAAACATATCTTAAAATCATAAATGTCTAACAAAATTTTCGAACCAAAATCAGAATTTAATAGTTCAACTAGAGTTAGCTCTAATACCACTTGTTAGATTATTTACCATAATCCTTTAGTGAACCTTTGATTTGAATTAAAATTATCTTGATCCATGTTGTCGGTCTTTTGGAGAGACACAACTCCGTTGATCACCGGATTCCTTAAGCCTTCGCGGTGATCTTTCTCTTATTCGATGGAGAGAAAGAGAATCGGCCCAGCGTTTTTTTTTCAGAAAACCCAAATATTGAGAGAGAGGATTTCTATTGGTTTCTACTTTTTGGATAGATGGAAAGATGACGATTTTGAAATATATAATGAGTATCAATAACCGATAGGTTGACAAACCAACAGTTATGCATTAGCGGATCCATATCAGATCTAATTTCTCTCTTAACAGGTTTACTTTCAAAATCAGAAAACTGCCTATTAGTTATATTTTTCAGGAACTAATAACATAATTATATTATTACCATACTTTATATAATTTAGACCATCACTAAATCATAAAGTTATTAATACACATTCTACACATTAAAGGCATCACTTCTCATGACAAATATTGAAACCCGATAAATAATACTTAATTTGATCACTTCATAACGGGTTTAATTAGATATTCTACGGTTTATTATTCAATATATATTTATATTACATATAAGCTCATATATTTTGTAATTAATAGAAATTAATTCCAATAGTGTGTAGTATGATGTTGTTGTTAGAAATATAAGGTTGTAAACTGGATTTGTTGGTAGTTAGTAATTTGTTGCTCTCTGTTTGCAATTAATTATATCTGTCTATTTCCACTTATTTGTTTGCAATTAGTTATTGTCAGAAACCATAGAAAAGAATGAAAGTTCAACATGAGTCTAAGAAAAAGAGTACTCAAAGATGGACAAAAAAAGCAACTGCTGCTCTATTGATCACGATGGATTAAGTATTATAACATTCTTTCACTGAAATCCAGTTTATAACTCCATAAGGTATAAGTTCCATAACATTCTTACAACAAAAACTAGTTTAGAACAAAAACAAATTTTAACAACTCCAGCTTGCTATTAAGACAACTAACCTCTTTAGAATAAGAAAAAAATCTAAAACAAAAACAGCCATCAGCCATACAAAATGCAAACAACTTCAGTTTAAATTTTTAACAACAACATATAATCTTCAGTAAGTGCAAACAACTCCATCTTACTCAGATTCATCCTCACTAAAGGAATTTTCAGTGAGTGCATCCTCGTTGTTTATATGTTTGTCCTTGCCCTTTGTTTTTGCTTGCTACTAGATAAAAAAAAATATTTAGTCATGAACAATTAAATACATTAACCACAAACCCTCTGAGAGAAAATGAGAGTTTATGAGGCTTTGTACATATTGATCTTCAAATAACCCAATTTTCCTTGAATTTTCAGTTTTTTTTTATTTAATTCCCTCCAATGCACTTTGTTTCACATTTGTTTCGCGCTTGAACCAGGCCTATGCGGCATCAAAAATAAATCAAACCCTCTGCTGGTACAGCAGAGGGCTATATCTGTCCATTTTACAAAAATCTATAACTGTTTACTTACTGATCCAATTGGCCTCAAATTTCACCAGCAGTTGAATAATGACTTAATACATCTTCTGTCAAATTTTGAGATTTTTCTGAAACTTACGTAAATTTCTATTAATTTCTGAAACTTATCAGCTCATAACACATGTGAAGGTCAACCCTCAGTCAACAGAGAATTGAATAAATCAAAATAAAATCAATAAAACAGAAAATGCATATGAAAATGGTTCTTACTCCTTTAATGATTTTTCTAGGTGATCTGGTGGCATAAAATACTTTGGATTTGGAATAAACATTTTGATTTTCAAACTAAACTGAGGTGAACATCCCTTCTCTCATATGAACCTATCAATAACGACCAAGCTTTTAAAAAACATTTAACGGCTCTTAATTATGAGGCGAGCAGTTAATGGTTTAACGTTTAAAGGGAATTAAACGGACGTTAAATCATAATACGGATATTTTTGTAAAGTCTATTTTTTGACATTTACAAAGAATAAGTTATGTATATTTATACTTAATAATTAAAAAAATAATGAAAATAAGCAAAAATAATAATTATATCATTAGTGAGTGCTTAATCTAATTAATACTACAATATTATCACATCATAAAAGATTAAACAAAAATAAGAAATTCTAAAGAGTTGGACACTATAAAATATATTTTAATTTTTTCAATCATAAAAATTCAATATGTTTACTTTGAGCGTTTAAAATTGCTCATAATATATAACTTTCACACTCAAATGAATTTAATAGTATTTAATCACTTTGAAATAATATAAATAAACGTTTTATTAGGATTAAAATAATTTAATTCTCAAAAAATGATTAAAATAGTTTTTTCTCAAATACTTAACGTTAAAGGGTCCAAAACGATTACACGGTTTAAACGGAGTATAAATTCCGTTTTTTAAAAGCTTGATAACAACTGAATAAAGATGAGTCCAATGTAATTAAGGCCCAATTAGACATACTCCCCGAAACCCAACTGAAATAATGCAACCTTTCATTTGAGTTCATTTAGTGCAATTCACTGAAAAGCATTACACGGGGCAGGAACTCAATGGTACCAGTATGCCAGTATGCGATTCACAAGCTTAAACCTTGAATTAACTGCTCAAACATACTTCAAGAGGCTAGAAAAGAATAAACAAGTGAAGAGGATGCTTAGCTTAATGAAAAGCACAATCGCACGGAAATAATTCAATTATGCGATGCTCAGTAAAATGACTATACGATGCTCAGTAAACATGGAAATAATTCAATTCAATGGTAAATTTATTTAATTTGATCAAATATGCAACTCAACCTCAGAGAAAGGGAGGGAAGAAGAGAGAGAGATGACCAGATTGAGAGCGTGTGCCGCAGCCGAGTCAACGATGACAGCCAGAGAAGGCGAGAAAGAGGAGTGGCACTGCTCTTGGTCGGGGGAGAAGCTTCGCTCCAGAAGACGAGAGAAGGGAAGAGGGAGTAGCGGGGATGCGCTCCAGAAGACGGGGCAGAGAGAGGTGTTCGCTTCGTTTTCCTTCCTCTCGCTATTGAATGGGACTCGGAGCAATTCGGTTTCAAATTATCGCTCATCCAGCGACTTCATCAGCACTAATCGTGAAGTGAACCGGACGGTCTCAAAAGGGCGAAGCACAACCAATCCGGTTTGCTTTGCAGCGCACCGTAACACAATTCATACGCGGTTGTTGTTGTTGTTGTTCTTGTTGTTGTTGTTGTTATTATTATTATTATTATTATTATTATTATTATTATTATTATTATTATTATTATTATTATTATTATTGAGAAGGGAGCTCATACACAGATACGGTTGTTAATATCGCTATCGATACGAGTTTTATTATACACGTTAAATGAATTATTATATATATTAGTGACATTTAAGTTGAATAATAGAAATATTGTATGACATAAAGTCGTTAACTTAAATAATATTTCATTTAATGTGTATAATAAAGTCTACATCAATAATGATATCAATAATAATATCTCCATAACATTTGAGAATTATTATTTTCAATTCCTTCATCAATATTAATTTCTTATTAAATGGATTTGTATTTAGGCTTTATGTGGAATGACTTTTTTTTGAAATTATTCAAAATGTTTATAGTTTAATTATCTAGCTAGTAGTTTAAAAAATCGTTTATGCAACATGTTCATACATAATATTACTTGACGATTGCAATAGTATATAATACATATCATTTATATTATCTGAGTAGATATAATGTACATTGTTAGATATTATTTTTTTTGTATAGATTTAGAAAAGATTCATGACTCTATTGTTATGTAACATATATTTTATTAGATCACACTAAAAGAAAATAAATTAGATTTTATGCATTTGAGTATATGATACTTAAACAATTATCATAGGATGACAATCAATCCAGTTTTGGATATAGAGAGTTGGAAGGATACATTATGGGTCACAACAAGTGTGTTGCAAGTCGCAGGCAATGTGTCACAGGTTGCAGCAATAATGTTGTGAGTCATAGATGATCTATGTGTTGCGGTCAACAAAAAGGAGTCATTATGGGTCACAAATGCATTGCTATGAGCCGTAACAAAAATTGTTGCGGGCCGTAATAGATTGGTCATTCTAAGAAGTATCAAACTTAGAATTGCTGAATATGAAAAATAATGATGATAAGTCGGTTCTCAATTGCTAGTACGCACAGAACCTGAGGAACCGACCTACCCACGTTTGGACGGTGAGCAGGGGCTCCCCAGCACCTTATAAAAGGGCATGCGCACCTCAAAGTCCCGATATTTGTTTTAGTTTATGTACACACGCTCCACCATCTCAAGTGTTGAGATAACCACTATCCAGAGATTTGTGAGGGTTAAGAGCAACCGACTTAATAAATACTAGCAAGGAGAGTAATTGATATCTAACGAGTTTCCGGTGGATACCGATAGAAAACTCAGAGTTTACAGACAATTACATCAGCATTAAACGCTGAAGTCAGCAGAACAAATATACAAATCAGTTTGTATTTTAGAAATCTAGTTTGAAATTAATTACACAATCTTTAATATTTTTTTTGAATTTTATTTTGAAATTCTAATTTAGCGTGAGAACCATAACATTCCAACAATTCCTTTGCAACATATCTTCGGATAAATATTTTTTTACCATATAAATTTCTCGTGGCAGGTGACTTGTCAAAGTATGAAGAGAGCTAGCTAGAGATGGTAAACAAGGTACGACGTAAAAAGCGTTATAGTCACTTGTCACATCCACTCGTGGGGGGCAGTACATTGACATCTCAGGCACTTAAACCTTTCTTCTGCTTTTTGGCCGAAAAAAATAAAATAATTCTACCATTCATTTAAATTTTATGGTACAATTAATTATTACAATACATTTTTTAAATATTATTTAAATTAAAAAAAATTAAAATTATAAATATATTTCTAATTACTTAAAACCTATATCAATTTAGAATTTAATTGATCATTTATCACGAAGTCATTAAAATTCTACCGTTAAAATTTTAAAATTATTTGATGAAAAATTTATTGAGCAATTTGAATTTATCATTTAAAATCGATAAGATAAATTTTAAATTAATAACATCGAAAGGTCCGATACTCTTAAAAATACGTTAACTGAATGTATATTTTTTTTCAGAATGAGAGTACGACGAACTGCACAGTTCATACAATTCAGTTTTGTTTTGTAGCTAGTTGATGTATAACTCAAGCAGCAGATGACTTGTGTAAAATTAATTGAATCAAATTTTTTTATTCTAAAAAGTTGGAAAATTGGTCTTTGGCGGTTGCTGACCGCTGAGTATATGTTTTTTTTTGTTTGTTAAGAGTTTCAAACTGGTCTCAAACAATATATATGATTATGTTTGCTTGTCAGTAGAGTTGTCTGAAAATTTTGAAATGAATTAGCAAAAGATGAATATTTATCGAGAATAAGTACGGAACCGTGCTTCCTGGAGGAGAGACGGACAGTGGTTTAATTTGTTTTCTGGTAACTTATTTGCAACACTATTTGAATTGTTTGTTGTCGTAGCTAGTTGGACCGAAAGAGAGGAACATTTTGCAAACTTTTGCTTAGCTTGACATAAGAAAAGTGTGTGTGTGTGCGCGCGCGTAACATGCACCGTACCAGCAGTGATCCGACCCGACCCGGACCTTACATTTCACATTTGTCCTCTCTCCCGAAAAGAAAAGAGAACCAATCAACCACCCCCCGTTCTTTCTTTTTTCTCCTCTCCTCTTCACACCCGACATCCCGGCCCCTCCACCTTCACATCCTATCAAATCACATCACATCACATCACCTCTCTCTCTCTCTCTCTCTCTCTCAAGCTCTTATGCCTCTCCTCTCTTCATGCTGCCAGTGCCAGACTGCTCGCTCCATCTCTTAAACCATGGCCACCTTTCTCCTCTTCCTCGTCCCCATTCTCTCTCTCCTCCCACTCTCTCTCTCTGCCTTGACCATGCGACAATCAGAGAAAGAAACCCTCTTTCAAGTCATGGAATCCATGTCATCAGACCGTGTCTGGCGTGTCTCCAACCCTGACCCCTGCACACCAGGCCAGTCCTGGCCCGGTATCGAGTGCAAACCCGGTGCCGATAATTACTTGCACGTAACTCGACTTGACTTCGGATTCGGTCCCAACCCCAGCTGCATGCACAACGCCACCTTTCCTTCTCTCATTTTCACCTTGCCCCACCTTCAGTCTCTCTTCTTCTTAAATTGTTTCAACGAAAGAAAAGCCTCCCTCTCTTTTCCCCGTTTGAATGAGAGCTCTCCTGACTCGTATAGCTCTTTACAACAACTCAGCCTCAAGTCGAACCCCTCTTTGACCGGTAAGATACCTGCTGAGATCTCCTTTTTCAAATCTCTCCAAGTTCTAACCCTCTCTCAGAACAAATTCTCTGGTAGTATACCAGATTCTGTCGCCAGTTTGACCTCTCTTATACATCTTGATTTGAGCTACAACTCACTAACCGGTACGGTACCAGTGCAAGTTGGTCAGTTGAGAAACCTAGCTGGTCTTGATCTCAGCTACAATTCTCTCTCAGGATCAATACCAGCATCCATTGGCAACTTGGGCCAGCTTCAAAAATTGGATTTGAGCTCGAATAAACTCACTGGTGCTATACCAGAGGCAGTTGGGTCTCTCTCCGACCTCTCATTCTTGGCACTAAACAACAACAGGTTAAGTGGCAAGTTGCCGAAAGGGTTTTACCAGCTTCGCAATCTACAATATTTCATCATGGATGACAACCCCATGTTTGTACCACTACCATCTGAAATCGGTAACTTAACACGATTGCAAGAGCTTCGTCTAGCGAATTCAGGTTATTCAGGCTCTATACCCATTAGTTTTACATGGTTAACCAATCTATCGACTCTGTCCCTAGAGAACAACAAGCTGACAGGAGAAATACCTGTCGGGTTATCCAACCTTGGTAAGATGTACCACTTGAATCTCAGTAGAAACATGTTGAATGGGGTGGTACCGTTCACTGCTGGATTTGTGAAGAGGCTTGGTAGAAACTTGGATTTGAGCGGGAATACCGGCTTGTGCATTAATGGGTCAGATGGGTATTATGAGAGGGCAGATGTCGGAGTTGGCTTGTGTGGGGAGAATGCCAGCAGGACGGGTACCGGTTTGAATTCGAGTAATGGCAGTTCATTTAGGATTCAAGGCTTTTGTCAATTTGGAAGTTGCTCCAATATAATGGGTGTATTAGGTTTTTGGGGATTTTATTGTTATCTATTCTGAACAATTGATTAATATTATGAAATGCGTTATAATAATTTTTTGTTCTTCTTGGAACTTAAATTTTTGTAGTTTGACCTTTTAATTGATCCAATTTATTAATTTCTTTTTTCTTTGTAGAATTTCTTGTCTGTAGATAATCGTTCGCTATATATATTAATTACGGTCATCGATCATGAGATGAGAGTATGGAAATATATTATGGTAATGTGAAACTTGGCAATGTTTATTTGGCTGCTAATAATACCAATTTCTAGTTGTCTGTTCAGCTCCTCTACCCAAGCTATATATATATGACTCCATTTTGGATGTAAGAAGCATTCCAAGCATCAGAAAACTTGCAGGGTGAACAAGAGATTAATAATTAATTGGTGAAGGAACGATGAGTCTTAAAGTTATGCATGGACTTGTGGTTCTTTTGATTTCTTGTGTTCTTTTCTTTTCATGTAAGGTTTTTTCATGCATTTGAGACTTTCTGATAATTCTGTCGAAACTAAGGGTCTGATGGGCAAATCAACTATAGCGAGAGAGAGAGAGAGAAGTAACTACTAAGTAGCTATTGAAAGCTTGGAGCAAGAAAAGGGCAAAGAAATAAACAGGGAAATCCCTGGCAGGAACTATTTGGCAAACAGAGCAAAGAAGAAAAAGGCAACATACATTTGTCATAGATATGCATCATAAAGTGGCAGGGGTGTGCACGGGCGCGTTACCTGCTGGTTGGTTTGTTAGAGATACAAGGAAAGTGAAAGCGATGCAAGGAGAGGAGACGGTGCCAAAAGCGAGTAACGGTGGATTTTACTCCATTTCCTGGTCAAGGGAACCAAAAAGATCTGTACGTGACTCCCACGTGCGTGTGGGGTCCAGTAGACTATGCTCATGTCTCGTTGAACAACTTCGAACTGAGCTAGCTTCAGTTAATTTAATTGGCGCTCTTTTCAGCCCCTGTTTCCTTTTATATATGGTCATGTCATGTCGCAGAGTTTTTTATTTTATACGGCGTGTCAAGACACGGTATATATTGCTCCCGGTATGACGTATCAATATGTATTGCGTGTCGTGTTGTTATTCATATTGTGTTGGGTTTTTATCATTAAAGGCATAGTACGTACAGTTAAAAAGGTCAACACGGCACGGGGATATGCATAGATACGACACGAGAACACAATTTATAATTTATTAGCAGGACTATTGTAATGGAGATTAAAAAATATGTTAGATATGATATTTGTGTCCAGTGCAACGTACCCCGCAACACCCCACCTCCTTAGCAGTATTAAATATTCTCAAAATAATGTACCATGATAAACATAATTTAATTTTAAATTCAATTTTTTTCCAATTGTTTTGAATTTTTTAGCGGCAAAAAAATCAGAATATTTGTAAAAAAAATTCATTTTTTTAAGATTTTTTCCGAACTTTTTACAATTTTTTCGATTTTTCTCCCATCAAATACATTTAATACAATTAAAACACACCGTATCACTATATCAAGTCGACATAACATAATTAAAATACGTCATATTTAACATAATATATCGAATCGATACAACATATATAACACGTCATACTTTAATCATACTGTGTCATCCTCCCCAAATTTTAGTAGGACACGACATATATACGAAAAAAATAAAAAATCCATGCAAGTCATGCACATATTGAGAATACCATCATGTTGTTTAGAGAAGGAACATTAATTAATGATAATTGATTTTCCACATGCACTATATATTGAGTGGATTTCAACTTTTTTTTGGATCAACGTCTACTGCGCCAGCTCTTACCATTGATTTTTTACTCCCGTTTCGCAAGGAAATGATATCACCTATTATTATTATTATTATTATTCTGAATATAAAAGATTCTATTATTCAAATTTAAATGGTTAAATTAAAACGAACGAATTAAATTTATTTATTTAAGAAATTTTTTAAATTTTAAATAAAATTGATCTGATCAGTTTATTTTAATTTGACGATCCGAATTTGAATAATAGAGTCCTACTTTTCATTTGGAATAATAGTAAATACACACTCATTTTATAAGTAAAATAAATGTGATTTAAGTATTTTAAAACATTTTAATATATTAAGTTAAAACACATATAAAGGTAGAGTAAAATTAAATTACTTAATTTCATAGTTTTTAATATTTTTTATTTTCACTACTTCATCTATTTATTTCACTGCTACTAAATATTGATATTTTAGAATGATGTGGCACTTATTCAGTTTTAATTTAATTTTATTTATCCAACGGAGAGTAATAGATAATAATTTTGATTGAAGTTGATTGTATTTTAAGTCATATATTAATTTTGGTTTAATTTCTTATATACCCCTCAACTTTTGTCCATTTCCTTATTCTCCTTTCACTCTTTTTTTTATATATATAAAAGCTCTTGTTAATTTATGTATTTATTTTTTTAAAATATTTTTTATGGGACTTGAATTTGTGTCTCTTCGTAGAGAGACGATGTATATCATCACTATATTAGATCCGTAGTTCTTCTCCTTTCACTCTTGAATATATCTTATTTGCCTTCTAAATCTTTTGATTCTTTCATATTTGCTCATAAAATTTATGTCATTTTGTTAGCTCCAGTAAAATAATGATGTATGTTTCATATTAGAAATAAAAAGACAAAATTGTCCTCAATATTGTGCCGTCCTTTATCATTTCTTTGTTGTTATCAGTTCTTGTTTCGCACCACCTTTTTTCAAGTCTTAATTTTATTCTGTTCGAGATGTTAAGATTCAAAATAATGATGAAGGCGAGCCAAGGCATATTCTAATAATGACTTACGTTTTTTTCTGTCTTTTATAAAATCTAAAATAATATCACACGAGAATTAATCCACAATTAATCTTGTTGGCATAAATTAACATATTGTAAACTAGTAGTTATTAAACCATTTGGCGCCATACCTTTTTTGCATTATTTTAAATAAGCTGTTATTCCGTATCAGAGATTACAAAATGCAATAATGCTAGAAGAACATTTTCATTAGAATATACATTCAAATTGTATAGTACGTATAGTTTTAATTTTCTAATATGAATAATGCTTTCACTAAAATATGTTGTGCTGTTTGGGACAAAAAAATTTAGGAAGTTATCTCGATTGGTATATCCAATTTTGGATGGATCGAATAGAAAGCGATCAATTTTAGCTATCGTTTGCAAACTCTCGGGAAACAAAATTAATGTCACACTTTCTGTTCCGGAGTCTTATAATCGAATTATGTGCTAAGCACGCATCATGTCTACGGAAATTTTGATCATCAATAATCGATAGTTAGTTACTTCATATCTAGCTTTTGTGAGAAATATCAGAAAGATATGGTCATTATTATTAAACATAAATATTATTTATTTGAATAATAACTCGTGCTAGTTTTATATTTCCTAATTTTATTCCGGCGCGAATAATTTTCTTCTTCTTCAATGGGCTGGAAATAGAGAGTCACATACATATATGGGCTGCTAATCTATAAATTAATTAATGAATTTTTATTCTTATTCTTATAAAATAAATAAAATAAATAAAAAAAATAAAACAGGGATTATGATGTCGCTTCCTATCCTGCATTAATGCGAGGAAATTGCTTTCGTTTTGACCTTGGAGTGATGCTGACAGCTGACTCACCGTCCGTCCATTCATCCTAAATTTGCAAAGAAAATAAAACAGCTCACTACAGCTTATTTGAGATTAGCAGGGAGGCCTACTGTTCTTCCTTCGACCCATCTTTCTTATTCTGAGAACTTTTTGTATATGCTTGATTCATTGTGAGTTAACACGCCTATAGCCTTTGCAAAAGCATGCATTACGTAAGAACAGTCAAGTGAAAGAAGAAAAATGGATATTTGTTTTTCAAGGAGCATGATTGGGTTGTTGCTTATTTTATTTTTTAAACTGATGCAGGGGTGATATGTCATACAAGCCTAATCCCCGTCTGGCTCGAGTACTTGATACCCTCTTTATATTGCATGCTGAGCATGAAATGAACTGCTCTACTTCTGCTGCAAGGCACCTTGCTTCAAGGTTTGTACATTGGTCCACGAATCATTGCAAATTTCCAGTATTTTTTCTTATTACTTTGCTATACTTTCATAGTGGGGTGGATGTGTATACTGCTATTGCGGGAGCAGTTGGAGCACTCTACGGGCCACTGCATGGCGGTGCGAATGAGGTCCCTAGTTTCATTGAAGGAGTGAAAAATAGGTAATTTTTCTTAATAGATGAATTTAGCTATTTTATTTTCATGTTTTACCCTAGCTAACATTAAGTTATTCAGTACAGTATTTACTGATTGACATTATTTTTTCTAATTTTCTTTGTACTAGAAAGCGCAAGATGTCAGGTTTTGGGCACCGCGTTTACAAAAATTATGATCCACGTGCCAAGGTCATAAAAAGATTAGCTGAAGAAGTGTTCTCCATTGTTGGGCGGGACCCACTTATTGAGGTATATATGATTTGTCAAATCTTTTCTTAGTAAATCAATTAGATGATATCACAAACAATAAACATTGTTTTTAGGTAGCTGTGGCATTGGAGAAGGCTGCATTATCGGATGAATACTTTGTGAGAAGGAAGCTTTATCCCAATGGTGACTTCTATTCGGGTTTAATTTATAGGTACAGTGTATAAGTGGATAATGGAACATAAGTTTACTTGTTAATGGTGTGATTAAATTTTCAATTCTTTATTAGGGCAATGGGATTTCCTACTGAGTTTTTTCCAGTGTTATTTGCTGTGCCACGCATGGCTGGGTATTTGGCTCATTGGAGGGAATCGCTTGATGATCCTGATGCTAAGATAATGAGGCCTCAACAGGTGTTTAATTTTGTTTCCTTTTTGTTTATTCTGTAGATTTATATTTTGGGAATCAGAGTCCTTTTTAAACTTTTCCAGGATTTTAGTTTCAGTTGATAAGCTAAAAGTTTAGCTGGTATAGATTCCTGTTGTATGATATGCTTATCAAGCCCAGTAGAGCAACCATTGTAACCCAATTTTACCTTGATTACTTGCACCGTAAAAGTTATGAAAGTCAAAGTAAACCAGAAAATGGGCAGAAAGTAGAAATATATGCCTGATCTGAGCCAACATGGTACAGAGAGAATTAGCACCTTGTAAATATTATATATCAGTTATTTTTCTTATTTTTATGATATGCTAGGTTTCAACGAAAGACTGCTTGCAGCTGAATCTGACCAGCTCGGTCAGCTAGCTGTTTCTAACGCCAGCAAGAGGCGGCTTGCCGGGTCTAAGATGTAGATTATTCTGTCATGTATATAACAAATCAGTTCAAATATTTGGTATCACCGTTGCAGTTTGGTGGTGGTGCTGGAATAGGAAAATTATTTAATCTTTATGGTGTTAAATTACAGATTTTGGTCTATTACTGTAAGCAATAATTGTAACATTACATTACTTGTGGGCAAGACAAGAGTGCTAATGCACCAAGTTGTTACCTACTACTAAACCTAAAGATTATGTTTGGTTGAAGCATAAAGTTATGGAGGTATAATTTCTTATGTAAAGTTATGATATCATAAAGTATTTTTGTTTGGTTGAGCAAAGAATAAGAAGAGTATATATTTATGTTATCACATTAAAAAAATATAAATATTACTCATAATGTCAACTATAATAATTTTTATAATGAAAATAATAAAAATAAAGATGATGACAATATCATCAATTATTATTATTATTATTTTATTTTATTATTATAGCAACATCAATAACAATAATAATTTCTATCATGATAATATTAGTTAAATAAATAATATCAATATTTAAGATTAAGTGATTATACAAAAATAATAAAATATGATAATATCATTGATAATCACAATAATTATGATGGTAATGAAAAATAAAAATATTCGTGATTATTAATAATTATATAAAATGATAAAATATGATATTTTTTAATTAAGAATATCAACATGTATAAAAATAATAAAATAATAATAATATTAGTAACCATCATAATATTAAATAAAATTGTAAAAACAACAATAAGTATGATTAGGATAATAATAATACCAACAATAATAATGATTATTATTATTACTATAAATTGTTGGTCTCATTAAGACATAATTTGAGGAATTAAGAAGACTTGTCAAATTATGGAGCCATAACTCTCTTTTCTTCCTTTAGTTATTCAATCATAACATTTGTGAGTTCCGAGAATACCCCGCGAAAGCGGAAAGCGGAAACAAACACATAAACCCTAATTTTGAAGTGCCGGCAGCTTCCCCTGGTATCGGCCGCCGGAGAAACATAATCTCTCTCTCTGCCAAATCCAAAGTAAATTAATAAATCAGAGCCAATTCTCTTCTTCAACCCCAGATGGAGGTCAGCCTGGGCGCCATCCCCTTCGACCTCCATTTTCATCCTTCCTCTCCTCTCGTCGCTGCCGCCCTCATCAACGGAGATCTCCATTTGTGAGTCTCAGACCTACCTTCGTTCTTAATAATTCACGCTGAGCTTTCGTTTTTGTTTCCGTCTCTTTGTAATTGACTCCCTTTCTTTGTTTGCTCCAGGTATCGCTACTCAGCGGGCTCTCGACCTGAGAGGTAAATCGACTCGATGCGATCACACTTCTCCTTAGTATTGGGTAAATTTCATTTTCATAAACTATTTTGTTCCATCTTCTCTTTTCCAGAGTGTTTCAAATTAACGCACATGGAGAAGAATCATGTAGAGCTGTTCGCTTTGCAGACTCTGGAAAAAGTAAGCAATTCAACACTTCTCTTTTCTTTATTCCGACTACTTCTTATATCACGCTTTAGTAATCTCTGTGCCTATATTTCTCCAGTAATGCTCACCGCTTCACCGGACTTCTCGATTCTCGCAACTGATGTGGAGACTGGAAGGACCATTGCTCGCCTAGAAAACGCTCATGAGTAACTCTCAATAACACATTGCCCCTCTTAATTTTTTGCCTTTTTTTGCTCTCCTGAATTGCTCTGTGTGGTTTACCAGTCAACTCTGCTACTTTTGTAGTAATTTTTAGACCAGCAATTTTTCTGGGGATTTGCAAAGAAGGCCCCAAATTGAAAATCTTTAGCATCTGTACAAAACAATAAAATAAATCCAAACCAATCATGCATGCACAGAGGGAAACACATAGCATGTATCTGTTTGGTGGAAGTTCTGATCTGCCGTCCAAAGAAAATTTCATAGTTACCTCCCTAAAAGACTCTGATTCACTTTACAGCCTCTAAATGGCTTCAAAGCAGCCCATCAAGTTAAACACCTTCAACTGACCTTTATATCGGATGAAATACAAATACTTATTTCAGGGAAGCCATAAATCGACTTGTTAATTTGACGGAGACAACAGTTGCATCTGGTGATGATGAAGGATGTATAAAGGTATGCAATGTGAACATTCCTTCTGACAAGTGTTCTGGATGTTTCTTGGTGCTCATTAAGCATAATATTTCATGGTCATAATGTATAAGGGTATATAACTGTTTATAGTTCTTTTTTTTTTAATTAGTTTTTGCTGGTTTATAAATTTCCACTGTCTTGTAGGTATGGGATACTCGACAGCATGCTTGTTGCAATACCTTTAATGTCCATGAAGATTATGTCTCTGACCTGACCTATGTGCCAGGTACCACGGAAATCTTGGGTACCAGGTACTTCCATTTCAGCCTTTCAAATTATTTATTTAAAGTTCTTTTCCTGTCAATGTAAGGAATCACTAAGCAGTTAGTTAGATTTTGTATCTAATGGAAATTTATCAGGTCAATCTTGTGAGATTTTCTGTATTTATTAGCTCCTAACCCGCAATAAAAGTTCTCTCTTCCAAAAAATGAAAAAACTTATCATATTCATAGTCTTCTTACTCTCTTGCTTCGAACTACCCTGAGCTGTATATTTTTCAAACGTTTGGCTGTGAAAAAATGAGGAATGCATGGGTACTGTCACAACTGGAAGGAGGAAATAGTGTAGGATATGCATTATTTTTTTTTTGACATTTTGTAAGGTCACAGATCAAATTATTTCAGTATTATCTGGATCTTTGCTCTGTCAAATGTTGTACCTAACTAGACTCTTGTGACTTCCCCATTTACAGTGGTGATGGAACTCTATCAGTTTGTAGCTTGAGAAAAAACAAAGTGAGCCTTTCTCATTGCATTTATATTACCAAGATGTTTCTCTGGTTCTGAATTGAATTATCAAATTCTCCTTTGTTTTTTATTCGTTGCTTTGTTTTCTTGATGCTAGGTTAAATCCCAGTCTGAGTTCTCAGAAGATGAACTTCTTTCTGTGGTTGTGATGAAGGTAACGTTATACCTTTATTGCTTAGTTATGATCTATTGTTCAAACTTTGAAAAAAAGAGCAATTAGTAGGTCTTGTCTAATTTATTATTTGTTCTTCAGAATGGTAAAAAGGTAATTTGTGGAACTCAGACTGGTGCTCTGTTGCTGTATTCTTGGGGCTATTTTAAAGATTGCAGGTACCCTATCTAATTTGCATTTTTGTATGCTAATGCTGTGGCAAAATGAAACTGAAAATTTTGATCCATGCAATTTAATTTCATATGCATTTTTGTTTATTCAGTGATCGGTTCCTAGGCCATCCAATGTCAGTCGATACACTATTGAAGGTGAAGAATACTTCACTTCAAATCTTTTCTTTCCAAACTAAATTTTGTGTTTTCCTGTTACTCATATATATTTGTTTATTTATTTTTCAGCTTGATGAAGATAAATTAATATCTGGATCATATGATGGTGTGATCAGGTCCAACTCCTCGTCAATGTTTCTTTCTCTAGCTCAACTGAAACAAAAAATATATTGTGGTTGTGACCTGTTTATTTTGATAAATTATCTGATATTTTGAAATTTATACAGGTTGGTGGGCATACTACCAAATAAAATTATTCAACCTCTTGCAGAGCACTCAGAATTCCCTATTGAGCGCCTCGGTAAATCCCACATTCTTGAAAACTTACATATTGTGTTTCTTATTTCATTTCTTGTCTTTAAGGAGTAGATCTGCTTCGCCAACAAAATGTCAATGTATCCTAATTTCTACATAATCTTGCAAATAAGAGAAATACTTATCATAACTCTATAAAATACAGAATATTAATTCTTTCCTCTTGATTATTGGGCTGCTATTTTTTCCCTCGTCAAGTGAGGAAAGGATTTTTTTACTATTGAAATGGAGGAGCATACATCATACTTTACCATGTTTTGTTTGGTTATGTTGTGCAGCTTTCTCAAGTGATAGACAATTTCTGGGAAGCATTTCTCATGATCAAATGCTCAAGGTGATTTACTCTTTCCTCAAATTGTTGGAAAATTCATCATCTGTCGCCACTAGACCTCAAAATACAATGGGAATACACCCTGCAAAATGAAATTATTCTGTTTGATCTTACTGCCAGAAACACATAACATATCTTCTATTTGTAATTTGCATTCAACACATTCAGAGACATTTGCAACGTACAGTGAACTATTAGGTTGAGATGTTGGAATGGGCCTTGTGCCTTAACTGTTGGTAAGTTTGCTTCCAGCTTGGCAAGTTAACTTTTATCTGAACAATGTCATTCCAGCTTTCAGTTCTATTGAACAAGTTTGAAAAACGTTTTGAGTCTAGATAAGGGCAATTTGGTTAAATTCTTGTTCAGTTTTCCAATTTCGTGTTGTTCTCGAACAACCAGAAAAAAACAGCCTTTGATGGAAGCTAAGAAAAATGTTGGCTTTTATCTGCAAATATGGCAAAGGACCCTTGCTTTCGTCTTGCTCATGTAATGTACAATTTACAGTTATGGGATTTAGAGGAACTACTGAATACACCTCAAGAAAATAATCATGAAGAAAATGAAGCTGTTCAAGCTGACAGTGATGACAATGACGATGAAGATGACGATGAGATGGATATTGACATAGGACTCCCTAAATCATCAGGTAACTTGGATAAACTTTTAATGGCGCAATTTGCACTAGGTACCCCCGCCTTCCTCATTTTCTTTAAAAGATTCTAAAGTGCCCTTACTGTTCATCTTTGGGCAAATGAGCAATGAAAGATGGTGATTTGAGCAAACTCTGTAAGAAAGTTGGAGAGGAGGGGTGTAGCTGAAATTTTTCATATGTTTAAGAGAGGTGTATTGGATATTTCTTCATGCAAATGGGCATGCACGTGCATATATTGCATTTTTCTAAGGGCATATATGAAATAGTTTTTTTTCTTTTTAATATGGCAGTATGACCTGGTCTAATCCGTGATAAGGATGACATAGTGTGGAAGGATTCCACATGATATTTAATTTGAAAAGATGCATGGACACAAATAACAAATTACACGGATATAGACTATTGTTATAATCAAAATTGTTTCTTTCATTCGTGTATTAACGGTTCCCAGTCGTCCTCTCCAAGTAGTGGAATGTTTAGTGTTGGTTTGAATATCACTATAGATTTGAACAACTGTAAATTCAATACAAATCCTTGTTTGTTTTTTGAAGTAGACAAATTCTCATTTGTTAATCCTTCCAATATTGGCTTTTTAATTTCGTTTTTAAATAGGATCCAAGAGGAAGAAGTCAAGTAAGAGAGGAAGCTCGACAACTTCTTCGTTTTTTGCAGATTTGTAGCAAATGTCATGTGCGAGAGTTTTTTAGATTTTAATTGGCATTACATGTTGAATTGAGATTTGTCCTAAATTTTGGCTGGTGGCCTTGAAGGGCTGATTAGTATTTGTGTTTAGCTTATAGAGGTTTCAGAATTATATTTGAAACGTTTGTGTAATGGTTTTACAACTTATCCGTGGTTGCATATTCTTCATCAGGATGCTTTTGATATTTATGATATAGTTGCATGCAAAACTTCCGTGCATGACTTTTCATTCAATTATTTGTTTGGTAACCGTAAAATCTATTGTCAAGATTAGTATATGATGGTTGACTAATTCAAGTTTTAAGTTGTATCAAATTAGATCATCCATTTAAATTATAAAGAATCTGCATTTTTTTATGTATTTTTTTTTATTTTGATAAGCTACTTGTTAGTTTTTTAGTTGTCAGATGAGTTTTTTTGTTGATATAGTCTATATGTTGTTTGTAATTTTGTATGGGTCTTTTCTCTTTTCTATAATTATAATTTACAAATACAGTCATGTTAGAGCTGGGGCAATTTTCTGTTCTTGTATCCTGACACTAAGGGCTCAGTATCCATATTTTTAGCTCTTTTATCGGTCTTCTTAAACATTTCTTTCAATTGTTTTGCTTCACAGTCACAGACAAAGGAATGAATTTCATTTGTGATTTGTTACGCTTGATATCCACATATTGGCACCTAATAGGCATGACGGTAAAATACTTCGGTCTCTTTTGTCAGACTAAGAAATAGCACCAAAAAAGACACTATGCGAATTATACAATTTCACTAGCGAGCGAACGGTATTTTTGGATAGGAGTTATATTATTTTTGTAACAGAAGTGATGATGCCGTTAATCATTACGATAATAATAATGAAATTTATAGTAATATTGATAACAATAATAATAATAATAATAATAATAATAATAATAATAATAATATAAATAAGAAAGTGACTAATATTACCTCAACAATAATCCCCTTAACTAATTTTATCATTTATAATAACAAACAATGGTTTCATGGTTCCAAAAATGAAAGAAAAATGTGTCATTTTCCATGCTCTTGGACGAAAAATCACGTCCTCAGTTCACATCATACGCGCAATGCTTTTATCAACTAGGTGTTTATATTTTTGAATTATATATTTATATTATTATAACATGTATTTACACTATTATATTCGGTATTTATATTGTTGACTTTATGTGGACTTTATTATTTTGCAAATTCATTTTTAGCAATTGTATTATTCATATTTTTATTTTTTTCTCTTTTTAGCAGACCATTCTCTCTTTTTTTTCATTTTTTAATAAAACCATAAACTTTCATTAATTATTTCTTATTTTTAAGAGATTTTATGTATTCATTATTAATGTATAAGAGATTCATTTACTATATAAATTTATGTACATAGCTATTAATGAATTAATATAAACATTTAGCTTAATAGTATAAACACCTATCATAATAGTATAAATACTTGTCGCTGTAGTATAAAATTCAGTTTAAAGTTGTAAACACCAACCTAATATTTTTTGAGTGATAACTGCATCCATAGTTGCTAACTTAAATTTTTAAACATGTATTTTTAAAAAATATTTATATCTAATATTGTGTGTACATAAGAGATGAAGAACTTAAGTGTAAGAATAATTTCTCAATTTTTTTAATATCAAAATTTTCTTATTGTCTACTTCACAAACATAAACAGCTCGTGTGAAATTATGAACACCCATCGCGATAGTTTAAACACCTTTTAAAATGGTATAAATATTTCGTTCAAAAGTATAAACATCATTCTAAAATTTCCAAAGAACATAATATGTTATTTTTCACTTTCATTAGGATGAACACATGTTACAACAGCATAAATACCTACTGTAATAGCATAAAACACCCGGTTGGCAAGGACACTGCGCGTGATATACGAATCGAGGGCGTGACTTCTAGGTTTGACGTGCTTTTTTTTTCATTTTTGGGACCAGGGGACCATTTTTTATTACTCTAAATAGTAAAAATAGTTAGCGGGACAGATCTGAGTAAGGGCGTAAACAGAGCGGATTTGGAACGGAGAATACTATATCAAATTCGTAACCGTTTTTTAGTGTGCGGATACGGATACGGATACGGATACGGATACGGATACGGATACGGATACGGATACGGATACGGATACGGATACGGATACGGATACGGATACGGATACGGATACGGATACGGATACGGATACGAATACTAACTAGATTTTAAAATCAAATCCGCCTTAGATCTTGAGTTTCTCCCTCCAGTCGGTGCCTCTTCTCTACCTTTTCTCCGCCTTGCACCGTCACGACGGCCTCTGCCTCCGCCACGTCCGCCCCTTCCCTGCTCTCGCCCCACTTCCGTCACGTCGGCCCTCGGCTTTCACTCTCTCCCCCCTCCGTGCCGCCCTCCTCCAGTCTAGCGTCGCACCACCTCCCTCCACTCCATCTCCCTGCCTAGCACCGGTCTTCCTCTCTAGCTCCGATCACTTAGCCACAACCTAATCCCTCAGGGCCCGCCGAAGTGAGAGAGGTGGAAGAAGAGGGCTAACCTGCTAGCTTCTTCAATTGAGGTGAGCTGTCAAGATCGCCAGTAGTCTAGGGAGTCGGAGCAACGAGGGAGATGAAGAATTTGGGGTTTGAGGTAGAGAAGGTTCTGGATTTGGATGGGATTAAGTTTTGGGGTTCGGGTTCAGGAAATGCATTCGGATAGAAACGGATATCGGCTTCGTTTCTCACTTGTGAGATTTATTCGTTTTCCGAATTTGGATCTTTTAACCATATCTAATAAATATCCCAATTCGTATCCGCAAAATTATCCGTGTCGAATTCGAGCGGATGTCACCCGCTCCGTTTTCAGCTCTAGATCTGAGCGATAGGAGCTGAATATCATAATGTAATAAATCATAAAACTGACATGCATAGTAATGGGCCCATATTTGTTGTCCCTAATAGCGTTTAGAGGGGATTTTGACTTAATTAAAATTAAAGCAAAATGATAATTTGTTTGGTTGTTCTTAAGGAAATAAAGCAACAGTTCTCTAAATTAAATAATGATAAAATGAAAGTAAATAGAGTAAGGAGAGTCAGAATTGATAATAGAGTTTGGACAAATTTTGGTCATATGTCTCTGACAAAACGCTACTAACAAGGTGGTGTGGCTTTTTTTATCCAATAAGAAGGGATTATAACTTTCGAAGCGGCGATCCCTTACACAACAAACATACAATCATTAGTTTTGAGAAAAGAGAAAATCTCTCAAGAGTTCAAATATTAGTTGCACTCAATCTAACACTGTAATACAATTAATCTTATTAATTCGGGTGAAATAAATTTGAGGCTAAAAGTTTGGCTATTAATCTTAAAAGTAAGTGCTTTAATGGAGATTGGGTTTAAGATCAAGAGGGAGAGAAGGAAGAAGAGAAATCCGTCTAGAAATTTCCAATTTGTAATATAAATAGATTTGTTGACAACCGTTATCAACGGTTGCTAACCGTTACAACGGTTAGTTCGAAAATAATGAATAATGATTGTTTGAACTTATCACGATTGCCAATGGTTGCTAACTATTCTCTAAGGAAAGATTTATAAAATCTTCAATAAATGCAAAGCTGAATATTAACATCTGACTTTGCCTTTATTTAATTTCCGAATGTTTGAAATAATAATAAATAACTTTTATATAAGCATTGCAACAGTTAGTTCAAAATTTCAATTTTTCAAAAGTCTAAACTTAATCGTTACAACTCTTACATAACCGTTATAACAGTTTATTCATCATCTCTGCCTTTAACCTTTAGCACACAACTGTTGCGATGGTTTCTCAATCGTTATAACGTTTCTACTGGTTATTTGAAATTTTACTATTTTAACCTCAAATCAATTTATCAAAATTATACAAAAAATATAACAAAAATTGTACTTCTAATCTTAATATTCTTGACTTATTCTTGCACTTGTTCATCATATATATTGCTATCCTGAACACATAAACCTACAAACATCTCACAACAAAGAAATTATAAAGTTCATATTGTATTATTTTGCAAATTACCATATATAAAATAATTTACAACAACAATCTTATGTATAATTTTTACAAGAAACAACTAAAAAGATAAATCGCAAAGCGTAATCACTGAGAAAAAATCATTCATGCAATCACGCACTTACATCTGGACCAGATCTCGATGGCCCAAACGCATCGCATCGGAGGGGGGACAGAGACCGGACTGATTGCAATATTGCGTAGTCAGGAACAGCCTGTTGAGATATATTATGACCGATTCAAACGTAGAAAATTGTGCGCAAATCCAAAGCAGCTGCTGATGAGTGATGATTGGCTGACTCGTGCGGGTCGGATCGGGACAAGTCTGGGCCCCACTCAGATCCCGCCTTCCACTTTCGACAATGGCTGGGCGCTCCACCGCACCAATTTGTACCCCATCGCTTTTTTCTTTTCTGCAAGCGAAACTCTCACCTCACGCACATGCGCGATCGCATCTCAACCTAACGCCCCTGCCACACCGTTGGTTCCATTTTGCTTACTGAAAATGATCACATGATGTGTCGCCCCGTCATTGTTCAACGCATCCGGATGCGACCTCTTGCGCATTGGGTTATAATAAACACTCTCTCCGTCTCATCCCTCTTTTTCCCCCTTTCCTCCTCCTCCTCCCTTCTTAGATTCCCCTCTCTCGCCTTCGAGTTAGTTCTCTCACCCCGTTTTTCCTTTTCAGGTTGGTTATTTCTGTGTTTCTTTTGTAAGATTTGTTATAGCTCCTTACCTGTTCTGTCAGCTTTATTTTTGGCTGTTTTGTGAACTTATTTCTTCCTTTTAAGCATCTGTGCCGTCTTGCCAGTAGATCTATGTGCGCTAGCTCGCGCAATGCAATAGAGTCGTATGCCAGGAGATTTATAGAGGTGGAGTGAGACAAAATTGAAAATTTCGAACCGCATAGATCCTGATCTAATTTTATATCTCCGTCTAGAATTGGTTCGAATACGCACTAGGAAGTTGAATTCGGTAAACTTAAAATTATTCTTTCGTCCGAGTGTTTATAACTCACGCCATTTTTTCATTGGTTTTGTAAATACTGTTAACTTTTATAAGAGATTAACTTGTTCGGACATCGGATTAGCTCATGAACTCTTTCGTATTATAATTGGGAAGATTGTCCTTATTATGTCCCTCTTTGATGTTTGAAATGGAAAATTTCTTTAGTGTACTTACTTTAAAGTGCTCACATAGAGAATTTTCCTAACTAGAATTATCTGGATATTTGTCTACTGAGGTTTGTCCAAGGTCTACTGAGTCCTACCATATACTGACACATATGCACTCAAACTTTACCTGGTTGCTAGATTGAAAGATGGATGGATCAGGCAAAGGAGGTAGCAGTGGGGCTGAGACACTGCAGAGAAACTACCGTATTGGTAAAACTTTGGGCATTGGCTCTTTTGGAAAAGTAAAGATTGCAGAGCACATTCTCACTGGGCACAAGGTGGCCATTAAGGTGCTCAACCGTCGTAAAATCAAAAGCATGGAAATGGAAGAAAAAGGTAAGTTCACAATGATTTCTTTTTATCTCACTTACTCTCTTACTTCCGAGGTGTGAAAATACATTAAGATTAGCTGTTTCACTGTATGCCGGTGCCAATGCAAAATTTATAAACATCCAAAAGCTGATGAAGCTATTTGTAAAAGTTTTTATTATCTTGTTATATGAAGATAACTCGCCTGCATGAATCAAGATTAGCAAACAGTCAATAACTAGTAATGTCATGAAACATAGTTGTTTGTAACTCACTGACCAGAATATTCATATTTGTTACACTAGGATTTGGCATTTAGAAAAATTTGTTGATCAATTCATTACCCTGATTTAATTGCAGCAGGGTTGGCACTGTGTGAATAGAAGGGTTCCTTGGGAATATAAATTAAATTTGACCTGCCTTTTACTTGTTGTAGTGAAGAGAGAGATAAAGATATTGAGGCTGTTCATGCACCCGCATATAATACGCCTGTATGAGGTTATAGATACACCAACTGATATATACGTGGTGATGGAGTATGTTAAATCAGGAGAATTATTCGACTATATCGTAGAGAAGGGTAGGTTGCAAGAGGATGAGGCTCGCCGATTTTTCCAACAGGCATGAATACTTGTTTTGTACACAATAATTTGAAAAATTTTACAGCCTTAGGGAAACTTCCATGATGTTGTTAAATTTTTTCCCTGTTGGTCTGAAGGTCGCCTTTCCAGTGCATGCAGTTTGCATGTTGGTAACAGAACAGGCTTCTTATATTACTGAAATGTATAGAAAGATATTTTGGTTAGCGTTACTTGCGTCTGTTACAACTTCACTCATTGCTATTCTTTGTGACAATTTCTTTCCATCCTTGTAATACCTCGACTTCCTTACTGACAGAATGACAAAATGTACTAAATTCTTACATATTTTGTTAGAACAGATAATATCTGGCGTGGAGTACTGCCATAGAAACATGGTTGTGCACCGAGATCTGAAGCCTGAGAATTTGTTATTAGACTCGAAATGCAATGTGAAAATAGCCGATTTTGGCCTAAGTAATGTAATGCGTGATGGCCATTTTCTTAAGACAAGTTGTGGCAGCCCCAACTATGCTGCACCTGAGGTATGTTTCTTTATGTATTTACTTTCTCTAGATAGAGAGTATGAATATTTGTTCTAGGTTATCTTGGTAGTGCCTCAATTAGCCCAAATTCTTTCCTCCATCTGAATTACAAAGCATAAATTAAAAGGGAAAACAAAATATCAACTTTTAAGGATATTAATAATTAAAAGTATATAGTACTTCTTGATTAGTATATGTTATTACAATAAGCTTCTGGTATAGGTGATTTCGGGTAAACTGTATGCGGGGCCTGAGGTGGATGTGTGGAGCTGTGGTGTCATCCTGTATGCACTTTTGTGTGGCACTCTTCCCTTTGATGATGAAAACATCCCCAACCTTTTCAAGAAAATAAAGGTAAATGAGCAGTCTACCAATGAAGAAATAGTTATATATATTTTACTTCTGTTGAAGCATAATTCTGAGGTGCACTCTCAAATATATCTTTGAAAAGCCTTACAAAATTGTGGACTTGCAACTGTACCTATTTTAATTTTTTAACAAAAAAAGTGCCCACAATAACGTTTTGTGACACATGGTGAAAGGAAAGAATGATAAATATGGCATTTCCTGACAAACAAGAAGAGCGTTATAACTGGCTATTGCAAAATATTAAAGAGCGACCTGAATTAATTATAAGCTGCGACATAATTGAAGCTAGTGGCAATACCAGGGAACAACAACATGCACCTTGCTATCCGCATTAGTTTTTTGCCCTTTAATTTCGTATGATACCTTAATAATAAACATGAGGTTTCAACAATGATCCAGTAAAATAATTTAATTACGGGTGTTCTTCTGAGTTACTTTTGGCCTTCATTGTTAAACCGTGTAACCTGAGCTTTCATTATGGCATGACAATTAAAATTGGTGCTTGTTAATTAACATCAACTGCAAATTTGTGGGAGACCAATAAATGTAAAGTCCTTGTAACTACAAAATGATATATCAGAAGAACCGTTTCCTCATATGTTGACTTTTTTTTTTATTTCTAAAAATATTTTTTCCAGGGAGGGATATACACACTGCCAAGCCACCTGTCTGGACTGGCACGTGATCTGATACCTCGGATGCTGGTGGTGGATCCAATGAAGCGAATCACAATACGTGAGATAAGAGATCATCCCTGGTTTCAGGCCCGTCTACCACGCTACCTTGCCGTGCCGCCTCCTGATACCACTCAACAAGCCAAAAAGGTAATCTTCCTATACAAAAGAATGATATTAAGTTATATATACATGATTCGTGTTAGAACAGATTAAATTGGATCGTCACCATGTCATATTGTAATCTTATGCAATCCAGGGATAAAAAAGGCTAAACTTGTCAAGAAAAGTCAATAAGACTTCATTTTATAAAAAAAAGAGGAATTTTCTTTATAAGTCTTTAAAAACTTAAAATGTCATTGCATACCCCTGCAGAACATGAAATAAATGGATGCCATACAACCCCATTAAAATATAATATATAGCACCATAGATCTAGTAAACTGTTATCAAACTAGCAGTGGTACTTTGCTATCTAACTAGACAAGTTTTTCACTTCATAACATTGTTTACATAGCCAATGATTGAAGTCAAGATACAAGAAAAACTATCTCTTGCAAATAATTAATCACATTGCAATGAAATCATGGGGAGTATGTGACATTTTGGTGGATTTGTAGGGGTATCTTTGATATTTCAGGTTTTATGACAGGTACATTGGTATTTTTAGGTCTTGCAATGGTATTAATGAAATTGCACTCTGAGAGGTTGGTAGAATTTGGAAGGTTTCTTTAGGTAGATTATTATGGTATTTGCAAATAGAGCTCGATATTTCTTGCAAGTTGCAATTAGCAACTCACCTTGTTCTTGATAGTTACAAATATACTGAGCCTCTACATAAGTTCACCAGATAGGAATACTCCTATTCAGTTCCCAAAGTTGAAGGAACTAACTAGGATGAGTTGACATATAATTCCAAGGCAACAATAAAAGTAGTCAGAGTAATATATTTTGACTGAAAAAAAAAATCTGCAGCAATTAGGTGGTGCCTACATTTTAGACGCTCGTCTTGTTGTTCAACTTATCTTTAATTTTAAATGTTTAATTTTTCTTTTATAGTTGTAATATTCCAAACAATATTGGATTAATTGCTAACTATGAGGAACCTTAGGTGTTCTTCACAAACATAGTAAGTTATTGTGTCTAATCCGCAAGAAAGTTCCCAAAGTGTGAACATCTGATAAGAAACTAAGGAAACTTATAAAAGGTGAAAAGGGGAACTGTTGAAGTGGATAGTTAACAAGTTTTCCTTTGTGTGGGTTAATGGCCTATAACCTTTTTTTATGTATTTTAGATGCTACCCATTTGCTTGTACCATCTGTTGTGAGCCACACCCTCTGCAAATCTTTTTTTTTTTCTTTTTTGAAAATCACTATTGCTGTCTGCCAGAAAAGCAGATCCAGCTAAATTATATTAGTATCAATCTAGTACCTGTTCCAGGAGGTGCAGATTATACATAGAAAGGGTCTGTGAAAAGAGACTTCCAGGGGGTTATGTATCTTTTACGTATAAAGAACTACTACTGATTAAGCATTCTTAATTGATGCGCCTAACCTCTGATGCATCCGGTTCTCTTGTACAATATAACTTTTGATAATTATACTGTTGGATGGGTCATATTTATTTGGTTTCTGTTTTGTCATAGGTATTGCGTGGCTAGTTATCAGTAATGACTCATTTGGCATTTATTTTTCTTCAAATAATGTAGATCGATGAAGATACACTACAAGAAGTTGTGAAGATGGGTTATGACAAAATCCAGGTGGTTGAGTCACTCCAAAACAGAATGCAAAATGAGGTACTTGTTATTAGCAAGCCCTCTCTCTCTCTAACCTATTTTTTTTCTTTTAATTATATGCAGACAATAGTTGCATATTATTTACTCTCTCTATAAGTTATTTTTTTAAATTATATGCAGGCCACTGTTGCGTATTATTTACTTCTAGATAATCGCCTCCGTGCCACTAGCGGCTATCTTGGTGCCGAGTATCAAGAAGCCATGGTCCGTTTTTTTTGGCTAATGTTTTTATTATAATTGATGATTACTGCCCATGATTTTCTTGATTTGCAAAGATATCCTGTTGCAAGTTTGGCAAGGGTAATTTTGCCAAACAAGGACATGCCTCCATTGGTATTGTTTTATTTATTTTTTAATTAACCTACTTGGGGCATTATGTCTCAAATGAGATTCCAGCTAAAATGAGAAACTTAATATAGTTAATTACGGCATAGTTGCATTGAGAAAGAGCTTATTTTATGATTGAAGCATAACATGCGGTCCAATTAAGAGTTAAGACTCTGAAAGGTTAAGCGGGACTTATAATGAAGTCCATTATATTGCTCAAAATGACATCTGACGGTCTGACTTTTCTTAGGATTCTGCTTCGGCTTTATCTCGAATGACTTCATATGAAGCCCCAACTTCGACAATTACCCCTCGGGCCTCTGTTTTCATGGATTCACAAGGGTCTGGTGGCATGCGGACCCACTTTCCTTCTGAGAGAAAATGGGCACTTGGTCTCCAGGTCTGTTATCTTGTTATCTTTGTAGATTTTTTCTTTCTTCTTTTTTGCCTTGTATTTGACAAATGTATGCACATTGGAACTTTGGCCCTTAATCTAGTAGCTGAAAAAAAGGAAGTATGAACTATGACGCATTAGCAGGCTTTCTGGCTCCGGACCTTCTATTTGTGTTATTGTTTATGCACTTTTCTCTGGAAACATTGGCCTCTTAAGTTGAAATTATGTTTGCTTGACCAGGTATTAGCATACCTAATCAATAGATATCTCCTTAGCCCCAGAATGTTGCATAAAGAAAAATGTAAATTAAAGGCTTTTCAGTATGAGAACTAAACTTCAAGCCCCCAAAACACATCATAACATGCACAATGATATCAACACACTTTGTTCTGAACTGTAAACTGTAATACATTTTTCATCACAAGACTAAATTGCTATCCTTTTTTACTTTTGATAATTTAAATTTTGGTAGTCTCGAGCACATCCTCGGGAAATCATGACAGAGGTGCTGAAGGCGCTACAAGAATTGAATGTGTATTGGAAGAAGATAGGCCATTACAACATGAAGTGCAGGTGGGCCCGACACATCTCTGGCGAGAATGACACCATGCTGAATTTGAATCATGGTTTTGTGGAGGAGACTGGAATTATTGAAAATGATGACTGTGGTACTGATAACTTGCAAAATGTTGTCAAATTTGAAATTCAGGTGAGCTGTTTTTTCCCTTGGCGAAGCCTTATTTTAAGTACAAATAAGTAAAAGGACAATTTTAGGTGCTATATAGTATGGTCTGTATTAGGGTTTTGATTCTTCATTAACCAAGAACTAGTTGGTATGCTTAGTTGCCATGACCCTTTGAAAGTATGGATCAAGTCATAACTTGATCTGATTACATATTATTCTACTAATCCTGCAATAAGAGCCGAATTGAACTTCAATGATCCTTGATCAAGCCAGAATAGCTGTTGTTAATCCTCGATTTCACATGTAACACCACGAAATGTAGGACCCACTGCATGGCATCCTTGCTTTGTACCAAGCATCATCATATGTTTGTCTTTTAATTTATTTGTTCTTATGTTCCTAATGATACAGCTTTACAAGACGAGAGACGAGAGATATCTACTAGACTTGCAGAGGCTCAGTGGGCCCCAGCTCCTCTTCATGGACCTGTGTGCTGCTTTCCTTCTCCAGCTCAGAGTCCTGTGAATGACGTTGCCGTATTTTTTTATAATTTTAATTTATCGACATCCTGATCAGTAGCTCTCTCTCCTGGGTTTAATTGCCATGACATGTACATATAGCTGCTTGTACTAGAGTTGTCCTTTTTTTTAATTTGACTGGGCTCCGTAAAAATTTGGTGGCTATAATGCTTGCTGCCTGAGATGGGATGGGAAAGCTTCTGAATTTTTTGAAGCTTCCACCGCATGGATATGAACTTTCGAAATCCGTTTTATACCTAAGTTCTCACGAAATTTGCTCTGGTTGTGTGAACTGTGAATGTCTGTGAGTAAGTTAGGTATCTAACGCGTTTTACCCTGTGCCTGTTCGCTGTTGAACTGGAGCCATAAATCTATGTGATTTAGATCTGATAAAAGTAATCTGATGCGAATTAATGCATTTTCCATTTTTCAAAAAAGACAAAAATCAAGCTGTAAGTTGAACAATCTGCAAAATATGTTAAAAAGGTAACAGGAAATCTGTGCAACTTAACTAAGGTTTTCAGTGAAGTAAAATCAAAATTAAAGTAGAGTAAGTGTTAAATTATTTTAAAATATTGGTGTTAGATAATAATAAAATAAATAGATAAAGTAGTGAGAGTAAAATATGTTAAAGATTATAAAATTTAATGATTTAATTTTATTTCATCTTTACAGATATTTTAATTTATTACTTTCGAAAGTACTCCTATTTGTTTTATTAAACCGTTTTAAAATATTTAAATCACTTCTATTCCAATTATCGGGAGCATTAAAGTAAAATACATCATAAATTTAGAACTTAAAACTATTCTTAGGAGTTGATAAATCATAAACCCTTCGTTTGATAAGTGGAGTAAAAACGATTTGAGCATTTTAAGACGTTTTAGTACATCAAACGAAAATAATTTAAGATAAAATAAATTAAAATATCTATCAAAATAGAGTAAAATTAAATCATCAAATTTCATTTCATTATATTTTTAATATATTTTACCCTCGCTATTTCATCACTTATATCTCACTACTATTAATGTTTAAAATAATTTAACTCTTGGCTTTAATTTTACTTCAGTTCGTGGGGAAGTAAGAATTATAGCAGATTTATTACTACCCAGTTTGTAATAACCCACATGATCCCTCCATACGAGCGTACTTTCACTATTTAACTTGGGTTCCTTCACGCTAGGATCCTAATCAATTCAACAATGACAATATCACATAGAAAGAAGAGGAGATTGATTGGAAAACAAAACCTAATAAGAGCAAGGATCTTATACAAACATGTCATAAAGTTCAACTCCAAAAAATAAAAATAGAACCTCAACTCAAAATCTAGTCCCAATCTCAATTCTGCAAATCCATTACTGACTTGAGGATACTCAGCGTCAAACTCCTATCCAAATAAACACAGAGAGAAGTACCAAACTTTTTACATTCGATCAACAGGGAAGGAAAACAAAAAAAAAGAAAAGAAAGAAAAGAAAGAAAAACAGATCTGATCTAAGAGATGGTGGGATCGCAAGAGAAAACTTGGCGAGGCAACCTCAGTGCCTCGCTCAATTCAAAGCACATATCATCAAGCGCCTCACTCCGACACCATCTACAAAACTTGGATCTGATGCGGCACTCGCCGATAGTTCCAATCTCGCTGCACCTGGGCCCCACTTCCTTTGCCGCCTCCGCCATGTGAATTGACAGGATCAGGATCAGGATCAGCGATAGCAGGATCTTGGCTACAGCTACCATTATTGGGTTAGAAGTGGGAGGAGAGAAGGGGGGGTGGGGTTGGAGAGTTTATATATATTTTTGGTTGGATCTGCTCATGTGCTGTGAGGCGGGGGCAATATTTATAGTTTATAGGTTAATCAGGGGGTAGATGAGATTATAAATGAATCCTTTTGTTTGTAATAGAAATAGATGGGCAAATTATTTGAAGTCTAGACTTGGTAGCGTTATATACGGACAAGCACAGTCTCTGCCTCTCTGGCGTGACAATGTGTCATGCTCGTGCCAGCCGCTAGCAAGCCTCCTAACTAGAATTACCAAGTCAGTAACAGAAGATCTGGCCATTGGATTTGTTTTGACCTTTGACCTCGGTGGCTTGTACTAGAAGACACGCCTCATGTGTTTGCTTCGAGAATGTTTATGTTTATAGACCTTTCAATGTAGTTGACACCACTTTTTCTTTGGTGGAGCTAGAATGTCAACGAGATTTAGATTAATCTAATTGGCCACTTGAAGGTTTCATTGATAGATCATACTTTCCATTTTTGCAAGTAGCGGCTGATAGTGATCACCAACCCAAAACATTCAGTCTTTCATTGGTTGAAATTTATTGGCAACAGTTTGATTAGAAACCTGACGGCACATCCTTCGTTGTTGATTGTGTATCAACTTTTATATAATTTTGAATTTTGTTTAATTCTTTTAATGTTATTAAATATAAATCTTTATAAATTTATGTTCTTTTGTGAATGATGAAATTTACATCAAATTTCATTTCTTTTTTTTAATTGTTTACATGATGTCCGTTTAATATACATGTATTCTGACTATGGATATTCATCCCCAAGTCTTAAACTACCTAAGAAGTGCCACTTTGCATTAATGTATTTGTCGACTCTGGTAAGAGAGCATGCTCTCTCCGGTAACAAAAATACACTATAATTTCATGCTCAAGAGGGTATTGAAATACTACATCACTATTTACACAAAATAATCATTCATGCACAGCAAAGAGTGCTAGTTCTTCATTAACACTATTTATTAGTGCAAATTACCCTATATATACAACAGTCTATACATCCGGTGAGTTGGTTGTCAAAACTCAAAACCACCATTTAACTGAACAGATAGAGCTGGATTCGTAATATTGTTAAGAGGGGTTTCAAGGCTGATAACTACCCCTGATTTACCCACATGCCCGTTCCATTTTGATCTTCCAATCTGTAAAAACAGAAATTTAAAAATTGAGATTTACAATTAAAATTATGTACTCTCTGGAAAACATGACAATACTCACAGCCATCTCCCAAATTACAAATTCAAAAGAAAAAAAAAAGAGGACCTGCAAGGTTACAGTACATGGAATTTGCTCCCTCCACCCCCACCCCCTCTTTTTTTCCCCCATATTTTTGTTGCCAATGCAAAAGCCTTTCACATATTCATTGTTAGGTAGGGGCCAGTCAGAGGGGTGATTTAAGATACCACCTTATAATTAACCATGAACTTTGCTCCTAATATCTTCAATATTTTCTCGTTTTCAGCATATTTACTCAATGCCAAAAGGGTACACAACACATTTATCTCAATACTACATTTATGACTGCAAGATATCATTAGGGCCACAACAATATAAAGATGTAAACAACTTTTTTTAGGCACCAAATATAAACATTTAAACTTGAAGGATCAAAAATGGGGAAGCTTGATACCTTGTTACAATAATCGTTTTTCTTAAATAAAGTAAATTTAACTTACAGCTAAGGAAGCGAATGCGGAAGGATGCATAGAGGAAGAAAAACCGCAAATTACATTTATTTCCTCTTTCAAGGAGTATATGGAGTGTATTAGCTCAGCACGACAACCAGGGTTGCTCCCTCCAAAGGTGCGGCATAAACTGGTTCAAAAAATCTTAACTATATTAAACCAATGTAATTGTGAAACATAAGCTGGTTAAGTTAACCAGTTGACAACTATAATCAGTCTACAAACCTGAGTTGAATGCTAGGTTTAATCATGATACCCGTTTCTTTCCAAGCCATGGGTTGTTCGACTCCAACTGAGAATGATTTTTCAGGCCATCGTACCATAGGTGTTACCCTGGTACCAAGTTTATTCTATGGAGGAAAAAGAATAGGTTAAGTAGTTCACGAGCTGAATAAAGATAAGGAACTTCATAGACACCTAGCAACATCTCAAAATACCACACACAACCTCATAACAAGACCCAGTATTTACAAAGCTGTAACTAAAATTGACAATGTCCCTGACAAATTTTCTTCATGTTCTTCTTGTTTTGTCTCTATAAACAGAAAAAAAAAAAGATGAGGGCTATCTCTATGAAGCTAGAATAGGAGGGATCCCAAACTAGATAAGCATGACAAACATTTCCAACCTCTATCATGTCAAAAGTGATAATTCTCATTTTGCTCAACACATACAGCAATCTCTCAAAACGAAATGAGCAAATGAGAAGTAAAACTAATGAGGGAAGCTACAGACACTAACCCTGAAAGAAAAGCTAATTCTAGTTTCACCAGGATATTTCCCTTGAGCTTGAAGCAAACCACCTAAAACTGGAACAAACGCACTAGTTGTGAAGCCTTCACCAGCAACATATGTGAGCTGCCCATTTGGGAATTGCAAATCCATGAATGACTGAAACAAAAAAAAAGAATAAACAATTCAATAAGTGAATCAACCAAAATGCAGATCTAATTTACTTATAATTGCCCTAATGCAGTATGTGAAATACAATCAAGAAACAAACAAACAAATAAATAAATAAACAGGTGGGGGAGAGATGTGCAATTAACTTGAATCTGATTGTTTGGATTTAGATTTCTTGATTTTTGTAATTACAAGCAAGACGATATACAGCCCCATCAACAGAAAATAAATATGATAAATGTAAAACTCACACAAGCAAGTGGATTCAGGCAAATCATTGACATGAGCAACCATCTTCTATGTTTTGACCACACTGCTGGACAAAGAGAATGCAATCCATTCTGCAACAAAACCAATATCAAGGAAAATATTATAATCATGTTAACCCATCTTCAAGGTATTATTCCAATCCACATCAACAAAAACACATAGAAACCAATTACCACCCTGCATAGGTTGGTTACTAGTTTGACCACATGTTTGATTTACTCTTTTATTCATAGTTTTAGTTGACCTCCTTATATTTATTACCATGTTAGCTTGTCACAAACTCACAATGGGGCACAATCAATGATTAAACATCAATATCATGCCACGAAACACTATCATCATTCATCAAGTATCAGTTTAGTGCCACAAAAGTATTGTACCAGTTAGGTTATGAACCATTAACAGATTGTATTACATCATGATAGAAGAAAAGAATAGTACCTTGCGATCATAGCCATACCAAAGGAGGTGTTGCTTTGAGAGATGGATCGGTAAAAGAAGAGTTGAGTCACGAACAAACAAGACAGGCCCCAGCTGCACAAGGAAAAGAGATGAGCTATCGCTCCCAGGTCTAACATTGCCACCACGTGAGGCCTCTACTCTCCACAAGTCCCCTCTTGCCACTACAGAGGTTTCTGTTTCCCGGCTTCTACTATCGTAGGTTGCCGATATATTTACTGTGCCCTGTGTTATAAACTTAATATCATCAGTTGATTACACTTAGTCTAATGATACCCTTTTCTTTAACCTGCCACAAACACCAAGTTTTAAGGTTTAACTGCACAACTAGATTGCATTAGGACATGGCCTGTACAGTTTCTATTTTCTAAGGTTCAACACTTCAACATACCATTCTTTAAAAGTAGACCGCATTATGTGACGCCTTCCAAGTGGCCCCAATACAGGTGATCCAAAGAGCTGGTGAGTGAAACTTCCTCTCAAAAAGACTATTTTCTGTTTTTTTTATTAATTTGAAAACAGTTCCTTACCAACTCTGAGACAGGTAACACCATGCACAGATAGAGTAATCAATGCACCACAAACACCATACAGTTACATGTACATGCAAGGAAAGGGTGAGATAAAGCCAAGTGATGCACACTATAAGTATGAAGTATAAGGGGTTGCCATGCAAGAAAGAAATACCTAGAATACAAACTAGAAGTTATTTTACAGAAAACCATCAATTGGTGCCACCAGAAGAATACTCTAAAACCTTAAAGGTCACAAATAAGTAATTCTTCCTTCATAAGATAATCAAAATCGAAATCAGCTTTACTGCCATCAAATTTTCTTACATGAGGCCTCTTGAGCTGCCCAGACAAGCTGACTTCAGAATCCAATTCTTCCAAGTCTTCGTCTCGATCATCCTCTGATATTTCACCAACTGTCCCAATTGCCAAATCAGCCACCGATTCTGTTTCAATAACTTTTTGATCCCCTATTTGTGCCACGACCAATCCCATGTCAGAAACATCCCACCTCCTCTCGACTGCTGATGAAGAGGTGGATGAATGAGAAACCAACCTGGCACAACCCGAAGGAAGTGAAGGAATAAGAATAGAATTTCTTTACTTGTCAGAAACCTAAATTTAAGAGTACAGTTTTGTTTTGATTATTTTCTGAATCAACGGGTGGCAGGAATTTCTTTTGTGATTTGATTGGTTTCTTCCCATATAGCAAACCGTTAATACTTGTCTAAATTATTTGCTTGTTGACTACTACAACAGTCATATTATTTATAGAGAAAACCCAAAGTTCCAAAGGTCTAAATCAAACTCAAAGCAGATTCATTAACTCAGAGAAGTCTAGCCTAATGCCAAGTTTATCAATAGAAGTAATAAACATAATAGTGATCAGCACTAACTAGAAAAAAAAAATTCTCTGAGTTTTGTCGAAATTAACTCAAATGGCCTCCCCTTTATCACTTAATCTTCCCTAAATTCAGGACCTACCTGGGCTCAATGAAGGACCGTTCTTCCTCAAGCCGAAAAGGAGGTGGGAGCTGTCTGAAGAAGTGTTGCACGACGCCATTGAAGTAATTGCCGATCTCTGCTCCAGCTTGGCCGAGTCGACCTCCGATCTCGTCGAGCACAAATGGCGCCTTAGCCGTGGGGGGAGGCCACTGAAACGGAACTGGAGGGGTGACGATCTGCGACTGGATGAATCCAGTGACACCCTGCGCGACCCGATCCATCAAGTCCTGGCCATGGCGCTGTACCTCCTCCCACGCCTCGAACGACCTCTCCATTAAAGGCCTGGATTGGATTGGATTGGATTCTCGGGTTAGGTCTGGCAGAAAGAGAGGGGGAGAGGGAGAGGAAACAGAAAAAATCTAAAAGGATTATATGTGTTGCGCGTCGTTTCGGCGAGCCTGAAATTTTGTTTCGAGATTTTAATACTTTTTTTTAATATTTCTTCTTATCGGGAAACGAAAATAAATAAATTGTTGCGAGAGTGAAAGAGAGAAGAGGCTCCAGTCTCAGGTCTCAAGTCTATCCGCTATCGACGATTATTTGCGTGCGCCTGTTTTGTGGTTGACCGGAAAAGCCGACGATAGCGTTTTCGTTTTGGCCTTCTTTCTATTTTTGTTTGAATATATATAAACCGATGATAATTAATATGTTAGGTAGGTTCTCAGTGAAAAGAGTTCCATTATAATAGTTATTATTATACAGTAACAATACCAATACCAATTTCAATACTTAATTTGAACTATTGCTTCATGTTATGCTAAATACTACAATTATTCTGGACCAAGACTGCTGCTAACCGATTTGCTCAATATTGCATATTTATTCTTGTACTGTTGTACAGTAACAATTCAAGACCAAGTAACTCCTGAACAAATCTTCATTGAACTAACATAATTTAATTTTAACACCAACGAAATGTTAAAAGCCAAAATGGAACGACTCTCTCTACAGATTAAGACTATATTAATCAACAAAGAAATCCCAAGTAAAACAAGATATATTCATTCGTTCAACTAATCTAAAACTTAAAACTATCCAGACCTACTCTTTGAACTACCTAGTGTGAGCTCAAGCTCATCCGACACACACTCCTCATGTATCCTCTCCCCTTCCCATGGTTTAACCACCGCGTTACTCGCTGCTTTCATATCACAATTTCCCGCAATACCAAATGCAAACTCATCTGAGTAATTAACCGGAGAGCATGTCCCGCTCTGCCCTGGGGTCCACATTCTGGAATTACAGCCCGCCTCGCCAAATGGGTTCATAGAAACCAGACTGAATGTTGGGGAAATGGGTTCTGAAGGGAGATTGAGACCCATCATCCAGTCGGCCCTGGCTCGCGGTGAGCCGGGTGCAGGGGAACTTAATGGAGGGGTGACTGGTGCACTGATTGAATTGAATTTGGATGTGTTTAGGTTCTGGAGCCATGGAATGAGCGGGTTTGCGTTTGAAGTTTTGTGGGTCGGTGTGCTCGGCTGAGTCACATAAGCGGAGGCAACCGGGCTGGGGCTGTATGAGGCGAGCGGGCTCGGCTGGTATGAGGAAGAACATGTGCTTGGTGAGAGGGATGACATGTGCATTTCAGTTTGGTCCTGTACCGGCTTTGATCCCTGCAAGAAGAAAGCAATATTTGTGAAACTGTTTTTTATGTTGATTTAGTAGTGCACCTTTTGATCTGATCCTAGCCATCGGCTTAAATGAGATCAGTAGTATAGAATAGAAGTTGACTGGTCTCTGGTAAAGTTATTAAGTCGTAACCGACCCCCGCAGTGCAGTTTTACTTTCAACTTGCCTCTAGAAACGAAGATCAACGGAGCACAGGCACCGTAATAAATAATAAATAATAAATATAATAATGTAAATGCAAAGAAAGAAGTCGCATCGATGGGCAATGGGATCCATGTGGGGGTTTGTGTGGTCCGCGTCCGTGTGGGAAGCAGAGCACGAGTGTCGTCGTGTGTCGTGACCCGTGACAGTGCGCGCACAGGGCCACTTTCGTCAGAAATTAATTAACTGCAGTCGTGATCGCCAGACAGGACCGCGTGGGTTGCGGTCCCCCCCATTCTAAAGAGACTAATCTACCCCTAGAGCACGCTAATCTAATCTGATCTGCTGAATGCTGATTTCGTCAAGCGCGCACGAGCGCAGACCACTGATCACGGACGACCCAATTTATTACTAGTAATCTAATCTTGTTGGACCTCGCAATCGATCGATTAGCTTATTGAATCCCAAATACTTATACTAAAATAAAATAAAATAAAATAAAATACGTAGCGTGCACTGACCGTCCCCTTTACTTTAATACTTTAAGTACTTCAATGTAAGTAATTGTACTTTTGTTGGTACATCAGCTAGTGCTCCATTGTAAACTTTATAGGTTATACACAACCTGTTAACGTGCGTGTGCGGTTTATTTAACCTTAACCTAACCTAACCTAACCTACCCTAACCAAATCTTTTTAAGAAGATTAAAAATTGTATCAAAAGTTCATCCCCATCTGGCTTGCTTTTTTGTAAAGATGTCAGAAAATCAATTTCTACGAAAATGAAATACATACTCAATCGGTTGCTATTTCAATTCAATTGCAAAAGTACCCTCGACTACTAGTTTCTTCTTCTCTTTTGCTTTGCTGCTGTTGATGTACATGGATTTGGTACCGATTCAGTTCGATCAAAAAAGCAGAGTAAAAATGAGCATATTGAATTGACCTTGCGGTAAGTTGTGCCGTCTTCTTGGACGATCCAGCCGGCCTCTTTGCAGAGAGCCTTGAGGACCTCGTTGTTGTCGCAGTGCTTGGGCAGCCTGTAATTGCCGTACATCCTCAGCCCGGCGTAGATTTTTGCGGCAATGGCACGCCGACGTCGCTCGCGTCTTTTGTTGTTCTCCCTCTCTCGCCACGTCGGCAGCCTCGGCCCAGTTGCCATCTAGCTAGAGATACGTACAGCGGCCAGCAGTGCTGTTGTTTTTTCTTTTGTGGGTGTGTGTGTGCGAGCGTGAGGGGGAGAGAGAGCGAGAGAAGGAGAGTCGCAGCCTCAGAGGGGGGATGACGAATGAAAAAGGAGCGAAATAAGAGAAGAAAGTATTTAGGTGGGGGGAAATGAAATGATATATGATATATATAATACATTTGCAGGGAGGGAAGGTTTGGGAGAGTGAAACTACGCAAATGCCACTGCACGAGGGAAAGGATTCGGGTCCTGGTTTGCTTTGGACTTTGGAGCTGGGGTTGCTCAGATTTTCTGAAAAGATTGCTGCCTGCGTGCATAGAAACAGCGGCTTGTTTTTGTTGAGCGGACTGGACCTGGATGTAGTATGGTATCTATCTATAGTTTAATTTCTCTATATATATACCTAGCGATAACTAATATTATTTACAAAATTCATAAGATACTGTAAGCAGAAGTCAGGTAACACATGCATGTATGACAATTAAATCACGCGAATTCCGTGACCCCTCTGTGTCTTCACATGTGCCAAAATTCTATTGATGTTAATTTTCAATAATTAACTACATGTTCAAATATATTATGTATTCGACGCCAATATCAGAACTACACCTTTTTTACAATGCTAACAAACATATATATTATTGAAAAATCACAATGTTTGAAAATAAAATTATTCAAAATTTATTTACGGTGGATGGTAAGTTTTCAAGCATGGATGCATAATACTTGTGAAAATGGTTACAAAAAAATGTAAATTGTGAAAAAAATGTATAATTGTAAACAAAATTATATGAAAAAGATAGAGATAACTCGACAATCGTAACCTAAGCCGATAATGATGAAGGCGAATGATGAAAGCAGTGATGGAGGGGTAGTAGCTTGTGGTTGATCTGTGAGTTATCTTCACAATTGTTACCATTTTAGAACAGAGAAGAATTTATGATGAATTTTGGGGACACTTATTTGGAATAAAAGTGCTCTCGTCACTTCTAACAAATGTCTATTTTTTCTTTCCGACACTCCATTTTGTTCGGAAGTGTTTATACAAGTTGTTTGATGTATAATTTCTTTTTTTTTGAATAAGTGTGTAAATTTATTATTTATAAATTCCGTTCAATTATCCGACCTAAATACTTTTATTTTGGCATTATATTGATTTTCTACTCGATTAAGAAATTCTTGAAAACATCTAAAAACTTCATCTTTTGATTTAAGTAAATACAATCATACGGCACACGAAAAAACGTCAATAAATATAACAAAATATTTAAAACCATTATAGAAAATAATTGGGACTGGACCTCATACATCGGAGTGAATTAAATCAAATGGTGCTTCACTTTTACTCATTGATAAAGAGAAATGAAGTCTCGTTTATTTTGAAAGTTTACACATATAACAACTAGTATAATTTGTTAAAGAATAATTCCAAAAACTATTTAAAATTTTGTCCAAAGGATGCCCAAGTCTCTTATGTCAAAGCTCATAATTATTAGATTTCGTAATAGCACATAGATTTAATTTTTGAGGTTTTAACATATAAAGCCCGTTTTCTAAAAATTCTTCATCAATCTTCCTCCCGATTTCCCGTATTGAAATATTATATTTTTTTGAAGAGAAAATAGCATTACAATTTAATTCTTCTGTTAAACTTTTTATTGAAATTAAATTGGTAGAAAAAGAGCCTATATATAACACACCTTTGATTTCTTTAGAAAAAATATTATATTCTCATATACCATTGATTTGAGATCTTAAGCCATTTGCAACTAAAACATGTTGGTTATTTTGGGATGGTTCAAAGTTGGTCAACAAATTTTTGCTGCAAAATATATGATCGATTGCACCACTATCGATGACTATTTGATCATTTAAATGTAATTTAATTGAATTTAAAACTATATCACACATACCATTGATGTTTTGCTTAGAGTATCACATGAAAAACTGTTTAAACATTTATTGCATATGATCTTCAGAACTTGACCCATTTGACTCGCCCGGTTTATCGACACATGATATGTCCAGTGAGTCTTGATCAAATGCCCTTTGGGTAGAGAAAACCCTACCCGATCCCTTTTCTTTCTCCCCCTTTCTCCTTTCATCAAACCCATCGCCTCATTTCTCCCCTCTTCGACTTCCCTCTCCTCTGTCGCCTCTCTTGGCTGGTCGAAGATGAGGATGCAAACATCAACAACACTCCCTTTTGTGCCCGATCTTCTCGCAGTACGAGCACCTTTCCTCCTCTGCCCCTTTTTCTTTAAAGCTAGGGTTTTGGTGCTTTTGGCTCTTGAAGCCGGGGTTTTTCACAGCGAGAGCATGAGTCTCGTGTCCCTCGTTGTTTTTGGCTTGAGGACCACTCATGAGGCTCTGCCTTGATTCTTCTCGCCGAATCATTGACACCATTGTTGCAAAGGGGGGAAGGTCGGCAGAGAGGAGAATCTGTGATCTCACAGCTTCATAGCTTGCATCCAATCCCCCGAGATACGTGTAGATTTCATCTCTCTCACAGCTCTTTTTTGTATCTCGACTGGATTCATGATTGGGGGAAGATAAGCCTGTAGCTCCTCCCATTTGGTTCTAAGTTGTGATAGATACTTTGTATTTGATTTGTTGCCTTGCTTAATTTGTGCAATTTCTTGTTTGAGGCTATAGATGTGAGCAAAGTTTTGTTTTTGATCGTACATGTCTTTGGCTAGTTGCCACATCTATCTGGCGGAGCTTGCATACATGAACATATCAGCTATGTAGAGTTCCATTGAGTACATTAGCTATACCATCACTTGATGGTCTTGCATTTCTCATTCTTCTAGCTTTTGCTTCTCATTATCTGTTGGCTCTGCTGGTAATTTGGGTTTTTGATTTTGCCAGTTACATACCCCAATCTACCTCTGCTACTGAGGGATAATGTGGTTGCTCTGACCCATGATTGGTAATTCTTGTCAGAGAGAGGAACTGATGTGAGTTTGGAGTTGAAATCAGTTTGTTCAGACATGTTGGATTGATTATGTTTTTTTTTTGTATGATAAGAACAGATTCTATGTTGGTGCTAATACTGGGCTCCTCACTCTCAGTGGGTTGTAGCTCTGTGCCAGTCATTAGTTTGTTTGGCTCTATGTCCTTTGAATGGTTCTGTGGCCTTGTTGGTTTTGCTGGTATTTGGCTCTATGGCCTTGTTTTGGTTTACAGGTTTGAAGCCTACTCTGATACCATGTTATAATTTTAGAACAGAGAAGGATTTATGATGAATAGAATTTTTATTAATTGCTATATTCTTACAAGATGTACATTAGTGGCTTATATATATAACCAATCTCTAACGGTTCTCTATTTATTTTTAACGGTTGCCTACTTTTCTAAAAAAGAAAAAAGTTGAAGTTATTTTTTTTAACTAAAAAAATAGGTAGCTCATTTTTTTTCTAAAAATAGCCAATGAAAAAATTAACCTCGTACGAGTCTGAAACTAATCTCCTAATTAAATTTCTTAATCTTCCTTATTTCTCAACAACAACAGACCAATTCAATGTTAAAAATTAAACAAAAGGAGTCTTTTACTAGTGTTGGATTCCGTGTATTCTCACAAATTATCCAAACGGGTGCTTGTTACCCAAGGGTTAGCAGTTTGAGTACTAATTATGCATGGAACTAATAGTTCTTTTATTACCACAGTCCCTGATTGCTCCCAGAGACTTGACGGTGCTAACCTGTCCTGTACTGCACCGCCTTGTTTTAAATCAACTTGTAGGCTGTGGCTGAGGGAGCTCCCATGAGGTCTTTACAAAAAAAGATTTTGAGCAGATGACTGAGCTGGAGGATAAAGAGAGAAAACTACTGAAATTATTTTTCCCTTTTGATTTTACTAAACTTGTGATGCTTCATGGCGCTCTGCCAAACATGAGTTTGGCTATGGAATCTGTATAAGGGATCATAATTTTGAGTTGGTCAAAGTAATTGTAATTAATGTGCCATATACAGTGGAGACAATTCATCAACTTTGATGATTAGTTTACTAGTTTTGATGCAGAAACTGAAGCTCTCTATGAAGCAATACAGGTGTTTAAGAAATATGTAGAGATGTCATTATCAGAACGGGAAGCGAGTGAGTGCAACTGGGATCAGTATTATATCTATTCAGATTGTTTACCGGTAGTGACAGCTTTTTAGGGCTCGCGAGATCAACTACAATTATAATAATTAGGAGAAAAAGGTCAACTTAGATCGCATAAATAGATGCAAGGTACTTGTTGGTTTGAATGAATGGAGTGGAGAACTAGGGGTAGGGATGGTAATATGATCTATGGCCCAGCAAACCCACCCGAACTTGTCTGACCCAACGGCCGACCCACCCGACTCTGACTGCAACCTAGCAGGGTCGGGCCGAGCCATCTTCCGGACTTGGGAAGGTACAGGTATGAGACCCAGGCCTACCCGTCCAGTCTGAGATATCGATAACATGTATATTATTTTTATTGTGTATAATGTATATGATGTAATTGAATTTTGAGTTATCATTCATTATGTATATTCTCAAATTTCACGTAATATTAATGTCACTTAAATCATATATAGTATTTAATTATGCTATATATAGATAAATAGATATATGAAATATTTAATTGAAGTCAATATTCATAAACATAAACCATGATTTTAGTTTAACAATTTTGATTGTTTAGTTCACATAATCATATTTATAATTAGAACTTCATCACAAAATAAAAATTGCTATAAGTGGATAAATGAATATATAAATATTTGATTGAAGCACTAATATTTTATTGAGAGTTCTGATACTAATATTTATAAACATAAACTATATTTATGTGTAATAATTTAGAAATTTTGATTGTTTGGTTTATATTGAAAATCAGAACTTTATCACAAAGTATATAAAGATTTGCATTTAAATGTATAAAATGATTTGATTTAAAATGAGGTGAAAAGAGAGAATAAAAAAATTACAAATGGTCGGGTTGAGACAAAAAGTTATACGGACAAGCCGAGTCATTAATTTTAGATCCGATAATATGAGCCGAGCATGACGGACCGAATTTCGAATTTGACATAAATCCGGTCCTACCAGCTCATTGTCATATCTAACTAAGAGTTAACGAGAATATTGACACTAATAATTTGATAATCGTATCTCATCTTCATCGAGACCTTACCAATATATCTAATATTCTTTCGAAATTAAATATTAAGAGAAAAACTCGTTGGGAGCGGAATAAGTATGAGGGGTCATCGAAAAAGATGCGGTGGATATTATATTAGGATAGAGATTTGCTCATTAGAAGGGTTTGTACATTGAAAGAGGAATTGTAGATAGATATTTGTTGATTGATGTTTTTTGTTGTTGTATTTGATAATGGACTCGTTTGCGAAGGACAAAAAAGAAATTATGCTGAGATTAGTTAGGCGTGATTTTTTTTTATAATTTCAATTGAGTCTAGTTAGAGTTATTCTTATATGTGGTTTTTGTTTTCATTGATTTTCTCTGATTTCTAATTAAATAATTAAAAAACATGTATCTGATCATAAATATAATTAGTACAAGCATGGTTTTATCATATTTTAGTATTTAAAATGAAAGTAGAGTTATTTCTAATGCCTTTTATTCTTTTGGTATACATAGCAAGTGATAACTAATTATCATTCACAAATTTATAAGATAGTTTAAATAAGAGTGGAGTAATATATGCATGACAAATCATGCAAAATTCCTCTCTATTTCTTCATGCCTTCACATATTCCAAACTTATTTTGATGTTAATTAAAATACATGAAAAAATTGAAGAATATACAATTTTTCTACAAATTTTAATCGTTTTCACTGTAATAGTATATAATAGTATGCTTATTTCTTATTAGTAGAATACACTCCTCTTGTAGAATATAAAAATTATTATTTTTAAAATGTTTAACTACTTTTTCAAATTTTTTCACAGATGGACAAATTTGGTATACAAACATTTTTATTTTCTTATTATTTTTGGTCCAATTTTGAAAAAAAACTGAAAAAAATAGTTTAAAAAATCTTAAAAATAGCAAAATTTGGTACCATACAATATTTTGATATGTAGAATTTATTGAACAATTTGAATTTAAATTTCGGACATGAGAAAATATTTATATGTTGGCCTATAAATAATTTATAGTACTAAGAAGAAGAACTATATATAAATAAACATAGGTAAATTTTTTTATAGGTCACTAAACTTTACCTCCAATCTGTTTCTAGTCACTTAATAAATTTATTTTTAGTCACTGAAGTTTAATATTTATCAAATTTGATCATTTCATTAGTTTTTTATTTAAACTTATCAGAAACTTATATGGTTATATGCATTTTGTATATTTATTAAATTGTCGAGAAAATTGTGGTTGAAGTCACATCAGTATATATGATACAGGTAAAGATGAGTGGAATTTGGAGTGTTCCGTAAGAATAATTAGATTGTGAAACCGGAACCAGAGCAGCGATGGGTATGGGGTAGCCTCTAGTCTCCACTCGGTCACAACATGCGTTGCAACTTGCAAAGAGATAAGGCTCCGCAATCAACACGCGCACGTGTAAGGCGTGAGAGTAGGCCAGACTCGGACTCGGTGGCTGGGCTAGGCTAGGCTTGACATGACAGATTGACAGCTTACTTACTTGCTTAGGAGCTTTACAACACGCAGACGCAACACCCCATGAAATCAAATGCATTAATTAACAACTATTCCTAATTAATTAATGCATCAAAGTAAGATTTTCTCAGATCACACACACATATACGCTAGGCATATGTTCGATCACAAACAACTGTTCTTAATTAATTAAAGCAATATTATTGACGTTAGTGCGCATCTTCTTTTAAATATATATTTTTTCGCTTTTCATTGAGATACGGATATAAACAAATTTCACGCATAACAATAAATATCGTAGTAATAGTGGTAACAGCAACGCCAATAAAAGAAGATGGCAGCAAAACAAGAATTTAGACAGTTTAGAAATCAAGGTAGATATATCAATACTAAAAATTCTAAGAAAAAACTAATTTAATTTTCAGTTATTGACTGAAAGGACCAAAAATTACTATGCTATGCGAAACAAATTTTTTTTTAATCATAAGAATACTAAAGAATGACATAAATGCATATCTACAGCAAGAGATGAATGGAAGAGGGAAAACAAGAGATGAAGAAAGGGCGCTAGAAAAACAAACAACAAATTGAAAATATGAGCCATCTGAGATTGCTTCAACATATAAAAAGACAATAGTCAGCTGGGCACGACAGCCCCGTCCAGAACGTGACCACGAATGAAGAACGGACAGACTACACAAAACCCGGAGTAAAGCAGTTAAAAATGCGTCATAGTGAATCAAGAAGACATTAAGAGGGACCGCACGCCCTCCAACCAAACCATACCCCGAAGCAGATGCAATCCTTACATTAATTGGATCCTCTCTTTGCATCACCTCAGAGCTCAGGGAGGGAGGTTCACTGAACATTAATTAATTTCTTGCATAGGCAAGTTGGCTGAGGATCGGATCTCTTTACAACCATTATGAAGTTCCTTTATTTTGTGAAATGTAAAAACCACTACTCGGGTTACCAAATTTTGTACTTGATGAAATTTGGAGACAATGATTTCCATCTTTATTGTCAAATTTGATGAATTCTGACAATAGCGATTTTATTATTGATTACTTACCCTTTATAATAATATAAGTTGGCTTATATAGCCAAGTGACCAACGATCAGTTAACGGTACAAATTTTATAAAAATAAATAAATAAATGAATAGAAGCCCAGTTATTTACACTTGGGCTCTTTATTTATCTAAAAATAATCTATGATGAAAATACCCTCACGGGTCTGAGGTTATTAAATTTAAACCCATTGTTTCTATTTCTCAACACTCCCCTTCAAGCTCGGCGTATATATATATATATATATTATATAATCCGAGCTTGCATATAATATTTTCGAACGTCTTGTGATTTAGTCCTTTGATGAATATATCAGCTAATTGATCTTCGCTTCTAACATAGGGCATTTCTATTTCTTTGGCTTGAATTTTTTCTCGAATGAAGTGACAATCCACTTCGATATGCTTGGTTTGTTCATGAAATACGGGATTGGCCGCGATATGTCTGGCCGCTTGATTTTCGCAGAACATCTTCATGGATCCCTCAATTTTGATATTTAGGTCGGTTAGCACTTGCTTGATCCATATCAATTCACTTGCAGTAGATGTCATGGTTCGATATTCAGCTTCCGCACTTGATCGTGCCACGGCATTTTGTTTCTTGCTTTTCCATGTGACTAGATTTCCGCCTACGAATGTGCAAAAGCCAGTGGTAGATTTTCTATCAAAGCTTCCTGCCCAATCTGCATCGGAATAGCCACACACGTCGTTAGTGTTATTCCTTTTCATCCAAATACCTTTACCGGGGGTTCCTTTCAAATATTTTAAAATTCTATTTATAACATCTAAATGTGGTGTCCTTGGTGTATGCATGAATTGACTGATTTGGCTTACGGCATAGGATAAATCCGGTTGAGTAACGGTTAAATAAATTAATTTTCCTACAAGTCTTTGAAATTGGTTGACATCCTCCAAGGGATCTCCATCTTCACTATTTAGTTTTACATTGGTATCTATTGGTGTTATGGCTGGCTTACTTCTTAATTTACCGGTTTCTTTAAGTAACTCAAAGGTATATTTTCGTTGAGATATAAATAGCCCTTTCGAGGAACGAGCTATTTCGACCCCAAGAAAATATTTTAGTTTTCCTAAATCCTTGATTTCAAATTTTTGTTTGAAGTTTTCTTTTATACAATCAATTTCAAATTGGTTATCCCCGGTTATAATGATGTCATCTACGTAAACCAAGACTACAGTTAGACCGTCACAACTATGTTTAACAAATAGTGATGAATCGGCACCGCTAATTGTAAAATCATAGGAAGTTAAGAAATGAGAGAGTTTGCCATACCACGATCTTAAAGATTGTTTAAGGTCATAAATAACTTTCTTTAATCTGCAAACGAGATTAGAATTCTGTTCCTTTTTGTGACTCGGCGGAAGATTCATGTATACTTCTTCCTCAAGGATTCCTTAAAGGAAGGCATTTTTAACGTCCATTTGGTGTAGATTCCAATTTTTATTTACGGCAATTGAAAAAAGAATCCTTACTGTATTCATTTTTGCCACTGGTGCAAAAGTCTCATAATAGTCTATGCCTTGAGTTTGGGTATATCCTTTGGCCACTAATCTAGCTTTATATCTCTCTATTGTACCATCACTATTATATTTAATTTTGTATACCCATTTACATCCAATCGGTTTTTTGTCATTTGGTAAGGTACAAAGATCCCATGTTTGATTCTTTTCTAAGGCATAAAGTTCTTCTTCCATGACTTTGCACCATTTTTGGTCATTTTTAGCGACTTCGTAATTGATAGGTTCTTCAATTTTTGATAATGCGATTAGAAATGTGTAGTGTTCATTTGAAATATTATTATACGAAATATAATCTTGTATTGGATAACTTACCGAATATGTGACATAATCCCTTAGTTTTGTTGATGGCTTAGGCCGACGGCTTGACCTTCTTAATGGCACTCCTTCTTGTGATTCCTCTATCCTTTGACTTCCGACTTCACCTTGCGACGCTTCTTCTCCATTTTCTTCGGAGTTGTCCTGCAAGACATTGTTTTCTACAACAACCACTTGTCCTTCTTGATTAGTAATAAAAGGTAATAAAAACTCATCTATGTGATTATAATTATTATCCTCCTCTTTATTTATTTTATAATAAGGATCATCTTCAAAAAAGACTACATTTCTTGAAATATGCAATTTCTTGGTCTTAGGATCATAGCATTTATACTCTTTTTTATGAGTTGATTATCCTAAGAAAATAGTTTTTATTGAAGCAAAATCTAACTTGTCTATTTTATTTTTGTACACAAAACAAGCACATCAAAATATTCTCAAATGATTTAAATTAAATTTTCTGTTATAAATAATTTCAAAGGGACTTTTAAAGTTTAATATAGAACTTGGTAATCGATTTATTAATACGTTGCGGTGAGTATGGCTTCCGACCAAAAAATCTTTGGAACATTATTTTGAAATAAAAGTGTTCTTGTCATTTCTAATAAATGGCGATTTTTTTTCTTTCGGACACTCCATTTTGTTGCGGTGTGTAAACACAAGATGTTTGATGAATTATTGCCTTAGAATTGGTAAATTTTGCAAAATTTTGATTTATGTATTCAGTCCCATTGTCCGTCCTAAGGATTTGAATTTTTTTTATTGTATTGGTTTTTTATGAGATTTACAAAGTGCTGAAAATGCGTAAAAACTTCGCTTTTATTTTTCATTAGATATAACCAAGTTGTTCTCGAAAAATCATCAATAAAGATAACATAATATTTGTATCCATTATATGAATCTATAGAAGCAGGTCCCCATACATCGAAATGAATTAATTCAAAGATTTCATTACTTTTAGAATCAGAATTACAAAAAGGTAATTTTGTTTGTTTCCCTAACTTACATACTTCACACTTGTTACAAAAATCTTTTGACATTCCAAACATTAATTTTAATATCTTGTTGGAAGGATGTACGACTCGTATATGCCAAAGACTACTTAAGTTTTCAACCCGCTTCGTATTCAAAACATGCTTGTTGCTATCTAAAAAATATAAGCCATTTTCTAAAAAACCTTCACCAATCTTCTCCTTGGTGATTAGATCCTGAAAAAATACATTGTCTTGTTTAAAAATAATTTCACACTTTAGCTCTTTAGTAAGTTTGCTAATAGAGAGTAAATTTACCGAGCAATTTTCAACATAAAATACATCTTGAAGAAAATTTTTATTTATAATACTAATCATACCCCACCCTTTTATTTTAACTTTCTCATTATTGGTTACGGTAAAATATTGGTCACCTTCAAGTTCTCGAAAACTTCTTATCAAATTTCGATTTCCAGTCATATGGTCCGTAGCCCCCGAGTCAAGAACCCATTTTGTATAGTTTTTTGGGGCATAATTGATATTTGGGCCAGGGTTTATGCATTTGTTTTTTATGCTCAACTTGGGTATTTGGATTTGTTTTATTTCTGACCCACATTCATATTCTTTGTGTTTATTGGGCTTAGAAGAAAAATTAAGGTCAGATAAACTTTTGACAGATATTTGGCTGGTTTGTTCTATTTCTGGCCCACATTCATATTCTTTGTGCTTATTGGGCTTAGAAGAAAAATTGAGGTTAGATAAATCTTTGGCAGATATTTGGCCCAGAAGTGATGAGAGCATTTTCTCAACCCTCTCCAGTCGTGTGTCACTGTTCACATCCGACCCCTTCACTGCTTCCTCTTTGGTCGAGGCGAAAGCCCTCCTCTCGTCTCTGAATTCTAGGGTTTTGCTCCCTTCTTTCCTCTTCGCTGAATCTGTGAATTTTTTTGGTTTGAGGTGTGGATGAAGTACCCAGCATTTGTCACTGGTGTGCCCTTCTGTCTTACAATGAGCTCATTTGGCTATCTCCCCCTTTCCCCATCTCCTTCCGTCTTGAGGGCGTTGGGCTGAGAAGGCGTGAGCTTCCGGCTTGGGGTTCAAGTCGGTTGTTGCCATCGCAACTCGCCTAGTCGCCTCCTGGCGGATGCGAGAAGTCACCTCGTCAAATGATAGTTTCTCCGTCGATAGGAGGATTTGCGCTCTAATGGCTTCATAGCTCGGATCCAGGGCAGCTAGGAAAGTATAGACTCGATCTGTCTCTTCTCTTTCTCGAATCACATTCAGGTCAGTGGTGTATGGGCGATATATTTTGAGTTCTTCGTACTTTGCTTTGATGAGCCCGATGAGTTCTGAAATTTCTCGATTTTCTTGTGAAATTTGTGCAATTTCTCTATGGAGTTGGTAAATTTGAGAATGGTTTTTTTGATTGTCGAATTGACCTTCGATTTCCTTCCACAGCTCAACGACTGTTTCACAATAAAAGGTTTCTGCTAATTTCGGTTCAAGGGAGTTTGAGATGAGGGTCATTACTTGGCTATCGATCATGTCCCACTCTTCTTGTTCACTGGTCTCTTCTTCGGGTCGCACTTTGTTGCTAGTGATGTACCCGAGAAGACCTTTGCCCTTGAGTGTGGTTTTTGCTGCCCTGGCCCATGGGATGTAGTTTCTTCCATTGAGAAGGAAGTTGGTTAGCCTTTGTGCGGAATTGAAATCTATATTTGATTTTATGATGATCAAATTTTGTGGATTGATTGGGGATTGTGTATTTCTTTCTGTCATGATTTGTGCTGGTATTTATCGACTGTGGGAGTTTTGGTTTTGCTGGTGTTGCTGATGCACACTCCCTTTTTTGTACTGGTATTGTTTACCAATTACTAGTATTGCTCTGTTGGCTGTTTACTAGTTAGGTTTGATTTTGACAGAAGTGTTTTCTGGTGTGAATTGTTGCTCTATGTTGGTACTGGTACAGGGCTCCTCACTGTTTGTGGGTTGTAACTCCGTGCTAGTCACTGATGTTTTGTTTTATTGCCTTGCGATTTGTAGATTTGAAACCTTCTCTGATACCATGTCAAATTTGATGAATTCTGACAATAGCGATTTTATTATTGATTAGTTACCCTTTACAATAACAGAAGTTGGCTTATATAGCCAAGTGACCAACGGTCAGTTAACGGTACAAATTTTATAAAAAAAAAAGAAAAAATAAATGGAAGCCTAATTATTTACACTTGGGCTCTTTATTTATCTAAAAATAACCTATGACGAAAATACCCTCACGGATCTGAGGTTATTAAATTTAAACCCATTGTTTCTATTTCTCAACATTTATATTAAAATAAATTAATAAATAATGTTTTTAATAGCTAATGTGTTTTGCACATGACAATCAAATATGTACCGACAACTTAAAAAGTAATATCATCGCAACACATAAAACAATAGTATTATTAACTAAATGAAAATAACCTCTCTTTTCTGTGAAAATATCAATCATGGATTTTTGTTTTCCTTTCTAATATTTTTATTTTTTTTGGTATGGCTTCTCAACAAAACTCAGCATTTATTTATTTATTCTTACGATAGCCCAATTGATGTGGTGGTGTTTCAATCAAAAGTTCAAAATTCAAACAGTCAGGATCAGCACAATTAAATTAGTTAGTAAGGAATTATTTCTAAGACACCTCACTCAACTTGATGCCATCACTCAAGTTGTACAGTGCTTCATTAACTATTAATCTATTATATAATGTGAACTATTTGTTGTTTAAAAAACAATAGGCATGCACAGAACAAACAGTTTTAATATGCACTGATGCACAGACCATGCTACATTGCTACATCTGTTTTCTGACCAGCTTATCTGACCGTTACAAGTATACTGGTACGTGGTACCAGTATACTTGTTGAGCACCAAGATAAATTTTTCGCTTTTTGACAGGTAAAAATACTAACAATCGGACCACTTTATCCTTCCGCAAGAAAAGATTCGAGACTTTTTTATTAGACGATCAATCACTCTCGAGTTTGCTTTTGAGAAAACTCTTATCTTATTCCATCTCTATAGGTATGCCCAGCCGAACTGCCCGATGACTGGATTATGGAAGAACATGTGATAAAAAGTGGGAAACATGCCGGGAAGAAGGTGCTCATATTGACCAAGAACTACCTCTTCCCTCTACTGACGTGCCCGAGCCCCCACTCATAAATCACGTCGTATATATACATACATTCGGGATGGGTTTTTAGGTCTGGGCGCGCGAGTATACCGTCAAAGAAGACGAGAATAAACCTTCTCAAATAGTTCAATTACACCACGGTCTAGTACTTTACTAGATACATATCCTAGTTGTAGACCACCATTAATAATATAGTGGTTTTAGATAAAATCTACATGAAATGGTTGTGAGGAAATGGAGAAAAGTTTTGGAAAGAGGTGGGCAAGGGAAAGCTCTCCAGTCCATTTGTCCACCCCATACAAAACAACATAAAACCGTGTCAACCTGCATCAGATTATCAGTACTTTTCCATTCCCAAGTGGGACCCATTTTCAGACACTAACATAGCTTTGTTAATTAATTTCCCTTTTCTAGCATAATGCCCGTGCATTGCGGTGGATATTATTAATTTTATATATATTTATATTAACTTGTAATATGAACCTTTAAATTATGATGGCATAAATTATTGGTATCAGTTCTACAAAAATAAAAATTCACTAAGATATTATGGCTACCAATAATTTGACAAACCGACTACAACATTATTCAATGGTTAGCAATAAAAGTTCAAGTTCCTGAAAAATAATTTACAGCAAGTATTTCTTGGCATGATATTAAAACAAGGAACAATAGAATTAGTACTTATTTTCTCCTCTCTACTGGTTTTCTATAAAGAAATCCTACTCTGAGCACCTTTGTTTGTTTGTCTGAATTCTCATTATTGCTCGTATTTTGTTGAATCATTCTATCTAAAAATATCCATAATTTTGATCGGTTTGTTTCATCGCAGAAATGAAGATAGTATCACTGGTATCTTGAGAGAGATAATTAATACAAATTCAAAGCTGACGGAGCATCTTTTGCAGAACAATTGATATCTTTTATTTCTTTTCTAAGACAATTGATTTGTTTCCTTTTGTAAATCCCCATTATAATTTATGTTAATTACTCAGTTAATAATTAATAATTACCTTCCTTATTTTTCTTTTTTTCCCATTGCATTGTCTTTTTTTGTCCAGCTAGGAGATCAAAAATTATGGAATGAGTAATTGAGTTCCTTGTAGCATGCAAAATTTGTCTTTTAATACCTACTTAAATTAGGATGTGTTTCTGTAAAATTGGATTTAGTATGAATTCGTTAAGACATAATTTGTCAACTTTTTAGTTATTAACGTTCATTATAGATTTGGAGATTACCACTTTTTTTTCTTCATTTTATATAGAAGTAACTAATAGAGAAATTTTTTTTCAGGTTTTGAAAAGAGAAAAAAAACTGTTTACACTGATCTTCTCTATCTTTTCATCGGATAAAGGGAAAATCACTGTAAAGATTTAAGAAATTCGGTGATCAACAATGTTGTGTCTCTTTGAAAGACCAATAGTAAGAATTAAAGTAATTTTAATTTAAATTAGAAGTTCACTAAAAGATCGTGATTCATTGGCTAACACCACCATTACCATGTCAGCTTCTCAGGAAAGGAATTGGGACCACAATGCATAAGGCAGCCTCAGCTGCTGCTGAGCTGGCTAGGCATACCTATTCCGAACCTGCTTCTTCATCTAATGATGGTAATAATAGTGATAGATCCCGCAGAGGTAGTGAGACGATATTGCCCCTGAAATGCTCTTTGATGTCTATTTCTCTTCCTTGGGATACCATCGCGCATGATCTCCTCTTCAAGGTAAGCCTCCCTTCTTTTGCTTTTCGGATATGTGTTTGGTGCCTAAGCATAGGATTGAACTGAGAACCAATACTTACCTGTGCTGTGCAGCGGATAATTTTTCATTTTTTTTTAGAGAAAGTTCGAATTTTGATTCTTAATTTTTTTCAAAAGAATCAAATTTGATCCTTAAACTTTTATTTACACTCAATATGAACATATCACAAATTATATTATTTGCTTTCAAACATGAATTGATGCTTGCCTAGCTTTTCTTTGATTTTACTAGCATCTATCTTTCTTTACCTAGATAAGGAGAAACTTTCTATTCATTTTTTGGTTGCATTGATGTAACTCATAACTGCAAAGGAAGAAAGCTACATTTACCAGTTAAAGAGCATTTTTCAGAAATATATAATTTTAAGAATATAGATTCCTTTGTTTAGAGAAGGAATATAAATTTAGTTTTGGCATGACTTCATTTGAATTTGGATAAAATATGAAATATGTTTCTTTCTTTATACTTGTGTGCTCGAGTGGTGTTGTGAGAACTTTTCTGGTATTTGCTAACTTATAGGGAAATATGTTCCACCATTTTTAACATAGTGACAGATTTTACATTACACCATTTTTACCTGGTTTTTTATTTTCAACTGTTGTAGGAGTTTATTTCAAATTAATGAAACAGGTGCTTTGCACCTTTTTTGAAAAAAAAAGAAGTGTGTTCTTCATATCAATTAGCATAAGTTAAGTTTCCTTAGCTTTGTATCTTGCCTAGTGGAGTGACGTTCATTTTCTTCTTTCTTTTTCACTGAAATTCTGGCAGAGAGAGGCTCGGCTGGAAATAACCGCAAGAGATCATTGTTCAGTTAGAAAGGGAGTGCTCAATCCTACAAGAAAGCATGGTTCCACTGACTGCTGAGTTTCAAGTACATTTTGAATGGAATAATCCAGTTTTCTTTTTTTTTTGGGGGGGGGGGGGACTGTTTCAGAAGAGAGCATATCTGATTTCATCCTTTTCATTTCAATTTTAGCTGTGGTAGGATTTGTCAATTGCAGGAGTTTTATGCAAACTTTGATTAGTTTGAAAGAGGTTATGTGGCAACCGCTGCATTGGTTGGAGTTGCAATTCTCAGCCGTAGGTAGCAGAGGGAGAAACTACAGTTTAGTCTCAGTGAAGAGGTACTGTTTTCTATCTTTTCTTAATGCTTGAAACACAAATGTTTGTATTGCATCTGTACGTTGTTTAGACTTCTAGATTGCTATTCTTTATACTGATTACTGATAGTATGCTTGCTGATTGATGTTGGATCTCATATCTGAGAAGGTATGTGTTCACACTGAGTCGAATATACAAGAAATAAATGGAAGTAATACAAGAATTTTGGTTGGTTTTCCTATCATCTATTGGTCGCCTCTTGTATGGTTTTTATTTGAGGCCTAGAAGTGAACTTGGGAGTCGGTTGACATTACAGGTAAGAACCAACTGGTGCAATAATTTGTGGAGTTTTCCATACACCAGTACTATTTGTAAATTGGTTCAAGCACATTAATGCTTCCAATGGTCATTCCTGGAAGGCATTTGAAACTTTTGAAGTTTTCAAGTGTTCATGAGGAATCGTGGCATGAATTTTAAGCTCTGACTATAATTTTTTTTCCCTTTCAGAGGATGAATTCCACAGTAGCAGGACCATTGAATGTGATTAAAGTACTTCTGTCTAACAACCAGAACCATCCCCTAACACATACCGAATCTTCTGCCTTTAAGTTTCATTAATGTAATGCCTTTATTTTGTACTAAATTGAGAATAAAATGTAGTGTGCAACCTGAAGTCGACTTCAGAGGAGGCATTTACCTGATAAAAATAGAAAGAGATCATGTCATAGATGGATTTTTACTTCATCGATTGGGTCAAAACCTCCTAAATTTAAATATTCACATGGATTTTTTAGAATCTTTTTTTTAATCATGCCATAGATGCTATATCTTTCTACAGCATAGTGATGTGAATGATTACGTCAATGAAGTTCGGATGTTTTCTATTAAATTATTCAAGGAAATATCTACAATATCTTAAAAAGGAATTTTTAGGGGCAGAAGACTAACTTTATTTTAGAAAATATTTTATATCTTTGTATAATTAATGGATCAAAAAAAGAAAACACATAAATGCCGAGATTGTGGTAGGTGAATATGCCGGAAAGAGGGTTTTTTTGTCAAAAATCCCTCTGTCCATCAGATGATGATATGTTTTCCTTCAAATTGAAAAGAAGTTAATTTTCTGTCCAACTCAATTTTGTCATGACAATAAACAAAGCTCAAGGACAAACGATTCCAAATGTCGGTGATTACTTACCGCAATCGGTATTCTCACACAGCCAATTATATATCATGTTATCAATGGGATATTACACACAAATACAAAGGTGTTTGTAAAATATGTCAAAGATTTCAATCAGTCAGGGACTTAAACATCGAATGTGATATTTTGAAAAGTTTTACAAGATGCATAAATTATGAGCAAATTTTATTTTAATTGTTTCATTATATTCTAAAACTTTAAGTAACAATTATTTATTTGAAATAACAATAATAATGATAATTTTAGATGACTAATTATAATGCATTTTCACTTGTAGACTTCAAACATCTTTTTGAGGAGCATTTGCTGAAGAACCAAAATTTACAATTTTGTTTTTTTAATGTAATTTTTATTTTATTTGATAATATATTGATACTGATTGTAAATGCTTTTATTCAGTTGGTCTGATATGTTTGTGAATTTATAATTTTATATATTAGAGTGAGGTAACTATCATACATCTAATTGAAAAAGTAGCCGCTGCAACACGTGGGTATATAACTAGTAGAGAAGGATTTGTGAAGGCCCTGCAGCTCCAGCAAATAAAGAGACAGAAGTGCATAAAAAGAGAGGGGCATCAATCAAAAATAGTAATAGTAAGAAGATGAAACATAAATAATCTGCGCCATTTATTTTATTTGACGGTAGGGATGAAGGAATAGTAGGTTCCTGCATCCCCTCGAGATGGCAGCAGATACCAATCCAATTGTCCCTCTCTTTCTAGAAGCAAATTTGCTGTTTGATCTTAAAGCATGGCTGTAAATTTAGTATATTACAAATGTAAGAAATTAGTGTATATGAAATTTTCATGTTTGGTTATTATTATATTTCTTTTATTAGTCACATCTATATGTAGGTATCAATCAAAATAGGTGATTATGATCTACGGAATTGCCTGCCTCATTTTTTTTTTCTTTCCAATTTTGGTTGACTTATTTCATGCGTTTTTAAAAAGAAAAAAAATGCATGATCATGATCTAGAGCAATATCTACTGTTTCTTGAGTCAGGAATTTTCCTGCTCTGATACCATGTGAAAATTTAAAGAGTAGAAATATGATAAATAAATGTTCTGTATTTCTTTGTGTTCTGTACACAGATATATATAGTCAAAGTCTCTACTAGCCATTTGGCTCCTTCCTATTTTACATTGGCTAGATATGCTAATTACAATCTAATTGTTACAAAAATCCAGCTGGATACTAATTCTAGCTTGACAGCTATCACCTTAATTTGTTGTTTAGATTGATCTGTAATGAATAATATCTGAGTAGCTATCATCTTGATTTGTTGCTTAAATTGGTATGTGATGAATAATATCTAAGACCAATATTATTCTTTCTCAACAGTATGCATGACTGCTGCTTATAAATTTTGTTTTTCTGAGTTAAATAGATGATTCCACACACTCTATAATATTGTTTTACTGCATAATGGGCTGTAAGAAATTAAACAATTCCAGGAGGTTCTATCTTCTCTCGAACAAATTTACATGAGACTGGAAGCAGACTCCTTCAGTGTTGTGGAACTGTCACCTGGTAAAGTGAGTAATATACTCCAATTGAATTTTATAATTTATATAGGCTATTTTTCTCTTTTTTGGATCAGTTTCCCTGTTGTACAGTCACTAGCTAGGTGCTATTATAAAAGAAAATGAAGAGATCAGAGCAAAAGTACGAAATGCGGACTAAATTTGTTTCTTAATGAATGACACAAACAGGTGATAATCAATACGAGGAGGATGAAGTCATCATGGGGATTTGCTTTCATAAGGATCAATCTGAAATTTGTTGGGGCAAATTGATCTCTTCTTGCACCCCCGTTGTTCTTAATACACGTTAATTAAAGCTTTTTCTTCTTAATTAGGTAAGCTAGCTCCCGGCCGGCTTGAAACTTGCTTTGCTCTTAATTTCAGGTCAGTGGTCAAGTACAGGAAGCATGGTGGAAATCACTGGCGACTTTAAATTTGGAGGATCGTTAACTTGGGGTCCAGGGCCATACAAGTCCTCAGGAAATGTGAAACCTGATAATGAAGAGACTTGTGCAATCATGAAAGCACGGAGGCTTAATTTGGTGTATGCCCTGTGTCTAGCTATTGGCGACAAGCTATTCTGCCTTCGAGATAAGTACTCTAAACAAGTCTGTCATGATGGTGGCCGCGATCAGTGCTAACTACAATTAGTTAATTGACGTACGTGGTTGTTTGATGTAGAATTTTAATGTACTGTTCTAGTTAAAGAGATTGAAATCTGAATCTAAGTGCTGGTAAAGCAGCAGGTGATTAGTTGAATTGTGATTTTGTTTCTGCAGAAAGTTTGCACATGTTGACCCCATAAGATTTTAGTGTTTGCTTGCCCACTATTTTTACCAGAGTGTAGCTACACACTTCTTACATGAAAAGTCAAGAGGAAATTAAAAACCTTAGGAAAGTTCTCATGCAAACTTCTTTCCTTTGGTTTTCTTTTGATTTCACCTGATTTTCAACCTTTTTGTGTATTGTATGGTGCTTCGGATTAGTTATAGCATTGTACAGAGTTGAATGGATCTGTTTATTTTTGAAAGAAGGTATTGGTGACGTCGTAGGTAATCGCAATAAAAAAAAACAGAAAAAAGAAAAGGGAAAAATATGAGAAGTACCTCTGAGCGATGAACTAATCTCGAGCGAACAGTTAGCAATGTCCAATTGTTCATACATTTATGCCTCTCTGTAGCAAAATCAAAGGGCCTTTAATTGTCAATAATCCTGTCTTTTATGTTTTGATAAACGAAAATAGTGTTTTCATAATTTTAGATTCATGTTCCATAGAGATTGCTAATTTTATAGACATAAATGGTGTTTCATAGTCTTGTCAGTGTGATGAGTAAAAGAAAAATAGAAATTAAGTTATACAAATATGACAGTTTGAGATTGGCCCGCAAATAAAAACTTGTAGAAGTCTGTTTTTTAGACTTTTATGGATTCATAATGAATATAAATGCGAATATAAATAATTTATTTATTGATATAAATAATATATTTATGAATAATATTCAAATACAAACACAGGATAAATATCTGCTCCGTTTACGCTTTACACCCCTAGACAGGTGTACTGAATTGAGAAATCATATATATATATCAGGGTTCTCTTTTCAGCATGTAGTGGGAGCGTGAAATACCTTTTCAGCAAGTCAAAGCTTTTTTTATGATACAACTCAATTGCTATAATTAATTTTTAATTTTTTGTTTAGAGGAAATTGGAACGAGAGCTAGGTCGGCTGTAGCTCTGACCAGCACCAATACCCAATGTACCTTCAAATTCTGGGTTAATAATGCAAAGATTTGTGGAATGAATGCAATTTGAATTGTAAAGTGCGCAATTGCTATTTAATAAATTTGCTAAATTAATTTGTTTAAAAATAGCGACATAAAACTTGCAATTGAATTTTTTTTTTATTTGGATCCATTCAATCTTAACTATTAATTTAGTCCGATTTGAAATAGTAGGTGATAATGATATCAACTCTGTGTATATGTTTGTGGCAGCATTTAATGTGCTGTAATAAGTTTGAGAATCTTGAAATAGAATATTAATACATTGCTCATGGATTCAGAGAATAGACTTGACTCGTACTATAAAAGCAATAGTCCAAAAATATACCACCATAAACCCTGTAGCCGCCCTGATTCTGATCTCGAAAGAGAGGGAGAGAGAGAGGTGGCGAAAACGCAAGTGAGAAGCAGCAGCTAGCAATGGAGGTCAACCCACCATCGCCTGAAAATGAGAGTGTGTTCAACCCCTTACCTTGTCGTGTTGAAGTCGTCATCTACAGCTGATCCGAATCATCGGACAGGATAGCAAAGGAGGCCATCACTTATTGGGAATCCCTTGACAAAACAAGTATGGATCTGATTTTTCGTTATCTGTGTAGCTATGGAAATTTGGATGTACTGATTTAAATACAAACATAAATGGGAATTTACCATGATAACTTTTTTTGTTAAATAGTGGGAACAAGCCACTTGTTTCATTGAAACTGAAATTCTTACAGTTACAGGTATGTAACAACTGGTACAAAGTACAGAACAGAACAAGCTGAAAGGATATCTCAGCCACTAAGTACTAGGCCTAGCAATCATATATGCTTAACCTTAAGTGATCGAAAAAAAATAACAAAATATGAAAGTACTGTTTATCTTTATCATAAAATGCAGCATCACAAAACACAAATTCCAACTTTAAATGCCGTTCTAAAACAAAAGAATCATCGAGAAATAAAAGTTGTAGTGTTTCAGTTTCTTGCCCAGATCAAAGAATAATTAAGAGTTAATGAGGGGATTATGAACCTCAAAGTCATATAACATTTTCATCATTGACCCATATTATAGAAAATAGGGAGTATCAATTTTCAGAATATGAAAAGGCAGCTCAATTGTTTTTTTTTTATTTTTTTTTTACCGTTGGAACTGTCTCCATAAATACCATCATGTAAATAACAATAATCAGAATAGCAATACAATTTACTATTCATCATTTCACTCCTTTGTCAACTGTTCTATCAGCTTACAATAAAATTCAACATGGTCAGAGCAGGTTTCAATCCTATCTTAGTAAATCACACAACAATAAGAGCAAGAGAGAAGGTCAAGAGCCAGCAGAGTCAAAAACCAAATCTTGCCAGCAGTGAGGAGACCAGTATAAAACTGGTCAGCAACTCAAAGAGACAGCGAAGGTCCAGAGCCAAAAAAAGAGCTAAAATCAATCTGTATAAAAGATCACAACACTAGTAAAGTATACCAGAATTTCTTTTCAGAAGACCAACGAGTTTGTATCTGTTCTTATCAAAATACCAGAACCCATCCAAAAGACTTATACCAGCAAAACAACCCCCTTTACCAGCAAAAGACTGTGTACCAGTAAAAGCTCCAAAAAGACAAAATGACACAACATCAAGAAAAACTTACAGGGGTAATGCTCAATGGTAAAAATTACCAACCGACTTTTTTTTACTTACTGCGGATGAAAACTTTTTATTTCGTTTTCAAAATAAAAAAACAACTCTTACGCATAGTTTTGGGTCATATGCGGGTTGCACTTGGTACTCTATTTAGAACGACTTTTTTAGTATCTCCATTCCTGACAAGACATACATCACTTTACTTTGCTTATGAACCTGACTTTATTTCCTATATTGTCACTTCCATTAATTGCATGGCTTCTGTGGACGAGGCAAGTAATATTTGCATTGACAGAGAGAGATTAGGGCACATCAATGGTGACAAGCCTCAACCAATTTCAAAAAACTGAAAGAAACCTACTGTTGATGAGACCAAAGAGATCTCTCAATGGAGAGTAAATGACCATCAAGTAATCAGCTGGCTACTAGCCACCATGGAGCCTCAAGTTGCTGATTTAATGGCTTACAAGGATACAGTCTTGGAGGTGTGGCAAAGAGCCGAGAAGCTATACGGTCACAGAAAGAACTACGCTCATATATACCAAATGCAACAAGAAATTCAACATGCCAAGCAAACTCAATCAGTAATGGACTTCTTTGGGTACCTCCAAAGAAAGAGAGACGAGCTCAAAATAAATCGGCCACCCACCTCAGATCTCACTGAAATCCAAAAGAGAGAAGAGCAAGATGAAATCTTTCAGTTCCTTGTAGGCCTTGACCCGAGCTATGATGCTGTGAGGTCTCAAATCCTCCTCCTCTTGAACTCCCCTCTATGAATGAAGTTACAGCCATGGTGCAACGAGAGGAGACGAGGTGAGTCGTGATGGGATCACAGACCCTAGAGGAGAGCCACAAGGGGGGAATACTAAATTGTGCGAGCATTGTAAGAAGGTGAGGGCACAAGAAAGAAGAGTGTTGACACCTCCATCTGCACCTCAGACCAAAGGGGCCAAGGCGAGGCAGAGATCAGAAGCAGGGGGGGAGAGGTGGAAATCGAGAAGAGAAGAAGAAGGAATTTGCTGCTGAGAAAGGGGAACAGGTTGAGAGTGACCCCAAATTAAAAGGGAATGGAAGCGCCTCGGATCAAATGAGGCTAATTGGATTTTAGATTCAGGCGCAACTAATCATTGACTAGAAATAAACATTTGCTCAATGATTATAATGAATATAAAATAAAATAATATGTGAATGTAGCAAATGGAGAGAACAAAAAATTGTTGGATAAGGTTCAATTAATCTTTTTCAAACATATAAACTAAGAAAACATACTAGATTACCGTTTAATTTGTCAGATTGTAAGAGTGAAAAATCTTTTCATTTAGTTCATTCAGATGTATGGGTCCGCTCTAATTGAATCATTTAATGGATACAAATATTTTATTATCTTTATCGATGATTATTCTAGAACAACTATATTATATTTATTAACAAATAAAAGTGAGGTTTTTCGCATTTCAAGATTTTTATAATTTTATAGAAAATCAATATGATGCAAAAATTAAAATCTTTAGATGATAATAGAACGGAATTTGTGAATCAAAATTTCTCAATTTTTTTCAAACAAAAAAGAATTTTGCATCAAACAACATGTGTTTGTACCCCTGAACAAAATGGCATTTCCGAAAAAGAAAATAGATATTTAATTGAAATGAGACGAGTACTTTTATTTCAAAGTAATGTACCAAAAATTTTTTGGTCCGATATCATTCTCACAGCAACATATTTGATTAATAAGTTGCCAAGTGCTAAATTAGAATATTAAAGTCCATTGGAAATTATTTATCAAAGAAAATTAAAATTTGATCACTTACGAGTTTTTGAATGTACATGCTATGTACACAAAAATAAACAAAATAAATTGGATTATACTTCAATTAAGGCTATTTTTTTAGGATATTCATCACAAAAAATGGATAAAAATGTTATGACCTAATAAACAAAATGTTTTTATTTCTAGGAATGTAACATTACAATGAAATGGGCCTTATTATAAAGAATAAAATGTTCAAGAACCATCCAATGAATTTACATTTTCTATTTTTAATTCTCCAAATGAAAACAAAAATTCAATAGAAAATGAAAATACAACCGAACATGAAATTGAGAATTGAGTAGAAGAAACACAACTTGAAAATGAAGATGAAACTATTGAAGAAGTATTATTAAGAAGATCAAGCTGAACAACACAACCTTCAACTAGATTAAAAGACTTTATAACATATAAAGTAGATTACCCTATACAAAAATGTGTTACTTATGATAACATCTCTCCTTCAACTAGATTAAAAGACTTTATAACATATAAGGTAGATTACCCTATACAAAAATTTGTTACTTATGATAACATCTCTACCAACCATAAAGCTTTCTTTTACTTCAATTTCAAAAGAACAAAAATTAAATAATTTTCTAGATGCATTAAAAACCTGATATGGTGCATGGCCGTGAAAGAAGAATTAAGTGTCTTAGAAAAAAGTGAAATTTGGGTAATCGTACAATTATCCAAATATAAAAAACCGGTAGGTTGCAAATGAGTTTATAAAATTAAATTTAATAGTGATGAAACTATAGAATGGTATAAGGTATGGTTGGTAGTCAAAGGATGTACACAAACATACAGTATAGATTATCAAGAGATTTTTACATCCGTAGCTAAAATGAATACCGTTAAAATTTTACTTTCCATAGCAGTAAATCAAAATTGGACTTTACATCAGATGGATGTAAAAAATATCTTTCTATAAAGAACACTTGAAGAAGAGGTATATATGACTTTACCACTCAGTCATGAAAAAGAAAAAAAATACTCACTTGATTTGTAGGCTTAAAAAATCAATTTATGGATTAAAGCAATCTCTGCCTGCACATGGTATGAAAAACTCAGTTCTTATTTAATTTCTTGTAATTTTAAAATGAGTAATACATATCATTGTTTATTTACTAAATATGATGGTAAGTATACTACCATAGTTTTAGTATATGTAAATGACATAATAATCACCGGTGACAATTAAGAAGAGATTAAAAATGTCAAGATTAAATTAAAGGAAAAGTTTGATATCAAGGATTTAGGTTTATTAAAATATTTCTTAGGAATTGAAATAGCTCACTCCACAAAAAGTCTTTTTATTTCGCAAAGAAAATATGGGTTAGATTTGCTAAAAAAAAACGGTAAATTAGGATGTAAGCCGGCCACTACACTCATTGATAGCAAGTGCAAGTTAAATAGTGAAGATGGAGAATCATTAGAAAATATAAATCAATTTTAAAAACTTGTAGAAAAATTAATTTATCTCACGGTAACAAAACCCGACATTTTTTTTCAGTAAGCCAAATAAGCAAGTTTATGCATTCACCATGAACACCACATTTAGAAGCAATAAATAAGATTCTTAGATATTTGAAGGGTTCACCCGAGAAGGGAATTTGGATGACAAATAATAATGCTCATAATATATGTGACTATTCCGTTGCAGATTGGCTGAGAGCTTCGATCGGAAGTCGACTACCGATTTTTGCACATTTGTAGATAAAAACTTAGTCACATGAAAAATAAGAAACAAAATATCGTGGCACAATCAAACGCCGAAGCCAAATAAAGCCATGACATCAACCACGAGCGAGCTAATTTGGATTAAACAACTATTAGCAGATATTGGCATATCGACGAGCGAACCAATGAAAATATTTTGTGACAATTAAGCGACACGACATATAGCCTCAAATCTTGTATATCATGAGAGAACAAAACATATAGAAATAGATTATCATTTCATATGAGAAAAAATTCAATCAAGGGAGATCGAAACACCTTTTATAAGGAATGGAGATCAACTAGTCAATGTATTTATCAAAGGATTGGAGCCAAAATCGTTTGGAGAAAATATCGACAAGTTAGGAATGATTGATATTTACATCTCTAATTTGAGGAGAAATGTTGAAAAATAAAAAGAATGATTAAGAGTTAACGAGGGGATTATGGGCCTCAAAGCCATATGTTATAATTGGCCCATATTATTGAAAATAGAGAGCGCTAATTTTCAGAATATGAAAAGGCAGCTCAACCGATTTTTCTATTTTTTTTACCGTTGGAACTGTCTCCATAAATACCATCATATAAATAACAACAATCAGAATAATAATACCATTTACTATTCATCATTTCACTCCTTTCTCAACTGTTCAATCAGCTTAAAATAAAATTCAACAAAGTCTCTGATCTTGCCAACGATATGGCTGTTGGATTTCCTTACAGATGCATTAGCATTTTTTGAGTTCCATGGTACGTGGGAGATACATGTCTGCCCCAACCCCGATTGCTTGCGATTGTTCAAGGATGACAATTCACTCATCATTCACCTTAAACACGATCACTTTCGAAATATTTATGCTATCTCATGGCCGTTCTCACAGCACAATCTTGCCAAGGAGCAACGGGGTGCTGAGGCCCTCCGCAAGATGGTATGGAAACCGGTCGTTGCCGAGGCTGCTCTGGATCTGCTCTCAACAATGTGCCTAGACTGCGACGGCATTAGTTTGGCTGATATGTGCTCTGGCTCTGATCGGCTTAACTCCTTGGATTGGCTGTTTTTGGAGGATCCTGAGAGAAAAAGACTTTTGGTTGAATTGGAAGTGGGCTTCCAGGTCTTGCTATCTAAACAAGAACAGGCTTCCTTTTCATGGATCTCTGATAGATACTTCACGATAATTACTTCTCTGGCTTCCAATCTCATCTCTGTTGGCCATCCTCCCAGATACAATTTGTACTTCCTTCAATGCCTTCTAGCACACTCCCCAGCATCCTTTTGTTTGTTGGAGGCGACACACCTCTCTCAATTTGTTGAACTGGTTTGCCAGCTTGTCAAGCAAGCTACATTGCCAACTCCAAATCGAGAATCTATTGAAGGTGATGTTAAGTGCAGCAACAGTGAAGATCTGGATGCTACTTCCTTTTCTCTTGATGGGCACCTTGCTGTTAACTTATGAGCAACAGCATGCAGTATCATTTGCTTAAAAAACTGACAATCATTGCATAAATGAAGCATTGAGTCCTCATTCCTTGTACACATGTATCAAATCATCCGCATGCTAGGCGGAATATGGAGGTCCCATATGCTAGATGATGAAGAAATGAAATTAGGATTTGGTAGTACAAACAGCTAGCAGATGTTGTTTGCTTAATTACACTGGGGTTCATCATGTTCTTCACTTACTGGCAATGAAACATCATGTACAAGTTGTATGAGTTCCTGAAGCTGCTATTCTGCATCAGCATCTGGAAATTTGTATTCAAGTATGGCAAAGCCCCAGTCATGGTGCAGAAGCAAATTAATATCCTTCCCTGACTTTACCAGAGGCATCATTCCCATTCGGTTCTCCAACACTTGACCAATACATATATAGTAAACACAAAGCGCCGAAAGCTATCACTGCTTTTAACATCCCTAATCTTAATCTCCCTGCAGGCTGCAGGCTGCAGGGGAGACTAATAAACAATGATGCCCTCCAACCACTCAATTAATTTCACACTGAATTTGCAATCTCAGATTTAGACAGGTTTGACAATGAACATGAGGTCGTCTGCATGCGTATAAAACCAAAATGCATGGCCGAACTCCATAGAATATATGGTGATGTCAATGCAATGCTGCAGATTGATGATCACCTGTGGCTGTGAGTAGCCTCTGAGTACTGAATTATTTTGCAATCCAATTTGGCCAGTTTTCTAAAAAAAACTTCTCTTGTACTTTTGGTAGAGTTGGACTAGTGTGTTTTGTTGTTTTAGCTCAATGCTCATTCAGCTCCTTTTTTCAAATCTTAGATGAGGGCAATTATTATTTGTTCTCACTTCTCACTAAAATGGATAAAATTTCAACTAAGAGCTCATTTTATAATTCCTCTACTATATAGTCATCGAGCTAGGTGTATTAATGGTATGTAGGTACCGGATCGATGATGTGTTTAATTTTATACCTTAATCATCCAAAATGAGTTTTATCCGTATTCTATCTCACCCAATAACTCTAATTGATAGAAGATAGACAATAAATAATTACCTAATAAATTGATAATTAATATTGTACTCTGAAGCAAATAATAAAAAATAGGCGTCTTGCTCCTGTTCAATTAATATATTATAGATAACTTGTTATATACACATTCATATTAAGGTCTGAATTTTTCTCATTTCAACACATGATCAACTATAGATATTTATTTAATTTAATTTAATTTGTGCAATATTAATTAGAGTTCATAAACCAATTGAATGAAGTCTTTGCCTCTAAAATTAGAGGCAGTAATTGAAGTTGCTATGCTGATGCAGGTCTCCTCAGGCAGGGACCGAGAAGAAGGAAAAGCACCAAAATTAAATCACCTTTTTCAATGAAAAAGAACTCGTTTTCAATCGGAATTTGGAATTAAATATGTCGAGCTTCCAGACACTTCTGATGTGACCATGCCCTACCACTTAGGTTTCTCGGGAAAGCCGCGTGGCAGAAGAAGACTGGAAGCTAAACATTACATCAGCAATTAATCGACCTTCCAGATGGTTCTGATATGATCCTGTGTACTGCAACAATGGATTTGCAATCCAGGCCCATGGGCTGGGCCCTCGTAATATTAGGTAAATTATTAATTGTCCGTTTTTATTTGTTTCAGCAAGTCTCCACTTTTAATGAAGTGGGTTCCGGCAGCTAATCCATCGTTTAAACACTGTGGCTAAAAGCACACTTTATGATTGAATAGAGAAATTGTATGCACTATGAGAGGCAAAGGAAGCTGAACTATGAGAGGCAAAGGAAGCTGAACTATGAGAGGCAAAGGAAGCAAACTGAAAATAATAAGTAATAGCAAATTAATGAAATAATGAATAAAAATAGCAAGTAAAGATTATTTTTTTCTTTATGAACGTGTATTTCCAATAGAGAAGTATATATGCATTTAACAATAATCAAGCGTAGATACTGTGTACGTAGCTCCTTGCGTCCGATGAATGTGTCATTGCTTAGTTGGTCAAATCAGTCGTTTAATTACTTGTACAAACGAAACATCACAAAGCGAGTATAAACCACAGGATTTTGGATCACGTCACGTGATTGAACGATGCCTTTGAAGTCTCCCTTCTAGAAGAAGAGCTCTCTTCTCTTCTAGAAGGTCTCCACACTTAGTTGACAAGCTCACAAATCACAACCTTAATTTTGGATTAACCAATAATTCAAGTGTTAGTGTTAATTGACACTCGACTGATGAAGTCTTTGTCATTTGTTCCCAACAGCTATACTATGTTATATATCAACCACAAATTAAGCCCCAGGAAAACACACTTAATTTTGGTTGTCTCATGCAAGTTAAAAATCAATTATATAATTTTTCATGTCATTTAATTTTGTTATTTTTAGGGATATAATATGTATAACATATAGACTTTTTATTATGCAAGTTAGTATGTTTTATTTTTTAGATATAAAAAAAATAAATCATTTCTTACGGTTGTCGTAGTTTTCAATGAATCCCCCCTTAACAACTAACAAGTTACCGAGCAAATATAGTTCCCTCAAAAAGAAAAAAAAATGAGACAATCATTAGAATTGTTTAATGCGAACGGAATTATACTGGCTTTGCCGCTCTGCTATATGTCAAGAACTCTTAATGAGATTGTATAACTGCAGATTATTTATTCAATTAATGGTTGGAGGGTAATTAATTAATTATACAACAGGGGAACTGCATGCTATATGCTATCGGATGATCTGATCACACGGCCAATGCGAAATCAAAGGATCACCCCACCAAAATTGTCATTGTTTTTCAAGGCATGGGTGACGACCGTACTTACGCAAGGCAAGAGAGAAAGCACATGACGACGTGAATCTCATCTCTCAACAGATACAAACGTGTCATTAATTAGAAGCTCCCATCAATCAATTAATTAATTGTTATGTCATTAAACAATATTAATCTTACCTGAGAAAGGAAACAAAACCTCATCTTTCTTATATGAAACTTCACACTACTTTATTTATAGACCTATATTAATTGTTTAAATCACAATTATAACAAATATTTGGTACATATGTATTTACCTACAGGTAAAGATTTTGTTTTTTTTTTATTTTTTCCCAACATAAAATTTATCCGTGATATTTATATTATTTTACCCTACATCAGATGTATTTATATTCCTTTTCAAAAAAATATTTATATCTAATGATAAAAATATCTATACTTTATATTACTTGAATTAAAAATTCTACAAACTATATTTTTACTTGTCCAACAAAGTTTTTAAATTAAATTTTTTTTATATCATTCATAAATGAAAAAATAATTAACACTTTTATATTAACTATAAATATTTAGAAATATAGATATAAATAAATTATTTATTTAGTATAAATATATTTTATGTACAAAATATAAGGTGCAAAAATAATTCTCTTAAGCAATTACCACACACATGAACTCAAACATGATTTAATTTGAATTTGAAAATATACATTATCATCGAATTAAAACCTCCCCTCGGAAACTCAGAAAAATATAATAAATTAAAATGATTCCGGTCGAATATCCATTAATTGCCAATAATCAATTTGCTACACGCTTAAACAACCTTATTATGGTACCAAATACCATTAACCATGATACCATAACATGGATGGGTGTCAACATCAAATAGCTTGGAACAATATAGGTAGTGTTAACAAATGATATCTATAGCATGAGGCCATATATATATTTATAGAGGGCACTTGAAGTGCTCTTGGCCGCTTGCCCATGAGATGGTGACACGTGGCGAGCCTTGGTTTGCTACTGGGGAACAAGTCTGGATTGCTTGCTGTTTGTCTGAGATGTTTTCTGTTGTCTCATTTGTGTACCGAGTCAATGGAAGAAGATGTAATTAATTAAGTATGATTCTGCAGATACACTACTGGATTTGCTCCCTGTTCCTTCACATGTTCTTTTTTCCAAAAACCAGATTCTCTAATCTCTATGAAAGACAATTGTGTTAAGCATCTTTTGCAAATAAAATAAACAATTCTAATATATATAATTTGTAATGGCCCCGCCCGACTATTACAGGTGAAATTAAAATGAACTATTGGCTAGTCATCTTTTTCATATTTAAAATGCGGTGGCATCAATTGGATATTTTGAATGCTCCTATTTGAAATGGAGATTTGTGTAATTTGATTTGAGAAAGAAGATGATTGAATTGGGAAGGGTAGGGCCTTTATCGGATATTCTTCAGAGTCGCCCGCTGTTGGTACTGCTGCCCCTTGCCCAAGTCAACCATTCAGGAGAGACCCCTGCGCCCCTTACCCCGGTCCCACTCAGCAAATCTGCTGCGGGTCAGATTCACCTCATCTTCACACCCGCTACACTAAATAAACATACTAGTTTGTTTCTAAGCCAGTGAACTTGTTGTCCAAATTTTACGCCTGACCTTCTAGATGTTTCAGCATTTCCGCGCATCATCGTTCAGCGCTAAATAATGAAACTATATTTCTTTAATTCGCGTTGAGTTACTATAGAATAAAAATTGTAGGGAAAAGGGCAAGCAGAGGAAAGGGCGCGCAAGTAGTTATAAAGGGCAATGGTCGTTAGGACTTCGACGCCATCGCCGCCTCGTTATCTGAAATTCATTGAATACAGAGAGTCGCGCTGACGCTGCCCCCCTCGGATCCCACCACACCATCCGGCTTCACTTATCCAAACGCCTACTTCACGCTGCCCCTCCCTTGCGATCTCAAAAACACATCCACCTTCACTTCAGAGCGGAAGAACCAGCCAGAGGTCACAAAACAAATCCACTACAAGGAAGAATCCGCGCCGCAGCTCGCAAATAAGGTGACTGTTATCAGGATATCGCACCCTTCCGCTATTCGCAAACCATTGCTGCAATGGATAGCTCACAGGGCGGATCAGGTGGGCCCCCGCCGTTCCTGACGAAGACATATGAGATGGTGGAGGATCCGTCGACCGACGACATTGTGTCGTGGGGACCCACCAACTCCAGCTTCATCGTGTGGAATCCTCCACAATTTTCGAGAGATTTGCTCCCGAAATACTTCAAGCACAATAATTTCTCCAGCTTCATCCGCCAGCTAAACACCTATGTAAGTGCGCCGAGTTATTTGTGATTACTTATTTTTGCAACTGCTATGCTATGTCTTTTTTCGAACAATTTTTCAATTTATTGGATACAAATAACAAAGAAATGCATTCCATAAACAGTTAATTCAAAAATTTGATGGTGATTTTGAAAACTTTGCTTGGGTTGATAACGAAATTATGGGAAATGGTGGGGTATTGTTTGCAAATACAGTGTACCTTGCTTGCCTCTCATAATAGTCAAGATTCAAGAACTTTGGGGATAAAGTAAGATTCGGTTAAAGACGGTAAGAAAAGGGCACACATACCTTGAGTCACAAGCTAAAAGTAGCATGATTTTAAATTTCAGGATGTAAAATGTGAATTGATAACGAGATGTTTTGATTAATCAACTTCGTTTTATGCGTTTTTCCTATTTCAAGCTGACTAGTCCATGAAAGCGACAACGAGCAACTACTTATAATACTACATTTTTTTCCAGATTTTGTGATACCCAAAAGGGTGTTTACTATTTTAAAAATTTAGCAATGTTTTAGGCTGTAATAAGCTAAGTGAACTTAGTCTTGCACCACCTTGTCTGCAAATAAAAGATAATGTTTATACTTCACCTTCATGTTTGAAAGGTCTTTGTAGGTTGTGAGAAATATGCATGGAATTTTGTACTAAAATACGGTATATTACAAAAGTATCTACCCTATTATTTAAAAGCTATAAACGACTTTTTCATCAGATGCGAACACTTTTTAAAAAGTATATCTTGCGGTGCAAATAAATATAGAAACGCAATTATGCCGTCCCTAGATATAACTGGGTGGTCTTCTTGTGCCTTATAGCTCAACCAAGGGAATGAATACCAGTATGAATAAACAAATTAGTAGTTGACTAGTTTATGTTAATAAATGAAGTTTGTTGACAATCGACCTCTTAATTATTGGGAATAGGGGGACATAATTATATTTAAAACCCAGTAATTTGAATTCTGCATATCATAAATTTATTCCAAAGAATTTTTCACATGTGCCAGCAGAGAATCACCTATTCTACACTTCTTCCGTAAGAATTGGTGGTTCTGTCAATATAAAACCTGATTACAATATTAAAAATTCCAAAAAAAAATATTGAAGTTATTTTCTGGAATGAAAGATCTTTCAAAAAGTATATGCCTACAAGTTCCTTTTTAGATCAGTATCTATTTCAACAATTGTACCTTTTCTATGTTTCTGTTAGTTGTAGGGCAAATGAAATTAACTATCCTTTTTATTTGAAGTAAAATCTACATTGGATGGTTTATTTGTCCATTAATTTGATAGGTTGCACATTACTTAAATTAATTAATTGTCTATCCTTTTCTTTTAATCTGTCAGTATTTCCTTTATTTACTGTTTGTCTTGCTCGGTTAGACGGCGACAATATCAATTTCATGTATTTAAAAATAGCCTTTCGTCTACCCAAAAGAAAGAAAAGAGATATGCTTTGAAACCTGAAGGAAACTAAAAGGAATTAATTAAACAAGAAAAGAAATTCAAGTAACTTAACAATATATAATATCGCAAAAAGAATAAAAAGACTTCATCTTCCCCTAAAATATTTTTATTGTCACTTTCTCAGGGTTTCAGGAAAGTCGACCCTGATCAATGGGAATTCGCCAATGAAGATTTTATTCGCGGCCAAAGACACCTTCTGAAGAACATCCACAGAAGAAAACCTGTGCACAGCCACTCACTAAACAACAACTCACACCTAGCTGATGACGAGAGAAATGAGCTGGAGGAAGAAATTGAGAGGCTAAAACGTGAAAAGATTTCTCTAATTGCCGATCTGCACAAACACACTGAGACCCAACAAAACATGGACCAGCGAATGCAATACTTAGAAAACCGCCTCCAAGCCATGGAAACGCGACAGAGAAATCTGTTAAATTTTGTTAGCCAAACCATACAGAAACCCAGCATAGTTGCAAATTTTGAGCACCACGGCAAGAAAAGACGTCTACCGAAAATCGGGTCAAATTACGATCAGACACAGATTGTCTCCTCATTTACAGCATTTGATAAAATGGAGTCCTCACTGAGTTACCTAGAAAACCTCTTTAGAGGTGTAAGTCAGGCTTCTGGCGAAGATGCTTTTTACTATGATAGCACTGTTCCTTGTGCTCCTTCAGTTGTGTTAACTGAGATTCAGGTACAGTCGGCTGAGGCTAACAAGTTTCTATTGGGTCCCGCTCCTGAAGTGGAGGCATCCAGTTATGCCCTGAGTCCCACAGTTCCTCTGACAGAGCTACCAAAGGAAGGTGACTTGGATTGTAATAAGGTTGTAGAAATTGACATGAATTCAGAGCCCGGAGTTGGTGCCAGGGAAGTGGACTTGCGTAATGACCGAGTTGGTGTCAATGCAAATACAAATGATACTTTCTGGGAGCAGTTCTTGACTGACAATCCCATTACTTCTGTCGAGGTGAAATCAGAGGACGCTGAAGGAATGATGTCGGAAATCGGGAATGTTTGCTCAAATAAGAGTAGTGTCGATCGAATTATTGATCAATTTGGACATCTCACACCAGCTGGACAAGCCTGACAAAGCTTTTTATTTTTATAAGTTGAATTATGATTAGGTTGTGCATTTAATTTGTGTTTATTTTTTATGAGTTGTTTTGTATTATATGTTCTCTACTAAATCCTTGTATAAAATGTTATTATTTAATCATTTTTGTAGGTTCACAGTAGAAGACAATTGTCTCTACTTGCAAGTAGTCTGGATTTTCTTGTTTTGATTACTAATTTTACGACAATTTTTCTATAAACCATGGCTCCGTCTACATTAAATGTGTTTTTTTTACCTCTCTGGACTTTTTCAAAATAAAAAAAAAAGATGGCTTTGGGAGAAAATTTTATTGGTTAGCTTCATGATGAATTCTGTTTTGTACGTTGAACTCCAAGCTATTAAGTTACAATTAATGTTGTACTTAAAATAGGTCAAGCTGACATATATACGCAACAAACTATATATGAATGGTTATGTAATGTAACCATAGAAATTTAAAAGGGGAAAGACTAGGTCTTTGTTTCCTAGATTCCAAGTGGTCCTTGTAACTCTTTCTCAAATAGAAAGAAACACATCAATCCATGTAAATGACATGATCATGAACAACAGATAAAATAAAATATTAAAGTGGAGCCATCAAATATCCAAGCTGATAAGATAAACATTGGAGTAGTTCTTCTCATGTAATTTGAACTAACAGATGACATATCCATGTACGTACTTGTTCTGTGGTCCTTGAACTGTAATTTTTACAGTGTACGTACACAGATTTATTTATTTATTAATGGAAGTCTACATTGAGGAAAAATCAAGGAAACTATATATAGCATCATAAGAAAATTCTACCATATATCAACAGAAAAATTCTAGCATAACGATTAATACCTCAGCTTAATATGCACAATTGGGTATCCTTTGTAGAAAGCCTCTTATTTATTATCTTTTCTCATTTTTCTTTTTGTGTACTCTTTGGCTTTTCTCTCTGTTTGGGATGAAATACACTAGCTAGCTAGTTGTGTACCAGTCTTCCACAGCTGAGCTTACAAAAAAATGGCCTTGATCCTTAAACCTTGAAAATCCAAATCATCAATGCCCCACACCAGGACTCGGTACCGACCGTAGAATCCTCTCAGGCTCACTCGACCGTTGCGTACCAGTCTTCCTAAAGCTAGGAGAAGTTATCCGAAGGACCAAACCGCCTTCGAAATATTGCACCTTAGGCGCCTCCTCCTCTGTACTGAGTAGCATTCTCCCTTGAGCAACGCTCAATATCAGCAGAACATGAAACAGAAGAAGGCCAAAAGCTTCTTTCTTGTTCTTTGCTTTCATTCTAAAATCTAAGAGGAAATGAAAAGTAGAAACTTGATTTGAGAGAGGGAAGAAAATTTGAAGAGCGGTGTGGGGATGAAAGTGAAATTAAGCTAGTTGGTTATAAGGCGCAGTCAAATGGGGATGCGTCAGTACTTCACCTGCTTCTACTCCGCTTTACATTATATATTCCAATTGGGCCGCTTGAAATCATCCATTAATTTATTGCTTAATTAGTGAGAAATGTTTCCAACTGCACAAAGTACTTTCTTCAAAAATGAAAATGCATGCATGTTGTGCAACTATTCAGGAAACGAAGTAGCAGCACCTAGTTTCTTTTCCTGAATAAATAAATATATAGCTGTAGAAAGTACTTCCTCACAACAGTAACAACCGAAGCCAAAGCCCTTCAAAAATTGAAAACTTCAAACTCTGGATTTATTCTCCCCCATTTAGAATATTGATGTGTATATGTAGATGATATATATGCCCAATTGTTTGCCGAGTTGGCTATTTGCATACTAATATGAAAATGGATATGCCAATTGTCATATATAGAGTTCATAAATTGTTTTGGTGTAATAGCCCTCTAAAGTATGTCTCCCAATAATACATATTATATGATTCTTATATATATTAATGTGATAGTTAGGAATTGTTTTATTTCATCCAGCAATATTCAATCGGAGTGGATTCAATTGGAGTATATTATATGACTTGTTGCGTTTTTTTTTATTCGGTGTGATGTTTTAATTTAGTTTTTTCTAACTCAATATCCTTTGTTACGTATTTTGAGCTTTTGAGTATGGTGAGCTGTTTTAATCATGCGTTGGTTATCAGCCCCAAATTTTAATTGATTAAAGAAAAGAAAATACAAAATCCTCCCACATTTGAGTGGATATAATATATATATATATATATATATATTTTTGCTTAGTCTAAAGCTACCCCCTGGCGCACGGCGAACTTTAAGAGATCCAATAATTCTGATACTTCGGTGCCTTCTCCTCTGTAACACTTTGTGTAGCGAGCGACAACTGTGTGACAAACGTAACTCGCTAAAGATTTGTGCCTGGAAGGATTGTATTTGAGAGATTTGAAAGGCAACTTGTTCTTTGGGAACTAACTAAACCTAACTTATCTGCCAAACTAATGGTATCGTTCTCCACCCCTCTCTCGATCTCCTGAAGAAAAAATGATCAAGTAGAAACAAACAAAGTTCAAGATGGGGGTGTATAATTTTCCTGATGAATTGAAAATTGTCACAAAAGCAAAAGCAGAGCAAGTTCTGATTGGTCGCTCCGTGAATCTATGCTGCTTTTAAAGATTTGTAGACAGGATCCTAGACCAAGGGAATTTGGAAATGGTGTCGGCGTGAGGTTGAATAAAGATCGGTCTTGAAATTTGGAAGAAACCCAACAAAAAAGGTGGCCTCTGCTTTTGGATGTTCTTCAAAGTTCTCCCTGTTTGCAATGAACGGTCAAGAGGGAAAGTGGGTTGCTTGCACATGACATGACTGCCCGTTGATTTTTGCTTGTTTATAGCTCGACTTGGAACTAAATAATTCGACTCAAATGTGAACTGAGAGAATTGTTTTCTCAGGGGAATGTTGTAGAATTGTGAATTTTCCTCGATGGTTGGTTCAAATTTGAACGTGTATGTTGGATTCCACAGACAAGATTTTCCAAAAGCTGACCCAACAGATTAATCACTTGCTCTCATTGATTACTGGATCGTACATTGGTTTAATATATATATTCCTTGGGAGCTAAATAAAAAGTATAGGAGAAAAAAAGAAGAAAAATAGAGTGCTTTTGCCGCAACAATTACGAGTGGTGTTATTTTTTTATTGAAATTTTGTTTAATGGGCCGGCCTAGCCGTAGTTTCCCTTGGACTGATACATAAAACAAAAAATGAAAACCAAATGCATGTTATTGTTAGATTAGGCCATCATTAGAGAGTGTGGGCCTTGGTTACTAGGTTTTAAATTAATTAAGAGAAATGTTTCGTAGCACAAGCGCATATATATTATAAGTATAAAAAATTAGATATGAGTTCATACATACTAGATAATAACTATATACTAATACTTATTGCGGTATGTATTCAACCTTACATATAAGAACTAATGAGATTTGTTAGTATTAGATAGACTTTCATACATCTAGTCATTAAAATTGGAATTTTTTGTGATAAATATTAAGACTTAAATGTATATGTATTAAGACTTTATAAGACACATATATAATTTTCAAGTCATTCATTTTAATTATTTAAATTGAAATTTTATGCAACAAAATTTAAGACTCTATACAGAGATATTAAGACTTTATACAATATATATATATAGTCTTTTAAGACTATAGTTCATATATTGAATCCTTCAAATTGAAATTTTTTATAGTAGATATTAAGACTTTAGCCAAACTCATCTTAGCGTATAGGATTCTGTTTAGTGAATAAAAAATGTGACGTTTCGTGTAAAAATACGACGTATTTTAGTTACGCGATATGACCGAAATATTTTTTTCACGTGACGTGTTAAAAATGATAGAGGAGAGACATGTCACGCCTATAGCACAACACGCATAAGACACGTCAAGTTTGGGCACACCGTGTTATACCATAATGTATCAATACGTGACATGACGTGACACACATATAACATGTCACTTTTTTAAAATTTTATCTTTTCATTGAAAAATAGTAAGAATTATTTAAATTTGCGAAAAAATTATAAATTTTATTGTAAAGTGTTGGGAAATATTAAAATTTTTTTATGGTAAAAAATATATTTCATATTTATATTAAAAATTAAAAAATATTTGAAATAATAGATGTATGACTTCATGTGATCACGTGACGTATCATAACGTGACATGTTATGACGTGCCTAAATATTTCATATAATGTGCCATGACGTGTCAATTTTATTTGAAAAGAAACACGTCACGCAACACGTGAGACACTTCACGTAATAGGCATACTGCCGTGATATGCCCATGATGTGCTCGTGATGTACCGTGACTAGTCATGACGTGTCATTTTTTGAACTCTAATTTTGATTGATGACACAAATGAACATGCTTGGGTTGATCCTATTGCTTAATATTTTGAGAAAAAATGTTAGATTAATATGAAAGAATTAATACTTATAAAGTATTTAGACTAGAAAATATACAAACTTAATGTTAAAATTTGTATACTTATAAATTTGGGCGGTTAAAGACATCAAATATTTAATCTTTGAGAATTAATGCGCTAAAATAAACATAATATAAGAGAAATTATAAAGATTTGATATGCTTCGTTTTTAGATTTAATTCAGCTAGTATAAAGACATAATATGATCAGCATTAAGAATTTATATAGAAAGTGTAAGAAGTATAAAGGCTTGGATTATTAAGGAAGCTTCAATTAAAAATTATAGCATAAAAATTTGATATCATTCATGTTAAGATTTAATTCAACTAGTATAAAGACATGATATGATTAGTCTTAAGAGTTCATATATAAAGTATACGAAATATAAATGATTGTACTGTTAAGGAATCTTTAGTTAAAAATTATAGTATAAAGACTTAATATAATTTATGTTAAGACTTAATTCAGCTAATATAAAGATATGATATAATTAGTCTTAAGAGTTCATGTAGAAAGTATACGAAGTATAAATGTTTAAACGATGAAGGAAGTTTTAATTAAAAACTTTGGATCTTTCGGAATGAAAAATATTATTTATATAAATAAGATATTAAGATTTATAATATAAAATATGAGGAGTAATATGAGGAGTATACAGTGCTGGTGCGATAAAACAGTTTGCAACTGTTTCAGAATATGATTAATATTGTTTGTTGAAAGATTTGACGATGGATTGAGTTGAAAAGCTGTCATCTCTTTTCATTACTTAATGTGCGCACTACATCCACAAACACTTTCCTCTATTATAGTGCTATCAAACTGTACTTTATTGTTCAAAAAAATTTACAATATATTCAGTGCGCTTTTAGTTTTTAGCATTTGAAAAGAACGAATCATAGCCACTCTGTTTAGTTTAAGTTAGATTTTATGATTTCTATGAAACAAACAATTTTATATTTATCAAATTTTAAATTTTTATTTATGTTTTACGAAGTGAGTTGAGATGTGTTGTGTCGAATAAATTGTATCTCATCTAATAGAATAATAAGAAAAATAAGCTAAATTGGATTGCAAAAATATTTTTAAAATTGAGATAGATATATAAATTTTATTATAGATATTATACATAACTGAATTTTATTCATATTAATAGTTTTATTATTAATATATTTAGCAAGCAATCATTGTTTTCTATGCAAATCAAACGAAGAAAAATATATTGATATAATCTGCCGTTAGACCTTATTGTCAACAATTATTCAATTATTTTGTCTGGTACGAAGGAGACTAATTGCGATTGATAGCGTAGAAACGGGACATTTCATCAAACCTGCAACATAAAAACCCGCACAAGCCGCTACAGACTATACGTCACATGAGATCACGAAGATCCATGAAAAAACACCGCGGCGAAGTTAAATGGCGGGAGTAAATTCAAAGAAAGGCGAGGTCACACGCGCCGAGTGCACTCCTCAACTCCAAGTCTTATCTGAATTAAGACAAACTGCCTCCGTAAGGCGAGTCTATTACTCGATCCCGCATAATGAAGATTCATCTACAGTTGCTTACGTTGCTACAGGGAAATTGGATGCTATAGCCGGCACAGATAATCCGGGCGCAGTGCGTCTTCTATTACTCGTCGCCTGTCACTCACGCCTCGCTTTCTCGTCTCTCCCATTCACGCTCCCTTTCTTCAATCCTTAATTGCTCTCTCTGTAGCACATCCATCTCTCGCTCAGGCAGTCGGGCTCCTCCTCCCTTTTATTTAAGGACAAATCGCATGCAGATAGTAATCCCAGAAAGAAAGATGAGGTGCGGAGCAAGAAGGAAAACGCAGATCAGTCCTGATAAAATTGAAGAGCACCAGCAGCAGAAACAAAAACAGTTCTCTTTTCTCTCATGTTTGTTGTCCATATTATTATGCATCCCCCGCCCAAGTCCCAAAGCATTAAATCCACCATCTCCCAAACCCCAGCATCCTAACCCCGATCTGAATTCAGAGAAAAAATCCAACACTGTCCCAAATCCAAAGGCTCCATTGCTACAGCACAATTTTGACATAACCAGGAGATCAAAAACCGGGTGCCAGCCGCCAAATCGGAAAGGTTCCACAGTCATATACGGTCTTGATCCATCCGTACAGAGTCGAAGAAGCAAGGGCGGCAAGGCAACTAAGGTTGATGAGAAGGATTTGGAAGGGTTTGCCGTTGCCAAGAAATCGAGCAACCCTGAGAATGATTTTAAGGAATCGATGGTTAGGATGATACGGCTGAAGCGTATCAGTCGGCCAGAGGATCTTGAAAATCTGTTGGCGTGTTATCTAGTGTTGAACTCAGATGAGTATCATGATGTGATTGTGAAGGTTTTTCGACAAGTTTGGATTGAAAGCAGCTCTGCCAGGGTAAGGTCAAGTCGGCGGCCTGTTCGAGCGAACCGGCGTGGATAGTTGTTTTTCTTTTTGCTTACTTTTTTGTTAGCTTCTACTCGCAAGAAGATTTTCAGTGGAAGCCAATTGTTTGAAGTGGCTTTCATTCTCTTTGTTTCAATTTTTGATTGGTGTTTGTTACAAAATGTATCCGTGTAAAATAGGTTTCAATGCAATTGAGACAAAATGTATCCGTGTAAAAAAGGTTTCAATGCAATTGAGCGCTTCATTTGTGCTAAGTAACAGAATGTAGACTACAATTTCTTTCTTTTCTTTAGAAAGAAAGTTGAGTGCATACTCATTAGAACATTATTATATAGCAATTTCCATAAAAGACCAAAAGTCATTAAAAAGTTCAATGGATGATGTTTCGCATGAGACGTTATCTCTCAAAATATTTAACATGGAATGAGAAGTCGGACCCGATATGTCAAATAATGATAAAAATTTGTATATATAGTTCGTCCGGCTTGCTCTAATCCTTCTAACTTTATACTCAATCCTTTCTATTCTAGGAGAATTGGATAGACTATAGAGCATGACTGTGATCGGATTTTACAATCTTGTTCTATTATGTTAAGTTTATTTTTCGAAATGTTTTTTATATATTTTTTTTATTGATATGTATACAATTTTAAAATTAGAGTCCATTTGATAAATTCAAAGAATGGAGCTAGAATAGTGTTCTTCGTATAGCAAAAGTAGAGTGATAGAATAGTATTTTTTTGAATAATACATATAAGAGTGTTATTTTTGTATTATTCAAAAGAGTAAAATATAATTTGATAAAATATTAATCAGAAGATCGCTATTTATAATAAGAATTACTGTCTTCCTCTCTTCCATGATTTCCATTTTCCATTTTTCATTTTGAATAACAAAATAGACTATTCACCATACTATTTTAATATTTCTATTTTGGATTTAACACCGCACTACATATAATATATAATATTTTATTCCGCTATTCCAATTAGAGTTGCGGTTGTGAAACGCGCCTTATTGAATGTAAATTAATAGAGATAAGCCGATGTTCACCCCCCTAATTAATAGAGATAAAATTAGTGCAGCTACGGAGATATATGAGCTCTTTTGAATATCAGCATGCTGGTAGCCTGACTTGATTAAGTTGTTGGTGTTTGATATGGTACTTTAATTTCACGAAAACAAAAAATATGTATTATTGCTTCACATATTGATTTCAAATTTTCTTAAATTTTTGGTTATTTTATTCGTACAAAAATATTTAAATATTTTTAAGTTTTTAACTTTGTTTGTATTTATTGATGTAGCTGACCCCAACTCGATTAATGGAAGATAAAGATTTCAAAATTATTCACAGTTTCTGTACTTTTGTCAATTACAAAATAATTTTAAAAGTTATTGTACATTTCTTTTTGAAATTATGTCACTAGATGAAACACAAAAAAGACCATTTTTAAAACCTTTTTAAACACATTCCATTTTGAACCAATAATTTTTCCCTAATATATATTATAAGGGGCCATTTATATAATCTATTCTTGATATTAAAGTAGGCATTTATTTTGCAACTGATCAAGGTTGGCAATTTAATGTGAGCTGAAACTATTTATATTTGTCAACATAAATTATTTATACGTTCTATTATGTTATTGAAATATCACAGGATAAATTATATATAAATAGATTTTAGATGCTATTTATATCACATAAGCCTGTTATTTATAGTTAAATAATAAATTTTAACATATATTGACCGAATTCCGAGTTATAGCTATTTATAGCAGTTCCATAATTATTTTTATATTTGACTAGTGAATCATTTAATAGCTTTTGCAATTAAATATGTTTTTACTAGCCTTTTCGAACCTTTATCAATTATATTATTTGTACGCTGTATATTTCTTGTCAAAAGTCAGGTACCAATTTATAGCGTGCTACTGTATTTATAGCTATTTATATAAATGAGAGTTCTTATTTATATTTTGGAGTTGTTTTATATGAAATTTTCAGAAAGGGTAAAAACGTTATGGTTATCACCTAATGGAGCATTCGATTGAACTTAATCCCACAATTCTGAACTAAAAGTAATATCCAAACGTTTAATTGAGCAATACTATAAATGCAACAAAGAAAGAAGAAACAAACAAATAGAAACTGTTACCACATGACTAATTGACAAATGTAATACCCATCGAAGGAGATCAAGTGCCAGTTACTGAAATCAAGAATTCCTTGAGAATGGATTGCCGACTTTTAAAATGTATAATGCACAGAATTGATCGTAAGAAAATTTCTGATTGGGGATGCCGCTCGGGGACAAACTTTTGGGAATAATAATATTATCCCTAATAAAAATACAACTTAAAAATAAGGAAAACAACATAAATATTTTTTACAGAAGAAATTTGCGACATATGTCAGCACGTGCGCAGCAGTAGCTGGCACGTTAACAAGTCTGTTATGGTACCAAGATCCGTGCCGTGCCCACTCTCTACCTGAAACAACACGTGGCAGCGCGAGATGTTTGATAGGAGGAAAAAAAGGATAAGTAGGAAGAAAAGGCTGAACGGGAGGTGAGTAAAAACTTGAAAATGCGGGAGTCAGTCTCCTACGCATAAATAATCCCCCTTGATATTTGATGCTTGCGGGTCACAAGAAACGAGTTGTACCACCAGATGCAGTGTTTGTTTGGTGCAAGCAATGCTAGTGGCTTTCGAGGCGCCATGTCAGCAGAGGCCAGACTTCAACCTCCAATCCCCTCCAGTATTCACGACGATTCCTTGTCCCACTGCAACCTTCTGGGACCCGCCATTGAGACAAATACTACATTTATTCATACATCTATTGGATTAGAATTTCAGTTATGGACTAGGTCTTCCTAACATAAACCAAAGCCTCTTAGCAGTTAGCGCAAACAATCGCCAAACATTATAAAAGTTACAGTCACCCAGTCAGACTTTACAAAATTTTGACGTCACGGGGAGATGATTAGAAACGGCCAACAGCTGGTCACTCATGATAAGCACTCCCACGTCGGTATTATGTAATTAGTCGTAAAGTCGATGCAAGATCGCAGAGAGCGAAAATAACCAAATACTTGATTTTTCCCAGTAGTGGTGCGCAGGAGAGAAGACGCGCGAAGAAGACCAAAAACAAAAAAAAAAAAAAAAAAACAAAAGAATCATATCTCCTCTCCTCTCCTCTCACCTCTCCCTTCCTCGATGGCGCAGCTCCTGTCGCCGGTGTGCGCCGATTCTCCTTTCAGATCGAGAAATCTCTTTCCCTCTTTGAGCCGGTGGCGAACTCTTGTCAGAAGCGGGCCCCTCAGCCTGAATCCCAGGTGGAGGAGGAGAGATGTGTCGGTGGCTGCTGTCACTGGGGACTCCAGTTTGTCCGATGATGTCGCCGATGACTACTATTCTGTTCTTGGTGTGGTATGTTATGTATTTCTTTTTTTTAATGGAAAAAAAAATAGTTCATTTCCTGATTGCCTTGATCTGTGAATAAAATGAATATTTGATGAGAAATCCATAATATAACTTCAATTGAATTCGGGGGTCCTTTTGCTTGGTCCCTCATAAATGGATTCGCTTCGTTCCAATTATAGACTACTTCATTAGAAAATCGCTCATGGATTACTCATTGCCGTCATATTTGTGGTGATCTCACAAAAGGACTAAAAATAATGATTTATTTATTTTTTGCAGAATGATGTCCACATCTCAGTCCTTTATTAGTTCAGTATTACTAGCAACGTACTTAAGCATTGCCATATCAGTTGTTATCTTCACCTTGTTTTTGATTAATTTTCATAAATGTGTGTAATTAGATGCCAGATGCAACACCTCAGCAAATTAAGAAAGCTTATTATAATTGCATGAAAGCGTGCCACCCTGACTTAAGTGGGAACGACCCTGATGTAACCAACTTCTGTATGTTCATCAATGAGGTCTATGCGGTAGGCTCACAATACTATCTTCTGTACTTTTATAATGCTTGTTTAATTTATTTTGGGAAAATTTCCTGTGTGCCTGACAAAACATTAATATATAATGTATTACCTATAATGAATGGCAATTTTTTGCATATATGCCCTTGGAAGCAAGATATATCATATATGTCGTGTATCTATTAATTAAGTTGCTTTTAAAGATTCTCACTCCTTTGATCTAGGCTTTTTCAAACTTTCAATATGAACTTGGGCAAAGGTTGGAGTTTCATCTTGGGCAATGGTGAATCCATATGAGAAAGCCTGAAAAATCTCCTTAATTAAAACTAACCAACCAACAATCTGGCTTCTGCCATTGATTTTTGGGTTCAAGGACAACAAATCAGATTGATATATTTTTTTTATGTTCCAAAGCAGTCTATGGTATGTGACTGTCTCCATATAAAGAATTACAAGTGTGAAGTGAGGGATAGTTTGTGCACTTTTTGGATAATGGACAACAAATGAGTTAATTTCTCTGGTTACTAAGGGGTATAGGGAGTATTCTCATTTTACAAAGGTCCAACCAAGAAATATGTATAGCAATTTTTGCAAGAATCTTCTGAGATCTTAATTCTCATTTTGGAAGGTTGCATTGGATATTTAAGTTTTGTAGAGTGTGCCCGGGAAATTTTCTGATCAGGTATGACCTGGGTAGAGAGTTTAACTTGGATTAGATGAATTTGATCAGGTATTGAGTGATCCGATACAAAGGATGGTGTATGATGAAATACATGGTTATGCATTGACTGCAATTAACCCTTTCTTGGATGACACTGCCACCAAGGACCATGCCTTTGTTGATGAGTTCAGTTGCATAGGTAATTTTATTATTGTTTCTTTTTCAGTTGTTCAGTTATTACTATATTTTGATGTTTGGTGGTAATATGTGGCATAAAGCCGCTAATAAAATAAATTGATGCTTTTTATCTTTTGTGAAAACAAAATAATTATTTTCTATCAGTTCAGTAGAAGATTTGTTCATAAGAAGAAGCATTGCTCAAATTTTTACAGGACTCGACTAATATTTCAACTAATGTCTTACTGTTTTTTTTATTTAGAATAAGTTTTTGAATAAATAGTTACGTTTATATGGGAGGATATTAAATTACATATAATGATCTCATCTATCTTTCTTTCATAATTCATATGGAAAGAACAAATCACACTCTTTTATGCTGCACTGAAATATGGGCTAAAAGAACAGAAGGGAGCCAAGTACGGTACTGCCATATTATAGAGAGCTGTAAATAACTGCCAGTTGAATAGAAACAGAGAAAGTCACAAAATTGTTTTCTCGAATTATTTCGTTTTTATGATTATAGTGAATTATCCATAGTATTAGCATACTAATGTCTTATGGTTTGTCTTTGTCTAAATAGGATGTAAAAATTGTGCAAACATTTGCCCTGACGTATTTTGCATAGAAGAAGATTTTGGCCGAGCCAGAGTTCATTGCCAATCTGGAAATCCCAATTTGATTCAAGACGCTATTGAAAGTTGGTGTGTTTTTATAAATTTTTGAAAGGCTTCAATTTCTTTTAATTTCATTTAGTAGAACTTGTTATCTAAAGATCAATTCAGTATGCAGTAACTTGGACTATAATATTTCCTGGTGCAGATCTTTGGCTTGCTTATTTCCTTTAGAGCTTAGTTATGAGTACACTGGGATTTAGCGGATTTGTTGGAGATCATAATGAAACCGAATATAAATGAAAACAGTTGACAGAAATTAATAAAGAGAACAACATTGTGATACATATAACTAATAAAGCTAATCTGTTTGTATTAAATAAAATTTTTAGCCCGGTTGATTGTATTCACTGGACTTCGGCTGGACAAGTCTCCCTCCTAGAAGATGAAATGCGTCGGGTGGAAAGAGTTAATGTGAGTTCTGTCACCATTTTACCTCGCCTTTGTTTCACTCGGATAATTTGTGTTCTGTTTGAAATGATTGAATGACTCAGCTTATAGTTACTTTAAATCTTGACTCTGGATGTGAAATTATGCATCCATCTCTTGAATTGAGAATGTAGAATGAAAAGGAGATTGTTGCCGTTGTTTTCACAGGTTGGGCTAATGCTGGCTGGAATGGGGGCTACAGTTGATGTTTTTCGAATGGTAATGTTTGATTATTTTTGGTATAATGCTTTTGTCATACATCACAATTCTTAACAAGCCACTGTCGCTCTTGCTGGGTTGCTCAAAATCTATTTTTCTTAAAACAATTCATCAATGTTTTTTTTTTTAGAAAAAAAAGGTTCAAGATCAAGACCATGCTATTTTTTTTTATCAAAAAACTGACCATGCTAAATTTTTTATTATAATCTTGTTTTTCTGGCTTTTGCTATATGTCAAAATGGATGAAGACACCTTAGGACCTACATGTTTCATAGCATCCTTGTTGTGTTATAAGGCCTAAATTGTTCTGTTTATAGAAATTTAAATTGGGTGCATTCGTTGAGCTTATCATTTGTATTAGACAAATATTATGAGCCTGTTAATCTGGGTGAGAGTTGCCCATTATTTATTATTTTTATTTTTTTAATAATTGTTATTGTACTTTGTTATAACTATGACAGGCAAGCTCAAGGTGGGAGAAAAGGCAGTCTAAAGTCTTGGTAAGTTTCCTTGTCCAAATTTTTTGTATTATTTTTAATTTGTTATTTACTATTTGGAAGCACTAAGTGGAGATACTGGGTTGCAGTTCTAACCTAAAATGCATACTAATGCAGGAAAAGGCGAGGGCTAGGATGGTGAAGCAAAAGGATTCAGATAAAGGGGGGTCATGGATGGGGTCTTGGAGTGATGTTTGGGGAAAAGCAAATGAGTACCAACAAACTACAGGTACTTTATTAAAACATCAATGAAATTACAAAAGCTGTTAGAGGACAACATAATTGGATTATCCAGCCCTTACAACTTGACTTGAACCTGCCATAATGCACCTTTTTTTTTTTGACCTGTGCTCTTTGTTTGCTTCTGGGCTCTGTTTTGTATATCAATTTATGTAATAAGCAACTAATATTTGCAATATGATATACGCCCCCCAGAAGAGGAGGCAAAGGAAAGAGCAAAAAGAGCTGCAGCGGCGGCCAGGAGGTGGAGAGAATATTCCAGAAAAGGTGCCGATCGACGTCCGAACTTCAAACTTCCCGAGGCCATGTCCTCCAACGACAAATGAGACAAAAAGGTTTTCTAGTGATGTATATTGTAGAACTCTTTTATTAGTTCCTGATTTCTGAAGAAGGCTCATTATTTGCAGAGAGCTTCAAATTATAGTTTTGTTGTTGCTCTCTTGCACTTGCTATTAATTCACGATAATTGTGTAAATAAGAAACATTGTTATATAGTTGTTTATACCATTTTCTTCTTGAAAAACTAAAAGTGTCATATATTTGTTTAGTTTTGTATTTATTACTTAATTTCTAATTAGAACAAGGTCGCTATTATCAGCAATACTTCGCAACTGGGGAAACAGTCCGGAATTTTAACTAAAATTTCCCTTGTTTTCAGTGCTTTGAAATGAAATATGATTTGCTGATAATTGGTTAATACAAGTTAAAACATTTGTCCTATATCAACAGAAATTTGTGTCCTGTAGTTTCTCCGCCTTCCCCTCTGCCCAAAGACGGTGGTATGATGCTCTCTCGTCATCTGTTTGTTACGTCTGCCTGGACTTTGATTAAAATCCCAATATAATATTGATCCAGTTTTCAGTAACCAATGTCAGTCTTGCATAAATGAGCAATTAAATTAGAAATGTACAGCATGGGCAAAATAGGTACGGTAACAAAATAAAAAGAAATACACTTGAATTGCACAAATCAAAACACATAATAAGTTAAGCTTAATTTGTCGAACGCAGCATAGCGCAATTTCCACATATGTCGCGGTTTTGCCTTTGTATCTTGCAACGAAATAGTGATAGGCACCCAGGAGCATAAATATCTTGTCGCTTTTTTAAACTGATATCACTAATCAACAAAAACATATATAAGAAACCATAATACAAGTCAAATTGCAATCCCATTAAAATCAGAGAAAAGATGCTAAAGCTAGAAAGCCTCTCACCTCACTGAACAAGCAACAGCGTAAGCCCATGATCTCAGCTGTGCCTTCATTGCCAAATCATCTCTAACCGGAGGCATTGTCAAGTGCCTAAACTGTGAACCAGTACCACCCCGCTCGTTGCTCCGGCCATTTCCCATTTGACAGTCATAGAGCACAGCAAACGGTGTTCTTTCTTCCAATTGCATCCCAGGAGAACTCTGTTGTATCCACTTTTGTACCCTGTTTTTGCTCTTTCTTCCTTTCCTTTTCTCCCTTCTCTTCTCCAGACCTGCTATTTCTTCGCAATTGCGACCTTCTTTTACCTTCGGATCCGTTTGGCTCGGTTCTATTGCTATTATTTGTTCTTGTACTCCTTGATCTCGCTTCTCAGCGTCAGTATATTCATGACTATTTGTACTGATTTCAGCATTTGGAGTTAGAAGATGAAGATGAAGATGGGGAGATGGCCTGAGAACACTAGAGAAGAACCAAAGGGAGTCCATGTTTTCTAAGAAATCGTCATCCATTGTCTTTTCTCTCAGTCTCTTTCGGCTTGGGATGGGAGCTGAAGATGAAAAGTGAAAAGTGATAGGAAGATAAATTTGAATTTGGTTGGTGGACCTCAACGGCTCGATCGTAGCGCAGCTTTTCATGACTGCCAGGTTGGAGGTTGGAGTCCCATCTCGTTTTGTGGCCCACTGGCCAGGGGAGAGCAAGGAGCTTCTTTTTCTATTATTTTCCCTAAACATGGTCCATTTGATGTGCTTGAGCTTTTTGAAACATAGATGAGCTAGGTAGGTATTTAATGCTCTGTAGCTACACTCACGCAGTGCTTGGAAGCTGTAAATCTTTTGTATGTACCCATCAGAAATTCAGAATTCACAACTTCAATTATTACGCTTTTCCCCACCAAAACTTTCATATTCCTCTTTCTAGAGATCCTTTCGTATATATGACCCAAAGTTTATTTTCATTAAATGTAGTCACAAAATAAACATGGGCTATACCTTTGGTTGAAAATTAAAGTGACTGTTTTCTCCTCAACCCTGCTTATTGGAAAAAGGAGTAAAAAAGTTACTTGACACAATTGTCCTAACAATGCCCACGAACTGAACTGTGGGAATGGAAATTATGGCAAATACTAACTTTTGAAATGTACATTGGTCATATTTTTAACTTTTTAGCCAAATTCTAACTTGTGCTTGGTCAATCTTAACTAAGATAAAAGAAGTACCTAACCACCGTAGCATATATAATAATCTCAAAATTTTGATTAAACAGAATAGTAAATTCATCACACTAACACACAGTACATTGAGCAAATACGATCTAATATTGAACTTATTTCATAAAGCCACTTTAGCAACATTAATTTAAACTGGGATATTAAATCTACTACATTATTTATAAATGCAAATACCTTCTCAATTATACAATTTTATGGGACGTTCTCTCTCTCTCAAAAAAAAAAAAAGAGCAAGATCAATAGAGAACTTTTTTTGTAATATGAAGGTCAATATATAGTGGTTTTGACATGTGTTCCATTATAGTTTTTTCTCTTCTATGCGTCTATATTATTTAATCTTTGGATGTTAACGGTTTCCAAGGTCCTCACTTCTTCCACCAACGTGGATTAAGGCGAGGGGATTCACTAGATCACCTCTTCTCTTTATTCTTGTAGATACCGTGCAAACAATGCTAAATATCAGCTCAAAATCTCACCCTTGATACAATACTCTAAGTCATACTAAAAACTCTGGTTCTCACGTAAACAAATTCCTGATGGATCAATAGTAGATGGCCAGTTAACCCTAGATGTTCTCAATACCATTTCTTTAGCTTTTTGTTATTTTTTGTTAGAATTTTCTTTCTTTTAGTTTTTCAACTTTTCAGTTGGTTTTTCTTCACAATATTGTGTTTTATGGTTGCACTCCTTGTGTAACTCATTATCAGTAAAATTTGGAGGTTTGACCTCTATTTTTTCATCAAAAAAAAAACAATGCTAAATAGGGTTCAAGAGTTGCTTTACTCCACACCCACTCTTACCTTATATGCGTATCAGTTTGCAGATGACACAATCTTGATTTCTGATGCTGGCGATCGCTGAGGTCCTCAACTGCTATATATGCAGCCCTCACCTGGTTGTCCGTAAACCTGTCAAAGAGTGTACTAGTCTCAGTAGCGGTCCCTACTCCACTACAAGTGATAGTTCGGGGTCTAATATGCTGCCCCATCAAGGAAATGCCAATCAAGTACTGAGGGCTGCCACTCTCATTAAAAAAACTTACCAAGACCGACTACTGGCCAATCTTACAGGCAATACAAGGTAGGCTTCAAGGTTGGAAGGGCCGGTTACTCTCCAGAGGAGGGAGATTAACTTTGGTTAACTCGGTGGTTAATCCTCCCCCCTTCACTACATGCAAGCGTTTATGTTGCCCGCATGGCTCTTGAAACACCTAGAAAGGGGCCGAATGAGATTCTTTTGGAAAGAGGAAATGGACCGCCTCTGGGATCTTCTTGTGCAAATCTATTTATAGAATGCTCATAGACCCAGGAAAGCGAAGTTGCTATGCGCGGGTACTTTGGAGCGTGAAAGTTTCTCTCGAGATAAAAGCTTCTCATGGGCCAAAACTTGGAAAGAAGAGGTGGCCACATAATAGTGCTTGTGTCTTGTGTACTACGGGTCATGAAAAATCAGCCGCACATCTATTCATGCATTGCGTTTATGCGGTCCAAATGTGGTCTCTTTGCTTCTTAACGGATCCACCCACTACGTCCTATGATAGCATTACGGATTTCTGGATGGCGAATAGATCTAGGGTCGACCCGGAGGTACGGTCAGACTGGGATACTTAAGCCATGGCAACGCTTTGGTCTCCTCATCTGGTGGCGCACTAAGCACACAACGAACCTACAAGTTGGTGAGCACATTTATAGCACATGTTCCTTTTTCTGTTTTTCTTGCTGTTTTTGTTTTCCGCCCACATTGTAAATAGAAACACTGTACACAATACAAATACAAACAGGAAAAGCCTGTTCTAAAAAAAAAATCTTTTGATGTTGTATTGTCATAAGCCATTAATTTGATTGCAAATAACAAAAAGAAATGATATTAAACGATCATTATCCTACGCGAGAGGTAAAATATAACAGACAAATTACCAGAAAAGCTGGAGAGAAAGCTGTAAAAACCTAGAAGAAGAACTTAATTGTGTGGTTGAGTTGCCGGACAAATTTCCTTTGGCAGTAAGCATGCATGCTACACGCGTATATATAGTAGCAGCCATCTGGCAAAAATGAACGACTATAAGAGGATCGCTGTGTTGACCGCCAGAGGTGAATTTGCCCGGTGACGCAACCATACATCTGAATCCGAGCACAACTAATTAATAGAAGGATCTCTATCATACTGGCGCCATGTGGTTGTTGAGTTGTTCAATATTAAATTTTAACTAGCTTATGGAATTAATGCACACAATCATAATAACTAGCATTATTGTACGAGGAATGCATAAGGTCTGGTGGAGGAAAGGTACTTAAGCAGTAGAACTAATGGCATGTCCACATGAAGATACCTTAGTTTAACATGAAGCATACACCTCCTATTTAAATGTACATCACTTGTCGAGTCGTACAAATCTTGCATGGTTTACATCCTTAGTTGCCTTGGCGCATCTTCATCATCGATTATTGGTGGATTTATCGGTGTGTTTGTTGGTGTAGCGGTTATACTAGTAGATGATTTGAATGTCACTCGTTTACATGCACATCTCAGCTGACCGCTACTTTCTTCTCTATTGGTTCAAAAAACTTAAAAACTTTTTTCTTTTCATCATAAACGATAAAAATGTACCTTTTGCTTTTGTCATCGAGCTTAGTTCTTCTTTGATCCGGTACATGCGCGTAGGCCATACTACCAAACACCTTTAAGTGAGACACTGTTGGTTTTTGTCCGCTCTATGCTTCTTGCGGTGTTTGATCTTCCAACTTTACATGAGGGCAACGATTTTGCACATAGACTGCACATAGCATGTCGAGAATGGTCCAAAATACCTTCGGCATTTTTGTAGATTTAGAGAATGAGTAAGACATTGATTAAAAAGAAGAGATTATTTTATTATGATTGTACAGGAGAAAATATACACCTATTTATAGACTACTTGTGTAGCTAGCCGTTGCTCTATTTCTATTTTTACACAGTATCCTAATTACAGCCTAATTACAGCCAATTCCTAGATTATTTACATATATGGACTTATACTAGCCGTTAATGCCTTGCCTTGTACAGCCTGTGATGATTATGAGAATCTGAGGCTCTTAATTACTCAATACTCCCCCTCAAGTTCGGTTTGAACAAGTTGTAAGAACCTAACTTGTTGAGAATTTGTTGAGACGTTTTCTTGTCCAAAGCTTTAGTCAAGATATCGGCTAGTTGTTCCTGACTTCTGATGAAAGGAATCTCGATCTCCTTTGATTGCACTTTATCTCGTATAAAATGACAATCTACTTCTATGTGTTTTGTCCTTTCATGGAACACGGGGTTCGAAGCAATGTGACGTGCTGCCTGATTGTCACAGAACATTTGTATGGGTTCTGAACATTCAATTAGCATGTCATGTAGCAGGTGCTTGATCCAAATGAGTTCACTCGCAGTTGATGCCATTGCTCTGTATTCTGCTTCTGCACTTGAGCGAGCTACTACGTTCTGTTTTTTGCTTCTCCATGTTACTAGATTGCCACCTACGAAAGTGCAAAAACCAGTGGTTGATTTTCTGTCACAGCTTCCGGCTCAATCTGCATCAGAAAAACCAACCACAGTGTTAGTTGAGTTTTGTTTCATCAATATTCCTTGTCCATGAGTGCCTTTGAGATATCTTAATATTCGGTTAATGGCTTCCATGTGACAAGTTCGAGGTGCATGCATGAATTGACTTACTGTGCTAACTGCAAATGTAATGTCAGGTCTGGTAACTGTTAGATAAATCAATTTTCCAACTATCCTTTGATATTGACTTATGTCTGATAATGGTTTACCATCCTCGGTATTTAATTTGATGTTGGTTTCCATTGGACTAGTGGCCGGTTTGGTTCCTAATTTACCAGTCTCTTTTAGTAGATCTAATGTGTACTTTCTTTGAGATAGAAACAATCCTTTGGTTGAGTGGGCTATTTCTATTCCTAAAAAGTATGAGAGTTTGCCTAGATCTTTTATGTCAAATTTTCTTTTTAGCATTTCTTTGACTTCTTTTATTTGTTGGTTATTGTTACCTGTAATGATAATATCATCAACATAAACTCGAATGATAGTAATTGAGTTATCGTTCTTTCCTATGAATATAGAGCAATCTGCAGTGCTCTTCTTGAAATTATGCTCTGTAAGAAAAGTGCTAAGTTTGGCATACCATGCTCTTGGAGATTGTTTAAGACCATAAATAGACTTGCGAAGTTTGCATACCATCTTGGGTTTGGAGGCTTCGTAATGTCCTGGTGGAGGAGTCATGTAGACTTCCTCCTCAAGATCTCCTTGTAAGAAGGCATTCTTTACATCCATTTGGAACAGATCCCACCCATGATTGGTTGCTACTGACATTAATATCCTAAAAGTATTCATTTTTGCTATAGGGGCAAATGTTTCTTGGTAGTCAATACCATATGTCTGGGTGAAGCCTTTGGCAACTAATCTGGCTTTGTACCGTTCAATTGTGCCATCACTGTTGTATTTTATCTTATAGACCCATTTGCATCCTACTGGTTTCTTATCTTTGGGCAGTTCTATAATATCCCATGTGTTGTTTTTTTCTAAGGCCTTTAGTTCTTCATTTATGGCTTGAATCCATATGGGATTTTGTTTTGCTTCATCATAGGAATTTGGTTCATTGTTACCGTCAAGTTTGCTCAAATAAGTCTGGTAGGTTGAGGATACCTTATTGTAATTAATAAAGTCTTGGATAGGATACAAAACCTGATGGGATACAAAATCCCTTAACCTCGTTGAAGTTTGCCTTGGTCGTGTTGATCTTCGTCTGATTGTATCTTCTTCATTTTCTTCTTGTCTTTCTTCTGTATTATTCCCTTCATCCTCATGATCTCCCCCCGAAGAAGATACTGGAGGAATGTCTGGATTGTCAAAGGAAGGAGATAGAAACTGAAGGGTGCTTGGAGTCGCAGCGGTATTGTCGTGAGCAGGTGCGAAGAATGGTTCGTGCTCCCTGAAAACTACATCCCTGGAAATATAAAGTTTATTTTGTTCGGGATCAAAGCACTTGTATCCCTTTTTGGTTGATGAGTAGCCAAGAAAAATAGTTTTCACAGAGTTTTTATCTAGTTTGTCTATTCGTTTAATATGTACAAAGCAGGTGCATCCAAATACTCGAATATGTTCTAAGTCGATTTTTCTTCCCTTGAGGATTTCAAGAGGACTTAAATTATTGAGATTCAGGCTAGGTAATCTATTAATGAGGTAAGTAGCAGTAAGGATTGCATCCGACCAGAATTTCTTTGGAACATTATTCTGAAGGAGTAAAGCCCTTGTTGTTTCAAGAAGATGTCTATTTTTTCTTTCAGAAACTCCATTTTGTTGTGGTGTATTTACACATGTTGTTTGATGAAGAATACCGTGTTGTTTGAAAAAATCGATGAAATCCTTATTTACATATTCAGTACCATTGTCAGATCGAAAAACTTTGACTTGAGCATTGTATTGGTTTGTGATAAAATGAAAAAATTCTTGAAAACATAAAAAAACCTCATTTTTGGCCTTTAAAAGGTATACCCAAGTAGTTTTTGAAAAATCATCAATAAATATAACATAATATTTATAATGATTGTATGATTCTATGGGAGAAGGTCCCTAAACATCGGAATGAATTAAATCAAAATATTTTCCTGCTTTGGTCATGGAAGTGGAAAAAGGTAAACGAGTTTGTTTTGCAAATCTACAAGTATCACAACTAGAGGAATCATGATTATAATGAAAAAGTCTATTTAAAACTCGATCAGATGGATGACCAAATCTTAAATGCAATAAATATTCATGATCATTGTTTCTAATTGATGCAAAACATTTATTATTTTCTTCAAGATAATATAAGCCATTCCTAAGAATTCCTTTACCAATCATCTTCCCTGAGATTCTGTCCTGAAAAATCACTTTTTCTGGTAAGAATATTACAGCATAATTGAGATCTTTGACGATCTTATTAACAGATAATAAATTAGAATGAAAGTCTGGTAAATATAAGGCCTCATTGGCTGGTTGGTTGAGAACAGAAATGATTCCTGTACCGAAAATTTTGGTTTGACCGCCATTAGCTGTTGTGACAAATTGTGGTTCACTTGAGGTTACCAGATTTAAAAACTTGTTTGGATTACATGACATGTGGTGCGTTGCTCTTGAATCGATAATCCAATTTGAGTCATGCTGGTTTTTATTTAAATACATTGAATTATTTGAAAGCTTGAGTTCAGATAAACCTGGATAATGTTGTCTCGGTTGAAGTAGCTGGTTCAATTGATTGACCAGCTGTGTCAATTGATCTGATGTTGGCCCAGATGATCCAGCAGGCCCTGCTTGCCCAGAAGGCCCAGACTGATAGAGTGGAAGCCCAGCAGTCAGTCCAATTTGAGATGATCCTTGAGCTTGAGGAGTCGGCCCGTGAAGAGCGGCATTAGGGTTGATCTCGCTGGCGACTTCTCCCCTCGTGTTCGTCCCTCTGGTGATTTCTCCTATGGCGGAGTGTGCCTCTCTGCGCCATCCGCCAATGTTGGCACCTCCGCCGCCTCTGTTGTTGCGTTGTGGCTTGAGGTGGGGGTGCAGAACCCAGCAACTCTCCCTGTTGTGACTCGGTCGCTTGCAATGATCACACCATAGGTTCCCTTTGCCTTTGTCCTTCGTGTAGGTCGTGCGAAAGGCTTGATTGTCTGTGGTTGGGACTGATGACGGGTTCATGAGCCGTCTCCTTGAGTCCTCCTGTTCGATCTTGAGAACTACATCATCAAACTGTGGCATTTCTGCCGATGAGAGAATCTGTGCCCGAATGGGCTCAAAGCTGGGATCTAAAGCCCCGAGATAAGTATAAATTAACTCATGTTCATTTCTTTTGTGAATTTCCTCTGGATTTATTGTTTCTGGGAGATACATCTGTAACTCTTCCCATTTGGTCAGTAATTCGACCACTAAATCTGTGTTAGTGAGATTCCCTTGTTTGATTTTGGAAAGTTCTTGTTTTAATGAAAAAATGTGTGCAAAATTCTTTCCTTGACCATATCGGGTTTTGGCTTTTGTCCAGATTTCTTTTGAGGTTTTACAATACATAAGGGCACTAGAGATTTTTGTGTTCATTGTGCTTAAAAGCTAGGACATGATTAATTGATCCGAGGTTTTTCAGTTTTCTATGGCAGTTTTCTCATCATTTGTGGGTTTGGCTGGGTCACTTGGTCTTGGTTTTTCTTTGGATCCATTAATGAAATGCAATTTCCCTTTTCCTCCTAAGCCTATTTCTACGGATCTAGCCCATGGTATATAGTTGTTGTTACCAGTGAGAATATATGAAGTAATTTTGCTATTATCAGCCATGGTCAATATACTGGTTTTGCTGGTACTAGTTTTGCTGGTACTGGTAGTGGTCAAGTCAGATGTTAATACCAGAAAATAATCCAGAGTGAAAAATAAAGAGAAAGAACAGTTTTAAGATATACTGAATTACTGAGATGATAAGAACATATGTTGTGCTTGGTTGCCTGCCCTTTTTGCTCGATGAAGACAATTTTTGAGTTGATGCAGTAGAAGTTCCGTCACTTTTGTGGCTTGGAGCACTGCTTGCTTACAGCACCTTTGTGCTTGGTCTGAGAGCTCGAGATTGGAATCAAACTTGGCTCTGATACCATGTAAATTTAGAGAATGAGTAAGACATTGATTAAAAAGAAGAGATTATTTTATTATGATTGTACAGGAGAAAATATACACCTATTTATAGGCTACTTGTGTAGCTAACCGTTGCTCTATTTCTATTTTTACACAGTATCCTAATTACAGCCTAATTACAGCCAATTCCTAGATTATTTACATATATGGACTTATACTAGCCGTTAATGCCTTGCCTTGTACAGCCTGTGATGATTATGAGAATCTGAGGCTCTTAATTACTCAATAATTTTCTTGCTCTTCATCATCGACAAGACCATGTCGAGAATGGTTTGATTCTTTCTTTTGGCCACACCATTTTGTTGAGGCGAATATGGTGCAGTCAATAATCGCTTGATGCTTTGTTCCGCACAAAAATTCGTGAAGATGGTTGATGTGTATTCCTTGCCTCTATCTGACCTGATGGTTTTGATGAACATGTCGGTGATTTTTTTTGTCAACACTTTGAACTTTTTGACTAAATTTAGAGCTTCAGATTTTTCTTTTAGAAAGTAGACCCATGTTTTTCGAGTGTAGTCATTAATAAATATAATAAAGTACCTTTTCTCACCAAAAGATTTTGGAGTGATCGATATGTATGAGCTCGAGTGGTTTTTTCACATAGTATTCTGCCTTTTTCGAAAATGAGATCTTTGCTTGCTTTGCTGAGTAAACATTTTTCACAAAACTTGGTGGTGTAGTCCATGTTCGGTAGCCCATGTACCATGTTCTTCTTGGCCAACTCTTTTAGGCCACTGTAATGGAGGTGACATGACCTTAGATGCCACAATGCCAATTTGTCCTCCATGTCGACTTATAAATATTTTTCCCGCACATTTCGTAAGTTGAGTTTGTACATGCAATTTTTGGCCATTTCAACTTGTGCTACCAAGCGTCCTCAATTGTCTTTCAATTATAGTACTCGATTTTTCATAAAAACCGAGTATCCCTTCTCCATGAGTTGCCCCGTGCTTAAAATATTACTCATAAGATTAAATACGTAATAAACATCCTTGATTCACCCTTCCGCACCACCTTTTTGGAAATAGTGAATTGTACCTTGGCTTTTTACTTGGATCTTTGACGCGTCTCCAAACGACACGTGTCCATCTTCAACCTCTTGCATCTCCTTGAATAGATGCTTGTACCCGCTCATGTGATTACTAGCCTCGGTATCGAGATACCACACTGTGTCGCTATCAAAAATAGTATTTTTATAAACCATCATGAGAACACCATCTTCTCTTGCCTCCTCTTTCGCGACTAGATTCGCGTTTTCTTCTACATTTTTCAGAATAGCACTCATTTGCATAGTGCCCATACTTATCACAATTATAGCACTCGATATTTGATTTGCACTATTTTGCGTAGTGCCTATGCTTACCGTAATTGTAGTACTCAACGTTTGAATAATTTGACCGATCACCTCTCCCACAACCACGTCCTCTACCTCGATAATTTTGTTGGCTTGACTGCCCCTTCTTCTCATAATATTCACCTTGACTGCGGCTTCTAGCATGGCGACCATTGTTGCGACCTTCACGGCCGCGCCCTCTACCACGAAAGTTTTGAGTGTAGAGTACCTTTTCGTCTTTGATAGAAACCTTGGCTTGTAGTGCTTCCTCAAGCGACTTGTTCTTCTTCTTCTTCTTCTTCTTGTGTTGCTCGTGTGCCTTTAGCGACCCAACGAGATCATCGATAGTTAGCTCCTCTTGGTCCTTCGACTCTTCGATGACGGATACGACATTCTCGAAATTGTCGGTTAGCGACTGCAGAATTTTCTCTACAACCCTCGAGTCCTTTAGAGTTTCATCGTTGCACTTGAGTTGATTTACCACGGTTTGCACACGCGTGATGTAGTCAGATACACCTTTCGACTCTTTCATCTTCATACCCTCCAACTCGCCGTGTAGTGTTTAGAGTCTTACTTGCTTTACTCGGTCGGCCCCATTGAAGACTTTTTGCAATGTATCCCATGCTTCCTTGGCAATTGTCGCGCTTGCTATCTTTTCAAAATCAAACTCGTCAACTGCTTGGAACAACATATATAGCGTTGTCTTGTCCTTCGTTCGTGTCTGTTTCAATGTCTTGATTTTATGTACTGTCATATTGTCGATATCCTCTAATTCGGTGTAGCCGTCCCGAGTAGCACTCACATCTGGATGCTCTAGTTGTTGTAGTTAGCTTTCATCAGTCGTGGCAGTGGCATACCCCCCAACGACATTCACCTGGAATTTGTCATCGGGTTTGATACCAATTTGTTAGAAAAAAGATGTATATCGTTTGAGGGAAGAAAGGCAAAATTCTCAAAATCTCTTTACTATTTAATCTATCTTTTTTTATTTCTCTCTTCTGCCTTCTTACAACAAAATTACAACTCTATTTATAAATCTAAACAAGACTCTTAAAATTTGTACTTAAAACATAATTCAAAATAACTTAAACTAGAATACAAAAGAATATAGTAAATTCTGATCCTTCGCTACTAAAACTGTTATAATTTATTATAGGTATCTCCAAATATTTTGAAACTTTAACCATCAAAAACTACACTCCAAAGACATATCTAATAAGCTCCTCATTTGCACATAATGATCTAGAATTACTCTTTTAAACTCGCTCATTAATTAGTTTTAAAATCTGTCTACTGTGTAGTCACGAATTTAATGTCAAATTAAGTTTATTTATCAACACACACAACGAAGCTACAAGTTAGTGAGCACATTTATAGGGGCAGTATACTTCCTAGGGGTAATGAAGGAGAATAGAAAACCTTTTCCTTTTTCTGTTTTTCTTGCTGTTTTTGTTTTGTCCCCCACATTGTAAATAGAAACATTGTACACAACTTTTTAATACGAATACAAACAGGAAAAGCCTGTTCTAAAAAAAAAAAAAATCTTTTGATGTTGTATTGTCACAAGCCATTAATTTGATTGCAAATAACAAAAAGAAATGATATTAAACTATCATTATCCTACGCAACAGGTAAAATATAACATACAAATTACCAGAAAAGCTAGAGAGAAAGCTGTAAAAACCTAGAAGAAGAACTTAATTGTGTGGTTGAGTTGCCGGGCAAATTTCCTTTGGCAGTAAGCATGCATGCTACACGCGTATATATAGTAGCAGCAATCTGGCAAAAATGAACGACTATAAGAGGATCGTTGTGTTGACCGCCAGAGGTGAATTTGCCCGGTGATGCAACCATACATCTGAATCCGAGCACAACTAATTAATAGAAGGATCTCTATCATACTGGCGCCATGTGGTTGTTGAGTTGTTCAATATTAGATTTTAACTAGCTTATGGAATTAATGCACACAATCATAATAACTAGCATTACTGTACGAGGTATGCATAAGGTCTGGTGGAGGAAAGGTACTTAAACAGTAGAACTAATGGCATATCCACATGAAGATACCTTAGTTTAACATGAAGCATACGCCTCCTATTTAAAGTGGAAAAAAGGTGATTGGGAGATGAGATGATGCTCGCTATTAAAGAAACAGGTTGATTGATCAGTCAACCGTATATCAAGATCAGATATAACACACTAATTACTAATTTACTATACTGATAGATAATGTTAGTTAGCATGGAACAAATTAAACTAATCCAATTAATATTCAACTTTGAAATACTTAATTGTAAGTAGACAAATACAAATTATATATATTGTAACACTTCTGTAGGTAGAATAAATTCTTAGTATTTAGGTGAGATTTTAGGTATTTGCACTCTCCTGTCTCCACAAAAAACTATTACACAACATATGAAGGAATCATACAAGTCAAGGGATTGACAAGCTGTGAATAATATACTGTGAATAATATACATATATATAGCATTTAGTGATGCAGTTCTTTTTTTTTTCCTCCCCTAATAAGAATCCTTTGTAATATATATCATGTAATCTTTCAAATTAACTAACTTACAAGGAAAACAAAGTGTAAAATTAATTTTAATTTCATATTTTATTGGAACAAATCTTTTTCTAAGCTTACAAGGAAAATAAGTACATTTAAAAAAAATATGATTTCTTAGAACAAAAGGGCCCTTGTTGTTTAGGATAGAAAACATAGTTCTGAAGGTAAAGTTATTATTGCTTGGTTCTTTGTGCAATTTAATTTTATATTCACTAGTAGGTCAGTAACATGGTCCAATATAATGTGGCAGATTTAATTAGCCTACATATTTTTGAGCTATACTTTATTTAATTACTCTAATTAGTCAATCGAAATATGCACATAATCGCATCCAGGATCATCGATCGATACCTTGTGAGAACTACAACATATATATATGCCTCATTTTTATTCTCTAGTAAGAAAAGATTTTTCAGCTTAGGGAAAACAAAAAGAAACACAGAATGACATAATCCTTCAAATTTTAATTTTAGTGTGAAACTTGAAAATAATTTATAATATGAATCATGATTGAGTTAAACTTACAAACCCGACGCACTAATTGGTCCATGTAGTCAATTGCATGCAAAATTGCATCCAGAAGCAGGACCGTGCTATGGCTAATGGCTAGCTTATGGGGGCTCTGTGACCACTGCTCCATTTATTCTCTTCCTTCCTTTTCATCACATATATATTTTGCATATCGATCCTTCAGACCTCCAGATATATATACTATCTAGTTTTGTGTTTTTTCATATGACTTTAATTTACAAATGACCCAGACCTGCCCTCTTAATGCAGCCATGAACAAGATTAGAGAAAAATGTCCAAGTGCTTGATCAAGCTCCAAATTAAGAACAACAAAATATAAAAAAGAAAAAAAAAGTTTGCACACTAAATAAAGGACATGGTGTTGGAGTTATTCCTTTTTCTCAAAGCAAGCCTGAAGAGTAAATGCTTCAAAACTCTTATTAATTAATTAGCTAATAATCTAAGCTACTCTCTACCTCATTCTTTAAGAAAATTCTGTTATAAGATAAATCTAAGTGGAGTTTTGAATTTGTGGAATTTAATAGATGAGTTAATTGAATTTGTAACTCAAGTCCTCTCTTAGACTATAAAAGGAGAGGCATTCTAATTCATTTCAATCAAGAAAAAGAAAAAAAGCAAGCAAAAGAAGAGAAAAAGCAAGAGAAAAAGAAAAAGAACAAGCTGTAGCTTGAGAGTTTTAGAAGAGAGAGAAGTATAAAGAGAGTTGAGAAGTGTGAGGTTGTGAGAGTTTTAAATAAAGAGATTGTGATTTATGTTTTGAGAGATAATAAAATATTTGTGAGTGTTTTTCAATATGATTTGTATCTAAACTCCGCACTTCACTACTTTCCTATTCTTATCCACTCCTACACATGGAAAAGAAAACTATTCCAGTCGTTAAAAGAAATCTTAATCCCTTGTAATTAAATAGTTTGGTATTCCCTTAGAAAGAGACTCGAGATAAAGAGAAGGGATATTCTGGAGCATGTTCCTTGGAGATCTTCTATCATTTTCTTTTTGGGGGTTGTTCGAGATCTTCTATCATTACCTTTTGGCATCTGTTCAGGGGAAAAAAAATTGAAGATTTTTAAGAACCTTTATTCCGATTCTTTTATATATATAGGAAGTTAATTAATGGTGACTCAAATGCGGAGCTTCGACCATGCATGTTCGATTAACATGAGTCATATGACACAAGACTATCCAATTATTTCTTTTCAATGAATGAGCATATACTTTTTTTCGTTATGTTCATGAGGTATTTAGTTCATGGTTTAATGCCTTCTCCAAATAAAATTTATGCTCAGATTGATCAAGTAAAATCTATAACAGCTTGTTAAATAATTTGCAAAACCTCCAGAAAGATGGTGCCTTCTCTGAATAAACATATCTCATATATCTACAAAAAGGTGTGAAACCTTAATTAACAGAGCTTAACCTGTAATTGATTGATGGTCCTTTCTTTTTTACCAATCTTTAAATCTTCATAAATTATTACAAAAATGTTCATGAAAGTAAATACTAAATAGTAATATGTAGTACCTAGTATGTATACTCTTGCATTGTAACTGACTATCTGCTGCTACATTTATCATGCTAGCTCACACAAGAATATCTTTGCCAGAACTCTGTATGAAGCTGCTCTTCTGAGACAGTTTCTCTAGTGTAAAGATAAAGATTCTACTGCAATACATTTAGTTGTGAAAGTCATGAATGGAACTTCAGATTAAAAAAAAAATGAAATGTAGTATGAACACCAAGCATTAACCCACATTACTCAAAAGGTAACTTGATACCATGTGATTAATTCAGCTGGTAGCATGTACAGGCATGAATATTGTAGTACACATATCCGGCCTTTTTTCTTTTTTAAGTTGGCAGGTGATTGTCGGCTAAGGAATTTCATTAAAAAAATAAAAAATTTTACAAGGATTATTTGTCAAGTACAGAAATTTTGTATATCAGTAAATACAGTGACGCCATTTATCAAAAACTAGTAAAATTTGGAAGACAAAACACAGTATAAACTATATCAGTCCTTACCTACAAAATAAACACAGCCTAAAAGATATCCTGTCTTTCGTTGTTAAGCTAACCCAAATTGGCAAGATTTATTGCAAATTTCCACCTCTCTGGGCTGGCACCATTAGACTACTAATGCCTTAATTATATATATCTATGACTTGCAATTGTGCATTGCTGGGCAAATCTCATTTGGCAGCATCTCCATAAATTGCACATTATCAATAAAGGCTGCTGCCAAAAGAGACTTTGCCTAGTAATGCAGGCTTTGCTTGGGCTTATTTATTTAATGGAAATCAGTAGACCAGGAGCTGCGATTGTGCATTGCTGGGCAAATCTCATTTGGCAGCATCAGTTTATTCAACTGGAAGTGTTGATCTAAGGTGCTGCCAAAAGAGACTTTGCCCAGTAATGAACCATTACATTCTTTGCATTTGCTGATTGTTGTGTGTGGCTCACTGATTCATTCTTGGTTTAGTTAGTCTTCTTTATTTATAGGCACACTTGAGACATCGCACTGCATACTGGCTATCCTAGTGCATGTTATTCTCTTGCAAGACGTGGTTTTTAGGAGGATAAGAATATGCTTCACTGATTTTCTAGCATATGCTATTCTAACTCAAAATCACCGTCACCAAGTGCAGAACTCATTTGTTGAATGTACATATTGTTTTAGGCTTGTTTAAATTGTATTTGTGCAAGGACTGTTAGCGAGTTTGTGTTAACATCTGAATAGTTCTGTATCTCTCCTCTTGCATAAATGGTTATGCAATCTTTTTTAATTTATAGTACTACACATACACAGAGTGTTGATGCGTTAGATCGGCAAATAATGTCCGCATATCAGCATCACTTAGCATAATTAAGAAATCTTATGTACTGCTTTCATATGTAATTTTAATTTCACTAATTAATTTCCATCTACTCTATAGGCTATAGCTGGCCAGTGTTTCTTCATTTTTAATGTGAAGTGAATAAAATGACAGTTCTTTTTTCTTACTTCATTTTTTTTTGGAAAAAGGTGGTACAACCTGCTTCATATCACCAATGAAATATGAACTATCCAATATTTAAAGCACAATCTCCTTCTTTAACTATACACACCACTACTTTAAAAAAGCAAAATCTAATTAAACAATGTCTTAACTATCTCTGTAAGACAGAGTCTGTACCTTCACACAAAAACCAAACAGGATTAAAACACCCTTCGCATTATCTCCAAAATTTTGCTTAAATATTAGTCGACTTGAGTTAAATAGCTAGAAGAGAGAACAGAAAAAAGCTGACATCTCTAAGTTGACAAGGGTCATGACTTATCTTTATATCAAGATTAAAACACAAAGAACTATTCTTTCAAAGAATCAAAAAAAGGAAAGAGAGAAAGAAGACCACAAAAAAGCAGAGAAGCTCCTTGGGAATAGATTATTTGCCTAGCATATGCTCAGCATATCCAAAATTTAGAGCCATATATTCTTTTTTCTAGGAATGTAGCAACAAGGAGAACAATATCAGAAAGACTATATATAAGCTTCATATCAGTTGGAACTGCAACTCGAAGCAAAATGAAAAGAATAATACAAGGATTGGTGCAGGTAACATGTAGTGTGTGAATAACAGCGCAGTTCTCCTTTGGCATGAAGGCATCCAGCTTTCACACAAATGAAATGCATATCTTGCCAAAGGAGAATTGCCCTGATATACACATACCAAATTTTAGACTAGGCGAGGACGTTCATGGAAAAGTGCAAATATACGGAGGAATACAGAGATGAAAGGTAAGAATGGTTTCTTCTGTAGTTCATGAATTAATTGATAAAACGGCACTATCGCATCAATGTGCTCGTATGTGCACGCATAATCCTACGTACTCTATTATGAAATCAAGCATGCTAGCTCACATGCAGACATTTGTAAAGAAAGATATAGAATGACTTGTTTTGGGCCATTTAATTTGCTGAAGTACCCATGATTTCAGCTTAAATATTTTGTTTAATTCAGAGATAGAATGACCTGTTTTCAGAATTTTCCAATCGAGATAATCGCCTTGTATTTCAATTACATTTGTAGGCCATTAATTATTCATCTCTCTCTGGAGGCTTCAAAATTAATTAATGATTAAGCCTTGCCAGTGTTTTTGTCTGATGCAAAATATCTTGGAGCTGAAATTAGATTCCAGCTTGAGAAGTTGGAAGTCTCAAAGAATAAATGACCATGCCAATCTCGGTCAGCCTTAAAGATTATCAATTGGCGTCAATCTGAATTTCGACCTACCAATCATACAATATATTACAATTCATGTGCTAAACGGAAACCTACCGAGTCCTGCATCAACTTGTCAATACACGTTCCATCTGCTCAAGATAGATTCAAGTCCCTAGGCTTCAATCTTAGCAACCAAAAGCCGGCCTAATAAAAGACTAATGCTTCCTTGATATTTCGTATATCTCCTGTTGGGCTTTCATTTGGTAAGGCCCACTAACTATAGATCGCACACAAAATGAAAATGAATTAAAATATTAAAACAAAAGAAGCAACGGCGCTAATCCTACTTCGAACTGCGTTCACTCGCTTCTCCTCCTCTCGCTCAGTCTCAGACTCTCAGATGGGTGTGCTTCGATTTGGAAGCCTGTGGGGGATCTTCCCCCCAAATGGAGGTCGCAACAATAAAAAGAGGAAGCCAAAGCGCCGTAATTCGTCGTCGTCTTCGTCGGATTCGATAAATCTCGGGAGGGAAGAGTTCCGATTTCCATACAAGCAGGCCGCCACCGCCGCCTCTCTCACTTTGACCGGCGACACCATCGCTCAGTTCCGTGATAAATTGTCTAGGTGGCGCCAGACCAGCGACGATGCAGAGTCCGATGGCAAGGTTGCTTTTGTATTTTATTTATTTATTTATTTATGTATTCTTCTCTCTTCTTGTGTGTCTGTAGGATGAATGGGACTGATGAGTGATGATACCGATAGCTTATGTGCTACTGCTAGAGTTTATGGATTTGATATCCTTCTCCATTTTACCCAAAGAAAAAGCTGAATTTCCTGCATACCCTTGCAAAACTTCAATGTTATGTCTTTCCCCTTCAAAATAAAAAAAATATCCTTACATTTACCAAAAAGGATATCTCAAATTATTCGTTAAATTAGATCACTAAAGTCTTATATATTATTTCTCTAACTTTTCAAAACTCTGTGTTTGAAGAGAAACATCATCTCTTATACAGTTTTTCCACCCAAGTTTAGATAATGCACGTTGGAGTTTAAAACCAAATTATATTGCCTTCAATAAGGAATAGATGCATCATTTTTTCAATAGAGGTGGAGGCTGGGGCTGGGGTTGGGGCAAAGCTCGGCTGGTGGTCAGGTAGAGTAGCAGGGTAGGTGTGCTATTGATTTTTTAAGTGTAGCAGACTAATTTTATGACTGAGGTGTAAATTTTAACGAAATAGTAATGGATGGACAGATTTTGAGGTTAATTTTTAGTTTTGGAACGTTCAATATGATATTTTTCAGTTTTGGAAAGATGAATATGTAATTATGGATCTTTGGAGTTGTTATCTTTGTAGTAAAAAATTAAGTCCTTTTCTTATGATTCATGTTTTATATAAAATATTTTGTTTGATCTTTCAGTTCTTTTTATCGAAATAAAAAATGAGCTTATGCTTCACGTCATAAATTATATAATAGGATACAAACTACGTAGTCAAAGGTGACATGATATGACATATGGATTTAAAGAAATATTTTTAACTGGTTCATTTTTTTCTACTAGGTATGACTGACATGTCTTGTGTTTGCAGGACGCACCCACTATATTGGGGTTATTTGCAAATGGCATGTAACTGTTAGGATCAAGGTTAACTCAAGAAAAAAATAATTAAATTGTCTATTAACTTTCTTCTACTCAATTCTACTAGATTTATTCCTGAGTAGTTTGTATAATTGTGACGTAAATTCAATTCTCTTGTTTAGACTTTAATTGAACTTGAGCTTTTGAAACTGTCAGTATTTATCAGACCATTACAACCAATGTCAGGTTGGATGCTATTTGCAAATATCTCAAAACTGTGAGGTGCAATCTCCTCTGCACACACATACAAATAAAATGAACCTCTGATAGGAACTTCTGAATATGTTTAGTATTCAGAAGTTGGATATAGTTCTGTATATGTTATTTCTTCATTTGACAATTTTAACAAAGTTCAACAATTAGGTCTTCTTCGTCTTCTTACCTTTTAGTTTTTTAACTTTCAATTATCCAGGAGCTAGTTTCAATTCTCTTGTCAGACCATGATTGGCTCCGTTCCTTGCGCATGGCATCATATGGATTTTTTCTCTATGGACCTGGTTCCTATGCCTGGTACCAGTTTCTTGACAGATGCATGCCCCAGCCATCAATTGTTAACCTCTCAGCAAAGGTAAAGAACCTATATTTTGGATAATTAAGTGGCTTTTGCAACTGTCAACTGTGGCAAGTTATTGTATTTGCAAAAGGTACTTGTGTAGTGTAACACCAACATTTTGTCTTTTGAAGTTATTCAATTCTAGGTACCATTATGAGTGTGTATCGGAAGGTATAGAACCTATATTTTGGATAATTAAGTGGCTTTAGCAACTGTCAACTGTTGCAAGTTATTGTATTTGCAAAAGGTACTTATGTAGTGTAACACCAACATTTTGCCTTTTGAAGCTATTCAATTCTAGGTACCATTATGAGTGTGTATCAGAAGGTATATATATGCTTGTTGCAGATTGTAAGAATTTATTCCTCTTCTCATGACCCCCACTTCCACCCAAATCGAATGATAAAAAAGATAAAGATTACTTGTTTGCTCTACTTTTACATATAAGAGATTCAAGCTACGGTTAGGGGGGGGTGGATGATGCAATCTTTTCAGTAGATTAGTATTAAATGGGAGGCATGGACAGTAAAATTCCTTTAATATATTAATTTTGAGTCACTTCATTTTCTAAAATAAACTAATACAATCCTCAATTAGAAAAATTTATTACTTCAACAGTAAGCTACAGTCTTGAAGGAGGTTGTCAGATCTGATGCTTGTAAGCAAGTGACAAATTTTTTCAGATCTCTCAAGTAGATTAATATGAACTGGGAGGCATGGACATCAAAATTTATTCTTTAATATTAATTTTCATTCACTCTATTCTCTAAACAAAACTTATACAATCATCAAATGGAAAAATTGATAACTTCAACAGTAAGCTGCAGTCTTGATGGAGGTTGTCTGATCTGATGCTTGTAAGCAAGTGACAAATCTTTATCCAAACTATTAGTTTTTCACTGCATCAAAATATGGTCACTTGATAGTTGATATGATAAAATTTGGGGCACATTAGTTATTTTTTCTTGACACAATCATGATCTAGCTCATTTATTTTTGGCAAAATATACCAGAAAACCGATGGTATTGGTAGGAAAAAATGCTATAATTGTTGGGTGTTGTTGCAAGTAGATCTTCTAATATATAAATTGTTCTAAATTAGTGTTCTTTTTTTCTTAGGTTATATTAAACCAGATTGTACTTGGTCCATGTGTGATTGCGGTTATTTTTGCATGGAATAACTTGTGGCTGGGAAAATTGTCTCAATTACAGTCCAAGTATCAGAAGGATGCACTTCCTACACTTATTTATGGTAACCTTTTTTGAAAATCTGTTGGGATGAACTGTGTAAACAAAAACTTGCATACATGATTGACTTTTGATGTGCTGCTGTAGGTTTTAGGTTTTGGATCCCTGTTTCAGTGCTAAACTTTGGGTAACTTCTCTTTTCACTTTCAATTTTAGAGTTTTATTCTACTAGGTCTACCAAATTGTATTCAGTGGTTCACTATTTACCCTTCAGTTTCTTGTAAAATCGGAACAAATATTTTCTTAATGAAATTTTTATATTAGCATTACCAATCTGCTTGATAACTTGCTTATACAAACATAAGGCCAAATATCTATATCAAAAACAGGGAACATCTTTTAATGACTTTTTCTTTCTTCATTACAGCAAAACTAATAATTGATGCTTATTTGCAACTTTTTAATGAACATAGTACAAATTTATACCTGTGTGCTCCTGGAATAGTCAGGTTATATTATTGGTTAGGATCATATCTCTTGATTTTTCTTTCTACAGATACCTCTTAATAGATAGAATAGTGGACAAACTCTTCACTTACTTTTTCAAGAATACTATTAAATATGTTAAACTGAAAGAAGTTGTGAACAAAATTTAGAAGTATGGATGTTGTTTTGTTTGTTTTTTTTAAAATAAAATCCAGCAGGATACACTGTATTAAACTCGATCAAATCTTACATAATGTTGTATTGTTAAATGCTTTTCAGGGTAGTCCCTCTGTCTGCTCGAGTTGCATTCATGTCATCATGCTCCGTATTCTGGAACTTTTATTTGTCCTCAACCATGAGCAAATAATAAAGTTTGCCCCTTGATTTCACGATTATTGTTGATTTCTGCTCACTAGTCTTTTTCAGGTATGGAATCTACTCTTTTTATAACTTTGTTGCTCAATAAATTTGTCTTGCTTGAGTCCCTCCAGTTTTTGTTTGTCAAAAATCAGGTTAGCATCCATTGTCCATGTAAAAATATGATTATAATATTATGAGCCAATTTATCATTTTTTCCCTATTAATTGATAGCAAAAGTCTCAAGAAAACTTGGACTCAACATCCATATTTGCATGAGTTTTGGCAAGTATAATACCTAATGAAAACATTGTAAATGATTCTATTTGATTTTGACAAATGGCATGTAGTTCTGAATATTCACTTTTTTACTGACTTTGCATGGCATGTCAGAAGGGACACATAAATGAGCAACCTAATTTGCACAGAACAGAAGTTTTGGCCATGCTGAGGCAAATTGAACTTGGTTAGCCTTCCGTAAACATGGGTTACAATTAGGTGACACCCAGTAAAATTTACTTTTTTTTTTGCTTATCAGGAAAAAAATTGTATGTTCCAACAATACCCTTGACAATTAATTTTGGGCTCTCCGCTACAAGTTCCCTGGCATAGTCCCTCTTATAAGTCATGACAATTGAGTTTCACAAGATTTTATTAATATTTTGAAGCCTTGTTTAAGTGGTGTGGCAACCATCTTGCTAGTGTACTTGTAACAAGGACTCTGCCAGGAAATTTGTAATAAGAGATTTGGATTTCTATGAATGAGAGATTTTTGTGTGCACCTCAGTTGGTTTTGGAATGTCTTGAAAAAAATAGAGGTTGTAATTTAAAAGAGTAATTTTCCAATTTGTTAGATTTAATGTGATGTCTCTTGTGTTCTAAGGATCATGGTGATGCTTATCATTTTGAAATATAACCTGCATGTCATTTTGAAATTAATCGCTAACAAGATATATTTTTGAAGTTTTATTTGCATTTATATAACCTGCTTGTAATTTAAAATAAACAGGTTTTGTCAGCGATTAATCATCCAAATATTAAAAACAAATGGAACATGGAAGTTTCTACCAAAGGTTGTTGACTAGTCGATTTTTTAATTAAAAAATTCTTTTATTAGTATTCTTTTTTCTGGAGAGGGATGATTCTTTCTTGTATTCTTGGTTAGGAGATATGGTTTCATTAAAGGGTCATATTTAAAAGTGAAACCTCCATCAAGTGAAATATTATCTTTGGATCTTGTAACCGAAAATATTTTCTTGATTTGGTGGATAGAATTTTCAGAGAAGGTTCTTGCTGTACTATCTTTTTGGTACACCACAGGAGTTCCACAATGGTATATGAATTAATACTGCCTTTCACTTAATGGTGGGAATTTGAAAAGAGAATTACACTATATCCCTGATGTTGGTTACCCAATGAGAGTAATCACCGAACTGATTATTTTTATTCCTTCTTTTTCTTTTTTTTTAAATAATCAGTTTTTGGTTTCCTAAAGAAAAGGAAAAAAAAAAGAAAGAAAATGAAGGAATAAAAATCAAGGCAAAGTGACAGAAGAACCGATTGATATAGTACATCTTATTGTAGTATGTCAATGTTACTCTGCTAGTAGTACCATTGGGGTACCATTGTAACATTGTTCCTTTTTTTTTTATCTCGTAATACCTTATAATTTGGCTTCGGATAATAAGTTGATGATTTCTATGTTGCCATTGCCAATTCTTTTGAAAAGAACAATTACTGATGAATGGTGTGAACCCGTTATTAGCCAATGAAATATTTTCCTAGTTTATGGGTTGGTTCGTTATTTCCTCTAGATGCTCTTATCCCAATTTTCCTTGGGTATCTTGTTTTCGTAGAAGGCTAAATCAACAGTTCCTTGAATGGAGAAGACCGATTCTAAACTGAAATCCTTACAAAGCCAAAGCATTGATTGTTACAAGCTTAAGTTACATCAGAAACGAACGTCTGTAATGTTTTTATTCTGGAATTTCCATTTTCCTCCTTTCTTTGTAGCATAAATTATAATTGATAAGAAAGGTACTCTTGACCACTGTTCCAAATTGAAATCAACTTAAAAAAAAAGCGAACGAGTTTTTGAGTGAAGGACATTCTTTGATCATATGCAAACATAATTCTGCAAATATAGTAAGTGGACCGTTTGTTGTTTGATCATGACATTATATGTTAACATGTTATGCATATAAAGACAAACAGAAATATTCCCTTATAAAGTATAAACTCCAACATTTGATTAGGAAGTGGAACAATCATGAACCCATGATTGCATTTTGGATAATGAGCAAGACGTGCAGATGACATCTAAAGGTTTGCGACCTCACCAGTTTTTCCAAACTTGAGAGATGTAAACCTATTGTGGATTCCTAATTTCCTATGGACTAATTATAATATAATATATTCATCCTACTATGCCTCCACCATTTTATATGCCCAATAAAGATACATGAGCTAGTTAGCTGCCTCAAGTTCATTAAAATAAAAGGATTTTTTTTTTAATAAATTTAAATATGAGAACTGGTACTATTGTAGCTTTGAACAATTCAAAGAGATTTTCATGATGTGCATGATTTAATATACTAAATAAAATTTTGCACTAAAAAAATTCAAAGAGTTGAGGCCTACTAAGCAAACGTGACGACATGATTAGTGCCTCTTCAAACCATCGCTTTCATTAGATTAGAATCACATTAATTAGTGTAAAAATATCTGATCACAACTGTGACTGATTCCAATTCCTTTGTGTAATTAACTCCATATTCTAATTAAGCTCCCAAAATGAAAAAAAAAAGACAAAAAGAAATGATAATCCCAATAAGCTATTACCGTTTTAAAGGGAAAAAGAAGACAAACCTTAAAAGGTGTCTTATGTACGTTAAGCAGCAGACTAGGGTAAAAACCCAAAAATGAGATTGAAAAATTCAAATAATCTCAATGCACAATAAAATTAATTAATGAAATCCTCTCTATTTTGCTCATCAGCCGGTAGTCTCTGTTGTTATGCCACAGCTGCCACGTCTGAATACCATCGCACACTCAGGCAGCTCTCCCAGCCCGGCAAAAAGCGCATCATCCTCACCATTACTGCCACTGTTGCCACCAAGACATCCCTCTCCTTCTGGTGGTAAAATCATCTTAACATCATCGATGGATACATTAATCAAAGGTCCAAACAAGAATTCGTCAGATTCGACTGTTGGTGATGTGGAAGTAGGGGATGCCGTAACATTAGAGAACCAGCCAAAGTCGTCGCCAATGAGATCGGTGAACTTCATCTCATCGGGCTCGGTCGGGATCGGTGGTTCCGGTGGTGGGGCTGCTGGTTCTTCCTTAGCTCGGGCTTGGTTCTTTGGGCCCTTGGGAAGAGGCCATGCATGATTGTGCTCAAAGGAGTACGTGATGACAAGCGTGGACGGGTCGACTCGACTACGTTCGACCTGTTTCCGTGCTGGGCATCCTTTTGAGCTGCTACACCGGTAATAGCCACTGCACATATTGACAGTAGAATTGCTACCATTAAACTAAATCATGTTGTTCCTTTCCGATTTCCTTTGATAAGATTGATAAATAAATTGTGAAATTAATTTGATTTACTGTGTTCGTAACATGCATACCGAGGGTATGGTGATCCCTTGATGGGCTTCTGACCATACTTCCTCCAAGCCCATGAATCTGATGGTGGCGTGCCTTCTCCAACAATTGGCACCGAGACCACCCGCTTTTGAACTGATCGCCGACTATTATCAATTCCAAAGTGCAAATGAGAAATTTCTCTATTTCAATATATCGGTAAATACCATGAGCTTGGAATGTGCAACAAACCTTCTCTTTGCAGATGGAGAGGGAGGTGCCGCAAGTGAGTGTGTCAGCTTCTTCTCAGTGGGTGTGTCTGGTGGTGAGGCCCCACCATGGCTGTCTTCACTCTCCGGAGCCGGCGAGTCGTTGCTACAATACCCATCCATGACCTTACTGTAGATATGCCACCTTGTTTTGTATGTCTGACAGTATCTTTGTATGTATACAAAGCAAAAGCTGATACAACTTTTGTGGAACTAGACAAGATTAATTCATTAGTGACAAGAAAAGGGAATGTAAGGGATGGTACGGCAACTTTGGGTTTTAAGGAGGAAGGGGAAGTGGGGCTAGTAGGGACAAGATAAGACCCAATTTATTAGTTCTAATATATAAGAGTCATTGTTCCCATGTATAACTCAATCTAGAAAAAAGAATATATATGTCACGGCAGTTTTTTAAGAGTATAAATTAATAGTGATGGTAGTATGCGTTTCAAAATGGGCATCTGAAAAATGAAAATGACCTCCTTATTAGAGCAAATTTATTCTTTGTCCAGAATTTTCTGCAAAAATGACCACCAGGACCATGAAATTAGATCATCGCTTTCACTTAACCTCATGTTTTTTTTGTTTTTAATAACGGAATATATATAATTTAGTGTCATAGGAAACAATAAATTTGAAGTTTGGTTTATGTTCCAATTCTTTTTGGAGAGGAAAAAGAAGGATATTTGCTTAAGAGGCGAGGCATATATATTAAGAAATTGCTGCAAATTTATGATACTTTTTAGTCTAATTAAAATTGAGAAAACATTAAAAGATGTTTTGCGTTGTACACTTACCCCTTTTGATATTTGGAGTGTTACAAAATCAGCGACAAATAATCTCGTCTCCCTTCAATTTCAGAATTTATGCAAAGATTTCTCTAAAAAGGAATTAATTTGCGGTCTGAAAAAGGTGGTTGTTAGTAAATTCTGTCCTTTACTTGTAGAATAGCAACCCTGTTGCGCGTTTGAGAATGGAGAGGGAAGGAGAGAATGTGGCTGAGCACATCGATGTTACATCAAAAAAGGAAGAAAAATTAAGAAATCTAAAATATAGACCATTGGGAGAAAATGCAGAATTAATGTTGAAATAAAAAAAATAAAATGGGAGGTGCGAGAGTGACATCTCGCCCACCTTCCCTCCATTTCAGCTCTCATCGATGCTGCAGTTGGATTTCAATACTGCATTAGAGATTAATTAGATTTTGTTAATAATTCTTATTTTAGGTTACACCCTCCTAAAACTAGGATTAGTAAATAGTACCCATGCGTGCACCATTCTTTTTTCTTTTTTGGTATGTTTGGAATGATATGAGAGAGAAGCTAAGAGCATCTTCATTTGTAATTGTAATTGCAATTTCGTAGATTAAAATACTTATTAATTTCGCAATCTTTTTAAAATGTCAAATTAGCATTTAAATTCATTTGCAAATAATATGAGAGCATTTTCTTCGCTCAAATTGCATAAGATTTTTTTATACTAATTAGAAATTGTCATATCAATAAATTAGCAATTATAGAGATAAAGATATTTTGAAAACTAATATGTAAAAAATGCTAAATTGATGATGTAATAATTAACAATTAGATTAGCAACTGTAGGGATGAGTATACTCTAACACACTATTTAAATTCTCCTCGGTAATTTCGATTAAGGTTCCGTGCATTTCAGGGAACAAATGCCGTCAATCAACTAATTTTTAGGAAGCTAATTAGTTCAATTTTTAAATAAATATTAATTAGTTCCCATATATACTAATATTTATATTTTAATAGTAATATATATACAAATATTTATATTTTAAATAAATATTAATTAGTCCCCATATAAAAAAATTAATAATATTTTAAATATATATAAGTTAAACTATGATTATGACATGTATCATAGAGAATCACAAGATTAAACTACGAAATGTCGAAATTAACTCATGGAGTACCAACAACTCCAATATTTTTTTTCCTCATCCTTACGTATATAAAAAGAAATGTTTAATAAGTTTTTGGACTCCTATGTATTGTGAAAACATATATAGGACGATAATCTAACGGGTCAAATTGTATAACACTTTATTGGCTAATTTATCATTTCAAATCCAATATCAGATAATTTAAAAAATTCAATATTTTGTATTTCCTGCTAAACAGAGAATTTTTCATGATGATGTTGATAGAATTTGATAGAATTTGTAATCTAAATTAAATTTCAGATCAAGTTTTTAATTCCAAAATTTTCTAGTGAATCCCTGACTTAAATTAACATAACCCGGTTCCATACTTTCAGTCTTTCAGAGAAATACAATCCCGTTGATCACTGAATTCTTTAAGCCTTTGCAGTGATCTTCCTCTTATCTGATGGAGAAATAAAGATGAGCGGTACAAATAATTTTCTTCTCTTTTCAGAACTCGAAACTTAGATAATTTTTATGTAATTTGTTCTATTTTTTTGATATAGAGACTTTCTCTTCTTTGTGTGTCTAGATGAAGAGTTTATCTCCAAATATATAATGGCTATAGACAACTGAAAGGATGGCAAACTAAAGGTTTATCCCTTAACGGGTTGGATCTATATCAAATCCAATTTCTCTCTTATCGAGTTTAATTTCATAATTAGAAAGTTATCTATTAATTGTGTTCTCCGAGAACCAATAACCTTATATTATTAATTTGTAATTTTATTTAATTCAGCCCAGCACTAAATTAAAAAATTACTAATATACATTCTACACATTAAAGAACTTACTTCTTATGACACACATATATTATCTAATAATATACTTAATTTGATCATTTTAATTCAGATATTAAATTAATTATTTGACAGTCCATAATTTAATATATAATTATATTATATTATATATATATATATGCCTATATATTGGAATTAATTCCAACAGATGCAAATTAATTATTCTATGTATGATGGACAAATTAAAAAGGAAAAAGAGAAAAGTAACAGGAGAGAAATCTAGGAGAAATAAGTAACAGGAGAGAAATCTAGGAGGCGTATTGAGAGAAAAACTGATGGACAAATAAGTAAAACCCTAATATATATACACACTAAGAAAACAATTGCACAAGTAGTAGTGTCTCCCTAAAATTGTCACTTTTGGCTAAATATTTACAATTATTTCGTTCTTTCTAATTACATGAGAATTCTGTAGAATTTTATATTGCCAAGGAGGTTGTGCTCCTCACATCTACCTATCATACATGCTGTCGTTAAATATTTACAATTATTCTCATGTGCTAGCCAGTTGTTTGATTAATCTATCTTTTTTTGTTAAATGTCACCCAACTGTACTTTTCTTGTACAATGATCGATGTGTCAGCTACTGTAGCTATATATGCCAATGAAATTTGTTATCGAAATAACGAAGCATATTTTATTTTAGCTGAAGATGTGTGATTGGCATGCAGCCTTTATGTTTCAAGTTAAATTGCCACACATACTAATGATAACAACAAAATGACATAACCCAGATACAAAAAAGAAAGGCCATGCCACACTCTAATATTTGCATAACATATTAATTATATTAGAACAACGATATGATAATTGCAAAAATTCAGATGTGATATATATAGCTTAAGAAGCAAACATACAATTAATTAACATGATGACTTGGATGTCCAGTTTGGACAATTGGGAGTTCTGAAGCATATATTTTCTCAAAATTAATAAAATAAAGAGAACAACTTATATTTCATCTTATTTTAAGCTAGATCAAGACTAGTCTAGCTGGCCCCACAAAGAAAAGCCCCAAATATAGTGGATATTGATTATTATTAGTGATCATGCTACTTTCTGAACGCGTTTTTTTGTACCCATAGATATATTTTTTTTCTATTTCTTAATTAAAATGAATAGCAATTAGCCTTGACATATTCTACTATATAAACAAGATTATTTCTTCTAACTACTTGAAACCTCCATATTGCACAACTTTTAGTTTATAAGAATTACTTCTGTCAGCTCTATGTAGTTTTTAAATTTTAAATCTATTTCAAGGGGAGGAACAACATGCAAAACCTACCACTCATAAGTAATTCTTGATTTTATTTATGGGAGCAAGTTTGAACAGCAATATACAATTAAAAAAAGAACAATTCTTTCATGTATTTCTAGAACAGTAGGTATTGCAAGTAAATGACGTTATCAATTCATCATCATGCATTTTTCTTCTTGAAAACAAAATCAGGATTTACAACTGACTTGTTCAAGATATATATGCCGACAGTTTAATGGTTCAAGCGCGTTTGATAAGATCTTTTTGTGCAATTTAGGCCCAAATTCATTGTTAGGATAAAAATTTAAATCTGTGTTGTGCTACTTTGCAAGCCCATCATAAGCCTTAATTACTCACTGAGCTCCTCTATCTATAAAGATTAAAACTGTTTGATTTAGCTCACCAGATAATTTGAATTTTGGGGCTGTTTTATTCTTCTCATTTTCAGTTACCAAACTTACATAATGCCTCTTTTTACATGCTCCTTTATCAGCGTCATTTCTATTCTGATATCAGATCTATATATCATGAACAAAATTGCAACTGGATTATGGTCTGGACCATTAATTAAACTTGAATTATGCATCCTGAAAACAAAAATTCCCCATGCCTGATATGCTGTAAGATAATCAGTCTCCAACTAGGAAAGAGCGAAGGAATTAAAACTTTATCTTGATAAACAGGAACAAATAATGAGAAAAGAATGGGACAAAGATGAAACGATAGGACAGGGTTTTTCTGTTGACTTTACAAAGTAAATACCAAATTTAACATAATAGATAGAAAAATGTAATTAAGTACAGTGCATATTGAACCTGTACATGTAAACCTCAATGCGGATGCCACAGCTTTCGAAAAGTGTGAGGCTAAATGGCAGGGCAATTCTCCTTTGGCAAGATCAACAGCCAAATATTTGGCATCATTCCTGCCAGAGGAGAAATGCACTGTTATTCTTAGACCTCACAAGATCCATGTATTTCATAAGGTGATTTTAATTGTTGACTCTGTTGTTCAATGTTTAATGGATTTATATAGTATGAACGGTTGGTTCCTGGCTTGGATATACTGAAGAACATGTGGAAGAGGGAATGGTTCTTTTCCCTAATATTTATAACTTCATATATAAAGTAAATCTCCTTTTTTTATACTTTAGCATGCAATCAAGCAGATATTTTGTAACAGTAAGTTAACCACGTACCTATGAAATTTTTTCCTGTACCTAATCATGCTCAAATACCAGAACATTGATATCTTAATCTGAACTGCTCAATTTTTATCAGATGATTTAGGTTCATTTTCCATGATCAAATCAGACTAATAACTGCGCTAAATTGAAACTGCTTGATTAAAAGCCATTTTTTCTTATATTGAGGGCCTAGGTAGCAGGTTTCTGATCTATCAGGTGTGAATCTATCAAATTGCTGATGTAGACCCTCTTCCATCGATTCCTATGTAAGCCTTTGAGGAATCCATTCGAGAAATAGTCAACACACTAGTAATCTCTAACCATTGAAGTTACATATTACTTTTTAATATGGCTTTTGAAGTCAGAAAAGGGCAAATACAAAAACAAGAATTTTATCTTTTACCAGGATTACATTTTATAGCACATTCTCTTGGATCTTCCACTTTTTATGCCTAGCTTGATTTTGTGGCCCGAGGGCACAAAATCTAGTAGGTTCTTTCCACTTGAGAGTTGATGTGGTGGATATCAGAGCAAAATGCTAAGGAATATCAAACCTTTTCATGCAATTGCTAACAATGTAATAAAGTTATGGGAGTATAGGGCAGTGTTAGAGAAGAGAAGAACAATAGCTATAGAAAATCTGGACATGCCTAAATTATTTTTTTTCAGAAAGGAATTGACATTTTCAAAAGGTGTTCTTGCTGGTTAGGATCAAGACAGGAAGATGAATGTGTGCACAGGCACATATTGTGTACTTACACTCACACAGAAAGGCATCAACTTGAGTACCTTTTTACATGGATATGCTAAGTTAAGAAGGAACAAATTCAGCATATGCCATACGAAAGCAGTATTCTATGCCAGGACCATGATCAAATATGCACGGCTACTAGCTGCAACAAATTTTAGAATATCTGGCGCATCAACTAGCTAGCTTTTTGTACCTTTATAGACAACAAGAGACATCATCAGACTTCTATAAATAAGGAACGTTTAAATTGATCAACTATCGAGCCAAACATTTATATGTCAAGAGATCTCAGAGGAGATGAAATGTAAGAATGCATTACCGGGTGAGGTCTCCTCTGGCAGAGACCAGTACAATAATGCATGAATGCACTGAGTCCTTCATGCATTTTGTCTGAGAAGTTGCTGCCAAAAGAGATTTGCCCAGCAATGCTTATTACTTATACCATATGCATGTATATCAGGAGGAAGCATCGGCAACTCAGTGGGATACAAATTATTTTAATTTAGATTTAGAAGCATTTTCTCTTACAAAACACCTCTTGGAACTTGCAATTACAAGCAAAAATGTGTACCCTAAAGAATCTAGCAGGTATTAAAAACTCTAAATCCTCTTTACAGGAATGACCGTGAATTTGTTCTGCAATGGATTTTAAATTAATTGCCTGAAATGTATCATGTAGCTATAATATTTTTTTCTTTTAACAAGTTATTGACTTTCCTCCTGTATTTCTAAACAAAAATTTATACAGACCTAATGTTTCAAGGAATAGTTTTAACTCAGTGGTGTTGGATATCTAGTTAGTAACAACCTCTAGAAGCAATTATCTAGGTTTCATACATCCAATTGGTTTAAGAATTTAAGACTACAATAATTAAAACCTTACATAAATTATAGTTCAGATGATTTTATCTGATATATCTATCATGATAAAAATTGATAAAGAAACACAACTCTTTTAAGGTGGAGAGAAGCGAAGGATAACAAAATAAAATTCTTTCTATTATAATCTCTTAATATTTTTCTCTTTTATAACAATAGAATATAACCTTCTTTTATAGTTCTAAACATCAGCAAAAAAACTCTAGAAATTCATATAATATTAAATAAAAAAACAGAATTCTAAACAACATAATAAATGTTGATATCCCTTCACTAAGGCCGCTATAATTTTCTATTAGGAAATCCAATAGACTTGAAACTTTGATCATTGAAAAGCAGACTTCAAGAGTTTTAAATCCATAGTTTATTCACCTAAAACAAATCACGTTTATCCTTCCAAATTTTCTCATTAATAAGGCTTAAATTCTATTCACTGTAGAATCCAAAGAGTCTATTCATATTTCTCAATAAACCTAACTTTAATTAAGCTTATATTTTAACATATCATTCATCCTTACGAAGTTCGTTGTTCATTGCACAACTGCACTTTTGTAGTGTAAGCAGAATATTATTTGAAATTATATGGATTTTCTTCAAAATAAAATAAAGAAGATTATGGTATTATGAAGAGGCTTATCTCCAAATTAAATTGAGTTAGTTGGGGCCTTGGGAGTTAAAGCAGCTCATTGATGCTTAAAACAGAGAGCAGCACCATAGTGCCAGAGAAGGAATATAAACAGGCTGGTGCATTTGTATGCGCACAAGTGTGATACTTGATCAATTGTGCTGCAGCTTCCAAAAAGGCAATATCACTTAATTAAGAAATTTGAATAATGATTTAGTCTGTTAAATTTTACATGACCACTGCTTGGAGGTTACAGCTTATGAGTTCATGTACAGGGCAAACAATTGTTAGTTCAGCTGACAATTATTAGGATTGCTATTTTGTTAATGGCACAAAAAAGAACTGGGGTCGTTTTATACTTTTTTCTGGTCTTTATTTTTTTTTTCCCTGCTTCCTATAGTTCGAAGCTCTTGGTTGGATTTTTTTAAGTGAAAAAAGTAACAATAAACCAATGGAAACCGAGTATACTCTCTTGTTGGCACCATTTCTGTCATGAGATGGTACTGAGATCTATATTGGACAAAATCAACTACTCGTTTTAATTTCACATAAGCACCTGAAATTGTGCATCCTGAAAATAACATTCTTCATGCCAGATATGCTGTGCCCATTGTGCAACCAATGCTTCAATAACACATGTGCAAACGCAACTGCTCATTTTAACCATTTAATGTTAACACATCATAAATTTACTTTTTTAGCATATTTGGTCAGATTTGTCTCATGATTAAAACATGAAAAATTTAAATATCAGAGTACTGTTCAGCTTAATAAGCAACAAACTTGAATGGCACACAGTAAAATAGAACTACCTTACTAGGTGCTGACTTCACTGAAATAATTTTATTTTATTTTATGTTAGATAAATCAGGTAAATGATAATCGGAGTTTAGAGGGTGAGCATATTTGAATGATGAAAGATCAAACGAAATTTTTACGTAGGACTGTAGGAGAAAATCAAACAAAAAGACGATGAGACAATACTGAAACTAAAGGGCAGGGGTTTAGTGTTTTCCTTGCAAATCACACATCAACATACATTAATGGATAAGAAAAAAAAATGAATAGTTGTATGAATTGCTGATTAAAAGGTCCACCTGTAACCGCCAATTCGAATTAACATAGCCTTTGGAAACTGTGGGGCTAAATGTGAGGGTAATTCTCTTTTTGCAAGATCAACAGTCAAAGTATGGCTTCCATCCCTGCCAAAGGAGAGATTCACCGTTATTCTCTGCCCTCACAAAATCCTCTATGCATTTGAACAATGCAATGCTACATTGAGTTTGTTAATCACAGTTCACTGAGTTTGTATTATGCATAAATGGTTTTTCAGTTTGGATATACTGAGGTACATGCTTGGAATCAGAAGCTATTCATTAAGGAGCCTTTTTCTACAAATGGTCCCTTTTCATACCTTTTTGCTATTACCAAGTGCAAGAAAGAATGTTTCTTTTCTCTGAATAGTGAATACCTATATCTTCATAAAGTAAGTCTTCTTTTGTGAATTTATTAAGCAATCCAGAAGACATTATTTATGGAGCCTTAACTTGCAAAAACTTTCTTCTGACTCTATTGCTGCCCAAAGCAGGACATTGATATCTTAATCTGTACAATCCAATTTTCATCGGATCTTTTAGGATTGATTATCCAAAATAAAATCAGATTAATTTTTCATCATATCTGTACAATCCAATTTTATTAATGGACATTTTTGGATCTTTTGTAGAAATCTATTTTCAGTAAATAACTTAATATCCACACAAATTCTAATATTCAAGAGTGAATAGAACGCTCTGAAGTTGACTCTTAATTCTGATCTAAGCACATGCAAAAGTAAGATTAAGAAATTTTTTTTTTACTAGTTCAAGTTGACTCATTACTTTTAAAAGATGTCTATTGAGACAGTACAATTATGGTAAAGGATATTCAGCATAGGGCAACTACGAAATAATTTTTGAACTTTTTATTATATTAGGTATCAGACCACAGACCCGTGGATCTTCCAAATTTTGATGCTCAAGTGTCAATTTGGTTCTTTCCACTTGAGAGTGTTAAATTAGGTATGATAATAATATGTAATTTGAAGGTAGATAACCAAGTACTGGCTGTGATAATTTATACTTAAGTTATGAGAGGAAAATAATGCCAGTAAAATCAGGACTTATCTGGATTGTTTATTTATAAAATAGGAACGAAAATTTCACAATGCACTATTATTAATTAGGCTGAACCCAGCAAGAGAGTGTGCAGGGACAGCACATGCACACTCGCACAGTACTGATGCATCAACACATGTATTTTTTTTTTCTACCTGGATACACTAAATTATAGAGGAACCAAAACAGCATATGTGATGGAAGCGGCACTCAATCTGTGCCAGGACCATGAAAAAAAGGGGATGGTTACTAGATGCTACTAATTTTGGAATATTTGGAGCATCAAGTTTGCATTTTGTATGACGAGAGAGGTTACTCTGACTCCTATAAATAAGGAAATTTGAGAACAATCACAAGTGAGCCAAAATGAGCATCATCAGGAGAGCTCAAAGGTAGCAAGATGCAACAATGCATTACCGGGTGAGATCCCCTTTGGCAGAGTAATATACAAATCTTCATGCTTGCAAGCATCAATGCTTCATGCATTTTGTTTGAAAAATTTTCTGCCAAAGGAGATTTGCCCAGCAATGCTTCTTTGCAATATGTTCATCATTCATGTATCTATGGAGGAAGCATGTAGCAGACAGCTGGATTTGCTAAGAAAACTGTGTATTCTAACCATTACTCAACTATCATGTAGGCAGTAGGTTTTACTTTGGTTTTTTTAATGCTCACAAGCATGAATTAGTTATAGGCAGTGTGTTTTCTTGAAATGAAATTAGGGGGCTTTGCAATATTATGAAATTGTACAATATTCTTATGACAGCACCAGATTTTGTGAAATTGTACAAAAATTTTCAATTGTCCTTTAGGAGAAGGAAGAGTAAGGTAAGATAGAACTGTGTAGGAGATATTATAAGCAAGTTAATCTCCAACCACTCATAATTTGGTCAAAGCAGCAGATCTGTGCATAAACAAAGATGACTCTACGTCATAGGAGTATAAAATTGGCTCTTATATAGACACAAAACTTGCCTTGTCATCATCCGAAGCTAGCAGTTAATTTATCGTTGACAAAAACCTAAATAGAAGAGGCATTCAATTCTGTAACCATAAGGTGGAAAGTTTAACGTTTTGATTCGGTTACAAGTTTCTCCCAAAATGTAATTGCCTCTTATATAGAAAAATTGTATAATGATTTAGCCTGCTGAATTTTGCATGAAACAATTTTAATTTCGAACTCAACTCAGAGGAAGTTGTGCAGGTTTGGAACCCAATCACTAGTATTTGACCCATCTGGTTCTTGTAGTGTAAGAAACAAATTATATCTTCCTTCTCTAGTTCAAAATGTACTATTTAAGTCTACAACACGTACAAGTTCTTCCTATGTACCTGTAAGATTCTGGTGCCCGTGAACCAATTGCTCTGTAATAGCTCTGTTTTCTTATACAAAATACTCTACATGACTGTGCCACCAAGACCCGACAACAGCCCTGTCCACAAGTTTGTTTCCATTCCTTGAGCAGTTACATAACTCCTCTTTCACATGTTATTTTTTCAGTTAATAATGTACATATTTTTTTTGTGAAAATCATTTTTTGGTTGTTATAAGAAATTTATCTTTTTAACCTTCAAACACACACATATGAAGTTATTAAGAAGGGAAACATTTGGCTCTCTCGTGATTTTTACCCAACTAGCTTTACTCTTCTTGCTACTGAAAAAGGAAGGTTGGAACTTGAAGGAGTTCATGCGATAGTATCATAACTACTCATGACCTTTTTTATTCTAATTTCTTCAAAATATGTTTTTTCAAATGTTCTTTCTGAAAGGTTCTTCCAATAATTTGTTAATACCCAAATTAGGACCATTTGCTTGAATAGGCTTACTACTCATTGTACATCTGGTATCCAAGTAAATGAAACAAGCTACTGAGATGAACATTTGCAGGGTTCTGCTATTGTTATATAAAACCAATTCGCACTATGCAATACATGTCAGATAAGGAAAGCTGGATCCTGTACAGAGTGAATGTAATTTGTGATATCCAATTAGTATATCGAATTAATTGAGGTGCTTAAACAAATCTATCAAAAAATGATAAAAGAACAAAAATCATATCCTTTTAGCTATGCAACCAACCAACCTATCCTTTAGAACAAAAATTAAATCACAATTCATAACTTATATGTCAAAGTTTCAACTGGTTGCATTTGTCATTGTGCATTATTATCTGCTCTGTTCTTGTTGCTGGCCTTTGTTTATTCTGATCTGTAGCCAGCGAAGCATACAATCTCTGCATGTAACAAAACAGGGCTGATTATTTTTTTTTTTTAAAAAAAGACAATTAGAAAGGTTTACTTACATATCTCACAACGCCTCTTACATTTACAGCTCTAAAAGGACTATCTTATTTCAAAATTCAAAAGGTGAATGGCAGGGCAATTCTCCTTTGGCAAGATACACTGCGAAATTGTTGGCAACTCTTCCTGCCAGAGGAGAAATGCACTATTATTCTTTACACCTAAAGAGCTTAATTCTTTTACTAATTTTTTATTATATTGCATTTTCATTTTGAGTTCTAGCTCAAAGTTTGTTGCCTTTATAGTGTCTGCAAGTTGATTCTGATTTTGGATATGCTTCAGCATGTGCTGTGCTGCGAAGCAAACATTATGCTTTCACTTATTTCCTATACAAATATGGTCCCTTCTCTCTCTATTTGCCTTTTTCAATGGTTAGCCTTTTTCGATGGTCCTTTACCTCACACTGTCTCCAGAAAGTAAATTTTATTTTTGTTCATTTATCAAATACCATCATCCATAGTATGTTACAGTTTTGCTGCAATTGCTCGTTTTGTAGAAATTAACTCTGTTGTTTATATACATAGGAGAACTGAAAAGGTGTTCTAAGATGGTTTTGTTTAAAATAAAGTACATGCCATGAAAACAGTAGATGATTTATCATATATTCTATTGAAGCACATTCTCTAGGATCTTCCAAATTTGATGCTTAGATATTCCAACGCAATATATTGTTTGCACTTTTTGTGGGTCTGAACAATTTGATGCATATGGCGAAGAGGAAATGCTAGGAGTATGTATATAAATTGCTTTTATAGAATTCTTGTTTGACAAAAAGATATACATATATACATATGATATTAAAATTGGCTGGCTGTGGCATATACACTTACAAAATAATATGGATTAATTGGTAAACGCACATTCATGGCATGCTATGTGTATATGCACTTGTAATTTGTGTGGGTGCCACTAAGGTACATCTAGCAAAACATACTGTTGTGAACCAATTTCAAATCTTGATACAGGCTAAAGATGTATAAATCGCATGAACATACAAGTATCGATAAAGTTCGAGATATCTGTGAATGGATATGCTGAGTTACAAAGGTGCCAAGAGAAGCATATGCCATGACATCTTCATGTGAGGACCATGGCCAAAATGTTGTCGGCTCTACAGGTAATATCCGGTGCATCAGAGATTATTGTACCTAGCTCCAGAGATGGCTTAGTTTATATAAATAGGGGAGAAGCTTGCTATTAATCAACCAGCAAACCAAAAACATAAATTAATATGGCGGAGTAGTAAAAAGATGCGAGGGTGCATTACCGGGTGAGATCTCCTCAGGCAGAGATCACCATACATAACAAATGCATCAACTGTTGCATTTTTATGAATTTCTTGAAAGGTCGATCGCTGCCAAAGGAGATTTGCCCAGTAATGCTTCTGTCCTGCAATTAAAATACATGTGTGAGATCATGTCCCGTCTCTAAAGCCATTTAGTTTTGAGTGTAGTTAGATAATAGAGAGACTCATGTCAAGTCATTGTGAGAGGCCTTAATGTATCTAATAAGTCTTTAGTTGTGGTTTTCGATTTTTCCTCGAGGATCCAGGAGGAAATTCACAATACTGTTTTGAAGAAAGGTTTTGATACTTGTTGATTTGGAATGGAGCTTTAAGGAAGGCATTCTGGGATGGATTGATGTGTACTGGTTAGTACAGAGTTGCAATTTTGGTTTTGTTTCCTGAAATTTTGAAAGTGGCATCAGGTGTTGCTTTGCGATCCAACGAATAGCAAGAGAAGCTAGCACATTGACGGGTCACTTTTTAGTTTTTACCATGAAATAATGACTGTCAAAGGCTAGTGATTGGATATGTATATAGAGAGATAAATTTGGATTCAACGCTTCATTTGTGCAACCCAATCGATGAAGTACTCTGAGGACACTTTAGTTGTGCCACCGTTGTGTGCACCGTTTTAGTAGGCCTGTCATTTAAACTAGACATGCTTCCAAATTAGTCAATTAATTCCTATATATTATTTATTTTGATCTTTAGGGCTGAGAACCATGGATCCAATCCAAAGGGGCCAATTCGACTGTATAGGTTTAGTGGGTCAGATTCAAGTTTGATCAGCCCAACTCGACTGTATAGGATACCGGGTCAGATTCGAGTCTGAAGATCTTTTACTTCTTCATATATAACAGGTTGAATCAGACAAATTTTATTATCAGTTTTACTTAATGCGGATGTGAATCTGCATTAATTTGTTTCTTATCAATTTTAATTAATCATAGATAAATTTTATTATCTCTTCCCTTGATTTTCTTTCGCAATCTTAATTAGCCAATCCAGTGAATAAAAAAGATTTCAATTTTCTTAAATTAACCAACCACATTAATGGCATCTTCTGTTTCCACCTGCACTCACCTCCGGTTTCGTGCGTGTACTTGTTGATTCTTTCTTCTTTCTTTATCAAGAATCAACAAAATATAAACCTTCTTCTTAATCAAACGATAACCAATTAAGTTTAAAGAAGTAATGAAGATATTGACTAAGTACAAAATTAAAAAAAAAGGTACTTGTAACTACTTCTCCAGAGACGGATTCTGTATTCTTTTTTTTAACAAAAAAAAAAAGTCAAGTTCACAAGTAGAAGAGATAAAGAAAAACAGCCTAATTTAATGTATCGGAGCCTGCTGTATTACCATGTCAGCAGCTCCAGTTCTCTCAGCGCTGAAGCCAGATTGTTGGATGTTAAGTAGCGGGATCTACGCTAGTGATTTCCATTGTAATTTATTTTCACTCACAGCTTAACAAGATAGGGACCTTCAAACGATCCTGAAAGGCATTTTGTTGAAAAACAAAAAAGTTTGGGACTGCTTCGTGTGATTCATATATAGTGGTCCTTTGCAACAAAGCCCAACTTATATCAACTTTTGTTTATATAATTGGTTGAAAAGAAAAGACCTTGTCACGGAATTCAAATGTACATTCAATTTTTTTTCCCCTTCTTTTAGGTAAGAAGGCAATTGCCTACCTGAAATTTCATTAAACAAAATAAATAACTTTATGTACATGACATGTGTCCGATAAGTTCAAGTGGTCATACGAATAGATTCGACAAGCTTTCGTACCGATTGATTAGGCAACCTGTTCGGATCAACCACATCTAAATTTTGCGTCCATCTCAGCAAATTGTTTCATCACATTATTCCATGTTTCAAATAGTAGACAGGAGAGAAACTTTCATGATGAATTATTAGACAAATGTTAATGGGAATAAATGTTGATTTACAGAGAATTGTTTAGCCAATGCCAATGGAATAGCAATGCTATTTAACTAATTCAACTAACAAACTAAATGGTAGTATCTAAAAAAAAGGCCTAACTAGCATTCTCTCTTGTACACAAACAGCCTCTACCACATGCTACAATTTTTGATAAATGAAAGTTATGCTTCTGGGATTTTAGCTTCAGCTTCAGTGACTGCAAGTTGAAGTTGAATCACATCAAGAATAATTAATGAACATTTTCAATGAACCAATTACAAGAGACTCATAGTTTAGTTAAGTTTTATGTAATATTATTAACAAAAGAAATAAAGAACCTTTGCTTTAGCCATTTTAGGGGCCCCACAACAGAGCAAGCTGCTAGATCTCGGTTCAAGCCTCCTGCAGCAAAGAATTATTTCATAGTCGATTAACCTCACCAAAATACAACTACAAATTATGTATTGCCAGTATGAGGAAAGTTAGCACCAATAGGTCTCTTATGGTAACTTTTTGTTCTGAAAGAAAGAGTTGTAGCAGACTGTCCAAATATTCTAAATATGATTGTACTTTCGCAGTGTGTCAGTTGGGTTCATGCCACTATGCATGAGATGGAACTGATACACACTAGTTAGGTTTCCCTTTAAATTTTAGGTACACATTGTGACTAGTTCGGCATCTCACTCTGTCACAGGTATTGTATTGATCCATGGGGATTTACCAAAAAATTTACTCACAGGTTTTGTTTCTCCAGCTTTTCAGCAATAGATATTGCCTTCTGTCTTGACCAACCCCCTGCTTCAACCCGATTTATGACTTGTGCAAGAGAAACCTTCCCTTTAACCAGGCTTAGCTGACGTGGCACCTGACCTGTCAATGCATTTTGCAAAGCTAAACCAGTTTCTGGTGCTTCTTCCGCCACTTCAACAATCTCGGATTGAATGTACATGGGGTCATGTGAGGCCCGAGGTCCAACCCGCCTATCAGGGGTAGGGAGCATGTAGTGCGCATCAGGTGCAAGTTGGAGAAGTGCAGCAGTTAACCAAGTTATTTTATCGTTTGAGACTCTCAATTGTTTTTCAGCCTCAGAAAGGACTTTTAAGGCCTGCCGTAGCCTTTCTGTGTCTTCTTTTGAGTCTAATATAAAAGAAGAGAAAGAATGTCAATATTGTTGTTTATAACAGATAAAGTTGTTGTACATCTCTAGATTTTACTGGGATGGTACCATATTGCTTTGATTATGTACATTTTTGTTTTTGGGGCTTCTATTTCAGAGGTTGATTTGTGTTCATCTCATACACATAATACCTTTGAGTCTCCAGTACATTAAAAAAAGTTTGAACGGTCTCAATAAATTTGATCTAACGGATAGGATTAAATGCAAAAATTTAGCCTTCAATGCAGTTATTCAATATGCGGAATTAATGGAACCAAATTAAGGTCCATGCATGATATACTATCTCCAGTCCTACCAATGACTAATGGGTGTAAAATTGGGTTACTGGATAGAAAATGAATGAAAATCTAAAGAAGCAGCAGCGAGGAGATTCCTCTCTTCCATTTGGGGAGGGTTTCAGAAGAAAACTTAGGCAACAAGAAGAAATGGAGCAAAACTCCTTTTCCACTGACTGAAATACGAAAGGAATTTGTATATGTTTTAGATTTAATTTTACACTTTTGTAAAACAGGGTAAATACTTCCAACGATAAGGAATTAGGAGTCTAATGAAAATGGAATGTATTTCTAAAATGGATTACAACTATTTCTCAATTATCTCACCTCAATTTGTTACCAAATTTATACAACTAGCTATTTTTTTCCCCATAATACCCTTCCTCAATCAGATGGTTCAAAATAATTCAATCTTTTTCTTAATTAAAAAGTGATGCACTGGAGCAAGTTTTTACTTGTTTACCCATTGTGTCTTTCTTTTATTTTATTTAATTAAGGCTTTACTTTTATGTACATATTTTAACTTTTTACTTATCTTTATTTTTGTTTCAGTTCTCAATCATTGTTCCACATATACCTTCAAGGCAACTCTTCCATAAGATAGCCACCCATAAAAATATTAAGATATGTTTAAAAAAAAAAAAAGGAACATGCTCTTACTGGCCGGATGGTGGAAGAACCTTCGCCTTGGCCTTTCCCTTGTGAACAAGTATGTGCCAGCAAGGATGTCAGTTATTATTGTTGCAAGCTGTGACATCAGCACCATTGGCTCCATGCCTGCCTCAGTAATCTCTCTGAGGCACTTTACCGTGTTTGCTGTGTCAGCTGACAATGCCATATCAAGCAGATCCACCAACGTCTCATCAGAGACCACACCGATCTAAGAATAATAATAGAAGTTAGTAATGTAACATTGATATCAAATAGATGCTAAAAATATTTGAAAAGCATACTTTGATTGCACCTCAAAGAAACATTAAGCAACACTTGAAGCTACTATTCTGCTAGCCTTTGGTCGGCAAAGGGCAGTAACTTTATTATAATTTAGATTCTTATTATTCTGATTTATTTCAAATAATATTTCTCCACCAGATATCATAGATTAATAGAAAGGAACCAATAGTTGATAATTTAGGAAAAAAATCATCACATATTAACAAAAATATTCTTAAAAGAAATAAGACCGAATTATTACAAAGACAAATGACCAAATTTCAATCTCCTCACTAGAGATGGGGTGTCTCTGACAGCAGGTTAACTTTAAGAAGTGAACGACAATTATTGACATTTAATAAAATGAAGGCATCACATATTAAAAATAAACACCAAAAACACACACTAACAAAAAGAAGCCAGAAAACAAGACACAACCAAACCCAAACTTACAAGTTCTTGAACTAGAGACACTGATATCCTCTGCCCAATCAGACCCAACTGCTCCAACATCATCTCAGCATCTCTCAATGACCCATCAGACCTTGCAGCGACCAACTGCATTGCATCCTCATCCGCTTCCAGATCTTCACTAATTGCCACTGATTTCAACACACTAACAATATCTCTCTCTTTAATTTTGGGAAAGAAAAACTTCTGAGACTTGGACACAACACTGTGTGGCAAATCAAGACCAGATGAGATAAAGATAAAAACCACATTCCGGGCCGCTCGATCAATCGCCTTTGACACCCGTCCCCATGTTTCAACTGGAAAATTCTCAGAATCTTCAAATATGAATACTTTGTATTGTGACGAAACTGCAGATTGTAACATAGTCTTATCTATCATATCTACAATTCGGTCTGAATCATTGCTCCCAACAGGTCCCAGCTCAACCAAGCTCTTATTTTTGCCAAGATTGTATGAGATGCAAGAAGAACAGGTGTCACATGGTTTAAGGTCAAGTGTTGAGGCGCAATTGAGTGCTTTTGCAAATACACGTGCACATGAGGTTTTACCTGTGCCATGAGGCCCATAGAACAGATAAACCAAACCAATTTTTCTCTTTATTATGGCATTTGAGAGAGCTTGTACTACCAAATTCTGGCCTACTATATCCTTAAATGTTTTGGGAGCATATTTTTGGATCATGCTCCTATGTTGATTTCTCAGTCTGTTCCGGGACCTTGAATCAGAAATGAAATCAGAATCACTTTCTACGCTCTGATTTGAGAATATACCCAATTCACCTGAAAATCTCCTCTGCAAGTAACTATTTACACTTGAGTCTATGAGTAATGGCAACACTTCTGACTCAGAACTTGTTGGAGAGTTCAAATTCAAGCAGGTACGATGAATTGGCGGGGAGGTACCATCGCCTCTACTCTCCTTTGAATTAGGTAAACCGCATGAGAGAAAAGACTTCCCTTTGTTATGAATTCCCGACCAGTTCCATGGGATGCCACACACATTTCTCGAACCAGGGGACATCTCCAATTCACCATTCTCTCCAAATTCTCTCACACGGCCTTTGCCAAATATTGCATCTTGTGAACTTGAGTGCACTGATGCATTACTCCGGACAGGTTGTGCGCGCTCTCGGCTCGGCCTATTGGCTCCTTTGAACCTCCTCTTTTTCCTCCTAACCAACCCATTACCAGCGACCCGATCCCCTAGTTCAGCTGCTGCTTCTTCAATGGATTCAATTGCTGCGACCTTAGATGGTGCAAGAATAGACGAGCGGGTCGACAGCCGTCCAGCCTCGCTTGGATTTCCGTGCTTAGCACGGGCCCTCTGGGCAGCCTCGCTAGGGGAGAACCAAGAGGGGGGGCTGGTGGAAGGGTCTCTGAGTGAGCGGGAGCGCTGGAGCAACACCAAATCACGCATAAAATGGTGTTGGAGGTCCATCGCGGGGCTTGGGCTGTGGCGGGGATGCGGGCGCATTTGTGGATGGTGATTTCTCAGGTGGATGCAATTGGTGAGGTGGAGGTGGGAGTGGCTGTGGTTCTGTCTGGCCATTGCGCTTGGTGCATTGCAAAGGTGCGTGCGAGCTTTGGTTTGAGAAATCAGGACGGAGACATGGGAAGTGAGCTTGAGCTGAGAGAGAGAGAGAGAGAGAGAGAGAGAGAGAGAGAGAGAGAGAGAGGCAATGACACAGCCAGGCAGCGATGGCGTGGATCTGGGATGGTTGGAGCAACTGTAGGGGTGCTTGTCTTGTTATTGGTTCTTGTCCGACTGCCTCACATGAGTTTTCCGTTGGAGAGCGAGACAGACAGAGACTGAGACTGTAGATGCAGCCTCCTCGTGCTTTGGTGTTTGCTGTACTGCGATGTCGCATCCAAACCGGTCCACCAAAGACCGGTGAGGTACGCCACCAGACTGCTTAATTTGCTATGCGCACATCAGTTGGTTCCCACAAATGGAAGTTTTTCTGATGTCTTATAAAAAGAAGGGTATTAATTCTTAACTTGGAAAACTTAACAATACTTCTCGAATCAAACCAAAAGAATTAAAATAGAAAGAAAAAAGAATATCTTATCAATGTTTTGTTCATCTTATAGATTCGTTGCAAATTTGAAGTCATCAAGGAGAAAGTATTTCTTGTTTATGCCTTTTATTGGAAGAAAAACCACAAATGCGCGTCAAAAATAATACTCGTAAAAACACTAGTAGTACAACACGATCCTCATCAAGGAGACATTAATTAGATTTCAACTTCTAATTAATGTCGTCTTTTCACCTAATGCACATGTGAAGATACGGGGTTCTCGTGGGAATAAGATCTTTTCATAGAATTAATTATTGACGAGCGTAAAACTTTTTATGTGTACATCGACGACTAGTTACTGTTTAGTCTAAGGAAAGAGAAGCATCATTATCATTTGCAATGCATCTAGATGCGAACAGCTGGTGAAAAAGAAAACACGAAGAACTAACGGACAGCAATTATTTCAATGCTAGCAATATCCTCGATGAAATTGGGGCCCAGAATAATATGGCAATAACTTGTTTGTTTCCTTTTCGGGAACTGGGAAGTGAACAGTTTGATGACAATTATACTCTAACCGACATGCTTTAAGAAAGTAAGAAAATAATGTCATAATTATCTCAAACACCTACAACTTATTTCTATCAATTTTTTTTTCTCAAGAAAAAAATTGAATATGTACTGCATAATAGTCGAGTATATATATTTTTGCAAATTAATAATAAAGTGTGTATTTCAAAATATAAATATTCAACATATTTGTTGGTAACTATTACAATGTATTTTGTCTTGGTCAAAAGTACATGTTGCATATGGAAAAGCTTTTTTGATTTGAAATTAAAAAGTGTATATTGCGTACTATATAATAAGCAATTATATTTTGTTATTTTTTTTAAAAACAAAAAACCATATAGGTCGTTTCATTTTTGAAATAAAGTTTCAATTATATATTGTGCAATAGCTGAATTTTGCGATGTGAAGGGTGTGAAAAACTACAAGGATAATTTGAAGAGTATGTTCATAAAAGTAGGTATTTGATCGGAATGAGAAAAATACATGCACGAACCAGTCTTGCTGTCTGATAGCTCTGTATGTAGAACAAAGAGACAGTTGATTTTTGATTCCATATAAATAATAATTAACTGAATATAGAGGAATAGGACATCTCAAAATTAAATATGGTGGATAATATTAAGGGAGATTGGACTAATTGGATTATGGATATTTTATAGGGCAAGAGGAGACTAAAATACTATGATACGGAACATGGGTTAATTTTATGTTAGAAAAAAAAATTAAATTATAAAATAAAAAAATATTTTCAAAAATTTACATAACCAGAAAAATCGCACTCTCAAAAAACAGCCTTGGAGTTTGAGGCCACGTTCTGGGAGTGTGGCCTCCTTGGAGGCTGGGGGCTGGGAGTGTGCCTTTCTTTCGGATCTGGCTATTTGCACTCTCAAAGTACTGTTTTTCTCCATTATTTGGATATTTTCATTCAGATGGTTATTATTAAAAAAAACATAATGACATAATGACACATGTAATAATTAAGTTTCATTAATACATATCGACATAACAACAAATTAATCTAAATTTCAAAAATACATAACGATAGAATGCCATATGCAATTCAAATTTTAAAATTATAATGACATGAAGCAATAAAAAAAACAACATACACAATTTAACTTAAAAGCACATAACAATATGCATTACTTCTCACGACTTGACAATCCCTTGAACAAGAAACGAATCTTTCATCTGATTGATTGGGATTTTTTACCTCTACTAATATGTCCAGAATCATTTACAAGTTTGAAAATTATTAAAATTCAAACTGTTATTAGAATATTTCAACTTGCATACCTCTGACATGTAAGTTTACTGATCTTAGTACTTCACTCACTGAATGATATGCAGGTTGAAACCGTTGTTGAACGCTAGATTGCTCTAAAATAATAGAACAAAATAATTTATTTGAGTCATGATAAATTGATTTTAAAATTATATTACACAAAATAGATATTTATCTAGAACAAATTCATTACGTCTATAATTAGCTTCCGCGGTTGAACTAAATGAGTAGCGCGCAGATGAATTAGGCTCCTTGTCATCGGCAAATGCCCAATATTTTTTTTAGCGTGTCCTCTACCATCACATTTGGAGTATCTGCATTGTCGCTTTCGTTGCTTGTCCATCTCGTCCATTCCCATCGGAATTCGACGATATTTTTGTTTTCCTCATTTAACCTTGAGACAATCTGATATAAATATCGGATTATTATAAGGTAGACATGCCTCCTCGCTGCCACATGGGAAATGCAAAAGTTCTCATGTTTTGAAAAAAAAATTTGCGCTATAATAGGGTGAGACAAAATTATTTATGTTGAACTTCATATCAGTGAAGATGACTATCACATGAGAACAAGGGATCTGTGTCAAATCAGGTTTTTGACATGTGCATGTCGATCAGTTTGAAAATACCAGTTGGACATTGTATTTGAAACGTTTTTATTTTTCATCATTTCCTTTCCATGGGGTTACCTTAAATATGTAGAGTGCAAAACTAATTGTTTTTACCTTCATTGGTTGTGTTTTTCAGATTCATTTTTCAATTTTAGTATTTACATATGAGACCATTGTTTTCCTTCAGCCATATTTGCGACAGCATCTTCTCGTTTATCAACGAACCACTCCATAGTTTTGTAAAATATTTCTTCGACAAAAGCAGTAATTGATAAGACACGAGCAGCCTTGTACACCTTATTTAACGATTCTGGATCGTTTGTTGTGATGATTCCCCACCAATTACCACCATCATGACTAAAAGTCCACAGGTCAAATCGTGTCGACTTGTCCTTTCTTTTCTGAGGCTTCTTACTTACTTTTGCAATATCCATACTATATTGGTGAGCCCTTGTACTGATATTTTTCAACTCTTCCATTGCTTTTTCAAATTTTATCTTTTTTTTGCCCTCGCTGCATCTTTGAACTTTTTATTCACATCTTCGTTGTGAAACTTTTTATGTAAATTATCCATAAAATACCGTGAACAAAATCGATGTATTCCTTGACCTTTGGCCTCACAGAAATCTAAATCAGGTCATTTAAAAATATTTCGAATAGACATGTGTCTATCTGAAATAACAATGTAATTTCCAACGGGTGTAATAATATATTTACGTAACCATCCCATAAACCAACTCCATGATTCATTGTCCTCCTCATCCATCAGAGCGTATGCAAATGAAAACAACTGTGAACTCGCATCATATCCAGTGACAACTAGCATTTTACCTCTAAACTTACATGTAAGAAAAGTACCGTCAATAACGAAAACAGGTCGAACATATCTCAACCCTGACGAACCCCACTAAATGACCAAGTTGCCCTTTTGAAAAAATAATATGGTAGTGACTCTAAGTCTCCATCAATAAACGGATCTCTTTCAACATACACCTTCATACCCACATTGGTTTTTCCGTATGCATTTAGCAAACGAAGTAGAAGTATATAAGCATCAGCCCAACTATAAAAAAATTTGGCAATTGTTTTCTCCTTAGCACGTCAAACTTTATTATAAGATGGTTGTGCCATAAATTTGCCTTCAATCATAGAGCGTAGGTCGGACATTAAAATTTCCGAATTCCTATGCATCGCCTCACTTATTTCGTCAACAAACAGTCAATTGTTCGTGGTCACGTCTGGCCATGTCTGGATGATAAGAGTGGACAAATGGACATTTTTTAATTATAAATTTTGACCCGTCAAAAGATGTGGTATACAATCGCCAATTGCATAATGCATTTTCACATCATACAACATATTATTTTTTGTTGCTGTTTATTGATACGTATTGTCTATTCTCTAAAATGTGATATTTTCTGACAGCTTTTTCAAGTTGCGGTTTATTACTAAATATTCGATTTTCAGCCAAGGGATGTTCGAATACTTTCTTATCACCAAATATATATGAATTAGCTAATGTTTCGTCGATCGCATCTTCGTGAAACGTATCAACTGGGTGCCTGTTAGAACGATTAAGAAAAGGTATGGACATTGATCTGTGTGTACCGGCTCTTCCAGCGATTTCATAATTATTGTTTTCGCTTCGAACTGCTTTCATTTTCCTCTACTGTCCTCGCTTCTTTTGTTTCCCTCACTTCTTCTACTTTCACTTCGATATCATCACTTGGTGATTCTTCATTATAGTTACAAAAAAACTCATCATTTATTAAACACACCGTTTCGAATCTTATCTCACTTTCATTTGGATTGTTTATAGCCTCGTTTACAATAGGGGATCTGATGTGGAGGTAAAAAAAATTATTCATTGGTTCTAACTTAATTGATTCAGAAATTCCTTTTGAAGCGTATTATATTGTGATTGATATAAATAATTAGGGTTCATTAGTTACGGTTAATACTGCAGTATGTTATGTGATTAGTATTGCGAAATGTTATGCGATTGATATTACAGAATATTCCAATTGATTTGGGTACTACTCCAGATAAATTATCACCTCTTGGGACATATGCATTACTAGAAAAATGAGAAATGATACCAATAATTGATATTTTGCCTCTAATGATTTGTTCGATTGCTACTGATAATATGTGATCATCTGGTATTAAAATCGGACTAAAATAAATAATATTATTTTCTTTAATGTCTATCTTGACTTGAATTTTTATTTGGCACCGATTTTCTAACAATCCTAAATGCTGATATATTAATCTCTTTAAAAATTATAATGATATATTCACATCTGATGTAAAAATAAATCTGGACGGTTGGCTATAATTGGCACCCATAGGACTAAAATATATAGAGTCACCAACGTAAACACCAAAATATATCATCTTGCCCTACATATAAATTATTATATATAATTACATATCATTGTACTAACAAAATAAATTTTTAGCAATATAATAAATTCTAACATGACTTTGAAATTCGAAATATTTTTAAATTGAAGATCCGAATTGTATTTGGTTTAAAAAATATAGAGAGAGAGAGTTAGGGGAGATGTTATCTGTCAATTTATAAGAAAAGAGAGAGGAAGAGAGAACTTAATATGCTTTTAAATGATTCTGCGAATGCATATTTATAGAAAATAAAATAAGATCACACATTCAGAATGTGACCTATTAATAATTTTGTCCGTTGAAATGACTAAAGCAAAAGAAGAAAAGCGTTGAAATGACTGAAGAAAAAGAAGAAAAGAAATAAAGATTTAAACGTGTTGTCTACTAGGATGTGAGAAAAGGCCGCACTCCCAACCAGCGACCTCCAGCTTGAAGGCCGCATTCCCAGCCCGAGGGCTCCAGCTGGAAGGCCGCACTCCCAGCCCGCGGCCTCTAGGGAGGCCGCACTCCCAATACACGGCCTCAAGCTTGAAGGCCCCTTTTTTGGAGTGCGGTTTTTCTAGTTGTGTAAATTTTTAAAAATATTTTCTTATTTTCTAATTCAATTTGATTTTTTTTCCCAACATACAATTGACCCACAGAACATGCAATGAAAACGGGTCAACATTTTTTAACATTCTAGACATATATCGGCTCAACATTGCCTACTGGTGTTCATAATATTATATATAGAGAGAAAAAGAGTTTGGCTACGGTACTTCTAGAATCATTTCAGCAAAATACTTACAGATCAAATTTTAAAATCTCACGTCCAAAACAACAATTTAAGTAGATAAAAAATTATTCATATCAATATCTCATATAATATTAAAATTTATCATTTTTAAAATTTATTTACTATTTTTAATAATGTTTGAAAAGTAATCTTTTTTTACCTGCAAATATTTTTTTATTTATTTTTAGGGTCATCTTTCAAAAATCATTAAAAATAGTTCAAAAATTCTAAAAATGATAAATGTTGGTAGTCTACAAAATTTTGATTTGAAGAATTTATTAAGCTATTTAGATCAACGTTTCTGACGCGGGATTTTGAAATTTGATCCATAAACGTTTTCAGACCAAAATACTTATAAAAGTATATTAGCTAAACTCTATATATATATATATATATATATACTTTTTGTTAAAAAAAAGTGATATTTTCCATACAACTGTTTTATTTACTGAAACAAATCTTTTGAAGAATCCTGAATTTGTACAACTTGCATCAATAAAAAAACAGACACAGCCAAATAGAAAGCCCCAAAAAAGGAGGTACATTCAGCCTCAGTAACAGGATCAATGAAAACAAACATCACAACCTACCTTTCTCAGCACTTTTAACAAATCAACCCACTTGGCACTGGTACCGGTATCAGAACTGAGTACTGATGTTCATACTTGATTGCACTGAAAAAATAATGTGACATAATGCCATTCTCTTACAATTTTACATAGCATATATGAGCAGCTAGCTGTTAGTCAGGAGGCTTGTGTCATAATCGAACAAGAAAACCTTTTCTAATTAAAGTGAAGACAAATCAAGACGTGCACAGAAGACTACAAATTCAGAACCAAGGAAATACACAACTCTCTCTCTCTCTCTCAAAAAGAAGGCGGAGGCTGAGAGAGAGAGAGAGAGAGAGAGAGAGAGAGAGAGAGAGAGAGAGAGAGAGAGAGAGGTGTATTTCCTTGGCAGCTTTAGCCATTTTCTCAAAAAAATTGAAGATATTGGAGAATCTCTCTGTCTCTCTCACACACACACACATACATACACTGAGAGAACAAGGCACGCAGCATATTTGAAACTTTTGAATCAAATGGTGCTCTAAAAACAAGAATATATATATATGAAGTCATTCACTTTAAGTCATATCTAGAATACAGAAGACAGAAAAATAATGGATAAACTCAATTCAAATTTACATACTTTTTACACTACAACACCAATTGTTCCTGCTTTTATGAATCTCTAATCAAATTTGTTGGCTCACTCAAAACAAACTTCGGAAGCTCATATTTGTTACCTACAAAATAGTTAAGAAAAATATTTAACTAATTGCCTAACTAATCCTAAATAAATCAAAAAGATTAGAAGCATGCCAACTAAAAGAAAATCAGTCATGAAACCTCAGATGTTATCAGCCATGTGCTGGATGTTATAAGGTAACAAATAGTTTATTACCAGTTAATCTTTGATGTTATACAGGGCCAAAAGCCTGAGTAACAAATAGTGTTGTGCTAAGTTTAGATGTTATACAGGGCCAAAAGCCTGAGTAAGGCCTCTAAATCAAGATCTAGCCATAAAGCTCTCTACCGGTATAGGTTCATATAATGGTACCAAGTTACTCATACAATAAGTACCAGTCTAAGATCGTCAGTCAGGCCAAAATTGCAATGTCCATATGATATAAATATTCTTTTTTAAGAATAAAGTTCCACATTTTACTGTATTCCCATTTTATATGGTTACTAATAGAGAAAATAATTGCTGCATTGTTTGCCCATGAAAAGAAATAATAACAGAACCATGATAGGATACCTAAAGCATCATAACAAAGAGACAAATCAGGATTGGAGACAATGATTCCAGCACTATCAATTATTGCTTGTGCAAGGCTCAAGTCAGCCTCTGTTGCAGCTTTAAGTGCATCCCATATCTCTAAACAACACATGACATAAAAAAAACAGACAACAAAAGGTAATTAGAATGTTTCACTTTCCACTAATACAATGCAAAGTTGTCCCAATTGGTACATCTAAGTAACAATCACAGACCATGATACTGCATATATGCACTGTACAGTAAAAGTCTAATACCAGATCAGCTGTGAGACTTAATTTATCTACAATTTTGGGCTGGTATTTATGCAATTTATGTAAAGGCTATTATTTGTGTTTGAAATGTCTTAAGCAGGAGACTGACATTTTCCAGCACACCTGAGTCGAAACAGCAATAAGAGAGAGCATGGCACCAGTCTTTACAATTTATAAAACTTTTTAGAATAAAAAATAGAAACCTTTGCGACCACCATAGTGAGGAGAAGTGTCCCAGAATTCATCTCGCATTTGCCTCAGCTGTTCTATTGTTATTGCTTCTGTGTGCTTCCATGGCTTAGGCTTCCTCAATTTCTTTCCCGTCTCTAGAATTATACAAATTGCAGGGTTATAGATGAACAAATGGCAAATAAAAGAAGTTCATATGAGTCCCTAATAATGTAAGATATGTCACCTCCAACCCTTTCCCTTCTCACATCTCAAAAGAGAACCCAAAAAAGAGAAAAGAATACAACTATACAAGACTTTGGTAAAAGTAATATAATTTATGTTTTATTTATTATATTTGTAAACAATTGTGAGATATTTGAGTTGTTGATTAGATTCTCATTCGCCAGGTTTGTGTGATAATTTAGACTCCGGAGATTCTCCAGAAAAATAAAAAAAATTGAAAGGGAAAACTGTTGAAAAAATCATAAATCACTTGCCCAAAAACCGTAATGCCCACAGCTGCAACCGGATAATAATATAGCATGAACAAATTTACTTCTTTCTTCTTTTTCCGTTCTTTTTTTGCAAGAAAAAATAGCATCAGATAAACCATAGTTGGCCCAGATAAAAAAAAAAAAAGAAAACATAACCAATTGCATGTAACGTTGTAAGCATTTATAGAAGTTTCATGTGGAACTGATAACCAACAACATCTCAACTACTCCTACTCATAGCAACATCACTTGAGCTACTAAGTGCATCAAATCTGAAAACAGCAATTTTATCCTACTAAAATTGCTCATGAAAATGACCTTTCTTCTATTGCATACCTTATAAAATATACAATTGTCAGATTGCACAAGTAACTCAGCATCATTAATCAAACTTTATGAACTCAGTCCCCCGCCATACTAACTAAGATAATCTCTACAGTTCTGAATATCAATCTCTTAACTATTCACAAGCAAAATCTCCGAATTTTTCAGTGACTCCGCAATTCCAGATCTAAACCTACGCAGTTGTGAAATCACTTAAATGGATTGAAAGCAATAGGAGTAACAACTGGAAGATCTTTAATTCCACAATTGTAGACGCAACGACAGCAGAGAATCCACAATTTTCCCCAAATCGGATTAAAACTCGCAAAATGAAAATAAGAAAAGAACGCTGAAAGATGGAAGTCACCTTCTGCGCCTCCAGGCGTGGATCCAGCGCACCCCATGGAGGCGTGACGACCTCTGTTTCTCGCGCGACAAATCAAACGGATAAATCGTACGTCGTGAATCCACAGAGGGATCGATCAGTGCCGGTGTGAGGTCAAAGTGTAGAGGAAAAAGGGGGGATGGTGAAGTCTACTGAAATAGAACGGTGCTTGCGCGTTAAATAATACAGGGGATTAGGAACGATGACGGTTTCTCTATTGCCATTTCCTCTTTAAACCTTCGTGTAGCGAGTTGTAAAGTGGGACTTGAGATTCGGCGTCAGTAGATTGCTACGCCAGAACCTATAAATATTACATCATAGAAAATCACCTCAAATTAAGAGTTAAACCTCGCTTAATCGCTTTATACTAAAAAAACATGACAAACCGGGGCGGCGAGGATCCTCTGCGGCCAGATTTCCTCTGGACTTAAGCGACTAAGTACACTGTACAGAAATTATTATCTTCAAAATGTTAATTGCAATTATCTCACTGTCAATTCGTTAATGAATTAATAAGCGACAAGCTTTTTTCACAAATGTTCATAAAGTATCTAAAATTTAGAGTCCTTTCAGTAATTTTTCTATTGACCATGTGATGCGGACCCATATTAGAAAATATCAAGATATCTTTAAATTTACTTGGAGCATCGTAAATTTGTTTTTTTATAACTAAAACTAGTTTCTTTTTGTTTTAACTATAGTAGGACTTCATGTGATTGAACCGAAGCTGCATTTACTAAATAATTTAAAAGTATACATAAAACCAGTTGGTCCTAAATTGAATGGTATGAATAAATAAATATATATAGATTTCCTTCTTCTCATCTTATGTATTTTTTATTTTGTCTCATGAACTAAATTATACAAATATATATAGTAAAAAATCACGTCTTAAAGTCATCTTCTTTTTTGGGCTTTTTTAGGTGTTGATATTCCTAAACGTCAAATTCATTCTACTAATATACCTAAATGAACCAATTGAACTTAATTACTTGTGTGAGATTCTATAGTACCTAACTAAATTTATTGAGATTTGCTTGTACCCAATTTCATTGTCAATTAATTTTAGATCTAATCCTATGTGAAGTAACTAGATTTGGATAATGTAAATGCAAAATCGATATAGTAAAAAAGAGTTTGAACATGTAGAATTGGTTCTTCCAGCTCCAAACAAGCACGTTGAGTCAAGGTAGTGATAGATATGCAGATTTATACTAACTTTGCAAATTTATAATTTCTTATAAATTTTTTTAATTTTTGCTTGATTGAATATTTCATTTGTTTAGTGTTATAGTTTATAGAAACATTTTTCCGTATTTTTCATGTCACTGATTTTCTTACCTAATTAATTCCAAATTTACGAAATAATGTTACATGCACGCAATTTCTAATCTACTCTAATGTACCAACTTATAAAAACAAAATCTACTTTCAACATCAACAAATCGCTTGCAAAATTAAAGCAGATCAAAAACTTAAATATATAATTAATTTAAACCTCTGACTGACGAGATTTTGTTGCATAATGATTTAATAATTTTTAAAAATATTAAATCATGAAGGCGGACAATTTTTGCAATTTAAATTTACTTGTATAACATGACGGAAAGAACTTTTATTTTTCTACCACCTTTTCAAATATTTAATAACAACATTTTTTTGAAAAGAATTTCATAATTTTATTGCTTATTCTTGTGGAATTGTTGAGCTTTTCAAATAAAAAAAATAATGCTATTAAAGATTTTTAAATCGAAGTAATACAGGCATGGGGCCCACCTTACAGATTATACAGTACTGATGCTCGCACCGTCTAGAAATCCGTCGTGGATGCTCTCATAAGCTGCCACCTCATCATTTTCATTTTCGATCGCGTTCTCTCTCTCTCTCTCTCTCTCTCTCTCTCTCTGCGCATAGCGTTTCTTTGCATTTTCCTTGCCCAAACGAAAAGTGCAAGCAAAACCCTTTCCATCTCTTTCTCTGCGAATCGATCCATCTCGATCCGACATTGGCCGTCTTCCCCGTTGCTTCAGAGAGACAAGCGTCGATTTAGTAGTAGGAGGAGGAGACGATCTAGGGTTTCAACATGAATATCTTCAGATTCGCCGGAGATATGACGCATCTTTTCAGCGTCATAGTGCTTCTTCTCAAGATCTATGCCACCAAATCTTGCTCAGGTTCGTACTTCTTCTACTAAATTCTCACTAATATGAGTGATTCTAATTCACTTTGGATAATCTGAGTGCTTAGGAACTCTTCCTGTAGACTGCTCTTTCAGTCTGATTGTTTTAGTAAATTCCTGTTACACGATTGTCCAATTGTGTGAATAATTTCAAAAATGTGAATCCCAGGAAGAAAATTTCTCATCCATGGGTTCCAATTTAAATTACAATTTACATTACAAGCCATGCTAGGTTTTCAATCTTCTAGAATTGCAATAATATAATGTTTAAGTTAATCTGTTTCTGGTTTATTTTTAATCCAGGAGTCTCACTAAAAACTCAAGAGCTATATACCCTAGTATTTGTCACGCGATATCTCGATCTCTTCACAGAATTCATATCTGTGTATAATACTGTCATGAAAATAGTTTTTATCTCGAGCTCACTCGCAATTGTATGGTGTATGAGACAACATCCATTGGTGCGGCGCACTTATGACAAGGATCTTGATACATTTAGGCATTATATTTTGGTAGTAATTAGCTTTGTATTGGCACTTCTATTTCATGACCAATTCACAACAAGAGAGGTAAATTTGATTGCTTATTTCTCTTTTTGAAGTAGTTAATTTAATTGTTAGGTCTTTAGACTTGGTATTAATTGTGTGCCTTTGATTATTTTTCTATTTTATTCATGTACATTGAAAATAGTTTTTATAACATTCCCCTTAAATATAAATTGGAAGAGGAAAGTTCAAGTAGTTGTTGTTAATTCAATATCTTAATAGGATAGTTTTTATGATACCTTGTTAAATGTGGAAGAATTTAGCAGAAATAGCTTCTTATGTTAAACAAAGAAAACCCTTATTATGAATTACTCTACATGGTCTAATTTGGTGCAATTTGTGTAATCAATAGGTTTTTTGGGCATTTTCTTTATACCTAGAGGCAGTTGCTATTCTTCCCCAGTTGGTCCTTTTGCAAAGGAGCGGAAATGTTGACAACTTGACAGGCCAATATGTTTTCTTCCTTGGGTAAGAGTTCACAATAACATATTATTTTTGTATTGTTCTTTTTGTTTTTTAATCTATGTACTTTATTGTAAAAAAGATGGTGAATAAAGTGCAAAAAAGGCCCAAAGTTATTATGGGACGTCCTAACTCAGAAGTTTGAATTTGTTAACTCATAACTAGTTATTTGCTTATTGCTTTACCTTTGGCTTTGAGATTCTGATAATTTAATTTTATTACAGGGCCTATCGTGCCTTCTACATTCTAAATTGGATTTATCGCTACTTCACTGAGAGCCACTACTTTCGCTGGATTCGTATGTATTTGTATTTTAGTATTCAACTCATACTTACTATCATGCATAACACCACAAAATAAGAAAACACATTAAAATTTTCTCATCTATAAGATGCTTTATGGCCACATTTGATTTTGTGCTTGATATTTTTAGTTCTTAATTTTTTACTGGTTTGATATTGGAACTTTTTCTGAAGATACTGACTCTTGATAATTGCGCAGCTTGGATTGCAGGTCTTGTTCAAACTGCTTTGTATGCCGACTTCTTCTATTACTACTTTTTGAGGTAAGGCTAAAACAATTTTTTCTATATTTTAAAGACTACTATGCAATATTTTTAATGAGGATTATGAACATGTTTTCGAGTGTAGATAATTTGTCTTTACATTCTCCCGGGGTTTTCCTGGTACTGGTAACATTTGGTTCTGAAATTATTTATGACAGTTGTTATGTGTCCTTACTGTAAATCTGTATGGGGTCTAAAATTGAGTTGAGGTCTATACAGATGCTTTTCAAACATTAGATATCAAAAAAGTACAACACAACAATCTATAATACAACAAAAATCAACAAAAAATTTGTTGTTCATAAAATATTTACTAGATATAACAAAAAGCACCTTAATTAAAAATGGTGGTCTGACCACCATTTTTAATTACTTTTTGTTATATCTAGTAAATATTTTATGAACAACAAATTTTTTGTTGATTTTTGTTGTATTATAGATTGTTGTTTTGTACTTGTCCAAAATACTTTGATGAAGGAAGAGAGGATTTTTGGCCAAAGAAAGCTCCATGAGAAATAGAAAATACCCGAAATACCAAATACTGAACATGAAGTTATGCTAATAGCCTGTACCAGATGATTAGGAAGTACTTGGTTAATTCTTTCTTTATTGGTTGCAGTTGGAAGAACAATGCAAAGCTTCAATTGCCTGCATGAGTTCAGGGGTAAAACATAGAAAGTGCAACACTGATGGAATGTTTTTAGGTAGTCCATAGGCATCATTTTTTTTTAGCCTTTGGTGATTTAGCTTTTCTTTGTCATACTTCAATTGGTTTTTACAAATTGAATGTATACCACTAACTCATAGTCATGAAAGTTGAGAACAACATTGGAACCAGAAATGCTGAATTATTGTTAAACATATGGCAAATTTGTTGAATCTGGGGTTCAAATGTCTCATCTTATGGATGACATTGCCTTATTTACTTCTTGGTTATTCTATGCCTTTCTTCTCTTTATGTTTCACAAGTGATTGAAGTTGTCTAATTTCTATTTGTTCGGGTATTTAATGCCATTTTGTATTTTGGTTGCTGTGGTTAACGTGTGGTAGATAGTACATGGGAAGATCACAGAGATACAATACATTCGGCAGCATATGCATTTGCCAGTATGTTCTGACATTTATTTGTTGTTGTTACAAAAGATTTAATTGTTAGTTACACTGCCCTCCTTTATCGTATTGTTTTTTATTGTGCATGAGAAATCAGTGTGCTCTTCAATCACCATAAGGCAGCAATCTCATAATTACTATATCAGTGGGGAAAGGAGATAATGAGTCGACTAGAAAGTAGAACAAGAACAATTAACAAGGATAACACATCGCAAGATAGTTACAGTAAAGAAAAAAAAAACTTTATTTGGATATTGAATCGGCTGAAAGTTCTTTAATTATTTCAAACAAGCTCTCTTATTACTTATTAGGCTACACTGGTTTCCTACATTACATGAAGGGACATCTTTGAGCGTTGGATGTATTTCGGTCTTCTCCAGTTGGGGGAAGCATTGGGCCTTTAAGAAGACCAGCCATGAATTCTGCTTGATCGTAGTATATCTCCACTGTTTCAGCTCTCAGTTGTTCATCCACCTCGAAGAAAAAAGCAAAATCAAATATTATCACCTTGAAAACTTCATCACTGATATTTCTAAACAAAACTTCATTTCATATTATTGTTATCTTTTCTTTGTCACTGTTAGTTCTCTTCTCTTTTAATATGAATGACATTGGGATATTAATTATATCAGTTCTTTTACCTTAAGAACAGCAATTCCAATAAACTCAACCATCTCTCCAGTTGGTGCATGGCCTTTGAAGTTCCCTTCCATATGTCCCCAGTGCCGGAACTTGAATGCCACCACTGGTGGGCCCGAGTACACCTCCAGCACCTCCCATGCAAACCCACGAGGAAATGCCGACCTAAAACCCTCGTGGGATGACTCAAACGTCTCTTCCTTCGTGTTGTAGTATCCTTTTGGGCATAGTTCAGCTGGCATGGAGGTCTCCAGCATTGCGTTATAACTGCCCAGAGCTAGTGTTTCCTCACCTGAGAATGATTATTTGTTACTATAATTAATATGCATAATTACTATATGCTAATAATCATATATAGATGTTGAGTACTATAGAAGAAAAATTACTTTTTATGTAAAATAAATTATGTTTGCTGCTGATTTCTCACTTTTGAAAGGTAAAAGAAATTGAGATGATTCTTTAACTTGAACTAAAAATACTTTCAAATCTGATATAAACAGAAGAAACATGCTGCCATCAAAATACCAGAATAACAACCCTACCTGAGAGGGGCCTGCGGCCATTGACCGAGAGTGTGAATTTTTCCCGGTTGATGGATTTGAAATCCGAGAGGCGGGTCTTGTGTGAGAGTTCCATTTCCCATGTCTTTATTGCATTTTGCACCGTCTCTTCTAAGGAGCCCTTTGGCCATTCCTGTTATATGGAAGAAAATGTATAGGAAATTAATGCTTTCAAAACGCAAAAAAAAAAAAGAAAAAAAGAAATAGTACATTGAGTTAAGAAGGAGATTCAATTTCATTGGTCTTAATGATCTAGAAAAGATTATATGCTAAATCTGCCAAAATCAGATAAAAGGAGGATGAAGTAAGACCAGAATAAGTTTTTCTTTCTTGAATTACAAAACAGTTGTGAACTTGTCTAATGGAGGTAATACATTGACAAAGATTAAAATTAAGGTGAGCTTAACCTCTTCAAGAATTTTGTGAGAATTAATAGCCTCAAAACTTATTGTGCTGATTTGAAATGATGATTCTAGTCGTTAATTAAAAAACTTCATAAATTTGTAGACTTTTTAATTCCTTTTGTGTATTATCAATAGTGGAAAAATAAATGCTTATAAATATTTGTATATGGTCATTCTTCGATAATCTTGACTTTTTAGTGCAAAGAAGGAAAAAAAAAGCTTCATGTTATGAGATAAAGATGGGGTTGTCCAATTTGAAATCTACATAAAAACTACAATTCAGATTTCAAACATACGACTTCTCATAAAAAAAATTGTCTTTGTCATTAGATAAAAACAACATGATATATGCAAATTTGAAAGAACAATGAATTGTTGATGAAGTAGATCAATATTAATGATTATGTTTCGTTGAAACCAATCCAAAATAGTTAGAGACTAACTCAAAACTTTCTCAACTTAATCGACAATTTCAACAATAACAACCGAATTAGGAAAATAAATGATCAGATAAAACTCACACAATTTTGTGAATAATAGCTCAAAACTCGTACAATTTTTATTTTTTTAAACATTTACTGATTTCCGATTGCTTATCAGAAACATATCTCATGATGTGGTTTAAACTTATCATGAGATAGATGGAGTGAGTATTCAACGAAAAAACAAATCAAGTTGAGAATTAGAAAAATAAATTATCTGTCTAATATTTTCAATAAATTCATTTACACAAGAAAAAAGGAATGAAATTTGGATGATCCACCATGCATTAATTACCAGACATACGGATTGAATCTAAAGAGAGCCCAGAAACGAACAAACTTAACTTCATCAAGAGAAGTGCTAGCTATCGCCAGAAACCAAGAAATTTAAAAAAGAATAAAAAATAGTTCATTTCATAAGTCATATACCTTGGTCCTTTCTTGCTCAAATAGTTTGTTGACAAGATCATACTGTGGTGCACCTCCATGCCTCCAGTGTGTATCCTTCTCTCCCTCTCCAACCAGGTATATTCGGTACTTATCTCCAACCTCCTCCATTTTCACAAAACAATAATCAGTTCTTCTATCCTATATATCCTGGCAAATGTTAAACAAGAAAGATACACTGGAGAACCATACATGGCAATAGATCTTATAGGAATTAATGGAATTCATTGCGCTTGAGATAAGTCATCTTCCATCTCGGGAAGCTACGTGCGTGGCGCTTGATAGCCACGTGTCATCAGAATAGTGCTCCTCTATGAGAAATCAGTGACGTGCATATATGTACTAATGGTAATAGAAAATTGCATAGAAATTAAGCAGTGTATCAGTTACTCTTTTTTGGTAACTTTCGGCGTCTCATTCTGCATTGCTCAAAGTCATGCTCCAGCCACCATATATTTCTTTTTGTCAATATTATTATTGCACTGGCACTATCTCAATGCAGAGCTCACCTACAACTACAATTCACATTTATTGTAAGTAGAGGAACTGCTAGGTGTACCCAGATCGAGTGTACCTCTTGTGCTGCATTAATCTAATGTGTCAGGTTTTATTCACAATGAATGAATTTGATAATTTTGACAACTGAAAACAATAATTCACAATTTTGAAATTGACGCTAATTAGATGTCATTTTCATACTTTAAGGGTAACTATATACATGAGAATTGATGAAATTTGATGCAATTTTTCTATTCATCAAATAAGTTAAAAGTTACAATTGTACATATATAGAATATATTTAATGATTTTTTATAGATTATCAAATGATACCCAATTTGTATGAATTATTTGACAAAGAAAACAAGCTGTAAGACTAACATCATTTCCAAAAAAAGTTTCTTTCTTCTAATTTATTTCGATTTGTTTCTAAAAAAAGCATTGCCAATAATCTCAACCCTAATCTAATTGGGTTGCTTTTGTAGATAAGATTTTTCAACTTATAAAAATATTATGAAAATATAGTTTGCCTTCACCTAAAAAAAATTGTATTTTAATTGTTAAACAGTATTTCCAAGATTACGTAATATTGATCAATGTTTCAATAGTTGAAATGTATTTTACAACTCAATCTATACTTACAAGAATATATAGTTGAAAACGCAATGTATAGCTTCTCCCCCGTGGCGAATAACAGCCATATGATTGACAATAGGATTTATGCTTGATGTTGTTATTTGTGGCTTGGTTTTTTTTTTCCATACAATACTTACTCGTGTATTTATAATTTAAATCTTCATCATTGTGTGTAGGATCCTCCTCATTTAATGTATGAAATAACTATAGTGTATTTTTTGTGTATTTTCGTCATGATGTCTTCTATTTGCTAGTCTATATCTCAATTTAAAAATTTAACTCTTTTTTCAACACATATTTTTGTCTTTGAAGCCTCGAAAACAGCTCTAATAGTCAAGTAATGCTCATTAATTGTTCAATAATATTGTGAATATGTATATTAGTTTAAAACTTTAGTATCAATATCCAAACTTTACTGTTTAAGTTTGAAACTTTAATTCGAACTCGTCAAAATGCAATTCATCTATATTTTTATCGATCTTGTGGGTGCAATTTGTGTGCATTTCGACAGACATGACAAAGATTTGTTGTTGATATAAAAACATAGCAACATCCTTTTACCAGAGAAAAATGCCAAAAACATTGAAAACCTTTTGTTTTTTTTTTTGGACCTTTTTACATGTGGTGATATCCAAGTTCAATGATGAATATATATTTTTCTCGCCTACAAAAACGATGTGTCTGTGTCACCTTTCCATAAATATATTGATCTCCCATTTATTGTGAAATGCCAAAAGTTATATGTCAACTCTAACCGTTCTCACATATCTATCTACCACATTATTTCGTCATATTTCGTTTCGTGACACGGTGGAATAGTTTATCTGTTTCTGTCTTATCCTTTTCAAATTTACAAACAGTAGAAGAGACAAATTACAAGAGCTGATTGTATATGTAAATATTAATAGATAACAATTTTTGTAAAGTCAAATGAATTTCACATGGTTTTGGACAATTATTAAGCACCACCCCCTTAAACCTATGTTTATTTTAGATGCCAATATATAAATTGCATCCTCAATGTATCCAATGTGCATGATTTACATCAACTATGTTTAACATATGTAATTTTCATAGAAAATGAACTTCATCAAAACATATTCAATCTAAAAAACCAAGGCACTATGAAAGCAACTAGAACACAGGTAATAAAAAAACTGCAAAATAGCTGCCCTGTCCAGCATCTGTCTCTCCTCTCAGAAGAAGAATTTTGGTTATTTTGCATAGTCGCATCCCTTCTATCATGCCATATATCAATGAACTCTCGGCTTCGCAATCCATTTATGTTTTTCGCATCCGACCCGCAAATTTCACAGCACCTGAATTAAAAATTTGGAAGGAGTAATTGCATGTTACAAATGATGGGGTAAACAAAACGGATTGACCAAGGGCAAAACAGAAACCAGTCATTATTAGATCAGGATCACAACACAAATGGAAACCAATTTGCTCTTGATAAATGACAAGTTTAATTACCCCAGCGAGGTGCTTCCAGCTGGGGCATTTAAAACATTGCAAGTGCCATGCTTGCAAAGTTGGAATTGGTGGACGTAGAAATGGACACCTCAGAAAGAGATTACAGGATAATTCAGTCTCCAGATAGGAAACTTTTGTTTCCTTTTCATTTATCTATGGACGTCATTGAGTTATCTACTATTTGGAAATCTAAAAATATACATGCTCAGGTACAAGGGTACAATTATATATAGATATAATTTCGAAAATCATAAAACATAATATCTAATTCAAAATGCCATATTTAGAATGCGATATACACAGTATGTATATCATCAGGTATATCAAAAATAATGAAATTTGATGGAAGATTTAATGTTTTATTGAACAACTCAAAAATTACGACGATGTAAAACCATTTTTGATGATATATCATATGACAATCCCAAATTGCATAAAATTTAATACACAACAACAATAATTTCACCAAATTAAAAAATATTTTTAATGTTATAACCACTTTTTGCTTAATTTGAACAATATTACGTTGCCCTACTTCAAAAAAAATTTCAACTCAAGTTGATCCATAATTCATTGATCTACCTCCTTACATTTTTATCATTTAAGTCGGACATTCAATGACTGAAATAATGATATTCCAAAGCTAAAAAAAAAAAAAATTCTCGAGCTCAATTTTTGAAATATCAAAAAAAATTCCCCTTTCTCTTGATCTACCTACAAATTACAAGTCATATATGTTGGGATTAATTTTTATTAATTACAACATATATGATTTATATGTAATATAAATATACATTGAATAACAGATTGTCAAATATATAATTAAATCTGTTATGAAGTGATCAAATTAAGTATTATTTATCGGGTTTCAATATGTGTCATGAGAAGTGAAGCATTTAATGTGTACAATGCGTATTAATAACTTTATGATTTTATGATGGTCTAAATATGTAAAATTTTATAATAATACAATTATGTTATTGGTCCCTGAAGAATACAACTAATAAGCAGCTTTCTGATTATGAAAGTAAACCCGATAAGAGATAAATTGAATCTGATATGGATCCGCTAAAACATAATCGTTAGTTTGCTAATATTTTGATTATTGACGTCCACTATATATTTTAAAACCGTCCTCTCTCTAAAAACAAAAAACTCCCCATTTTTTTTCTAAAGAAGAAACTAACAGAAATTTTCTCTTAATATTCAGATTTTCTGAAAAGAGAAGAAAACTATCAGCGCTAATTCTCTTAATCTCTCAATTGGATAAGAGCAAAATCACCGTAAAAACTTAAGAAATCTAGTGATCAACGAAATTGTATCTTTCTAAAAGATTAATAATATGGATCAATGTAATTTTAATTCAAATATTCACTAAAGGATCATACTTAATTATCTATCAATATACGTATGTCCTTTGTATATCTTTTAGTTTGTTTCTTATGCAATTGAATTAAGAGATTAAAAATTGTTGAAAAAATAACGAGCAAAAAATTTCTCATTTTTTAATCTCTCACTAGTACAAAAGACAAACAGAATGCAAACTTAATTCAAGTTGTAATGTAAACCGATTGAAGTGTCAGATTTTTAATTTAAATATCAATCTAACGGTTAACTTGCAAAACTCCTACTGGGAAACTTTAAACATATCACAACAAATCACTTGATTATTTTTATATGAAGTTCTTTTGTAGTTTCCACAACGAAATGAAAACTGGCGAAATGAAATCACTTTATCCAAAAGATAAAAAATTTATCGATATCATTTCTACATTTATACTCCCGCCAAAAAAAATCTGTTACTCGTATAAAATTCAAATTTAAAGAGAAGAAAATCCAGCCTAATCAAGTCATATACCTGTTACCCTTGATCCTAAACCAAGCCTCGGCACAGTGCTTGTGTACGACACCTAGCCCGTTCTTGCATCCGCATCTGAGCTCAATAAGCTCCGACGCGCTACCCGTGCAACCCGAGCTGACGTGGCAGATCCGACAAGCTTCCTCGGATTCAGAATTCGAAACGGAGCTCCGTTCACTGCTCTGGCAGTCGACCACAGTATCATCCTCCAGTCTCAAATCGACCACCAGACAGGGCACCGAATCATGGATCCCGCCTGACGTGGCATCCTTCTCTGTACTCTCAGCCGTTGGATTCAAAATAGGAGGCGGCGGCGCCAAGGGAAAAGCGATTGCATCGAGATTCGCGTCTCTGAGCAGCATGGAATCGATGGGGATCGAGGAGCAGTGTTGTCCAGCTCCGTTTTACAAGCTACGAGCGTCTAGGTGGCAGTGATAATTTGGAGAGGGGGAGGGAGATGGAACTAATGCGGTGCTCTTAAAGGATGAACAATATTAAATTCAGATTTATCTTCTCTCCAGTACGGACAATTTATTGGATGGTCTGGGATTATCAGGACCTTTCATTTCTCATCATGCGGTCTAAGAAGAGCTGCTGGATCCATTCTAAGAAGCTGTTTGTACAATGTATCTAGTTATGTTCGACGTCCGTTTCAGTTTTTAGGTGAAATTTAATGCGCGCCCCTGTAATTTGATAATTTTAACAGTAAGTTTTTAATAAATTAAAAAAAATTTAGAAAGTTCTTCAAAATAGAAAAATATTTATAAATATTTTTTTTAAATTTATAGGTTAATAGTGCTTAAAAATTTAGTTAAATTTAAATATCATTTGATAGAGCACCATTAAATTTGAACCATTACAAATTACATGCAATTTTAATGATTTTTCATCAAATATTAAATGATATTCAAATTATATGAAATTTGAAATACAATCGACCTGTAAGTTTGAAAAATATATCTATAATTTCTTCATTTTAAAAAATTATTTTGTATTTATTAGAAAAATACCATTAGCAGCTCTCAACGGATCAAAATCCAAAAGTACAAATTCAATCTGCATTTTTACTGTTCCCTGAGAATTGTCTGATTTGCTGCTCTTGGTTGGAACTTTCAGTCCGAATGGCGCTGTTGAAACTCGATTCCAGATCTCAACTGCAGAAAACTATATATGCTACTTTCATCTGGCAACATATAGCCTTAACAAAAATGACTACAATAAATAATAGCACATCATTAATTGGATTCGTTCAGGCGTTTCATCATAACTAAAATGGTCAATAAACAAATAGCACCAATTATTCCCGGGCAAAAAATTAAATAAAAGATAGGATTTCAGTGTGCAAGAGCTTCAAATACATGGTGCTAGTATAGACTGGATGTTATAAAATGGTCCATATTTTAAAAAAAACACGGAGCCGCGTCTGATTCTCACATTTCAAAGACCCAAAAAATGACCGAAACCATAGTTTTGTCACCTAAATCTACCATTGCTAATGAATCCCACTTATTTTTATATTCTGATTAATATTTTGTCAAATAATATTTCAATTCTATCATTATCTGAAAGAATTATATTTTAGCGCTAATTTTTACTTTGCTAAACGGACTCAAAATTTTGAGAGCATTAAAACAACAATTTCTGCTTTGACTGAACAATGTTCAACGGATAAGCCTGTCTAAACTTGATACAAAAACCCCGTCTATATACCCATATTTTCACTTCAATTTTCACCCAATTTCAATTCTATTTTCAAAGAAGAAGAAATCATGTGCACTCTCGAAAAGAGGGGTCGTGTGCTGATCCTTACCCTCACCGGCTCCGGCGAGCACCGCCTCTGCCCGGACCTGATCTCCTCCCTCCGCTCGGCGCTCGCCACTGCCAGGTCCGATCCCGCCGCCGCCGCTCTGGTCACCGCTAGTGAAGGTCGCTTCTTTTCCAACGGCCTTGACCTCGCCTGGGCTAGAAACTCCAGCGAAGGGATCTCCACTTTGGTTAGCCTTGTAAAAACACTGATCGCCGATCTGGTCTCTCTTCCCATGCCAAGTGTAGCAGCTGTCACCGGGCACGCTGCTGCGGCTGGTATGATGCTTGTGCTGGCGCATGATTATGTGTACATGAGAGGAGATCGGGGTGTTTTGTACATGAGCGAGCTGGATCTCGGAGTGCCTTTCCCGGGTTACTTCACGGCTATGATGCAGGCTAAGATCACAAATCCGAGGTAAGTAGTTTCTTGCAATTATGAAGAGAATGATCCGAGAACATCGTCTTATTTGCTGCTCTTGGTTCAAAATTTGGTCACGTAATAATAAAATTTTGTAGCACGATACCAAAAATTACGTTATAATGTAAATGCATTCTGATAAAAATCCATACATATTACTTGATATAAATATGTGATTGAAGTTTCGAACTCTCAATCCGATGGCGCTGTTGAAACTCGATCGATTTTAGATCTCAACTGCAGAAAACTATACGTGCTACTTTCATCTGGCATTAACAGCCGCCACAAATAGCACATCACTAATGGGATTACGTCAAGCATTTGAAATCATGGAGGCCATGTCTGTTTTACAATTTTTTTCCAATTCTAAAACAGTCGGTTTTCTAATTCTCTGGAGCAAAGGCGAGTCAAAAGGTTTTAAGTACTGGTCTAGCGACCTCTCCTTTCCGAACGATACTGGAGGTTTCCATTGTTTATTAATGTTGACACGCAATCGATTAGCTTAATCATTTGACTCGTCGGACAACAACAAGTGTACAAAGAGCTAATTAATCATCACATGAGTAAAATTGGTTGTCTGTGCTTTAATTGATCGGAGAGGATGGAGATCAACGTTGCAAGTGTGACGTGGCAGCTAAACAAATTCTTTTCTTTTGGTTACGTTGTGAGAATTGGAAATTAATATTGTTTCTTTGCGGACTATTATTCCGGTTTCTTATGGCGGCTTACGAGTTATTCTTCTGCTAAAAGATAAAGAGGATACAGATAGACCAACTTTTGTACTAACTTACCTTTTAGAAACAATTTCTATAATTTACTGATATAATTTGTTGACCGTTCGTAACTAGCTACTTGGAGGTAAGTTATGCATTTGAATATGGCTATAGAGCAAATATTAATTTTTTAACTCTTATTTTAGATAAATCAATAAATTTAAAATCAACATTTACAAATTATTCAAATTAATGCAATTCTTATAAACTCTTGAGGGCATTATTAAAACAACAATTTCTGCTTTGACTGAACAATGTTCGACGCATAATTCTGTCTAAAGATCACAACTCCGGAGTCAAAATTGCCCTTACCTATGCCTGGTGCATACTGCATAAATCGTAGTCGTTACTCTAGTAACAAGCATCTTTCTACACACGTGTATCCACCTGTCAGTGGAATGGAGCTGATGCCTTTTTTCTCTTCCAAGTCCATCCACATATATACAGATTGCTCCAAATAATAATTGCCTCTCGCTGAAAGTCTGCAACCAAGAAAGGGAGCGCAACGGACTGATCGCCTATCCAACAAACTATCCTCATCTATATACCCCATTTTATACTTCAATTTTCACCCAATTTATAGTAAACATTTCAATTTCGATTCAATTTTCAAAGAAACCAAATCATGTGCACTCTCGAAAAGAGAGGTCGTGTGCTGATCCTTACCCTCACCGGCTCCGGCGAGCACCGCCTCGGCCCCGACCTGATCTCCTCCCTCCGCTCGGCGCTCGCCACCGCCAGGTCCGATCCCACCGCCGCCGCTCTCGTCACTGCTGGTGAAGGTCGCTTCTTTTCCAATGGCCTTGACCTCGCCTGGGCTCAAAACTCTAGCGAAGGGATCTCCACTTTGGTTAGTCTCGTAAAACCTCTGATCGCCGATCTTGTCTCTCTTCCCATGCCAACTGTAGCAGCTGTCACCGGACACGCTGCTGCGGCTGGTATGATGCTTGTGCTGGCGCATGATTATGTGTACATGAGAGGAGATCGGGGTGTTTTGTACATGAGCGAGCTAGATATCGGATTGCCTTTCCCGGATTACTTCATGGCTATGATGCAGGCTAAGATCACAGATCCGAGGTAAGTAGTTAGTTGCAATTATGAAGAGAGTGATTTGGAATAAGGGCTCAATTGGACTTATTCATGCTAAAGTTTTCATTTTGGTGCAATTATGGAATACTATTCTAGATTAATTATTTGATTTGGATTTGAGCAAAGTCTATCATCATCATCACTATCATTATTTCTAAGATAGGGATCGTAATTTAGTGAGTTTCATAATTACAAATTTAGTACGGATGGTGTTCAGATTGTTATTAGTGGTCAAGATTTGGGACCATCCAATAGTTGGAGAGGGAATATGATTTGGTTTTGCAGATTTGTTTAGATAATACATAGTTTGTGAGGTTCAGAAAACATTGGGATGACGTCTTAATACGCCTTACCCGCATCATTTGCCCCAAGGAGAGATGGGTCCTGGATTCTAGAATTTACAATTTAGCATGTAGGCAGTTTTATCCAGACCAATATATCAAAACCCAAACTAGAGGAGGTTACCAACAAATATTGAAGAGTTCTGAGGCTGAGGCAGATACCATGCCTGTATGAGTCAGTACCAGAATCAGGTACCATGCCAGACAACAAATATTGTTGTCTTGGTCAGGCTAATTTAGATGTTAGGTTCCAAGTTCTCTAATTAATTATGATATGATCTGGGGCAGTAGATTTGAGAAAGTGTAAGATTAATCTTCTTCTGCTTCACTATACCAACTTCAATAGTTGGTGCAATTGCAAATGTATCTACTGCTATATCTGTATACATTTGACATTTATAATCAGAACAATTGAGTTTACAACATTAAGTTTGTATTGACAGGACACTGCGTGACGTTACACTAAGAGCCAAGAAGATAACTGGTACAGAGGCAAAGGAGAGAGGTATTGTAGATAAGGCGTGCCAGAATGCATCAGAGACTCTGGCTGAGGCAGTGAAGATGGCAGAGGAGCTAGCAGGAAGGAATTGGGATAAAGGGGTATATTCATCAATTCGCATGTCAGTTTACCCCAACTTATGCAAGTCTTTGGGGCTTCCACAAGAAAGTGATGAGGAGGTTACGAAGCATTTCGCATCCAGGCTCTGAGAGAATAATTGCTATGTTTATGTATAGGTAATTGCTGCTAATGTCCTCTTTGCATAATTTTCTCACCTGGTATTTCACCATAATTGCAAAGTGTAAACAACATTTTTTTTTATGCCTGCAACTAAAACCTGACAAATTGTCAGATATTTGCAACAACGACACAGCTAGTATTTCCTTGGCCCTTAGTTTTAACTGTAAGTTATCTGCAACTGTGAATGGCCAATGAAATTGTGTGATTGCTGCTTGCATGAGAATTCTAGAATTCTAGCAATGTAGACATGTAGTATTTGGTTGTGTAATTTGTAAGATAATGCCTACATATATTTCTCACTGTTTCCTTCTTCTATTTACCTCTTAATTAATCTTGAATACCAATCAATAGGAAATACAATACGGACAGCCTGTATTGTAGTGCTAGTCATCTCTCGTTGGTCTTATTTCAAATTACACATCGAATTTGCTTAGTGTTCAGTTGTTACGAGGAATATTTTATTAAATTTGCTTCTGTTTTTGGTTGTTTAAGACGTTATGCGAAATATTTGTAGACATTTTTCTTAGAGAATTCATCCTAAAATACACAAGAAACAGAGATTTTGTTTTAATTCCTAGTTCTCTTTGAAATTTCAAAGATTATTTCATAGTTGCCAATTTCAAACCTTAGTGTGTTTTTCTGTCCTTAACTTTATTATATTGATATAATCTTGCATGATTCTGCGCTAGTCTTTTCATCATTTTCGTTTTTGTTACTTTTAACTTGTTATTTCCCAGTTTAACTTTTTAGTTTTTACCAACACTTGAATCATTATATTTGCAGATTATTCTCACCACGGAACTATTTTATATAAGCTTGCAAATCAAGAATATGACTTTGAGGATTGAGGCCCATAAGATAATTCAAACGCTAGTGCATGGAATTGCTATATTGGGTGCTGCTAGTGGGATATTTTATAGGGCCAGAATAATGTCATGGACACGAAATATGATAGATATTTATTCAAATAAAAGTTTTAACCTTTTGTCATTGGATTATTGAAATCTTGGCGGTTCTTAATTTCTTATGAAGATTATAAAACAGTTTCCTTCTATATAAAAGGACGAAGTATCAATTCTCCTACTCTTCACCTTCCCTCCTTTTAATCTTCATTGAACCAAATATAATGCTAGGAGATTAGACATCTCCTTTGTTCAGCTTTTTTAAAAGTCATACTATTCGGCCCAATTACTTAAATTAAGGATTTAATTTTGCATTATGTTTAATACGTTTGGTTTCAGATCAGTTCACTTCAGTTTCAGTTTTAGTCCGATTTCTTAATCCAGTCTGAACTCTGAAAACCTTGAGTTACATTCATTGACCAATAGAATATTTGTTCAAAAAAATCTACATTTTACCAATTCCTATTTTAATTCCATTTTTTCCCCTTATCCGTCAGGCATTACTTTTCACCATAATTCAAATAGAAACCGAAACAAAATATCTATAACTGCAGGAATTGGTCATTCTTGGCAATAACCAGGGCTTAGAAGAAGCAAAATTTATGTCAAGTATTGTCTAAGCAATGATTATATTAAGCAGGTTCATCGTTAATGATTTGCTGTTTTTGTTAATTGTAATTATCTTTGTTTGATTTGGTTCCAGATAGGACGCCCGCAATAAAATGTCTTTTAAAAAAGTTGCCAACTTCCATTACAAAGCGCAAGTTCATTTCCACAAGTACTTATGCCTAATTTCATAGTTTAAAAAAAATTTATTACCATGTACTCAAATTCTATTAGCAACGATGAAGACAGAAAAGGACCTTTTATTCAACACAAACGTAACAAGCAAACCAAATTCAAGTGATGAACTGCTTTATACCACAACAACTAAGCTTCAGATTTTCAATACCGCTAGCAAATTAAGTGAATGAAAATTTTGCATGCAACAACCATGTCATTTAGCACTCCTTACAACTACCGAATCCCCACTGACTTGTTCAAAGTACTTCTCACAAAGGAAGAACAACTTGTCACTCACAGTTCTTGAAAAGGAAAAATTCAGATTGAACCGGGTTGATTTCTTTTATTGTCAGGTATCATTTTTCCATAGAACCCATATCGGCCTGTACCCCGACCAAACCATCCACCGATGTTGAAATCACCAGTGATTTTAACACTGCTTCCTGGAAATGTTGACCACTCACCTGAAACAATCAGCAAAAGAACTTTTAAGACGGAGAATTACAATAGAAGCATTTAAAATGTATAAGAAAAAGAGTGACAAGAAATAGAAGAGAGAATTCGCATCAACAAATTCCAGACTAATTCCTATAAGTGCAAGTCCCCACTTTGACTTGTTCCTCCTAGTATTGATAATCACCTGTTTATAAGCATTGATTAAGAAGCAAAATTAGTACCACCCTTTGAGTCAAAACAAAACCAAACCAATTCATACATTAGAATCATTTTGGTTGGATCCGATAGTTTGGAATCCAAATTTTGGATACAAGCACTTAGTGAACTAGGACAGCTGGAAACAGATTAAAAAGAGAAAATAGACAGCAAGTTACAAATTGTATGAAAGTACATCACTCACTTTACCAGGTGATTGTACCGCTACACCAAAGGAGTCTTCTCCGTCTCGGATGTCATCAATAGAAGATACCAACTCCCGAAATAATTTAATTTTTTAAGTCCATTTATAGGGAAGTGATATTAGAGAGCGTGGAAAAGAAAATATGCTAAGATAAGCAGTAGCCACACTTACCTTTATATTATTGCATCCAACAGACTCGAGGCTATCACCAAACCAAAAAATAGCCTGCAACGAATAAAACAAACAGCACACTCAAGAAAGTAAATACTTATAAAAACATATAGAAAGATGGCCAAGGCAGGAACATTAAGATAAGTAACAGATTGAGATTGCTTATGTGTAAGAATGATCTGATAGCACGATCTTCATCCTAGATACAGAGATTGGGAAGTTTGTGCTTATTGTCGTCTATACAAACAAGTGCTTCCCGGATTCTCTGATCTAGCCGATCAATCCGGAAAGGGAACATTAAATCATGAGAGAGAGGTGGGGGGGGACGCTAAGAGAACATCCAATCAAGAGAAAGCAATTAGATAAAAAGGCAAGAGGGAACAATAATAGCAAACCTTAGAAATGAGATGGTCCCTCATGTTTTGTAAAGCTCTTTCAACACTGTAGTTGCTGATAGGACCACAGCCTTGATCATGAGCTTGAAGTTCAGAGAAGAAGTCGGCATTCAATTCCGTAGATGGTGCCATAACGCCTGCCAATGAGATGAAGCTTGCGGAGCCAACTAAGTGGGAGGGGCTGACCTTCATTAAACATGAGACTGAGGGCATTCACAACCTCCAAACACGTCAAGCACTTGCATTTGGTACCAAAAATGCACCTCAAGTCACGGAGTTCAGAATGAAGATCATGAATAATCTCCATATATTCTTTGTGCTTTGCCTGACAAAGTTCCTCCTCTTCATGGGTTGACGGCATTTGATTGAACATTGCAGAATCCACGAGAAAATAACCGAAGTATGATCAAGAGTGATGGAGTCCTCCGATGCTGGCTCCCTCTTTACCACATCTTGTCTCAGATCTTCTACCGCATCTCGACTGTTTTGTTTGGGTATCAACCAACGAGCAATGCAAAGCTGGTGCTTGTCCTCCAGATGCACCATATGGGACTGTCGATCTGTGAAAATCTCATCATAGCTGTAGCAGAGCCAATACTTCCACATCTTATTAAGTCCAAACCGCCTTCTCACTTTCATCATGCTCTCATACCCAGCAGCACAGTGGTCCTTTTCACGGTGTCTCCCAACATCAGAGATAGCCACCCAAAAGAAAGGGCCAGCACCTTCGGTCTCCCATGTTGCACTCTCTCTCAAGGTTGAATCCAACCTGTACAAGGCTGGGTTGGCCCTCCAAGGTTTGTAATCAAGTTCGGAATCCTTCTCAGATTTGGAATCATCTTCACAATCATAATCTTCTCCATATCCAATATCGTCACTGTCATCTTTGTTGGAACAGGATTCATAGGCTTCATAGTCAGAAGAATCGTATTCAGATTCGCTCCCGTCGCTACTGACCTTCTGTTTAGTGTTCTCTTCTTGATATGATATCCTTTGCTGCATAACAGAAAAGAATAGCTCCTGTAAGGCAACATCCAACGATACTTCCAGCCTGACACTTCCACAAAAATGTTGCGCTTATTTTATTGAATTTGATTGTATCCAGCCATTTCTCTACTACGCAATACTGAAAAATTTTAGAATTAAATGCTAGATCTCGTACCAGATTCCAAGGAAGCCAAAGTTCAAGAGCTCACAATATTTGCAGCACAACTTCGAATTGACTCAAATAATTAACAGAGACCAAAGCAAAGTACGGTTGGTGTGCTTGAGCCTGACTCATTCGCATCCTTAAAACCTACAGACAAGTTTTTCCTTGTATATTTTGATACATACAACAGATGCTGGCAGCTTCTATACATTTGTGTCGGGTAATATAATTGTAACCCCCAAATACCAACACAAGGAATTCATAAGCGCACATGAAACTTAACAAGCAGCTAAGACCTAACAACAATTAATAACATAGTTATTGGCAAAAAATATGTCTTGACATATAAAAAAAATATGCCTTGATATGTCATTTTTTTCTATATGTCAAATCACATAAAGTTCCATATCCACATACTGCAACAGGATTTCCTTCTTCCACCTCAAGTGCACAGCATATCAAGCGAAAATACAGTTTCAGCTGCAGTTGAGTAGGCTCAACATAATAAGAGCACATATAGAAAGAATCAATACATGCATATAGAAAAAAGCACATCAACATTCTAGAAATTAATTTTCATACCCGTAAGAAAGATCCTATAAGTAGTAAGATATACATGCAACAGTTGACGGCACAGAGCTGGCAGAGCTGAGACTCCAAGTACTGCAATTCATTGACAAGTTGAATACGGTACAGCTCCCTCTACAAATACAACATAGTTTAGTGGATCAACAACAGGAAACAAAGATATTTATTATATGGCAAAATAAAGACTGGAATCTGAGGATCACAAACCTCAAAATGAGAATCAACACAATTAAGTTTGTCAGGGTCACTATAACAGCAATAAGGCTCCGATAGCAGGTGTCTGGTACAACCAGGATTAAAATTCTCCCCCATTTCTGGTGACACAGAATCGCAGGAAAAGTTACGTCTCCCAGACACAAGCCGAACTGAGCTTATCTGATGAGTAAGCCCTGTGACAGTAGGAACCTCTCTCAAGCAATCCAGGATTCTCTGCACACGAGAAAAGTTCGCAGCACCTTTACTGGGGATTCTCTGAATTGACAGAATAGACGGTACGTTGCATGATGATAAGAGTAGTGACTCCCCGCAACCATAGCTGAGAGACCCCATTTCAACAGAAACAGCACCAAGAGAAACAGAAAGTGCGTCCAGAATTTCACTCTTGTTCCAGGTAGAATCAACTGCAGCAGAATCCAATTCTTGATTTGCAGAGCACAACGTATCCTGACTGACGAGCTGGCACATCATCTTGACAAGTTCAACGAATCAGGAGAGATGTTTTGCCTCCAACAAACAGAATGATAGCGGAGAGTGTGCCAAAAGGCATTAGAGAAAGGACGAATTGTATCTGGGAGGACGGTCAATAAAAATGTGCTTGGAAGCCAGGGCAGTCATTGCCGTGAAGAGTCCATCAGAGATCAATGAAAAAGAAGCCTGCTCTTGTTTAGCTAGCAGAACCTGGAATCCCTCTTCCAATTCAACCAAAAGCTTCTTCCTCTCAAGGTCGTCAGAAAACAGCCAATCGAAGGATGTAAGCCGATCGGAACCAGCACACACATCAGCTATAGTAACGTGTTTGTGGTCTAGACACATTGTTGAGAGCAGATCCAGCACAGTCTCAACAATGATTGGTTTCCATACCATCTTACGGAGGGCATCGGCACACCGTTGCTCCTCGGCCAGATTGTGCCGCGAGGGTGGCCATGCGACAGGATAATTCTTTGAGAAGTGATCGCATTTGAGGTGACCGATAAGCAACTTGTCATCCTTGAATAAATGCGAGCAAGCCAGGTCGGGACAGACGTACATCTCCCACGTACCATGGAGCTTAAAGAATGCTATTGCATCTAAAAGGTAATCCACCAGCCATTGCTCCTGGATAATGTCATGCAAAAAATTGAGAAGATCAGCATCAGACACAGCCAGGCACTCCTGCTTTTCTGCACCAGCAGATCCAGAAACCTTTTGTGATGATCATTATATAATTTACATTATAAAAAGGTACGTAAACAATAATAATCATGGTAAATACTTGTTTCGCTTTTTGTCAAAGAGAAAAAACCCTGCCTAAAGACAATACCAGCTGTCAATAATAATCATGGTAAATCTATGTAGGTCTCTGACTCGCTTAATTAATAAGGTGGTCAGGCGAAAGTTGTACCAGATATCATCAACTTCCTCCTTTTTCCAGCTCCTACTGCCTTACAACAAAGAATAAATGTATAATTTACCCTTCCCTTTTGACTGCAAAGCTACTTGAAAAATGAAGAAAGCAATCCACATCTACAGAGCAAAGAGATGGATAAGGAAATTAAAATTTGATATGCATAATACTTGTCTCGTCAAGGGAGTCCCAAAAGGCGACGGCCTCCTTTTCTATCCAGTCCGATATTTCGGGTCGGCGGTACTCGACAAGATCGATCATATATGGGAATGAATCCTCAGGCGATGATGATGGTTGGTCGACCTCCATCGGCATTGCTGATCTCTTCTGATCACAACTCTCTCTTCTTTTTTTCTTCTTGTTTTTTTCTTTTTCAATGCATGATCACAACTCTCTCTCTCTCTTTCGTGATTGTTCCCAGGTTTAGGTTCCTATTTTCATCAAGGATAAATAAATCTCAACCTTTTCTCTCCAAATAAAATCCCCCAGCCTATCTTTCCTTTTCTGTTACTGACTTTAATATTATTTATTTATTTCCTTTGGCGCCTTTTTTGTGTTGGCGTCTTTTTAATGCAAATCAGTTTTTGAAAAATTAAATAGCGTCTTTTATATCTTCTGTTCCTCTCTTCATGCACCTCTATAAAATTTTAAAGCTTCATTTTCTCTCTTACCTACATACATTTTGCTAAAAAAAATTATTTTATTTTTTTTCTCCTGATCTCTTATTACAGTAAGTTTTAAATCTCTATAAATCTTTGATGGACCTTTTATTTTACATGAATTTTATGCACTACTTTACTTTGAAGATTGTCACAATCAAACAGAGATAGCCATATTGTTTGACCTTTTTCTACTTCTTGTTTTTTATCTATCATTCTTCATTAAGCCCTCGTTTTTTTTTTCTTTTTTGCACTTATTCCTCGTCGTTATATTAATTTGATCTTGTATTTATTGATGCCTAAATAGAGATATATGTTCTTATTTGTTTCCCTTTTGCTTTTAGCAGACATCTTTTGTTTGGTTAATAAGCCCTAACTATAAATATTGTTATTACAAAATTAATTTTGAACTCTTTCTTGATCTTCAATATAGTGTTATTATATATTATATTTGAAACTTCATGACTGTAGAATACTTATATTTGTTTTATAAATTGTTTTGCTTTTTATATTAATCTTATAGAATACCAAAATTTATCATGTTTAGAATTTTTAACTTTTTCTTTAATTTTCAAAGATGATTTTATTTGGCTCAAAAATAAAAAATATTTATATGTCAATTAAAGTCATCTTTGAAAATTTCAAAAAAATAGTTAAAAAACTTTAAAAATGATAAATTTTGGTATTCTACATATTTTGATATGAAGAATTTGTTGAGCTATTTAAATCGAAATTTCAAAGGCGAAAACTTAAAATTTAAAACGTTAGCATTTAAGCCGAAATGTTAATAATAGTACATTAGCAAAACTTTATATATATAAATATATATAGTTATTTAATTAAGACGACATATTCTATGTAGCCTCAAAAAATTCATGTAGTTTTATTCTCAGAAAATGCACATTACTTATTTATGCATGCACCTAACTAATATTTCTTGTCCATAAATGTATGTTTTTTTTTTATATAAGCACAAATATATGTTTTGTTCAGGCTTTCTATTTATTGGTTTCTTTTATCTTTTTAATAACCAATGATATAATCTTCCTTGTTGCAGATTAAAGCTAAACATGTTATGTTGGCAACATCAGGACTTTTACGAATGAAATGTCAATGCAACTGCTTAGTTGGTATGTGGTAGGACCTTAATTTTAGGGTTTTAAAAGATGTCGTTGCACAATTTTAATTTGACGCTTATCAAAGCAAAAAATTTATGACATACATTTTAGTTGGATTATGCAATCTTTTGTTCGTCATTTTGAAGTATAGAAAAGAGTTTTCTTCTTCATTGATCTGAAAATATATATATTAGCGTGATGGTTGCATTAGCATGGAAAAACAGTTGTTCAGTTCATAGCCTTACTGTTGTGGTGTGATCATTTCATCCAATTTATTTTACTTTATATATACGCATGTTCTTTATAATTCTTGGTTTGGGCAACTGGGCAGCTCTTCAGAAATTGTGAGTTTAATTTATGATATAAAATAATGCTACATGTGTCAACTAGCACTTCATTAAACAGGCAAACAAAAACAAAAAAAGAGGGTAGAAGCTGTCAGTTAGAGTGGATTAATTTGTGAGGTATCTGACAGGTTGGATTCAGCATGGCTGTATCTCATACCTTCAATTTTTTATTATTTTTTTGGTAAGTAGATATACCTTCAATTCCTGCCTGGAAAATTATTTATGTTATGAATTAATTAGTTTTCTCAGACGTAAAGAGTTATCCGGAGATTGAATTGTAGATATCTTTAATCAGATTAATTTATATGATAAAATAAACTACAGACTATGTAGTCATATACATATATAGACTAAGTTCTATGTGCTTTGTGGAAGCAGTCTATAAGGTGATACTAATTTGTAGTACTAAACAGAGGCTTGTCTCCTTATTTTTATTCGTTAATTATATTTTTATTTTGGCACTAATATGTCTTATTGCAGTTGTTGCTGTGATGGCTAAGTAAGAATTAATTGTATTAGTATATGTAGCACTCATTGAAGCAGCAAGCAATAAATAAAATTTATTCAGACCCATGTGGCTCCAGATAATATGACGGCTCGCTGTCAATTGATTACAGAGATGTCAGAGTATATATATCACTAATCCATCTGGGACCTAGAGATTAACTTATTCTCTTAATCAAAGGACTAATTAAGGTTAACTTAAAGCCCTTGATGGAACGAATCAATTGATTATGGTGTGGGTCCGACGGGCTTACACTGTATCTAAACCTTCCTGGGGTCCAGCTGCCAGCGAGTCGCTTCCTTGGGGAGGTGAAAGCGAACGGCCACAAAGAATCCGTGTCGTTATTATGGATCAGGACCCGTTGGATCAGAAACGATCCACAAAGAATCCATGTCTCTGTACGTCACGCTTTTTAGAAATCTCTCTAATTACCAGTTGATTGATAATACTCCAAGGCGAAGCACAACTGCACACACCTCCTTTCTACACCGCACCACTCTTCTTTCATGTTAAATATACGAATACGCAAGGCGTACCACTTCGATAGGGAATACTTCTCAAGTGGGTCCCATATTCAGAATTTGTTGACTTGTACACCGAGATCAGGTGATATCTAGTAGTTATCCCCTTGTGAGAGGCTCGAGGGGGAGAGAGAGAGCCCAGGAGAAGACTCCCACGAGTAAACACGGCCCCTCTCTCTCTCTCTCAATCTCTTTCTCTCCCTCGACTCGATCCCTTATTCTCGATCAACTACCCTTCAAAATAAAAAAGAAAAAATCGAGCACCAAATAGATCGATATTGATTGATTGTAAGATTATCGAGGAGAACGATTCGGAGATTAGGGATTTGTTGATCGAGTTGGATGGGAGACGAGAAATTGCCTAGTTCGATGGGAAGTAGGGAGAGGGATCGCGAGCTGCTCATCCCCGTCGCCGGCGACGGCCCCTCCGGCGATCCCGACCTCAAAGCATCCTCCTCTTCCGCATCTGCTTCGCACCACCTGTCCTCCTCCAGCCGTGAGGTCTGTCTTTTAGGTTCACTTTAAATTTACTTATGTGTTCTCAATTTCTTGGTTGAGCTTTGCGGAGTCGGTCTTTAGTCTAATTGGAAAGGGGACGAAGGGTTACTGCTTGCCTATTCTTACGGCTGGAAGTAATTTTGGATTTTGAACTAATTTTCTGTGAGAATTGGATCAAGATCGAAAATTCTTTGGGCTTTTAGCTTATAAGGAAATTATTTGGGTGAATGATGATGTATGCTGTTAGCTATCTTGGTGATTTGGTCTGATTACTTCATCAACTGAATCTAGTTTAAAACGGTATTAGTGGTAGGCTGAGATAATTTACAAATCAGCATAAAAGACTTCACAGAAGTAAGAATAGAGTTTCATGGCTCTACGTAACTGCCTAAAAAGAAAGAAAAGAAAAGAAAAGAACAAGAAATGAGGTGCATTTCTTACTTCAATGTGTGCATATTTTTATATACCTAAGAAATAAATTTTACTTCTAGTGAATGGGCAGGGTTAAACTTGGAATGTAGTTTCGTATTTGGTGCTCTTCATGAGCTTGAATTATTGGTGTTGCAGTTTTGTATCATTTTCTATATGGTTTACTGGTTTTTATTTTTCTACAGCTTTTGGTAGAAACAACCTTTCTTATAATTAAAGTACTATATGCTTTGTTTTGTTTTCCATTGTACTCTTGTTTTATGAACACCTTTGAACTCTTTCTAAATGAAATTGAAGACTCCAAGTGTATTTCACACAGATGACCTATTTAAATGTGTAATTCATTTTCTTCATGTTACTTTGAACTTGTTTGTTTAATTTGCATCAATTTGCTTTATGTTATATTTTCAGGCATTCCATAAGGTGATCCGCAGTTGGGCTTCCAAAAAGTTCATGACTGGATGGTAATTCTCATGTTATTTCATTGCCCTTTATAAATCCTCAATTTAAGTTGTGCCTTTTGCAAAACTATAAATATATCCTACAAGGCTATCCCATTTTGGAGTGTATATGTGCTGTTTTGATGTATTGCAGGAATGAAGTTGCTTCTTTTGTCCTTCATCTATAAAGTTATAATAGTTCTTTTTATTTTTATTTCCTTGTGTTTTCAGTGTAATTCTCTTTCCCATAGCAGTGACCTTCTACATAACCTGGTGGTTCATTCACTTTGTTGATGGTTTTTTCTCTCCAATATATGCCCAACTTGGAATCAACATATTTGGTTTGCTCTCTCTCTCTCTCTCTCTCTCTCTCTCTGTGAATGTTTAATGTTTATTTATTGGCTCTAGAAGTAACAATAAACAATTATAAGGTTTTCAAATTTCTTATGCTGGCAAAAGATGGTAAAGGGATTGTGAAACTTTAGTATTTTGGTCTGAGAAATATCCATACTCCTCAGGGTTGTATCTACATGAATTCCTCTTGCTGGTTCTCTGATTGGTGGTTGAATATGGGTTTTCTTATTAACTTATGCAGGTCTTGGATTTATTACCTCGATAAGTTTTATATTCTTGGTGGGTGTGTTCATGTCTTCTTGGGTTGGTGCATCCATTCTGAGCCTTGGTGAGTGGATTATTAAGAGAATGCCCTTTGTTCGTCATATCTACAATGCATCCAAACAAATCAGTGCTGCCATCTCCCCTGGTACTCTCTCTCTCTCCCCCCTCTTTTTTTTGAAAATCTTGACAGAGGCTGTCAAGGTTCTCTCTCACTCTCTTCTCTGGGTCCTGATCTGCTGTGCTGCACAGCGTATGGATGGGTGGATTAGGGTGGGGGGGGGGGGGGGGGGGGGGTAGATTTACTTTGTATGAATCTCAATGCGATGCGATGACAACATGCTGCGCTGCACGGTGCAGCACAGCAGAGAATACGAATCCCTCTTCTCTTCTCTTCTCTCTCCCTCTCTCTCCCTCTCTCTCTCTCTCTCTCTTTGAAAAGTTTGACAGTGGTTGTAAGGATCTCTCCCCACCCCCCCTTCTCCCCCCCGGTTATTCTCTCTCTGTCATCCTTTGCATGCGCATGCATGCGTGTGTAAAATTTAAGGCTGTCTGTGGGCTTTTTTCTTAATGACAGTTGATAGAGCTCTAGATACATCACAATAATGACATATCATATAATTTAGATGCACCTCATGTATGGCCTTATAATCTGGAAAGTACCTTGTATACCCCTAAGATCAGCACCTTTATCATGCCACTTTCAATATCTTGGAAAGGGCCAATGCCTGCAGTCTTGCTCAGCAAGATTGAAAGGGACCGAAGTTAATAGCACAATTTTGTAACATTAATAGAAAGGATATATGTTTCATTTCATGTCTTGTGGGGTTGGTATATCTCCTTTTTGATGCACTATACATATCTCAAGGATTTGCAAGGGCACGCAGCCAAAACAAATCCCAAATAACAATAGTGGTCAACTTTTACTCTGTTTTGTGAATAAACTGAGCTTATCAGGGTTTTGCACATGCAGATCAAAACAAACAAGCCTTTAAAGAAGTCGTCATCATAAGGCACCCCCGGGTTGGCGAGTATGCATTTGGTTTCATCACCTCTTCTGTTGTTCTCCAGGTTTGATACAAGCTGCATTAGAGTTATTCCATTTTTTCTTATCTCTGTTAGGTTGATCTAATCTGTTGTTTTTAGATCCAGCTAATTGTTCTCTCGCAATTCTGTTATGACAGGGTTATTCTGGTCAAGAGGAGCTGTACTGTGTCTATGTGCCAACCAATCATCTATACATTGGAGATATCTTCATGGTTAATTCTCGAGATGTCATCAGACCCAATTTATCTGTTCGTGAGGGAATAGGTGAAGTCCCCTTTTTAATTTTATAACACTAGATCAATACAGTTGCCTTCTCTTGTTGAATTGAGACCTAATTTAGTCTGAGTAAGTCTAGTGAGGAGCCAGTGAATTTACTGAATTGTGCAAAATGACTGTAAACTTTAATTGTGCTAATTCTATCCCCAATAAGTCTTGGTTTAATCTACTAAGTGAAAAATTAAACTAATCTTGGAAGAAATTTGATCGAATTGGTAATGTTAGCATGATGGTGGTAACTGACACTGTTGTTCCTCACCGCAATATGGTAACAAAATTGGAATTTTGATACTTGGACTAAATGATTTCTGTCAGGAAAATTATGACTTGTACTATTTTCTTTGATGCATATGCTTATTTTTACTATTGTTTTTGTTGGGTACAGAGATTGTAGTGTCAGGTGGGATGTCAATGCCACAAACTCTGTCCACGCTAGATCCAGAAATAATACTCGAGAGTAGAATCTCAAGAAGTTGAGGCTTAAAACCTTCTTCCTTTAGGACACTTAACGGAGTTACTATATGTTGATCTTTGAATGTCACGGTATGAAATTTGTTCTGTTTGGAAGGTAGGTAGGTTCATGCAATAAGCTTCACTATTAGGCTTACAGTGCTGCATTGTATATTATGTAAACTAAGTTGGCTATGCTATGCGTTGAGGTGTATTGTTTGCAATGTCCTTTTTTTTTTCTTTTCTTTTTTTGTTGTAGCGAGAATATATTTTAGAATTCGTTCCACAGTGCAAATTTCTAGCTTTGTGTGGTTTTTATTAATAGGTGCTGGCTTGGCAGTTTTATTTGTTTGATGTCTGATTTCTAGATTAAAATTATTGTATTCTTGTAGTCATAGTTACTTGAAAGTAGTATTTTAATTTAACTTTATTCAATTAAAATATCAAATAATCGTAATTTTCTTTTGGAAGAATCATGTAGCTGCCAATTTGTCGTGTTATATTAATTGGAGAATGTTCTATTCTGTAGTTTTCTGAATGTACTGACAATTGAATATAAGGAAAGCCTGTACTTATTCATATTCTCAATACTTAGCATAACATATTAGCCGTTATTGAGAAAGTATGTTTCTTGTAATCAATTTTCTCAAATGGAATATGAACTAGCACTAGCACGGAACTGAACGTGTTAGTCAATTTTCTTCAATAGACGTGGTGTGTTATAGGCGTAACATGCTGTCATGTCATGAATCAGCATGTCACAGCATGCTATAACATGACTAAATACGATGTATCATTTGTGAATTGTGACACGATAAAAAGGTAAATCAGCAGTTAAAAGCCCTGCGAGACGAAATGCAGTAAGAGCTACGACTTCAATTGGGCTGAAATTCTTCATTTCATATTATCGCTCTAACATGCCGCGCTTCTTTTATAGAAGAGACCCGTCACCAGGTCGTAATAATAATATATCCAACGGCTGTGATTGATCCACGACGCGCCGCCAGATCTGTCCCTGTCCCTGTCCCTGTCCCTGTCCCTGTCCCTGAAACCCCCCAAACCCTAATACATTTCGCCACCTCTCTATATAAGCATCTACCTCCGGATGTCTCTTGAATGATCTTCGCTTTCTTTTAACGGTTTCTAGTTCGATTTTGCACGCGCTTTTAACCGTGTAGCTTTTTGTACTGATTGGAAAGGGGGGAATCGGACGGTGACGATTACAATGATTTAAGGTCTCGTTCGTCGTAACGGCGATCTCCGCCTTGACGACCATCCTGTTATATCACCACCCATATTCTGAGTCATTGATTCTCCCATTTCTTTCGCTTTCGGATTCTCTTTTTGGTTTTTTCCCCCCTTGTGTCTATTTGACCGATGATTAAATTAAATCATGACAAGCATATGTCTGAATTTCTGTGTGGAAAAGTTCTAATATGAGGTCAGTTTTTCCCAATCAGATCAGTATTAAGCGTTACTGGATATTAGTTTATTTTAAAATAAATGTGGTTTTTGAGGTCTGTGACGAATCTGTGGAATAATCATGTCGTATGAAAATCTGTGATTATAAATCCTACTGTTGCCTTCCTTCTGAGATCCTGCCTTGCAACTTGTTTTACTATTTCCGTTCGTCTTTCTTTTTGCTGATTTTAGTTAGTTTTGAATTACGGAGGTCATGTGATGATCATTAAATGCATAGTTCAAATGATAACCTTTCTTTGATGAGGTTATGATTACTATAATAATAAATAGTCTTTCGCTCCTAGCTGATGACCTCATAAATTTGAAGTCGTTCTTGTTTTATGCTATATTGATACATTATTTCGTGTTTTTTGGTACTTGTCGGATGGAAAGGCAGTCTCTTTGAAGAGATTTATATAGAAAATTAGCGTTGATTACATGCATGATTAACAATGCTAGTTGATTCTAGCTTCAGCTTTAAACAACTTAAATCAATAATGATGCTATTAAAATGGTAGCAGTGGCTGTTGTACCACTGACATTAGAAGGAAGGAAATGCATCCAGAGAGAGTTAGTAATGATCTGATATTGTTTTAGGGTATAAATCAAGATGGATACATGGGGCTCTCAGTTTGTTAGTCACTAATTAGTTGATAAATTAGTTGATCTTAGGGCGCTCTGAGTCGTAGCTCTTACATCACTAATTAGTTGATAAATTATGATATTCATATCACTTATTAGTTGATATATTATATTTAATTTTTTCATCAAAATATCAAAACAGTCAGATTTCCGAAATTTTTTAATAAAAGAAAATTAATAAATGGAATTAAAAATATAAGAATGTGTGATGGAAATTGTGAGATATAAGACAAAACGGATTTGGGAGGTTTGTTCTTAGAAAAATAGAATTGTGTTTGTTAAGTTCGTTTTCAGTCTGAAATCGGATTTGGCAAGTGTGACCCAAAAGTTTGGGATTGAATTTGACAACCACGGTCTTAGAGATGTGTATTTTGATCGATTTTGAAAATTTATTTTGATCAGTTCTGAAACTCTCTCTCAAGTCTTCTCTTTGTTCTTTCTACACTCTCATTTCTCATTTCTTTCAAAAATCATCAATATCAGATCTAGAAGTTTTTTTAGTTAATAGATCTAAATCTTTTATGCTATATTTATTTAAATTTGAGGTAAAATTTTTTTAGTAATTTTATGAAAATATTGTTATTAAATTACAAAGAAATTTATTTTAAAAAAGTAATATTTTATACAAAAATATAGTCATTAAATTAAGATAAATATATTGAAAAAGTTATTATGTTGTGATAAAAATATATGTTAACAATTTATTTGGTGATAATGATTACAATAAGTATTTATTTCGATGGTGAGTTAACTCACAATGTATGTACGTACGGGTATAGAATATATAATGGGTTCGCGACTTATATTATCAGTGAGCGGGAATGTGGTCTTAAAAGAAATGAAGAGTATGATATATCGAGGATTACAGGTTGCCGAGTCTCAATACTCAATGAAAATTAATATTAGACAGATGAGTTATTTTTTTTCTTTACTGTGATGTTGGTATATGACGAGAGTTCGTCAAGTATAGCTCATAAGATGACATATTCGAAAATGGGATTGGTTGAATTATATGTTAAGTTGGACCCCGTGCAAAGCGATTAGAATGATGCTTTGTTTGCCGGTAGTTAATCGGGTAGTAGTAGTGCCTCACGAGTGATATATCAGCAAATTCGTGGGTGGAGTACAGATGCAACAGAATACTTAAAAGGTGTTGGTAAAAAAATGAAGCAAATCCGATGAGGATGAGGCTCCTCACAAATAATCGTTATGTCATGATCAGGGGCATAATGACAAGTAATGGTGCCGAGTCCCTTAATAATATTTTTAAAGAAGCTTGTGGTTTATCAGTATGCGTGATTGTGGAGGCAACATACTACGAGCTTCTAGAGTGATTCAACAATAGAAAACTGCATGCGCGAGAATTGGCACAAAATGAACAGTTATTTTCTGAAAGGATCACAAAAAATATTAGAAAAAAAAGCAAAACAAGCATCTAAACATGAGATCAAAATAATTGATTTGGATGACGGTGTGTACGAGGTGGTAGTCAAAGGTGAACGTGTTACAAAAAAAAGGAGACAAGATTATAGTTATCGAGTAGTTTTAGCAGAAGGCTAAAGATCTAAATGTAAGTGCCGTAAACTTCAAAATACATGTATTGTTTGTAAGCATGTTCTAACAATGTGTGTTGTTCGGAACTTTAATCCCAATATATACACACATCGGTACTATAGTGTGGACGCATTGGTCCGCACCTGGGAGGGTCAATTTGAGATTTTTGGCAGAAAAGAAGATTGGCCTGAATATGATGAAGACAGAATCATACTTGATTGAAAACTCGTGAAAAAAGGTAGGAGAAAGTTGAAGCGTTTGCCAGTGACAATGGATGTCATAGAAGGAAGAATAAGTCTGCAACATTGTCTTCAATATAGCACGATTAATCACACAACCGAACAATGCACTAGCTCTAATGTGCAAGCCGGTATGTTTAATTAATTTAGTTATTTATGTTTAAAAAAATATATATTAATGTTATGTTCCTCTTTTTTTGTTTTGTAGGGACAAGTCAGTCGATCTCTTCCCGTAGTCGCTCCGATAGAGCTTCAAATCGACAAGGATGAATGCCATCTGATTTTACTTAATGTAGTTTTTCTTAAGCTATTTTAAGACATTATTTTAATTAGATAGTGTATTATTTAAGACATATTGTGATTTTATCTTAAGATATTGCTTTATTTATATGTTGTGCTGTTAATCTATACGAAATAATAATCAAGTTTCATTCAACGTAATAACAAATTCGTAAAAGATGATAAATTTGTACAAAATAATAAAAATGTTGTAACAATAATACAACACAAATAAAGCTACACTAACGATAATCACTCGGAGTAAAAAAATTATTTTTTATCCTACGACGATGTCCTCGGTCTGTGGGAGTCGCTTCATTTTCCTCCGCTTATTCTTGATCTCCTGATGTCGCATCTGAACTAGACGACCCGTAAGGCACCAATGATGCAGTCGGCTGAGACGGTGTCGCATAATCTGCATATGCAGGTGGGAAGTACGATGGCATAGGATCATCGACGAGAGCGGGAGTAACTAAAGGTGTGGCATCATCTGGCACTGGCACAAATCCTACAGAGGTAAGTATAGCGCTAAACCCTTGAGATGTGTCGGTAGTACAGTAGAAATTTGGTACCTGCATAATATTAGAATTGAAAATAAATCTAAATTTCATAATATGAATGCGAAATTTGGTACCTGTACAATATTAAAAAATTAGAGCTACGTACCTCCATGGGAGCCGTGCTGAATAACATCTGGGAGAACAAAGTGTCATACTCGGTCTGCGATGGGTGAAAAAATCCAGCTCCGATATCTGACTGTGAGAGCTGCGAAGGACATGAACCTAAGTTATCATATGATGACTGCGAATAATAGAAGTCCTGTGGTGGCATGAAATATCCGGCACCGATATCTGACTGGGAGGGCTGACAAGGATCTATGCACAAGTCAGGCGAGACCTCATCAGCATCAGCCCTCGTACCTACTTAATATTAAAATTGATAATAAAATTAAATTATAAATTACAAAAAAATCTAAAGGTAGAAATTAAAAAATTTGTACCTCCGTGGAAGTCGGGAGAGGCATCGTCATCATTAGGAATCAACTCTACATCTGCAGGCAACCCAGCATCAGTCAGCACCCTCTCAAACTCATGAACCTAATCAGTATCCACCGCATCGAGTCAGTGACTCCTCAGTAGAACCTTGTAAAGTCGCTTCGTTCCACGCTTGTACAACTGCTTGATAACATAAGCGGCACAATGCAAGCTACGCATACCCTACAATGATATTTTTTAAACTTGAACATAACCAATAACTCAATATTTTATAATTAAAAAGTTAAAAAATGAGAAATTTATACCAATCGCCGAATACGAGGACCACCGGGAACGTATCCTAGCTTCTTCACAGAATCACATGGGCGTGGCAATGGTCTGTCCAAACCGGTCTCTATCTGGCCACGTATATACACCGTATACATCGCAAAAGTCTGAAACCACCGACGATAATGCAAATACCGACTCATATTGTACGGTCAGGTCTCCTGAATGATGTCATGTATCTCCCACATGTCTACATATACACGATATTTCACGGCCCAATCGATAGTCGTACGGTTTGTGTGACCTATCTTGTCTAATTTGCGTAGCTCTGTCCAACTATGAGAATCTAGCGGAGGTATCAACTGGAAAAGGCCGAACTGTCTCATAACTCTGTCCGGATAGTGCCATGACACCATCCAAAAATGAAGCAGTGGCACTCTCTCGCAAGCTAATATCCCTGATCAGTATGAACTCGTCCGGGATTTAAATCCAAGTATGCCTTGTACGGCTACTAGTTGATGTATTCATCCAGCAAATTCTCGAACTCATTTTTATAGAATGTCAGACTGGAATGTGCGGGACTGACCTTGTAAGTTTGAATATTTTCACTTGTCTGCAAATGGAGGCCGAGACTCCAAGTCAGCTCCCCCTAATACCGAAATTGGACCCATAGGTCTCGGTCGAGCTATCGAAAATCTGGTCCAAACCCAATGCTATAGCAATAATAATGGTCCACCAATTGTTTTCTTATGGGCCAAACATGTACTTGACAGATTTCGATACAAACATGCAAGCACCGCCGTGCCCCAATTATATACCAATGGATTCTCAAGATTCTGCAAGAATCTCAAGTACATCATCGGAACGTTATCTCTGGATGTATCCAGAAAAACCACAGATTCAAAAAAAAATCTAACAAACATGCCCCGTGTGTACCGAGCAATCTCCTCATTTGATGCACCTGCATTCAAGCCTGTAAATTTCTCCCGAAGCCACTTCAACCCAATCTTAAACCCCGACTGTACCACATGATAGTCAGGATCAATTCCAAGACCCTCCTGGAGAAGTTTGGTAGTATCCCGATCGCTAGACCCAACAATGGGAAGTCCACTGATAGGCAGACCCCACAAACAGCTCACATCATGTAAGGTCACTATAACCTCCCCAACTGGTAAGTGAAATGTGTGAGTCTCTAGATGCCAACGCTCTACAAGTGCAGTAATTAATCTGTGATCGATTTTTATATGTCGCGCCTGTGAAAGCTGATATAGACCCAAATTCTTCAATGCTTGGTCGCAGCTGGAATTGAATGGAATAATGGGTAGGTGTGCCCGACAATCCAATACATCATCGGGCTGTAATATATAAAAATATTTTGTAAGTAATACGATTGGGAAAGAAATACATATATTCTAATTTATCAAACAAATTAAATAAATATATATTATGCTTGTACTTACTTTTTGCAACAAACGCATTTACTCGAAACATGCATTTCGATATACCGAGGAGGGTGGAAATGGGCTCCTAATCGATTGGGTCATTATTATCCGCTTCGTTCGGATCCTCGGGTATGTTGTCAGTACCACTTGGATCTAAATTTGTCATTTTCAAACTATTTAAGACATAAATTAAATACTGGATAAAAAAAAAGAATGTTGTGTTTTAAACTTTTAATGCAATTTTTTTTTGACTATTTTAGTGTTTTGATGGAAAGATTAGCTATTTTAAAAGTTTTGGTGCATATGTCGACAGTTAGCCTTATAATTGTCTATAAAACATCTTATTTTATACTAAATTGTGATCAGTTTCAATTAACTTGCGATTTTGAGATGCAATTAATAAACTTATCCATGTCCAAGGGGGCTCGTCAAATTTTTATTGAGAAATACAAAGATTTCTGTCCAATAAAAAAATGTTCAAGTATTGTTGGTAGATTTTACTTTTATGTTATTTGAAAAGCATTTTTATGTGATATTTTAGCATATTATTCTCTCATATTATTTGAATAAATCCTTCTATCATTTTTTTTTACAAAAATCAGCAAATTTGTGGAAAAGGATGTGACTTGGATTTATTTTCTCTTCCCTTGAATTTTTTCTTTTGTATCCATGAATTATGGTATGTAATTTTGCACCTATAAAATTATTGGTTCAAAAAAATAAAATTATCCAAACATATCTAGGAAAATGAGGGGTTCTTATTTTCATCAAAGAATTTCATTGAATAAAAGATTGATTTTTTTGTATTCTAAAAATTATGTAGGATTCACTATTAAATATAGGATCCACATCCCCTATTATTTTGAATAGAAAATTAGGATTATGTTATTTCAATTCGGATTGTCGAATCAAAACAATAGATATGGATAAGTTCAATTTGAAATATTACGAAGCCCTTTAGACAAATTCAATTTGTTTGTTTTAATTCAACGATCTGAATTGGAATAATACAATCCTATTTTTTTATTTGAAAAAATAGAATATTTTCATTCTATTAAATACACATGATTTATTAATTTTTCAAGCGAAAAAATACTCTGTGTTAAGCAAACTTGAACGTAAAATGGACCGTTGAAATAATTAATTAATTACCCAAAAAACATCAAATTCTGATACAGACACACGACAACAGAGAAGCACTCAGAATTTGTACCTCTTGGAAGAAAAGATTGATAAACTTCGACTAGAGTTGATATCATGAAACTTCAGGGGACAAAATGAGAATTTCTCACCTTCATCTTTTTCCCCTTCCCCTCCCTCTTCACCATTGGCGTTGCCAAAGGAGCTCTCTGCTCTAGTGCTCTCTCCCTTCTATTTTTCTATTTATAGCCTAACGAATACCGATGCTCCTCCAACCGCGCCTCCTCCTCCTCCTCTGCTTCTTTCCATCCTTCCGCCAGATCGCTGATGCAACCTTCCCTCTCCCCTTATCAAACCCATGTCGGGTCTCAGATTAGTAAGTTGTCTTCACAAAATATGGTCTGAAATCCTGGTAATAGGACTGTTTTTCGCAGTGTAGTCTGCATTCAGTGTAATCTGGTAACAAGACTGAGGTTATATTGGGGCAAATTGCAATTTTCTTTTAGTTTAACATTTCATCTTTTATCTTTTGTCTTTAAATTTGATACTAAATTGCAGATCAAAACATGAGATACTGGATAAGTAATTGCCAGTGAGTAGAGCAAATTGTGGCTGAAAAGGAAAAAAAGTAGGATGCTTCCCATAGTGATAGTACTGGTACCAGGCTGCCTTTTTATCTTGTATTATAACTTAACTATAGCAGATTATGAAATTTATGCGTGATTGTGGGTGTAAAAGTGCATATATATGCTTGTATTTTATGTGGCATCACAAGTCATAATTTTTTTAATGAATCTGACTTTGTATAGGTCCTTAAGCTCATAAAAAGTAAAATTCGAATTCAAATTGAAAAATAAATAGCACAGGAACACAGAGGGAAAATAAAATGATATACGTTGATATGCTACTGCTAAGGTAATGACATTGTTATTTTACTGGTACATATTGGTTTTGTTATTTGTTGCGATCTTTTTCATTTTTTTTGTTTATGTTTTATTTATACAAGTATACAACCATAATTTTTTTTCCCAATTCTTTCGTAGTTTCTGAAAGACTTCCAAGATTCATTTGGAGACTCCTAGACAGGTTAGAATTTTTCAATACTCTCTCTTACTTGCATGAATGCTAATTCCTGTATGAAATGCTCAAAAGAGCCCTTATACAGTACTTAAACTGCAGAACATCAGCATTTGCAACGGTAAGAATTTAAGAATTGATGCATTTGTTAATTTGATTGCTAGGCAATATGGATAGGTGACAAGAGGTTAAGAAAATACAATGTTCATACTGCATCATATTGCATAACATTGCAGATATAATCATTAAAATCACATAATTTTTAGAACCTTATGAACTAGTCTGTGTGTAGAGGTTAAGAAAGGCTATAAATAATACAATATAATGTCCAGATCACAGCATTGCAATACTAACGTCTGGTATTTGGATTCAAGATTGCAATCTCATCTATTAGCTTCCTTAAAAATAGAAATGGCATGCAATAAGAATCACCAAGGTCTAGTCCAGTTGACCACTCAAGGCTGCATATGGTTGAGGAAAATACACAAATGTGCAAAAGTTTTGTTTTGAACAACTTAAAATGAATGAAAGGGGAAAACTCTTAAGTTCTTTACGTAACAAGTCACAGGTCCCCGCCATAATTCTAGGCTAAAAGTTTTGCTTGCTTTAATTTCCATAAACTTTAAGACCTATCAAGAAACTTGATAAGAATCTCCAAAGTATCCCCAAGTCCAAGCACTTATCGGTTACTATCCCCCAAATCCTATATATAAACTCAATTGCTTTCCTTAAGAGTAAACCCTAATCCATTATCGCCCCCAAATCCTAACCTCTGCTTTGGCTCTCTCTCTCTCTCTCTCTCTCTCTCTCTCTCTCTCTCATGCTCCCCTTTATTTCCATCAATGGAAGATGTGACTTGGAGAAATTGGTCAGATCTCCTACCTGATCTTGTCCTCAAGATTTCCAAAAATATCCTAAATCTACAAGATTTCATCCGATTTAGGGCAGTCTGTAAGTCATGGCGTTGGGCAGTCCCATGCTCCAAAGCACATCAACTGCCGTGGATTTTAGAGAACCCCATTGGCCAACTCGGAAAAATCCGATTCTATTCTCTCTCCTCTGCACAGCTCTATGAATTCCTTGTCCCAGAATCCCACCTTAAGAAATTTTTCGGGCCAGGGCGGGGCCATCTGCTCTATTTCTCTGCCCGTACCCGCTCCTTGTCCATGCTTGATCCTATTGCTAATAGGGAGGTTGGTCTTCCCCTTCCTCCTCCAACATCTGTCGGCTTCCCTACACAGAAGCTGGTTCGGGATGGAAATAATGTGATCCTTCTAGAGGGGATGGATGCATTGTACATGCACAAACCTATTTGGGAATCTGTCAAAAACTTCCCTTTTGGCCATGTGTATTCTCACAAAGGCCAAATTCTTCTGCAGAATTTAGCTGGACATACTGTTGGCGTCGATGTCAATGATGTTGATGAATTGAACTTCCCTTTGGTGTTTGACAGCCCAAGGCCAGGTCTGGAGCTCCACAGCGACTACCTGGTGGAGTCAGCTGGAGCATTGCTCAGAGTGCTCCAATATTCTGATCAATCTTCCTCTGGTTCATATCACTTCAGCCTATATCGGCTAGATTCTGGAAATGGTGATAGTAATTGCAAGGCTTGCTGGGTTGAGATCAGTACCATAGATGACCAAATCCTTTTCTTGAGCAAGCACCGAGGCCTCTCAATGTCTGCCAGTGGTTTCCAAGAGTATGAAGGTGACTGTATTTACTTCTTTGATAAAATAGTCTCAAAGTTTCAGGTGTGCCAGTACCACATAAAGACTGGTACAACAGAAGTGGTGCCATGTCCCTTGGAAAGGGGCTCAACATGGTTTGTCCCTGTTTTCTCTACCCAATAGAGTTGCTGCGAAGTTGATGATGCAGTAGTCTTTGTTTGTCTTGTATGTTTCTGAGAGTTTCTGCAATATTGATATTATGGTAGTCTTCGTTTGCATCGTATGTGTTTGACAAAAGGTTGATTGCTGTGCTGCTTTTAAATGTTATCTGTATGTTAAATCCTTGTTTTAAGTATGGTGTTGGTATATCTGTTGGGCTGAACTTGACAGATGAAGTTGATATTTAGCTGGTGATATTGCAATTCTGAAGCTAAGCAAAAGAAAAGAAAAATAAAAAGAAAACATAACGTTTCTGTCACTAGTGCAGTAGCATAGTGCTTGAAAGTGTTATTGTTTAGTGCTATTTTAGTGCCATCTTTTTTGCAATGAGAATATTTGATTCCAACTTCAACTTTCTTGAAGTTTATCCTTTTGAATTTTTCAGGTGATAGCAAGTTGTAAAATATTTAAGTTATATGCTGCATAATTTAGAATTTTGGTTGCAATATATGATCAATTCAAAGTTGTTGTTTGATGAACTAACTTCTGAAGTGGACTCATTATTTGTTGTTAATATGACCCTTTCTGAAACTAGAATACATCACATGAACCTCAAAAAAGAAACCCACAAATGCAAAGTACTGTCCATTGTGACCCTCCACCAGTAATTACTAGTACTATTGGCAATCTATGAACATTAGTCAGCTCCAACATTACATGACCGTAAAACACCCAGTCTACTGACAAATCATGTCTCTGTAGTATCTGGCAAGGGCCCATGTTACATTTCCCAAGAACCTCAGCAAGCTTCCATCTCAACTAAGGTTTGACTCTGAAATTTCCATGTAGGATAGATAGCACCTTATCAAAAAAAATTTTGCTCAAATCTTTTGTTACAATAGTATCTTATTTCTATTTGCATGTAGCCATTATCTGTTCCGATCGAGCATAGTTTTTCACCTGTACAGAGGGTGCATTCCTGTTGTTAGACTTTTGCTGCATTTCAGCGCGTTTGTTTGTTAGAATTTGCACTTTTTTTTGAGGTTGTAGGCAATTGCCTGCCAATAATTTTTATTCCAACAAAGAAAATATTACAGAGTTCTATATACACAATAGTTGTATGTTTCAAAGCCCAATGTTAAGTCTATTCGCAATTTGTTCCCCATAATTCTCTATCCCCATGTATGCTCCTCTTGAGTTGTGTGATGGGGGCATCTCCCCATCAGAAGATCCTGTTGTTGTTGCATTCTTTCCAATGGTTCCTGGTGGTTGCGTTTTTGGTAAGATGAGGTGTTTCCAGAAGGTTCGCATGTCTCTGGCTTGCATCATAGTGTTTGGTATTTGTTTTTTTTTTTGTTTTTTTTGGTGGGGGGGGGGGGGGATGGGAAGTGTGTGGTTTTCTCTCGCATGTGCCTGATGAGAGTCAACCCCTTTTAATTAGGTTGTCTGTTGTGAGGAGTTTCTGCTGTTGCATGATCCATAAGAAAATTTTCACCTTTGTGGGGGCTCCAATTTTCCATGGGACTGCTGCATATATGACTGATCCCCAGCTTTGTCAGAAATTTACATACAGATTTTTCCTGTGTATGTAGTGTTGGAGGTCCACCTCCATGATATGCCATCATGTGGTTGCATTCAGTGCTGTTGTGGTTGAGTTTTTTCAAGAGGGTTTAGGTTTTGCTAGCTCCAGCTGTGGAGTATGTCGTGTGGGATGTGTAGTCGAGGGTGTTCAATAGAATCATAGACAAATTCTCTTGGATAAGATGATAAAAGGTATAGGTGGCCATATGAATAGCACAAAGCCCTTTATGTCACCATGCATGATCCAAAAATGAGGTTGTCTGTCCATCACCTTATACTTCTCGAAGTTGAGGTACAGAATATAGGTAGGACTAGGAGCATGAGTAGGTCTTTGAGATAAAAGAACATTCGAGTTAGCTCGGCTTTTATCTAGCAGTATTTTGAAGTATATATCATTTGTAAAACATGGTCCAAGGGGATGAGTGTTGTGAGTAGAATATCCAAATTCATTTAAGGCCTCTGTATCTTGTCAGTAGGCATAATTTGTTCCATTTGACCATACAGGCAGTTGTCTCCCTTGGGATAGGCATCTTCCTTTTCTAACTGATAGTCTTATCTCTGTTTTCTCAATAAGAGGTAGAAATTCCTTTTTTTTTTTTTTCAGTTCTCGTCTAGTTATGGGGAGGCCAAGGCAAGTAATGGAAAAATTGAGTTTAGGAACACCGCAATATGTCTAAGATTTGTAGTGTTGGTGTAGATCTGATGTATTGTAATAGGTTTGCAACCACTCTTGGTTTGGTTTATTTGTAGGCCCGATACATTACATTTTGAATTTTAAAGTCCTTCAAAAGAGATTCTGGAAAGGAGGAAATGTAAACATTGTACTGACTAATCGATACCTAAACAGAAACAACCGGTATATAAATATGACGTATCCATTTTGTTGCTATTGTTTTAGAACTCCCACTTTCGTCCAAATCTTAACAATATATTTTTTTTTTTGTAAATCAAATGGCGCATGTTATATGTAATAACATGTAGGTGCGCACTTAATATTTCTACTATTTTGGAATACATTAGTTAACATCTTGATTAATATTATAAAATAACATGAACCGCAAGACTTAATACAGTGATAATAGACTTTGTCTCTTTACGAATAAACGTAGATTGAAATCTCATAAAAGGCATTAGAAAAAAAATAAATGTTAGGATTAACGGAAACCCTTATAAAAAAAACATATATATTATACACAATATAGTAAAACATTGTATAAGAAGAAATGAATTTACCAACACATCTTAACAGGATAGTTACTGAGCAAATTACCCAAACATCACAAATTAGCAATTAGAATTAGATCTGATAATGGGGAAAACACAACTTTTAGGCACCTATAAATATGCAGAATTGAAATCTCTTGTTGTACTTCTAATTGCATACATATTGCTACTGAACTCCTAAATTCAACAATCTGCTTGTCAGCTGTATTTCACAAATGGAGGAGTTCATCACTAGTCATAAAGAAGCCTAAATTCTTTAGAGTTGTCAAAATTGCTCTGCTACAGCGAGTTTAATATGCACCATTACTTTTTCTCACCTTCAAATATCTCCATGCAATCTCTACAACATTCAATATCCCAATATACACAGATAATAAGTAAAATAAAATAATAAAATGAGAAACGAGAGTATCCTATAATCCCATAACCTAAAAAGTCTTTGAGGGGCTAATGTCACCATCTACAATGGCATGCCTCATCAATACAATCTCCTTAACTAGGTTCCGGTATGTGAAAGGCCGTACTGCTGCCTTTAAAAATGAACCAGGCGGCATTTTACTTTTTACCCTCCTTTTATTTTCCTCCTCCTTTTCTCTCTCTCTCTCCTGTTCCCTCTTCATCTCTTCAACAGCAACTGCACTTTCCATTGCTTCTTCTCTCATCCTTTCCTCTTGTTCAATCTGTCTCTTATAAAACTCGGTTGAGGTCTTCACACTCCTCTCGACTAACTTCTCCATTTCTTTATTGCTCTTCATTGCTTTCTCCCACTGCTTATCCCAATACTCCTCGGTCTCCTCTCGGATGTCATCTTCTCTCTCTTCTTCCTCGCCTCCAACATCAATCACCTCGTCATCATCATCATCATCATCATCATCATCGATCTCTTCCTCTCCTTCACCATCATCTTCAATCCACTCTGAAACATGGTCCCCATCTGACTCTTCAACATCACTGTCTTCATCGGGTGCATCACAACCCAATTCCATTTCCTCCAATTTCAACTTCCATTCTTTGGTAAATGGGTGAAGTAACTCGGTTGGGTGGTTGCCCAGTAAAAAATGAAGGCATCTTGATTTGCCCTCTTCATCTAGTTTCTCATATGCATTTACCACATCATCCACATAAGATTTTGGGTTTACTTTTAAAATCTTGCAGAGACCTTGGAAGTAGGTGCAAGGTGGTGAATTTGGATCAAGAACGAAGAGGAAATCTTTTTCAGTCTCAGGGTCTAAAATGGGGCCGAGAGGCTTAAAGAAGTCAACCTACAGTACAACAAACACTAGAAGAAATAAAATTTGTGGGACCAATTTATAGATATAAACTTTAAGGTTATAAAAAATGTGGTTTCAACACATGAGAAGATGTCATTAAACGTACTGGTACCAGTCAGAACGGTCATGTGCCAGTGCTGGTGTATTGGGGAAAAATCAGAGCCATACTGATGTGGTACATATACTTTTCAATACTAATCTCAATACTGAAAGGTTTGAAAACTAGTAATGCACAGGATTCATGAGATTGCAGACAAGTGACAAAAAAGAAAAAAAAAGCCTGGAAGGGACCAAATAGCAAATCTCCAGTTTCAAGCTTAGGCATTGAGTTTGAAAATGCTACAACCAAGCACAGCCAGGACAAAAGTTGAAGGACTAGGCAATGCAGATAAAAGTCCCAGAGTCAAGATGTGAAATAAGAAATAACCTCACCTGAGGCTCAAACCGACACTGGTATATTGGGCGCTTGACATATACAATATCAGGACGAAACCATGCAGCACATTGTGTAATTAAGGCTCGTGTGCGATTCCCAAGGCGGGTCATTAACTTCCACTTATCTATTCTCTCTTTCCTACTGGCCTCTACTGCCACCTCAGCAACTAATGTCCACTGCTCCCAGGGGAGCTCCGATGCCCTCCATCTCGGATGCCGCACAAACACCCAATAGTGCTTTAAACCAATTTTAGAATCCAATTTTTCAAGTCGGTGTGAGTATTGTTTTGCCATCTCAAATTGTTCGATTTTTTCCCCTTCCTCATGATTGGAAATTTCCGATATTAGGGTTACACAATCATCAGAGAACCGGCCTCGGATTGGTGGGCCCACAACTATGCCCCTCCAAGAGAATGGCCCGTACTGGCCGTACTTGTACCTGAACATGCACGGCTTTTGTTTAGGTCCAAATTGGAAATCGGAATGGTCAATAATTTCTTCTGCGCAAGTGGTGGTCAAATGTTGACTAGATAAACTTGATCTTATCTTTTTCATTACTTGGCAGTAGTTTCTATGAAGTTGGCTATTTATGCACCAGTACTGTGCTAGAATAATTCTAGCTCTCCTCTCAGATTAACCGTCATCAACCTGATAAGCTATTGTTCACAACTTCAAATGCTATGGTTTTTTTCTGTTCTTTTTTCTTTTTGGGTGTTACATTGTACGATGATAAAAGTACAAAGTGCATCAGAAATGCCACTGCTCTGAGAAAAACAGATAAAGCATAGAACAATGTGTACTCTATGGAAAACAAGAGTGTCTCAATGATTCTGAATCCATTTTTTGAAACACTGCTTCAAAATGCCATTCTAAGTACTATCAAAATTTCCCCATGAGAAAAATGCACACAAGAACAGTACCAGTCATGGGGGTGGCGAAGATTGGGGTCATCGGGCCCGGACATGAACCGCACGGCGCGGTCGTATCCCAAGCCGATCATCTCCAATTCCTCTTCGGTGAATGAGTCGGCCTGGTTCGCCGCCTGTTTGCTCCGCCGGTAGAACTGGTTCTCCGCTATGCGGCGGCTCCTGATTCGAGCCCTCTCCTTGGCCTCGCGCCGGAGCTCGCCGGGTCCTTCAATCCGGCCGCCGGAATGCTTCTTCTTCTTGCGCCCAGCGTGGAGAGGGTTGGGGAGCGGCTTGAGAGGGGGCTTGAGGAGAGGGGGAGAGGGACAGAAGTGTAATTTGGTGGGAGGTGGTTTGAGGAGGAAGGGATGGAAAGAGGTTGCCATTGGGGGAACGGATACTGTTGGATTCGAGGTTTCACTGGTAGTGGTGGTAGTGGGGTTTAGGAGGTTTTAGCAGAGAACTGGGGAAGCTGGAAGGAGGATAGGAGGGGAGTTTTTCAGATATATCCATCCAACATAATTAAATATGATTTTGACTGCTGAAGGCACTGCACCTCTTTTGTGTATTACTCTTCTATCCGTTTCCGGTGAAATATCATTATATCGGAGAGTTTTGTTTGCACCTTTGCGAGTACAAAATCTGTGAATTAACAGAAATTAGGCTAATATTTAACAGAATCTTCACTGGGTTTTCCTTTGTTCCATCTTCGGAAGAAATATTCGGTCAAACGTGATCCATGCCCCAAGGTTCCCACAAAGGTCCCATAGGAAAGTCTACCGCAGAGTCGCTCAAAAGCGGTATGTGTGGGACCGCTTTGACAGTCAGACACAACTGTCAGCTGCTAGGTCCATCCCGAAAGAATCACATCCGTTGATATTTGATCCGGCGGCCCATGTCCACACACACAGTCTCTAGTTAATACCAAAATATCTCTAGGGTTTTAGGATTTCAGCTCCTTAAACCCCTTTCCTGACAAATCGCTCGCTCTCTACCAAGTACCAACCCTCTTTTGTCGCACCTTGATCAAGGCGCGATCTCTCTAATGGCGAGTAAAGCATCTCTCAAGGGCAAGGGTAAGGCGGCGAAGTCGGGTCGGAACGGATCGGCGGCGGCGTCGGAGGAGAGAACGGCGGTGAAGTGTGCGAAGCAGTGGAGCACCTGGGCTATGAAGAAGGCGAAAGTGGTGGCGCATTTCGGATTCATCCCTTTGATTATTGTCATAGGCATGAAGTCGGATCCGAAGCCATCCCTTTATCAGCTCCTCAGCCCCATCTGATTTCATCAGATCTGATCGAGGTTTGATCAAGTTTTACTGTGAGGAGTTGAAATCTACTGGCAGGATTTATCTTTCGTTTAGGAAAGCGGATGCTTTGGTACTTTGATATGGTGGTTGTCTAGTAGAAATAAATAGTTATTTGCAAAGCTTGATTCTTGATAGAGTTTGAGTGTTTTGTAGTGGAAATACTACTCAACAGTATAAAATTTGTTTATTCAACTAGATTTGTGTGAGTTTACATGCTTTGTGGCGTCTGTCATAGTATGTGCTTGAGATGTGATGCTTTCTTTATCAGGGTTTTCTCATAATTATTGCTTATTTCTTTTGGAAAATAGATATATGCTCAATTTCAGTCTTAGACTTCTCATGCTTTTGCTAATGGAAAATGCTTTTTGCATCAATTAAGCTCTGAGAATCTCAGTTGAGACCCTCATTTGAGCATTTAAAAAAAAATAAAAGCTCCATGAATAGACCGAAAGAATTATTCAGTCGAGAATTTGGGATCAATTAGTTTGCTATCCATAGTAACCAAATTGGCTTTTGTAATATCTTGTTCACAAGTCTTTCCAGAGCTATTATGTTAACTTAAGCATCTAGGCCTGGTGTTTTGAACTATTGGAATTGATGTTATTCATGTCAGAAATTGTAATAAAAAAAAAAGTAAATTATTTTGATAATCAGATTTTGTTCATGATAAATTGTTATAAATTTTGATATATTTTAGGTGAAGTTGGACCATTGATGTGTGATTTCTGGTAGGTATGGAAGAATATTTGGGAGAATGCACTGGTGATATACTTGAATGAATTGAGTGCCAAGTTTTTTTTTTTCAGTTTGTAAGAATGAGCTTTGAGACATTTAGCTAATTTGTGAATCCAAACTATGAAATTTACGAATATCTGTGCTTACTGTGGGGAATTTTGTTTCTGAAACCACCATATATTAATTTTTAGTGATTTCTTTGTTTTAGGTCTAAGTAAAGAAGCTAAATTAAAATGATTTTCTTCAGTGTTATGTCTATATAGTTAATAAATCCTGAAGTATAACAAAATGAACTCTTCCATAAAAAAAAGAAAAATCTTCTCTACAAATTTTATGGGAATAATTCTCAAAATCCGTTAGTCGAAAAAATGTTTAGCAAATTTTAAGTATATAAAAAGATATATCGGTTGCAAAGTAATAATAATAGACAATTATTTTTTTGTTTCTGATTAATGGCCCATAGGCTTATATAACTTGATAAAATGAAGTTCAAGTTAGGCATCTACTAAGATCAAAATTGGTTTTTATATATGTAACTAATAACCCATTCCGGTATTTACTTGTCGTGTCCTATGTTTCAATTTTTTTTTGTATTAACATCTTTTTCATATGTATAATTTCAATTAATTACTATATTTTTGGTTCCTTAACAAATTATGCAACAAGTATAATGGATTACATTTATGATTTACTATAGAAACATCTTATACTTTAATGTGAAATTATGGGCCAATTAACTAGTAATATCGCATGGAATAATTTTGCATGTATAAGGCGCTCCTCTCAATTTATAGAAATACATGAAAATTGCAATAAAAAAATATTGTAAAGTGTTTTTGATAAATTTTATTTTTGTAGTCATTTAGGAAAAAAAAAAACTGCCGAAGCACTGTGAAACACATTTTTGCTCATGCAATTTGAGTAGATATGCTCACCACTTTCTTCAAAAATTTGTGTCCTTGAGCTTTTGTAAATTACTTGCACATAATTCCTGATCTACAAACCATTTTCATAAAAATAAGTTCATCCAAACATATTGAAAAAAAAATAAGTGTGGTAAATTAATTTTTTTTATATATAATATAGTTTTGTAAAGGTAAAAATTGAATCGGAGAAATTCTGGACTGTACAGTATTGTGTATTCCTACAAAAGATATTATCTCCGGTGGAGTTTGATCGGAAAGAAATATTAATCAAGATCGCCAAATTAGCCGATCTTGACATTAATAAATATTCATGGTACAAAAATGGTAATTTCACTTTTCTTTCTTTTTATACTTTATCCACTCCTCCTCCGCTCTCCAGCCTCCACCATTGCCATCGCCAAGTTACAATCTCTCTCTCGCCTCCATTCTCTGGTGCTCAGCTCAGCTCAGCTCAGCTCATCTACTACTCTACTAGCGATGCTCCTTCAACCGCGCCTCCTCCCCCGCTTCCTCTCCATTTCGTCTAAGCCCCGCTTCTCTCCGTTCTCCCCGCGTGCCGCTCATTTAACCCTCCCTCTTCCCTCCCCACCAGTCGTTTCCCCTGTCGAATCGGATCTGGACCCGCCAACTCAAACCCCAATAACGCTTCCTCTCCACAAGCTTTTTGTCCCGCCTGATACCGAACTCCCCGGCGACGCCACGTCGGGTCACAGTCGTGTCCTGACAGGATCCAACATCGTTTTGGGTCCGTACGCGCGCGACTCGCAAGTGGTGAGCGCAGAATTCGTCAAGAGCAGTGTACGGGCAGCTGATTGCCCCTATGACGGGTTGCCTGAGTTCGCGCTCGTCGGGAGGTCGAATGTAGGCAAATCCTCGCTCCTTAATTCGCTTGTCAAAAGGAAGAAGCTTGCGCTCACATCCAAGAAACCAGGTTTGTTTGTAATGAAACTTGAAAGTCAGAAGATTTTTACCATATTTTTAGCATTAACTACGATAATAGTACTAGAACTTCAAGTCTGAAAGCTCTCAGCTTTATGGTTGTAGTGGGATATTGTCAATTTAATTGAGTAAATGCAATTAGGATGTGCAGTGGCTTTACAGTGTTTAAACTGGTTTAGTTTGTACGAGATTGCTTGTCATAAAGTTCAAATAATCAAAATTAGGAATACAAAACCTGATTTATCAGCTTATCTTCTGAATTGTTTGTCGTGAGTCTTTACTTTATTGAAGGGTTTTGGTGACTTGTGTGTTTTCTGTCGTATTTCTGTTAAGGGTATAGAGTTTTAGGAAAGGCTGGTTCTTTTGCAACTTTTGTGTGCATCGGAATATTTATGTGAGGAGAAAAGAAAAACTAAATTTAGTTCTCCAAATCTGGGGATGTAATATCCAATTTGGGTAAATGTTAGTGAGGAAAGGATTGAAATAATTAAAGAAAATGGGATAACGAGTAAGGAACAGGTCCGACTAAGTTACTTTTGGATTCTTTCGATTCAGCTTTGTTTGCAGTTAATTTCATTCAACTCTCACATTTTTGCTTGTAGGGAAAACACAATGCATCAATCATTTCAAAATAAATGATAGCTGGTACCTGGTGGATTTACCTGGCTATGGGTATGTGACACTCTTTATATCTTTTGCTTTTTAATTCCAAGGAAAATTAAAAAAAGCCTTTTCCTACCAGAACCTGATAAACCATGCATAGCTCAAAAAAATAGAGAGATCGTATACAATAAAATGATATCCTTCTTACAATTTCTTTAAAGATGCCATAATAACTAGTACCATTAATGAAATAGGCATAGATATTTTGGCATGCTTTATAGAAAATGTTGAAAGCAATTGCCGTGTATATTCTTTTCTATGATTGTATCTGTTATTTTTTTTTTTTGACATGCTTTATAGGAGTGTCTAATATTTTTCTATTTAATGGCTAGTCATGATTCTTTGAGTTTTTTGGGAGCATGATTCATTTTGGAAATCGTACTTTTTCTGTACTTGCAAATAACACCTACCATTTCTCATATTTGCAATGGGCACAGCAGTTTAGTTATATTTGTGCGAATGAGACTGAACTGCCAAACAGGCAAATATAGTCTCCACTCTCTACAATTGGTTGTTTGTCTCGGCTCAGTAAGCATAGGGCATATCTTAGATCTAAGAGTTATAGGTTCCAAGGTTTAATATTACAATGCTTTAGCCTGGAGTGAATTTTTTACCTTACATTTCAGCGTAATTACCATTTTGACTGATAAGTCATGTCCTCTGTTGAGCACTATCATGCAGTCAGACTAAGGTAATCCTGAAGTGATGTTGTCAGGTCAGGGAATGCTTTTGACAATTTGTCGAACACCTTGTGTGCACTGAACATAATATACCCGACATAGGATTAAAGAAATAATATAAAGTACTGTTTTAATCCCGCCTAAACAAAGTCGATCATGACAGGTATGCATCTGCACCGAAAGAGTCAAGGTTAAATTGGGAAGATTTTACAAAAGACTACTTCCTTAAAAGAGAGACACTGGTATCTGTTTTCCTACTTATAGATGCAAGCATCCCTGCAAAGAAAATTGATCTAGAATATGCAAGCTGGCTTGGTCAGAACCAGGTACATACTCTTGGAACTGGTAATTTTGATAACATGACTGGAGCCCTTTAGCATCATAATATAAATTAACATAAAAGGGACCCAATTATTTGGGATCCACAGTGAAAGACTGCAAATTTGGACAGTTACTGTTAAAGGGCAGAATGGTATTGAAATCTAGCACTTTTTCTTTCTTGCTAAAGCATAATAGTAAGAAAGAAAAAAGAAAAAAAGAAATATAAACAAATCATGTGGATTACTGGTTCATGTGTTCCCCAAATCAATTTGTAATTTTGTATGGTTATACAGTATATTTTGATTTGTGGGACAACACCATAGAGAATAGGGGTGTTCAAATGGATCGGTTTATTTGGATTTCAACGAACCGTTAAATTTTGGACTATTTGGTTCGGTTTTTCGGTTTAAAAAATTTGGTCCTGTTGAAAATTTTGTCCTATTCAGAACAAATACATTCAGTTTGGTTGCAAATAATATAAATCATAAATTTTATATTATTTATCTCTTTTAACATTAATTTGAAATTATCGACATTTTTGTCACCCTTTAACTAATGTGAATTCGGTTTAACCGAATAAACCAATCAAAATTTCGGTTTGTTTGGTTATTTTTTTATTCGGTTGATATTTTTATAAATTTAGTTCGGTTGGTAATTCGACAGACCGAACTAAACTCTGGTTGTATATATTTAATTCGGTTTGGACTGAACCGACCGATTGCACACCCCTACTAGAGAATATACTCAGAGGTGAGCTCTCAACATATGACAAATTGGTATCCACAGCCCTGATTCATCCATTCACTACCAAGAGAAAAGCAGAGATTGATTTGTTGAATTCATTCTGAACTGGTTTATTGTAAATAAAGTCCTAAAATACTGCTTGAAAAGCCGTCTCTTCACTATGTCACATTCTAAATTGCTAATGCAGATACCAATGACACTCATATTCACCAAGTGTGATAAGAGAAAGAAGAAAAAGAATGGCGGCAGGAGACCAGAAGAAAACATCGAGATTTTTCAAAACTTGATCAGTGAGTTTTTCAGGAGTACACCACCATGGATCATGACCAGTAGTGTCACCAACATGGGCCGTGATGAGATTCTTCTCCACATGTCCCAGCTCAGAAATTACTGGCTAAAGCATTAGTTACTAGAACAAAATTGTACCAATGTATAGAAAAAGACACCATATGGGTACGGCTTAGGCAGTAATTGTAGGGTTAGATTTGTGGCTGAGTTAAAGATTGTTCAAGTTTTTGACCTGATTATTTAGTTCAAAATGTAATGTGGAAGCACAACTACAATAATACAACTTGTTAAGTACCAATTATTGGATCATTTTTCATGATATGGGGTGCATTGAGATCTTGCAAGATAACCTAGAGATCTCTGCTTCACTAATATGGACTGTAGTGAAACACTTTTTTCTTTACTGGTACAAGCTTAGAAATTACCAGTGTAAAAGCTAGCAGTTTTACCGCTGTAATGCAGTGATGTTAGTTACTCTAAACATCTACTTGAAGCATTGTTAGCTTGAGCGTGATTTGCTGTGTTAAAGAGTTACAAATTAGCAGAAGCTAGGTTTGTTTTGGGGCTCTAATCTTCTAATCTTCTGATGATGTGCAGTACTGTGCTATATAGCGTACGGATGAATGAATTATTGAGAGGTTTTTTTGAGATTTATTTTACATGAATTTTGATGTGATCGGATGAATGACATATTATGTTGTATGATATAGCGTAGCAGAGGATGCAAATCTTTTTTTTTTGGCAGCAACAGAAAGATATATATATCTCAAATGTGAAATTTCAAACCTGCCATCTAAGTATGGGATATTACACTAAAAAGGTTCATCTCTTGGGTCATGGATCTAGAATTAATTTTCTTATTACACGTACCGTGTTAGCGGGTCACAGACTGGGGAGGAGCCCGACCCGTTTTCCAGACAGCTCTGTTTGGACGGGCCTCCAATCCAAAGCAGAGTTCGTAATAGAGTACAGGTATATGAGATAATAGCCGAATCTATTGCTTTTCCTTTTTGTTTTGGTTTTGACAAATGTATCCTACGCGTGTAGCGCTGTCTGGTTTATCGGTATCGTTTTGGATTTCACTTCATATTCAATACGTGTAAGATGTGCTCTATAAGATTATATTGTGTTATTTATTTATTACTCAGTCTGTACATGAAGCATGGTTCGTGTGTATAACTAGCCATACCATACCACTTGACAGTATTGGAACTAAAAAAGAAAAATCATGAGCTGACAATCATTGTCAGCCTTTCTTTTATCAATTTTATTCACCGAAAGTCAGTCAAAGTGATTTCATTTTATATTTTTATCCACTGCACCATTCCTCGAGGCGCCTGTTGTTTTAATTTTCTTTATGAATATTTTTCATGCCTCGACGCCTTCCCTATTTTAGGAAGTTGTTTTATAATGCTCATGTTGGCCAATCAATGGCGCACATTGTACAACAATGACTTGCATTAGTGAATTTGTTTGTTCAAGGCAGGTTTAACCACTAAATTTTTTAATATAAAAATAAATAAATACCAAATTAAAAAAATATATGAAAATAATGGATGAATTTCTGAATCTAGGTAATATAAGATTGTCTACCCGGTTTTCAGAGAAGATGATATGGGATTCCCAATCTCGTTCTTAGGTCTAGATACGTCTTTGACAATTCCGTTTCTAAGTTTGAGAACGTTTTTATCAATTTTATTTTCAGGCTCGAGAACGTCCTTACTAATTTTGTTTTTATGGGAACGTGATAGCCGACTACATTCTCAGACCTTGAATGGAAGTAAAATTTTGATATAAATGAAAGTTCAGATTTTTGAAAATTACCAGAGGACTCTAGAAATAGGGGTGCTAAGAACGTTCCCATGGGGCACGTGGTTCAAATTGATATTTTTGAAACTTTAAAGATTAAAATGATAAATGAGCGACATGACATTTGTGTAATTTACTCTTTTTTTTTTGTCCATTGTTGTGATTTTTATCTATTAATTCATGACAGATGTTGTGTAGTTTTGCAATTGTGAAAATTGGTTTTGACAAGTAGCAGTTCATGAACGTATTTGCCTATTGTGGTCAAATACTGATGCAAATATTTAATTCCCCATCCAAGATTATAATCAAAATCACAATGGACTTATTATTTAGAGGGGCCTAAATTTATAGTCGGCACTCCTTTATTTTTAATTAATAGGAGGAATCACTTAATAATGGTTATTTTGTCAATGAATTTTAAAATAAATTAGAAAAAAAATCTAAAAATCATAAAAAAATTATTGTCATATTTTTTTTTAACTTATTAATTGATTATATTTCAAATTTCATATATATAATTTAAATATCTTTTGATATTTTCAAAGATTATTCAATCTAGACAGGTCAATATCCTACAATTTTAATGAAATACAATCAATTTATAAATGCAAAAACATATCTATAAGTTTTTTTTATTTTTAATTCAGATTATTTAAAAATTCGTTGTTTATGCAAATTAATTATATAACCACTTACTTGCAAAAATATGTCTGCAATTTTTTAATTTGAATAAACAAATTAATTATATAACCGTTTATTTCTAAAAAAAGACTTAATCTTTATTTTACTCAAAAAATAAGTTTGAATATAAAAATTTCAATTATTGATTTTTAAAATCGTTGAGAGCAAGTAAATCTGGCTGCATACTGACTGATAAATATGGGGAAAATTATGAGCGCTTTTGTCTCTTGTGTAGTTGCATTATTATACGACACATAATCAATTTATTAATCAAGAAGGACAGTTGTTAGTCGTGAGAGGTGGCTAATTGAGAAACGATATGGCCACGTGGCTAAGTAACATTTTGTGCTCAGCATCTCTCACCATGTGATATGTGAGACATATATATAGGATTGATGTTGCCTCTTTCTTGAAAGGATAATTAATCTCTGGAAAATTGAAGCACACGTCTGGTAATTACTTCTTAACCACCACCTTTTTCTTGAGCAATAAATTAATCTCAATTCTCAAACAACCACCGCTTGATTTGATTGTGTGCATGATTGGTGGATACTGTTCACAATTCATGGCACTTTTGGGTTGTCTTCAATATGTCCTTCTTTATAATTAATTTTTTATTTAAGGGTATGTTTAACTCCAAAACTACAGCCCTCCTAACCCTCAAGTGACCCAAATTACAAAAATGATAATAAAAAAGTAACAAAATAAAGAGAAGAAAAAAGATAGTTTGGAGAAGACAAAGAGCAGTTTGTCTGGTGCAATCTGGCACCAGGAAGCAGCCCCCACATTTGTTATCTCATGTTTGGGCTCGTTCCAACCACTCATGACTCGTGTGCGATTTGCTTGTAACATTTTTATTTTGTAAATCATAACATAAGTATTTCTAGTTATTATTTCATTGCTTTAAAAAATAAATTACTTGACAAGTACAAAATGTGAAATATTGGTTTAATTTGTGAATGATTCAGATGCTCAAGGACAGGGTATAATATTTGCAAATTATTTGGATACAATTCTCAAATCTTACTGCTATTGACAAGAAAAGTTGTTTTTCTACAAATTATCAACTTCAACTAATCTTTTATTTTTAATTTGGAGCTAAACAGAAGTTTTTTGTCGAAGGTTAATGTTAACAGAATTTAAAAAAAGTAAAAGCATCAGGGACCCAATTCTCAATTATACAGAAAACAGAGGACCTATAGGGTATTTTATCCGAACATAAAAAGAAGTCTCTCCCGCTGGAGGGCTCTCCTCTCTTCTTCCAGTAACATTTTCTTACCAGAACAGCAAATCTACACCGAAAAAGGTAATAGCAATAAAACTAATAATAAACAACAGCAATCAGCAAGGAATTAGAGATAACAAAACCTCCTCCCCAACAAATCTCTCTCTCCGTCTCTCAATTCTACATGGAGAAACCAAGAAAGAGCTTCAAAGACCGCCTATCCAAATTCCTCCTCCGCTCGGCTTGCTCCGACACCGGCACCTCTACCGCACCTTTCAAACGTCTCCCGAGAAACCCGCCACCCGACTCCAAACCAAGCCTGAATGCAACCCGCAAGCTTGAGCGGCACCTCTCCTTCCCCTCCCACTCCGACCGACCCGTCATACAAATCACAATTGATTGTGCCGGCCGCCACTCTGTCGATGCGGCACTGCCAAGTGTAAAATGTAAGAAGAAAAAGGAGAGGCGGTTAACCGAAACCGGCTTTTCATACCTGACGGGGGATTGTGAAGGTAGAACATGTCCACCTGCTTCACCTTTCTCTCCATCAAATTGTGTGCGCAATCAGTATCTCTCTAAATCTGAAAGGAAAGACAAGGAAATTACAAAGAAGTTGTTTTACAAAGGTTACACCTTTAGTAGTTCCTCTTCAGTTGGGAGTGAAAACGACAACGAGCCGGAGTTCTTCAGCAGCGACAAAGAAAAACAAGAATTGATTTCATCTAGGAGCTTCTCGTTCTCTTCGGAGTCGTCAGAGTTTTACCGGTATAAAAACAATTTTAAGAGGGAGAAGAGGTGCAATAAAAACGGCATTGAAGAGGTGTCAACGGAAGAGGAGAGGGGGTTTGCCGTGGTGAAACAATCGGTTGACCCGTACAAGGATTTCAGGAATTCAATGGCGGAGATGATTTTGCAAAGAAGGATCAAGGGTGCAGATGACATGAGAAGGCTATTGAAGTCGTACCTTGAGTTGAATTCGCCGGAGCATCATCCGACGATTGTCTCGGCTTTCGCTGATGTTTGGGATGCTATTTTTCCGAAATCATGAAATAGTTCTTGTTTTTTTTTCTGCTTTTTAATTTTTTTTCTTTCTTAATTTTCTGATATGAGTAATTATAGGTAGTTATAATGGAACTTGTTATTCTGTGCTTATCTCATTTTGGTTCTCTGGGCATCTTTCTCAGTTGTCAGTAGAAGAATTCATGCAGAAATTGGAAATTCTTAGATAGACTTTTGTCTATAACGAAAACTAAAACAAATTTAGTCCAGCTGTGAATACTAATTAATTATTTCACAACTCATCAAAATCAATGCATTTGGATGAGAATATTAATAATGCTAATATTATTGTTTACTTATTTGCTTCCTTTTTTTTTGATAAATATTAGTGCCTCTGCAAAGAGAATAGGATTGTAAAACATTACTAATTAATATATATGAAAGAATTACAAAGGAAAATTAGAGCGTTAATTAATTATTCAATGGTGTGCTTTTCTTTCGCCAAGGGAGAATTAGGCATAGTTAATTGTCAACATGCAAAACAGAGTCCAAATTTTCCTCATTAATTATCTTACAAGATCATATGATCTTGTGTGTGTTTATTTTTGTCCAATTGTCATATTTAATCATCAGATTACTTAATGTTAATACATATATAAACTTGAATGAACATGGATTCAACCAAATTGCTCTTGGTCAAACACTAAATTAAATAATAAATATAATATAACCCAATAAATCCCAAAACTATGATCGCCGCGTCGTTGCAGCGGCCGGCCAGCCGGAACAAAATAAGGAAATAATGATAAAAAAATTAAATCCAAATCTTTCAACATTTCTCTCTGAAATCTTCCTTATTGACCAAGTATCGGGTAATGAAATATTTTATGTAAGTTTACATTTTATATAGAACCAGATTTTGATCTACTACTACTACAAAAAAAAAATTTATGTGAAAAATTATAGATTTAAAATTCAGATAAAAAAATAATAGAAAAAAAAGGTTGCATACTTTCATGTAATGTAATGTAAGAAAGCAAAATCAATGGAGATTAATTACAACAAAGAAGAAATTTGTCCAACGTGCTTGTTGTCTTCTTCTGTTAATGACATTGTTTAATCCGGAGATTTATTAAAAGGGAATCTTGGATTTGGTATCGCATTAAATTAGCATCGTCCTTGGACTCCTTAATTGCATGGAAGGCACATTCATGACTCCAATTAAACATCTCCCATTGTGACAAATAAATACACTTCTTTTAATTTGCTTGCTAGAATGGATTATGTCCGTTTTGGAAATGGACTAGAGCTAGATAAAAGGTGTTGTAAAATCAATGTATATATAAGTAATTGCTTCTTCTTCTTCTTTTTTTTAACACAATTCGACTTAGTTTAAAATAATGGTTGGTATTAAGCAAATGAAGACATGTTTGATTATGAATGAGTTTTGTTTCATCCCTCGATACATTTATATTTACTCTTTAATACACCTAATTGTTATCATTAATTAAAATTCAAATTAGTACTCAATTGCATTGCATGCATACTAAGAATATATTTTTTATTTTTATTTTTGATCCCTCAACTTTTTGTTACCCCTAGACACTCCAACTTATTCATAATTTAACATGTGTTATCTTCAATTTCAAAGTGAGACTGAATCATAAAAATTCATAAACTTAAACAAAGACTCATAATGTTGATGTCTAAAACTACTATTAGATTATCTTAAATCATATAAATATTATGATTGCACTATTATAAAAAAGCCATAAATTTTTTTTAAATTCTGTTCTATTTTATTCCTGAAAATAAAGCTATTTTTTAAAAAGAACATGTTAGAAACAGTAAACAGTTGAACATCATATTCGAAATCTAATTGATGAAAAATTTCATATGTATCATTCATAATCTATTGAGAGAGGTAACCAATAATTATACAACATAATATATACTATTCGACATGTACATTTGGAGATGATAACCATTTCTCAAGGAGCTAATTAGGTCTCACCATCCATCCATGCATTAAATTTTAGGGTTTGCATCGTTTTGCCCTTTTTGAACAAGCAGAAGCAGACAAACACAAGCAGCCAATGGTTCTTCGTCAGTGCATAAAGAGCAAACCACAGATTCTGCTTCTGCCCTCGTAAACGCCTTTTAATTCTCTGCCATAATAATAACAAATTAATAAACGTGGCCAGTAATCATGTTGCATCGCATGCAATTTGTATCTTATATGATTGAGAGCAGAGCAGAGAGACTCACTACACAGAAAAAAAAAGCAGAAATATAGCATCAGAGATGACAGCGTGGAAACCCAGAAATCATTAAATGGGGCCACTCGTAGAACTACAGGGTTTGATATCTCCATGCGGCGCCATTGATATAATACCTCGATAAGACATGCATATATGTCAGTCTGACTATATTTATTAATCATGGCTTAATTAAGTACTTTCAACCCTTTCCTTTTGGAAGCTGCTATTCATTTGTTTAGAATTTAGGAGCATAAATCAGGATTAGAAAAATTTGTGTTCGTTGGATGGATGTATAGCCGACCGGAGGATGATAATTAGATAGATGATTGTATGCACATGGAGGTTTGGTGAAGGAATGAACTCTAAGAATTGCTTCTTTCTTTCTTTTTTTTTTGTTTGTTTGAGGCCAGATGCAGTGAAGTGCTATCTTATGTTAGGTTAACATTTATAACATGTAATCGTCAAAGTCTATCGATTTTGCAACTCTTACAATGAGCTAGCAGGTCAACGACCGTAGTTTTAGAACCCAGATGCTTTATGTCAACGTTCTTGGTATATTTTGCAATATTTCTCAGCATGTTGATTATATTTATATTCTCAACTTTCTGTTATCAAATTGGGGGAAAAAAGAATTCAGATGAAATGATTTCTACGTGCCATTCTGTTGCAAAAATTAAATTTGCAAGTTTTTTCCAATTACTAATGGATGGTCCAGCATTACTCAAAACATTTTGCAGAAATACTCCAAAATGGAATCCTGTGCTTTTCTGTTTTGTGAAAAGCAAATATGAAAAAAAAAAAATTAAAAGTAGAAGACCAAGTTGTGTGTGCCATAGGAAATACTGTACATATCAGTATCAGTATATGTAATGCTGGTACTGTTTGTAGTTGAGGGATGAGCACTGTACATAACCAAGAGGCCCAATTAAGCCTTAAAAGCTCACTGAAATAATGGAGACGAATGAAATTACCATTTAGCCCCCAATTTGGGCCTAGTTTTTGGCATTGAATTTACAGGATATGCAAACGTGTTATGTGCCTGAAACGCTGAAACCCTGGGCCTTTAGATTAGGTACATGCAATTTTTTTGTTTCAGTTCTTTATGATTTGTATGAAATTGTTGCTAGTATGAAATATTTTTGTTCAGAATTCTATTGAGTGAGAATAAGTACAAGTCATGTTAAATTGAATATAAAAATTCATAAAAGTTCCTAATAATTAACAAAGGTGACAATTTTGTACAAATAAATAAATAGATAGATAAATAAAAACTCGGTCCCAATTTTAATTTTGAGCAATGTTCACGTCTGGTTAATTTTTAATATTTTGTCGTTACGTACATAGGTGCTAGTATTGCTATTATTGCAGCCTTGCATGCGACAATTTGATGGTTATAGGAGAATTTAATAAACTAATTATCTTCGTTCTGCCTTTTGTTTATTCTTAGAATATTATTTTTTTTTCAACATCTAGAAGTTAGATCTTTGATTCCAAAAGCAATTGCGCATTTTTGTTTTGCTTTTTGAAGAATCACAAAGCTTTTTACAAGCAAGTGGGTGGATTTCAAATAGTTTTTCCTCTCTTATCATGGACTTTATTATGATATTATTGCACTAAATTCGAAATTCTCGTGCTCGTTTACATTGTAAATTAATTAAGCGTAAATGGGGTTTTTATTCTCCTAATGTGGAAAGGGACGTCCATTATTTTCATATTAATTAAATGCTATGTTGTGATCATAACCGTATGCTTGTTTTTTTTTCTTTTATTTGTCTCCTACATGGGAGAAATGACCTTTTCATTAATTAATTAATGCTATATCAATTATCAAATAAACAGCTCTACTTGCATGCATAATTCCAACAAAATAATAGCAAAACCAATTTAACAAAAAGGCTTGTTTAATGGAAAAAAAATATTGTATGTTTTACATTTGATAATTCTTTAAAAAAAAAATCTATAGTTGATAATGCCTACCTATTATCCTTGCATGCCCATATTGGAGGCAACAAGAATTTGACCAAACTATTTATACATTTTTTATAATCTAAAAGGCAAATCACATCAAGACAATTGAGTTAAACACTGTGAATTTGATACCATACAATTTCTTTTTGTCAATTTGATGCAATATATTATAACTAATTGGTGACGGAGATGGGCGTCTCAAATTAATTTAGAATAAATTATACAATGGAACAATCTTTCTTCATTTAGAAGTGAACTTTAAAAAGTAGTTTTGTTGATGTCCTTAATGCCATTGATTCTCTTACCACTTGACAAATTGGGAAATTATATATATAATTAAGAGAAGATAAAAAGAATGAGTGTACAAAAGTTTTAAGAAGCCATGCAAAAGTTCCATGGGGAAGTGGAAGATATTTTACATGTTTATCCTATGTCCTAAATAACTTATTTTACACTCAAATTATATCAAGTAAGAGAATCAATTTTAGTAAAAATAATATGTATGAAAAGTTATAGGTTCGAAATTTAAATGAGAGCAGACACTGAGCTTAGTATAGGTCAGCTTGGGCTATGGTGCCCTCTCCCATCCAAAAATTTATATAAAAACAATACATTTTTTGAACCAGTTATTGTTTGAGCCATGAAATGACCCTTTCTTAATAAGTTTTGCAACATGATTTTTCTTCCTTAGTTGAGTTGGTCAATTTTATTTTGAGGCTAAGCTTCGCTATTGAATGAGAGGTCCATTATAAAAATTTAAAGTTGAGTGATTTTAACTCTTATTAATATCTCAAAAAAAAAAAAAACTCAAGGATTGTGTACTAATAAAAAAATACTGAAGCAAAAATCTTTACTAGAGAGTACTATTTTGATTTGTGAATTAAAATTTTTAGCAATTATTATATCTAAATAATAATTGGAAGAGTTGGAAGTCCCGTGCCTGATTTTGTAGGTGGTGTTATTACTTGTAAACTGTTTATTTATACAACCAAATATTTTTTTCCTATCCTACTAGATATTTAAATCTACTACACTACATTAAATAATTCTTTTCATTTTGAGGATACTTTTTTTTACTGCTTATATAATGTTTTGTTCAGAAATTATATTTGTATTCTATTTTCTGTCTTTCTTATCTTATCTGTATCTTAAAATTATTTATACTTAACAAATAAGGTAAGGAACATTTATGTATAGAATGAAAAGTATTTATCATTTTTTATTTTCTAAATAAATATAAAAAATAAGTGAGAATTCTTATAGCAAGCACATTAACAGATTCAACAAGTGCCAGTGTTGAAAATTATTTCTTAATTTTCATTTTGAAGGCTTAGATAATAAAAATCAGAATTTAGTAAATCAAAAATTCTGAAAACCAATAAAATGAAATTCAAATAATAAATAAATGAATTAAGTTGAGACAAGGCTGGATTGTGTTGGTATGCCGAGCGATCAAGTCGCGTATTATTTCTTATCAATCTCCAAAGTTCACACCCCAAGCAATTATCCCGTAGTCTCTCCGGTTATACAGTCGCGGATTGAAAGGCATTTCTTTCAAAAGAAATGAAGTCACGCACCAAATTTCTCCATCAAATATAATAAAATATTATTCAATGATTGGAAGAGAATCGTTTATGTTTTTCTCTATTTCTCTGCAAATTTGAAAGAAAGGAAGAGAAGTGGGCTATTAAAAATCACAACAGTGAAAATGAATTTATAACCAATTCATTCAGAGTTGTAATAACAATTAGCAACTAAAATAATTCTAAAGATGCATCCGTTTTATTTATATGAACCAGATCTCAACCGTTGATTTAGAACCAACAGATTACTTTACTCCAAAAAATTGAAAACCGTAAGATTGCATCTATTACAAAATAATAATTCAAGTTCCAATCATAAGTTTTGAACGGTCAAAGATTTGTAATTTGTAATATTATTAGATAAAAATCACAACATCCAGATAGGAGAAGCCATGTATCATTTTATTTAGCGAACTTTATTCGGGCGCGCGGATATTAATTGATTATATTACTTCACCAAAGATCAGTATAATTTAATTTGCATATATGGTTTCAATTTATTGGGCCGATTATAATTAATTCTGTTGATGTATTGTTATAGATTTTTTTTTTTTCAAAAGTGCCACCACTACTCGCAACTTCTGATTCCTGATTTTATTTCAAAAACCTAATTGGGTAGCAATATAGGATTAATGAATTAAAAATATCTTTGAATATATTCATCATCAAATTCAAATGCATCGTACATCAATCATCTTTTCCACAAATTTTGATTCTTTTTTTGGACAGCTTTTGTTATTGAACTGATGTCAGCTATGTTTTAATTACATTTTTAATTTCTCGACTAGATTTGATATATATATGCCATTGATAATTGAAACCATTTGTAGCTTATTTATATTGTGGTTGGTTAATTAGCTATATTAATATCTTTTTTGTGAGAAAAAAAATTACAAAAATTTGTTAATGATTCAAAATAATTATAAAAATGTCTCAGCTTGAAAATTTTTTCTGACTTTGTCCCTGAATGACATGATTTACTTCTGTCAATAAATTTTCAGACATGAATATATGATAAACTTGTTCTTTTGTAGTGTTTGTATTAAAATTTTGAATTCATGCTCACTTAATTTAATTTTTTATTCTCTTTGGAAAAGAGAGCATCCATCGTCGTTTATCGCTTCCACCATGAGGGATGCATTCTCTAATTTTTGAAAAGGTGGCTATTGTATTTTATCACAAGCTGCGTGGAATAAACTTTACCATTATTTAAATCAATCTTTTTGAGCCCAACAATGATGGCGAAATAATCAAATTATAGGAATCACTACCTTTTTATATTCTGGAAATTCGAAATTAATTAGAGTTGCTCTAAGTATTGTAAACTTATAGAGCCAATACATTTGTAGTATTTTATAATTTTACTAGCTAGTAAAAGCCAAATTATAGCACAAGTACAAATGTATTTTCAAATGAAGAAAATATATAAAGTGCTTGTAGCCAGCTAGATACCTCATGATGGGCAAAGAAGTAAAAAAGAAAAAGAAAAAGGAAAAGGATAATTTTTTGTCAATTTGTCCCAAATTCTATTAAAAATCTACTACAAATCACATCGTAACTCTTGTAATATTATTAATATTATGACATGCAATCCGAAAAGTTCATATAAAATCTCGTATAGATGACAAATATCATCTTAAAAAAGCTACATTACATCATGCACATTCAATCTAAATCAGACAGAAAGACTACGTGCTATAATTATTTAGCCATCACAATTTTGTCAGCAGATAGAGACTTATACAAAGAGGAAGTATAACTTGATAATTTTTTCAATGAAATACTAATTGTATATGTCGGAGTGCACCAAGGACATAACCATTATGATATAAAATGGATATTTTCATCGGAAAATTGCAAATATTTTGCTTTATAAATTGGCAATTGAGAAAAAGTTATATGAAGAATTAAATTTGGTAATAAGCATTTCCAGCGATGGAGATTGTGTTTCAGTTCAGTGGGTTCAGCTTTAAAAAAAAATTTGGAAGTTTGTTTGAAAAGCATCACAAAACTATTATTTCTAATTTGTTGACCCCACTTCTCTAATACTAGCTCTTCTATTTGTCATTTAATGAAAAATATCTTCTTCTTTTTTTTCATCTTTTTTTGTTTGGGGATGGAGACCGAAAGATATAATTAATTAAAGTGTTTGATACTCTGTTTAATGCCTGCTTACCTACAGAATATGTTAGCACGTAAAAGAATAAGACACCGAATAAGATAAAAAAATGAAAAAAAGAAAACAATGATTATATATACGACACGTATTGATTGATCCCCCTCAGCATGCATGAAATGAGTTTGAACATAATTACATTTTTGTGCCTTTCGTAAAGGCAAATTAAGGAACAGGAACTACAAACTTTTGCAGTTTGAGCAAGTTTCTGACGAAATGGACTCTAAAACTACTACTTGGTGGTGAGCATCCGTATATCCTCTGTGGCAGGTGAAGATCAACCATTTGGTGTGGCGAGTCAGTGAGAAGCAGAAAGAACACCCACAGACAGTTGCACCCCAGGAAATCCTGATCTGTCTTTAGATGCTAATTAAAGTGATGGTTTAACGCGGGATTATGTTTTAATCTCTCAATCTAAAAGTCTTTGGTGGCTAATGATTAACAAAGGCAGCAGAAAGTAACACTAGTGCCTACTCCTAGTAGGGGAAGCTTTCATGTAATTAATTATTGGTAATAGAGTATTAATTACATTCCATCCTTCTTAAATTGCTCTCCTCTTTGTTCCAGTCAGTTCCAGGAGCACAAGAAGAAAGAGGAGACTTTAAGTATATTTTTTATTTTATAAGAAAGGTGATACATAGTATTTATAATCAAGTACAGAATATTACTAATGTACAAGTTTAAATGTTAAGAGTAATCTTTCATAATTTTGTTTTTGTTGGATCATTAAACCCATCAGGATGTACGATAAAAAATTGTGCTTCAAATTTTTCATAAAGAGGGAAGATGATATAGATTTTTTATAATGAGGCCAAATGAAATATGTGGTGTCAGATTTGCAAATAGTTTCTTTTAATAATGTAAAGTTTTTCTCTACATTTTGTTGTTAACTTCACCTGTAATACTTGGGTAAGTTTTTTTTTATTTTGTTTAATAATTTTCTAAGTTATTTTTTTATTGTGACATAAAGATGGAATTAGGACTTTCAACTTTAAATAACAACAAGGAATCTTTCATTCGAATTATAAATCTGCACTTCTCATACGACGAATATTATTTTATTAAGACTAAAGGTTATTTCTTATTGTTTTAATAACTAAAATTTAGTTTTTGATCTAGAGGCTAAAGTTGATGTTTTGAGAATGGGAACAAGTGGGTTTGAGTTGTACTTGAAAGTATTTTATAAATATTTAATGTCAGAAGGTTTAATTTTATTTTTATTTAAAAAAAATTATCAGTTGTTGCAAAGTGACCTTAAAAGAAAAAAAAAAAGGGAATTGTAGACTGAATGTGACACATTGTCTTTGTTTTTTCATTCTCTGTTTAAGTTTGTTTTTTGATACCTAACTAAAACACCCAGAAAAATTGCTCATTTCTTTCTTACTTCCTTTATGGTATTAGCATCTTTTATGGGGCTAAAATTCAACGTGTGCCCTTTTTCTTTTTGAAAAGACTAAGCTTCCTCTAATATTGCATTAATTAAAGATGATAAGGAAATGAAAGAGGAGAAATTGGGCCATGATTATGATTTGTTATGTACTTTGTGGGGATGCTTCTTATAATATTTGAAGCTAAGTTTTGGGTCACTTTTATCCTTTTTACTTTCAGCTGAAATGTGCTTGTAAATTAATCCAAACAAATTAGTTTAGTGTGATTAATTATAAGCAATTCAGATACTGTACTAGTAGTATTTGAGCACTGTTCTAGAAGGGGAACTGCTCTGTGATATATTAAATATGTAATACATATTTATTCATACAACTTGACTTAAGCTGCCTATAGTACATTCACAATGATTAGCATTTAAACTTTTTACAGTTGATGGAGACCTAATTAATGCCATTTTAATAGTTTAAAACCGAACCCAACATCATGTCATTTAATATAAAATTTCATGAAGAAAAATATAAGCTTAATTAATTTGTGTTCTCACCAGGCTACCATATATACACTTTTCATTCCACAAGAAAAATGCCAATGAAACTAAAAGCATGAAATATTGCTTGTGAAATCAGCTTCCGACAATTTTGTTTTCATATTTGGAAAGTGTTTGAGAGATAACATCAATACTGTAATCGATACTGACTTTATTATTTATATAAAATAAATTATTATTTATATTAACAACTTTATTATGTAACTTATTAAATAATTTTTTTATGATTCAACTCAAATATCACTAATATGAATAATGACTCACTTAAGTTGAATAAAAAAAGTAATGTACAAATAAACTGCATAACAAAATCATTAATATAAATAATAACTAATTTAATCTGAATAATAAAGTCGGTATCGATTATGATATCAATGAAGATATATGTTATATCAGCTCCCTTCATATTTGGCTTCAACTTGAATGAATTAGCTTCCGACCATGAAACCAGAATTAAAAAAGTTATACATGATAATTGAAAAGATATCAACTTGAATGAATTACATGTCAACATAACAACAGTGCCCCAAACTTCCAAGTGAGAAGAATGTATGTGTTGTAGCCACTGTAGAATGTGGACCTGATACTATCACAACCTACATAAACCACAGGATTATACATTAGAGAGATCGATTAATACTAAACATAAGGAAGGATAATATTGAGTGTTTATTGGCAAGATCAAGGGAACTTGTAGTTGTTACAATTGGTTAAGCCAAGAGCTATTTCCTCCGGAGAAGTACGAAACACGAAAAATATGGTGACTTGTTATAAAATTTGAAGAATTTTATCAACAAGTTAAATAATAATTTGGGCCTAAATGTCGACATAGATAATGTGCATGTTCTCACAGAAATGGAGCACCATATATTTGAAAAACACAAATGTGATCATAAAAAAGAAATTACGAATTACGAAGGATACATCTTTTGCATGTAAAACAGAACATAAACTTTTCCCTGTATCGGGCAATTTCAGTGCGTATCGTCTCCTTCATGATGCTGAGTTTCTTATTTTTTTGGAGGGGGAAATCAGAGATGACATGAGATCAGGACATACAAAAACAGAGGAACTCTGTAATAACCTTCTTGATGCACACTATTCTCCAATGTAATATGTTGCAGGGACTCCTCCAAATTCTGTCTTGCATCGATTATTTCTGATGCAACCCTTTTTCTTGTTACGGACGGGTTCCACCAACTTGTAGCAGAGTTTGTTTCAAGGAAATCAGGAATCAATAACAGAGCATACGGGTTCAGCCCATGCTGGTAGCATAGCCATGGTAAAATATACAGATATCTTTAAAGAGAAACAAATTTAAATTCTCCAAAACAATTTGACAATATTGTCAGATACACGGCGTGTCACATTCAGCTTCATATACATATAAAAAAGTACTCGTAATTAAAACATTGCTCGTCTCTACTGTATAAGCTAAAATTTGTGAGTTACTGCCAGTCAGCAAGAAATTGTCTCCTTATTGCGCATCCGTTTGTGTTTATCTAATCGACTTAAGAGCGCATCAGAGGGAAGGTTACACTAGACTAAGTTATAAGTGTGAGAGATCATCAGTTTTATCAGAATATAACAGTAAATTTTTCTCAGAAAAAGAGAGGATGAAAATGAAACAGGAGAATGAAACTCTCTGTGTAGGTTCTCTGTTCTGAGATGATAGATGTGATATGTAATCTGCTTTGTATTCAATCTCTTAATATAATTCATACACAAAGTTTGTGTTGACTGTATTTAAAGTTTTACAACATTAATAATTACTCAGGAGAAGCTATATGACAATGAATATAGCTGTTTTAAATATTTTTCTTTTGCATAATGAAAAAAAAGTTTTCTCTGAGTCTGAATAATTGGTGACAATTTCCTGGACAAATTATTCGGCCTCGTCTGAAGGTATGGCTCAGAAATTGCCCAATATTCATTATTTGCTACTTTTTAGTGTCTGTCTAAATTAATTGATGCAAACTAATTTAGTTGTCCGAAACATAATTTATTTGTCTCATATAATGAATACACTACTACTTTTTGATTGATGTGCCTACCACTTATGATTAGGCGTGATTAAGCAGCTGGCCTGGCTATTATTCTGGCAATTAAACCATAAAGCTATGCATGGCAAGTGCCAACTATATTCAATAAATGAAGAAGCCTATAGATATACCAGTGACAGAATGATACTTGACCTGTCGATTAACATCTTTGATCTGTTATACAGAAGCAAACTGAAATCAAACTGTCTGGATGATGTGATGACGTTCTGAGGATGAATGTCATAATACTATTTGGATCGTCCGATTTTGATCACACGTTTCGTATCACGACATCTCCTCATGCCATTGTATAGGGGCCGATCTGAAGACCTCACTGTTGGTTTTTGTTATTTGTGACTCAATATTTAAGTTATTCTTTTCTATAAATTTAGTTGCATGAAAATAAAGCAAATACAAAAAATAGAATTAAAAGGAGACCTTTCAAATATTAAGAGTTGGAATATTATAATTAGTTGTAAAATTATAGCTCATAGGCTGCTAAATCCAGTATGGCTCATAATTCATATGCAGCACTAAATTAAGCGTATTTATGTTCATGACAAACATTAGATATTATCAACCTATATAATTTACATGGTGCTAACCAACAATGTATATCTTCTCTCTGAAAATTCATATACAAAGATATCCAACTTTCAATAAATAGAAATGATATTGCATGCTTGAAAGTAAACAGAACTCCAAAGTATTTTTCTCGAAGCCGTGATGAACAAGAAGGCGAGCCTCACACGTGAAAGGACGATAGCATTCTTAGATTCATACAAAACACATTACGAACCAAGTTAATTCCAAACTCAATTTCTTCAATTTAAATTTAAATTTTCTTTTTTCTTTTTATTTTGTGGACACAATTTGTGTTATTTAGACATGACAAATTAATCTATTATGGATTTCCAATTCCAATTATTTTAATGTAATATTCAGCACACACTACTGAGATGAGATTTATGATTAGAGATCATTATAAATTAAATTATGTAATTAATCTTCACCTGTTATAACACATGCAGTGACAACTTTTTCTTGGTGGTTAGTGCAGTCAATTAAAAAGGTTGGTGCATGCCTACTTGGTACACCTGGCACCTGGTGCTTGTTAAAACACTAATCAGAGAGGTAGAACAGTTTAAAAGGAACCAGGTCAACAGTTCAGCACAGAAATAGACATGTTTGGCACTGAACAGAGGACATATATATATATATATATATAATTAATTAATTGTTAAGTAGAGAGCAAGAAAGAATAATTAAGGTTGGTCCATAAACAGCAAAACATGATGAAATCTTTCCTATCAATTTAAACCAAAGGTACTAAAGCAACGTACGGCCAGGATTAGTTAGTTACACCAAGCATTTATGTTTTGCTTTTTGTTTTTTTTTTAATTTGCAAAGTTTTAAGATGAATCTTAAATTTCATTATTTCTCTGTCAATGCAGTGGTAAAGGTTTAAAACCGAGTACCAACATTAGAGATAAGTTAAAAGACTTTAAATCCTCATCTTATAATTAAAAGAAAATCTGAATTATCCCATTTGGGTTATTACCAATTTTGTGGTTACATGAGAGAATTTTCGTAATATTCCATGTAAAAGGACCTACATTTTTGGGTCTTATTTTTTATGAAATATGATTTAATTAGCAGTGTGGTGATGAAATTTAATCCGTCTTGAAGGTCAAACACAGATTTTGCCAATATCATCAACAATACACAAACTTGAACAATTTTTTTTTTTAATTTTCGCTCAAGAGGATGGATTATAAGCCTGCACTCCATGTTAAACATTGATATTGCAATTAATTTGCGGTTTGATTGCATGTTCTAATTGGCTCAAATACTAGAGACAAGGGAGCAGGTTGAGTACCATCCTAGTTTCGAATTAAACGCTTGACTGTGTATATATACCTCCTATTAAACATGTTTCCCAGAATTAAACCAGAAATTGAGCGGCTGGAATTATCCTCAGATGCAAAACTGATCCAACGTGCATTGGACCGGATCCAACAGCTCCAGGAGATGAGAGAGAACAGTGCAGAAATACAAACTAGGAGATTATATATTGAACTTTTGCTAATTGGTACATGTTGGCTTTTTCTTGGGGATTTGTTACATTTTCCATGGGAATATTCATTTATGAGACTTTAAATTAAGACCTCTTCTGCCACATTCATAATTTTGGTAATTTCATATGAAGATCTCTTCTGCCATATTGGTTATTTTTTTTTATAATTATCCTTTAACAATCTCTATTCATGTAATTATTTCAATTGTGATTTTGGTAATTTTATGAATTCAAGTTCTATAACACTGCAATTGTCCATTGTAAGTTGTCGTGTCATTTTTTTTAGAAACTTTATTATTTTTCAGATGAGAAGTGAATCAATTGATTCGAGAGTTTTTAATTATTTAACAACAATGTTTTTTTTTCCATCCAAAAAATAGCAAAAAGATTATACTGAACACCTCAGATTAGTCATTTTTAGTTTCAAATTTGAAATTTAGAGCTGTTGTATGAATCCATCCGTACAACACGTTACAACTTAATATTCCTCACACACACACACACACATATATATATATATATATATAGATTTATTAAGGAGATTAATTCGTCCGCATGTTCATTAAAACTGTTAATTGCTTGCAAAAAGTTCTGCGTAATCAATTGCAGATTGGTTATTCAATTATATTTTTTGAAAGAATAGCACAACGCTAATGACTTTAACAAATCATCACAGATGAAAACGCCAAAAGGTAAAAAAAAGAAAAGAAAAGTACATCTTAATTGCCAAGGAGATTAATTAGCTAGCCGTGCTATATGGCTATGTATATATATATATGTATACAACACTAACTAGCTATTAGCTATTAGCTATGATTGGACTATGAGATTCTTTCTTGGCGGAATTCTAGGAGAAACTTGCACAAATCATAAATATTGCCTCGATCTGCATGAATCATGAATGCTTAATTCCCAACTGCGGATTCATGTCAATTCCCCATGATTTGTGACATTGATTCTCATTTCTTTTTTCTTTTAAACTTGAATGCAGCACCTAGCTGGAACCTACGTCTTAGTATATTTGATTTGATTTTATCAAATGACGTCTGTTTATTTCGTCTGATAGTGATGTACGCTTGCGTTATATGTATGTCATATTGCTGCTTCCTATTGATAAAAAAAAAATACGTATGTTTTTAATTTAAAAACTTACTGAGCTGCCCACCAATGTTAAGGGGATTTCGAAAGACTTCTTTGAATTTTTTTTTCATCTATTTCGAACTTAAGAATGACGAAATTTGTTTAAATATTTTAAACGAATTTAATTTATCTTTAATTCAATCCATTATAAATAAAATACTAAATTACACTATCCTTAAGATACCGCTTATTTATTTTTTTAATTCTTAAATTTCAAAATTTCTTAAATTTGGTCTATAAAATTTTAATTTATAATAAATTAGTCCTACAATTATTGTCGGTAAAAAATGAAAATTCATGTTTATATTCATATCTAGTGATCTGTAAACGTGTTGTACCTTACTTATACGTACAGCGTCGTGCAAGCACGTGTAAAAATTAACACGTACCTTACTGTATTTTTTTACAATAAAGCTGAGAACAATATTTTTGACGGCACAACACATCTTGATATGTCGTGTCTACATGTATTTTTTTTAATGTGTTTTAATCTTTTTAATTTAAAATTCTAATTTTAATTATTAAAAATATTTAAAAATTCGAAAAAAATAAGAAAAAATAGAAAATATGTCATAGAATGAAGGAATTAAAACAATATATATTTTTTAAATATACTTGTAACAGTTATTAAAAGTATATTATAATAACTATTTTTAAAATTTTCATAGACGTGTCTAAACGTGTCTAGACATGTCACGTGCCAGCTGGGTACTTGAACGTGTCATGTCCAGTGCATTTATCATCTAATACAACACTTGTAAGGACACAGCATGTGACACATCAAATACGTCACGTCTAAGCATGTGTGCTATGTTTTGGCTGTGTTAGAAATACATGCAATCCGTGGTATGCCCACGTGTCATGTGTTTTTGTTAATACACTATTCATATCATAATGACATATCTTGTGATATTTATGACTATATATATGTACATATTATTTTTCATTAGTTTATAATTGCACATAATTCAATCTATTGATAATTTAATTAATATTTGATGACATAAATAATTATATTTATTCCCACATTATTCATAAAACCTAAAGCTATTGTTTACACAAAATAATATCATGATAGATAAAATTGATATTTTTTAGTGGATTTTAAATGTAGAACTAATTTAGTATAAATTAAAAAGTTTAAGAACTAAAATGATATATTTATAATTTTAAGGATCAAAATGATATTAAATTTACATTTTAAGGATCAAATTGATATTTTTAAAACTTTAAGAATTAAAATAGTAAACATGTGATACTTGAAATGCAATCCGAACAATCTAATTGTCATCAAATTAATACTTTTGAAATCTTAAAAACTTTAAAAGACTACCTATTATTTGTAATATGAAAAAAAAAAAGAAAATCCGTACCTAAACTGATATTCAACTTAAAATGCAATCCAAGCAATCCAATTATCACCAATTAATTTGGCTGTAGCCAACATTAATCTCAGTGTTCACTATGGTATTGGCAATCTAATTTTCTTAAAATTAAATTGCCTATTGAGTTTACGTTTCTTATTCACCCTTCATATATATATGTATATATATTCAAGCACTTTATCCATTTGGTCAATAAAGGTACAATTAACTCTATTTTTTATATTAGCATAAAAATTGATGCAATCATTTATATATTCCCTTCCTCCTAGGATTTCTGTAATTGAAAAAAATATAATTCCTTTCCCAAGATAATCTTGTACACATTATATTGGAATATTCTTTGGTAGAGCTTGTAGTTCACTTCTTTACCATAAGGAGTTGCCTTTCTTCTAGCGAACTATATATTCCGCCAAATTTTAACATTTTAAAACGATTATTAAATAATTAATGGAAAATGTTTGGGAGATACCAAAATCGATACTATAATCGATACCGACTTTATTATTCATATTATATAAATTATTATTAATAATTTATTTTTTATAGTATTTTTATTATTCAACTTAGATACCATTAATATGAATAATAACTCACTTAAGTTGAATAATAAAAATACCGGACAAATAATTTGCATAATAAAGTCGTTAATATGAATAATAACTCATTTAATCTGAATAATAAAGTCGGTATCGATTATGATATTTGTATATCAGCTCATATAATTAATGACAGTGCAGCAGAACTTTCAAAATGAAAAAAAAAGTGTCCCTGTCTCAACCTAAAATTATGCATAATTAATAATTAATTTGCGATGCCATATAGACAGCAGTTAAATTGATGTGTTCTCTATGGTATTTTTTTTTATATATTTAGTAGTAGTGACACAACACAAGTAAGGTTACAAAAGCTTTAAAATTCCTTAATTACATATATATATCTTTATACATATCACTGCCACGTAGCTTGATATATAGATCTAATTAAGAATCTCATGTGCGCCTTGAGCATGTACCTTAATTGTAATCTAGTTACCTCTGTACTTAAAATCTTGAAAGCAGCTTTTAAACCCTTAAAATCTTCAAAGGCACTATAAATTCACTACCATCTTAGCCCTATATCTCTGTGTTCTATCCTCCACCTCTCTCTCTCTCTCTCTCTCTCTCTCTCTCTCTCTCTCTCTCTCTCTCTCTCTCTCTCTCGCATTCCCCCCTCACCCTCCCAACCCCAACTTTCTCAGTATTTGTACATGCATGTTATACCTTGACATGCAAGCCATGGATAGTTGGAGAGAAATTGAAGGCAAAAGAATCCATGATCCACTATTCTTGAAAGAAAACCAGTACCAGACAAGTGACAATCTCTACATCTCTAAACAATCCACCACAACAAGCAGTGGTAGCCCCAAACGATGTGTCACAGTGCCGGGACCTATTGTAGTAGGAGCTGGGCCATCGGGTCTGGCAGTTGCGGCCTGCTTGAAAGAAAAGGGCATCCCTAGCTTGATTCTTGAGCGGTCGGATTGTATAGCTTCTCTATGGCAACACAAAACATATGACAGACTTAGTCTTCATCTCCCAAAGAAATTTTGTGAACTCCCTCTCATGCCTTTTCCATTCGACTTCCCGCCATATCCATCAAAAAAGCAGTTTGTTCAGTATCTCGAGGCATATGCGAAAGAATTTGGTATAAATCCATTGTTCAACCGAACTGTCATCAGTGCAGAGCACGACACAACTGTAGGTCTATGGAGAGTACATACGATTGGTCCTAAAAAGGAGGAAGTAGAATATACATGTCAGTGGTTAATTGTCGCAACAGGGGAGAATGCAGAGATACTGACACCAGAGATCGAGGGGTTGACGGGATTTTCTGGGCCGGTGGTGCATACGAGTATGTACAAGAGCGGACAATATTTCGAAGGAAAAAGAGTGCTTGTGGTTGGATGTGGCAATTCTGGCATGGAGGTTTGTTTAGATTTGTGCAACCACAATGTGCTTCCACGTATTGTCGTCCGAGATGCGGTACATTTCTTACAAAGTTTCAGCTCATGATTATCAATTAGTCTATATTAATTTACTTGATTAGTCATGCTTAATTTAGTGTTAGTATCAGCCTTTTGAAACTAGGTGCATGCATGGTCTCTGTTGCTACTTTTGGATGGTAATGAAAGCCTATTGACCAGCCTTTAGTGGTCTACACCGAAAGCCATGGAGTGACTAGGGTTTTGCATGCATTTCAAACTTGGACAACTATATATATTTAATAAGCCCAAATTTATATTCTTCATTTAATGACCAAACAACATTCACGCCAAGAAAGAAAGATTCTGTGGAGAAGATAGAGAAAGTACAAATCTTTTGTAAAGAATATCTAAAATACAACTGAACTGAATGTCTATTCCTGTTACATTAATTAAAGCTTTCAGAGCAATTTCTTGGTTTATATTAAACCAAATTCAGAGGCCCAAAATTCATATTCCACCAAGTCTCAACAATAAAAGGTGTTTATTGTACATTAATTGGTTGGTTAACATCTCATTCCTCTGTTTCTCTTTCTCTCATGACCATCCATTATGTGTTTTCCTTTACCAGAGTCATGGCATTAGTTTTCTCATAAAGCCAGTGCAAAAAGAAACTTACTGTAGTTCCCTACTTCGATTGGAAATATACAAACCCAAGTGTGGGGCCCAGCTGCCACAATTGAAGCACAGTCTGTCATGTCATTAATTAATTAAATGTACAATGAAGTTCCATAGGAACCTAGCTTTGCGTTAAGATATTACACCCTTTTGTCACTCTTATTCAAAGTTTAATGCAAAGCATGATTATAAAATGATGAGAGGATATAAGAGAATAATTAGGCTTTGCTCCACAAAAGATAGAAGCTGCCGCCGCACAAAGTAGTGGCCTATATTAACATGCAAGAAAAGCTATCTTAGTTGGGGCATTATTTTGGGCCTAATTTTATATACCGGTTTCAAAGAACAATCCTCTCCTCTACCAATCATCAGCCCACATGTAATTCACATTTCTCTTTCCTATTAAATTTTCCAAGTGCTTTTGCGTCCTAACACATTCCCATTTAGGAACAGTCGGTAGAGACGGAGGAAAAGGTTCTAATAGTTGAGAGTTTGAAAGAATCAATAAATTCTCATTTGGTATTTGGATAACATCCAAATGTCTACTTTAGTGATTAGTATACTACAACAATCACAATTAGCTTTCCCTAAGAACAAGTTGATAATGATTTACGTTTACTTAATTAGTTACCTGACTTCAATCAAACCTGATAATATCTGATGAATAGACAAATTAAATATCACACATTTAATTTACTAACTGGTACCATCTTTATTTCAGGTACACATACTTCCTAGGGAAATGCTTGGCCAATCCACCTTTGGGCTCTCTATGTGGCTCCTGAAGTGGTTTCCTGTTCGGTGGGTCGACCGTTTTTTGTTACTTATCTCGTGGTTCATGCTTGGCGACACAGCCCGGTTCGGGCTCAAGAGACCGAGCATCGGGCCCCTTGAGCTCAAATCAGTAACTGGAAAGACTCCTGTTCTTGATGTAGGCACGCTATCAAAGATCAAGTCAGGTGACATTAAGGTACAAAATCTAGGACCTACCAAATAATATGATACAAACTACAAGACGCTTAAATTGATTAAGATAATTCTGAGAAATCGGACATTCATTCGTCATAGGTTAAACCAGCCGTGTCAAAATTGGTGGGGAAAAGAGTGGAGTTCATGGACGGGCAATCAGAGGAGTTCGACGCAGTCATTCTAGCAACTGGTTACAAAAGCAATGTACCCCTTTGGTTAAAGGTAAGACAACAGAAAATATTGCAGCTTTGTTTATTTCTGTATGGACTCAAGTGGAAAAAAGCCTGGTAGTGGTAGGTTTGTATTGTTTTATGCTTCAGTTTATAATTGTAAATGAATTTTGGCTTTTAACATTGTAGGAAACAGAGATGTTCTCAGAAAATGATGGGTTACCAAGGAAACCATTTCCAAATGGATGGAAAGGTGAAAGGGGGCTTTACGCTGTAGGATTCACACGGCGGGGCCTGATGGGTGCATCCATGGATGCTACACGGATTGCGCAAGACATAGAAATATGTTGGAGCAGATTGAGCCGAGACAGATCAACATAACTAATGGAGCTTCTTCCTTTTTAACTATGCATGAATGGCATATTAACAATATATAGTTTGGCATTAGGAGAAAATATATGGGGTATGACTCAAATAGATGGTTTTGTAATTTTGTCAATTTATTTTTTTAATCATTGGCTTTGACTAATTAACCAATGACAGAGAGCAGTTTGTTGTTTTATAGGTCTAAGTGTTCTGATGTGTTGTAATTTGGTAATGTACTAGCTAGGAATAGATGTGAATAATATATGACCACTGATCAGTTGCCTTAGTATCAGTGGATTCCTGTTTATTTTACCTCAATTTCATGACCAGCATAGAATGTCTTCTCATAGATTTGCTTGAAGAAATATTAAAATATTAATATCTTGTTAATTTAGTGACGAGCAGAGTCAAATTTAGGCCAAACAGGAAAAGCATTGGCATTTCTTTCTTTCCCCCATATTCTGCAATTATGGTTACATAGTTCCCTTTTTTCCTTACTGAGGTCCAAGTATTTGGATGAGTATTGAATAATGATCTACATACATATGGATAGTCTCATATCTTTATACAGAGGAGGTTTCCGATGCCACAAGTATTTGGTGTCACAAGATGTTACAATTTTTTATTTATATTTTAAATTTTAACATTCAAAAATTAAATCCAAATTGTTGGTCCTATTTATAATCATGAAAGATGTATGTATATAAAATTTTATAATTTTTTGAGTTCATTATATATTAGATCAAATGACCATAAAATGAATATATTAAAATCAATCAATTATAGTTAGCTAAATTTATTCATTTTTGAACCACTTGATCTAATATAAAATGAACTCAAAAAATTATGAAATTTTATACATATGTATCTCTCATGAGAAAAAATAAAATTAACGGATCGAATTTGATTTTTGGATGTCAAAATTTAAAATACAGATATGGTCATATATATCACCTAGCCTTCAGTATATCAGATGCAGTAACTGAGTCTGAACAATGGTTCTCACTTCTCAACAAAAACAGAGTATACACAGCAAACCTCAAAATAATTTTTCGATACTTATGATGGACCTGTTCAGGCGACACCTTTTTCTTTCTGGGACAGACAAAGGCAGCAGTGTTTCATCATAAGCTTGAAAAGCTTTTCTTCACGAAAAATATGCCGGCTAGTGGTGATAGCACCTTCAGCGAACCCCATTTCCCTTGCAATTTCATAGTATCAATCATGTTATGCAGCCTTCCAAATCCTGGATCTTGATACAGAGAAGAGCAAATACAAGAAACAGCATTTATTTTTTTTTTGAGATAAAATGGGAGGTGAAGCCACCCAACATTACATGTTTATAAAGGGCCCCCCTATTTGGGTTTCGAACCTGTGACTCAGCCGACGTATCGCCATAATAGGCGCCATGGAAAATCACACGATTTGATGTCATTTATCCATGGTAGCATGATGAGACAAGCAGTACCAAGTTTTTGTGATAGTTGCAATCTCTCTCTCCTGACTAATTTCTACGTTGGAGGAGAGATTCCAGGTGCTTTCAATATAATTGCTTCTCTTTGATACGAAAGAATTTCGCTCGCCACTCCTATAGCTTTCGAAATCTTTGTGACCATTTGTGTGGCATTGTATTTTAGCATCTTGATTATTTTCTAATTTTTTTTCAATTAATGTACATATATATCATGTAAGAAAATTGTCAGTTGTCACAGTATCTCAGCATGGTATAGCAGTGAATAATTAATTATGATGTAGGAACTTCAAACTTGAGAAGTCATAAATGCTGTTCAACTCTATTGTTTAGTAAATATCACAGAAGATACATATTCAAAAGCAAATGATAGAATCTAAGTGGAATCAGATATCTCACAAAAGTAGATTCTTGGGGTCACCTCTGATCAATTTGTGTGCTATCAGTGACCAATAACAGGACCTGGCAATCAGATCGCCAAAGTAGATTCTTTGATCCAAACACATTCTTGATTCTTTTGTATGACCACATGATCAAAATCGGAAGGTAATTAAAAAGAATCTTACTATTTCATCTAGACTTCTCAACAATATAAGCAGAAGAAGCATTTGCTACTCCATGGGACAATCATTCCCCTTCTTGCCCCAGCATTGTGTCAAATCACCAAAATGAAACATTGCACTAGTCCCTTTTATCATACTCTCTTCGTAGCTTCCTCTATGCTAGATGCTCACTCAACGGTCAAGCCTCAAATTGCAAAAAGGAAGATGCTATCAACAACTACTCTGTTCTTCAATTTTTTTTTCTTGTTTTTTTTTTTGAGTGAATGTGCTGTCAGCAATTGAAATGTTGGCTTTAGTACTGTTGGATGCATTTTCAGAAATTATACCTCATCATATTGTTACTGTCCTTAATAGGATTGATATATGCTGAAGTGCATGTCCTGTAAGCAATGGAGAGGTCGGCTTTCATACTGTTCGATATATTTTCAGAAATTATACCTTATCATTTTGTTACTGTCATTATGACGACTGATACATGCTGAAGGGCATGTTCCATACTCTTTAATTCATCTGATCTTTTTAATTTTTTTTTATCGTATTTAAATACCTTAACATTAATAAGCTTTACAGCAGTAAAAATTGTTCAGAGAATTTGTTTTTCTGTTACTTGATTTCTGTATGCACACTCCCTTCTTCTTTTTCATTTTTTTTTGTTGTTGTCAGTACACAGGACAACTGAGATCAATCAATTATTATTTGTTCTATACATTATAGATTTGTTTGTAGCTTTTGTATTGTTACTAAGTGCCAATTAGTACATAGATAACCAAAGGAAATAAGGAGGCAAAGGGATAATTAATACATACTTCTCCATTTCTAAGTCTTTGCATGATTGCCTGTTCCCATTGGTCTGTGGCTTATTATTATCTTAATTTGGTCTCTTGAATTCCGAGAGCTCATGCATGACACCTGGACCAAGAATTAGGAATGTTGGCTTCAGTAAAAAAAAAAAAAAAGAGCGGGCCAATGAATTTATAGTTAGCATGTGAACAAATAATTAAGGAATATCTCTGAGAGCTCCATGAACAAACCAACAAATTGAAAATTTCAAATGAAACACATTTTTCCAACATGAACAGTAGTTGTCCCTTACATTACTTGTAACATAACAATGGAGGGATTAAGTCTCACTTGTCATCAACCAAGTTTTGTTCTGTGCTTTTGTGAGTGTTTATTTCTCTTTTTATTTTGTATATATGTATATATGAAGATTTATTACCAGAATAAACCAGGCAGCGAAATCCCCACTGAGGTCCCATTGGTTATAAAGGTGTGGCAGAGAATTGAATCCGGGGCTAGCTCACCCCCATCTGAGGGAAAAGTTATAGATAGCTTTTGCTTTACCTTGGCACATGATCAGATACCATTCGCTTTTTACCACCATAGATTCTGGTACGGAACTCGCCCATGTCTGGAGCTGTTACTGCTCTTCCTCGACCGTTATCAGACACATATCTGGTGAGAATGATACATAAATCTTATCTACTGTTGATGCTCAATGCATCAAATTATTCATCTTCATGCACAACACTCCACAAAAATAAAGATATCTCACTGACACATGATGTGATGGCAAATGTTGCCTCTGGCACAAGTGGTCTGATAATTAGGCACTGGTTGGAATTTCCCAAATTCCTTGGAAAGCATCAGAGAAATGCCTTGGCGCGTTTCTCTAGGGCATGCTAAGGTTTTGGTCCTTTTTGGAAATTTCTTTGACTCTTCCTTTTTCAATTTGAGCGGACACTAGTGAATCTAGAGGCTCCACACACAAGCCATCATGTGGGAATATTCCTTTTGAATCAACTCCCCCCCCCCCCTCCATTCAATACTTTGAGTTAATATATAAATATTATCATTGATATTATTGCCGACAATAACTTTGTTATTCAGATTGAATGAGTTGTTATTCATATTGACGATTTTATTATACAACTTATTTGTACAGTATTTTTATTATTCAATTTAAGTGAGTTATTATTCAGATTAGTGGTATTTGAATTAAATAATAAAGTACTGTATAAAATAAGTTGCATAATAAAGTCGTTAACATGAATAATAATTTATTTTATATGAATAATAAAATCGATATCAATGACGATATCAACTATGGTATCTCTCGAATATTTTCCTTATATTAATTGCTTGTTCTGAATTCCCAAAAGAAAAAAGAAAGAAAAATATTTGAGAGATACCAAAATCGTTACCGACTTTATTATTCATATTACATGAGTTATTATTTATATTAACTACTTTATTTATGCAATTTATTTTTTATAGTATTTTTACTATTCAACTTAAATACTACTACTAATATGAATAATAAGTCACTTAAGTTAAATAATAAAAATATTGTACAAATAAGTTACATAATAAAATCGTTAATATAAATAACAACTCATTTAATATGAATAACAAAATCAGTATCAATTTTAGTATCTATATATCAGCTCCCAAAAAGAAATAGCCTGTTCTGAATTTCCAATAGAAAACAAAAATTGCTTTTTTTGGGGGATATTCAGTTCATGACCGGCTGCACATTAATTACCTTGTTATCAATAATAATTAACCCTGAAAAAGTGATTGAATTTTTACTCAAAGTTGGTTAGGTGGAGGGTTGATGTGGTTCTATTATGTACATCATCATTTAGTGGTTCAAATTGTAAATTTACAATACTCCCAAGTGATTTGAAGGATGCCAATGAGATAAAAGTTGAAGAGTATGTTTGTTTAACAAATCTAGCTTTGATTACCCAAAAAGTTTAAAAAGAAAAAAATTTCATGATTTTAACTGACACAACAAACTTATTGCTTTCCTAGTTAACAAAGCTTGAATTGAAAAAAGACCTAATAAATTGATATTGTTGAAAACTGGCCATCTCACATCACCTCTACAATACATGGCCCAATTAGAAAAATGTGCTGAAAATTAGGCCTGCAATAACATCTAACTAAAGACCACCTAGAAATGTTGTAGGCCTAAACAAAAAGAGAGAGCTACGAAATTTAATCTGGAGATTTGCTCATATTTTTTTCAAATTAATTTTGAATTTCTTTTTCAAATAAACTGTGCATAAAAATTTGATACCAAAAATTTAGAAAACTGCTTATCTCATTCGCGTTCTATCTTTCGTTTTTGATCGATGAGGACAGCTCTTGTTTTCTTTTTTTTTTCTTGGGCAATGTTCTGAGAGCTATCTGAATTTTTTATTTATGACAAGTTGGCATTCGAATTTTTAATTTGAGCAAATATCTCTCTGAACTATACAATTTGTGATAAATGACCTCTCGACTGTTAATTTGCTATATAATACTCAATTATAAATTATAAAATAATCAAAATATCTTTATAGACTTATAATATAATATTTAAAATAGAGAAAAGTCTATTTTACCCCCCCCCCCCTAAACTATTGCATTTGATTCAAATCAGTCCTTAAATTTTTTTAGGTTCAAATAGCCCCCTAAACTGTTTAATTTGATTCATTTTGATCCCTCTTCACTTAATGTTAACTTTTCCATTCACCTTCTTCACTTCGTCTCTCCCACAATGTCATTTCTTCTTCTTCCCCCATTTGGCGTGTTTCAAGAAAAATCACATAAAGAAAAAAAGAGAACATAAAAACATAGTTGAGGGGGCAAATTCAGACTGAACCAAATGCGATAGTTGAGGGGGCAAATTCAGACTTTTCTCTTTAAAATATTTATATTATATGAATTTTTAATTTGGACAAATTTATTAACAATTTTGAACATTATAGACATTTAATTAAAGAATCATTATATAATATATTTGTAGTTCCAAATAATTATAAAAGAGAATTATGTTTTTTTATTTGAAATTTTCCTCTTTCAATAGTGTAATTTTATAAATGAATAGAGGACAAGTGCACACTCAATAGTATAATTTATAGTTTCAAAAAAATACTATCTGAATTTTTCCCTATTGTCATCTATTATGTTTGTATAAAATATATGATGGTCCCATTCTGTTTAGAAAACAAGTTACTATTATTTTCTTGTGTAGGTGACAATATAAACATTTAACATGAGCATATATACAGAGAAAGATGAACCAGGAACTTCTTTATTTATTTACCTTTAACAATTAACAAACAACCACCCAATTTGGATTCATGGATTAATTGTCACTTTATTTAATTATAATTAAGAACTGTATCTGCCTGTCCCTCCACAACCAATAATATATGATATTTGGTAAGTAAGTATTATATCATTCCCTCTACGCCGCCACATTTCTGTAGACATTCATTAACAACATTTATGAACATTTTTTTGGATTTGGGTTAATTTGACTGGAGTTCACTGAAGTGCAACAAATGCAAGTTTCCATTTAGTACACAAAATTTGATTTGCCTTTCTACTTATACGGAACTTTTATTTTGAATTAATTCAAGTTACCTAGATATTATGAAATGTAAAGCACAACTTTTACCAACAATTTATGAGAAAATATATGTTTAAATAACCATAGATTCTGAAAAAAAATTTGAGCCACACAGATGTAAACAAACAGTTGGAGAATTCAAAACTTCCAGATGCAACCATATGTGTCAAATCGCCATTCTATTTAATACATACTCAACTAATAACTATATATGTGAATATGTGAGATTTCATGTCCAATTGATAAATTTTTACCATATCTGTTCGGTGATACTTTTTTCTACCCATGGAATTGGATAAAGATCCCATTTTTCTTCCCATCTCTTCACAAATTTTTGGTAAAAAAATATTAACTCAAACTTAATTTTTTTTCCCATAAAACATCATCTAACACTTACACTGCTTGGTCCACATCTCATGCAATATTGGAGGTTAATTTAATATAACAATTATTAAATTAACAATAGTTACCCTTGTACACAGTGTCTAACTCATTAGTGAGACATGTCAATTTTATCCTTGCAATTAATATTAATGCCGATCTGTACTAGTTGCTTTGTATTTTTTTTAATTCGTTGCTACTAATTAGTCGAGCAAAATAATTTTGATAGTTACAATACTTATTTATACTACAGCAGCAACTATGATTTATTGGTACAGTTCTCTATTATATAGTATAACCAGTACTTGGTACCAATTCAGTCTAGACAGTTAAAATAAAATAATTGTAATAAGAAGCTTTAATAAGATAAATAAAAAATAGGATATTTCTATGAGAATTCTCACGATACAACCAAACACTTTATTCCCATAGATTTTGTAAAGAGTTTTTGAGATTGAAATCCCACAAGTTAATTGATGGATTCCTATGTCCATACAATTTTATCCCTATAAATTCGTAACAACTGAACACGTCCTTAAAAAAAAGAGAGACGAGATTAAATAGAAAAACAAAAGAGAAATTTTATGAAAAAATTAATTATATGTATAAATGATTTATTTATAACAAAACTAAATCTCTAAAAAAATTATAAATAAATTATTTCTAAAATACGAAAAATCTTCCTCTGTCAAATTAGAACTTACTGTATCATGACAGTTAAACCTACTATAAATAAATGATGAAATGAGAGACACACGTAACAACACGTCAACACCCAATATTAATATCCATGCAACACTCATATCTCATTATTTTATATAATTTGGGTCATACCATGATAGCCAGGTATGGTAACCCTATCACAATAATTAATAAACAGGCCTCACTCACTGAAGAGTTATTAATTTCAACTAATCAGTGATTATTTTCTTCGCTATCACAACATGCTGTTAACAACAAACTGGCCATATATATTTAGATACAATTGAGATCACATGCAATCAGAAAATTTATGATTTCATGTCGGCCCCTCGGAGAAGTATAGTTCAACATATTTATTTTAAACAAGAAACAAGAAATGGAAGGAAAAGTGTTGTTTAAAGATGTCATTTCCTTTAGTAGTTATTTGTCAGCATTTCCTGACTCCCAACTACCCTGCTTTTAATTTAATTAATTTAATTACTGTTTAGAGAGTGCATTAATGTGCACTGCCATGATGGGAATGCTTAACGAAGCTTTGTCTAGCCACTATTTGTGGGTTGGTTTTATGTTTTGCATATTTTTCATATATCCATATCTCTTCTGGTGCTCATGGGTATGGTGATCAATAAAATGCATATTCCAACTATAGTGGATGGAAATAAAACTTGATTATAATCACGAGTTTGTATGTATTGTCATAGTTATGATGGTAAAGATTTTATGTTATGCGATTTTAATCGTTTAGTTCAGATTGAACGTTCAAGAAATGATGTATTTGATACTTGTATATATATGATTTTTTTATGAGTGGTGGAGATTGTGTGCTATAGTTTTTATTTTTTTTTTGTCATCAGTCAACTAATTAATTTTTTTTTTCATATTAGTAAAGCTCTTTGTATTGTCCATGCAAGACACTTAATAAGTTCAATTACAATTTTTTTTTCAAGTTATATGGGTCTTCATTTATTTCCCATCTCCTACCTGTTGGAATTGCTAGAAACTCAAATCATGGGAAAATTCACAAATTCTGGAGCATCAATGAAGCCACAAAGGAGGCCACAGAACATCAACCAGCAGTTTGGGAGCCAATAGGCAATAGGCAACCGTACACGTGTACTGAGAAACGTCCACGTCATCTTGATGTACGGTGCCAATAACCTGTAGCACCTATATATGCATTGTGCATAATTAAGCAGCTGGCAGTTGAGTTTCTTTATTGAGTGCATGTATCCCCTCCAATTTTTGGAAGTTGGAGGTGTCCAGTTCCTTCTTTTTTCCTGAAAATGATAATGGTGAATCCAACATCTCCAGTTGGAAGATGAGATGAACTCATGAATTTATATTGCAGCTTTTTCTGACACTACAAGTTTTACCTTAACAACATCGTTGAGGAATTGATTTCATTGAGATGTAATTAATTTCTTCAAAATAATTCTATTTTTTCTTTGCATATGAAATGACTGTGCAAAAAATATTTAAGCTTTTATGCAGTGAAACTTTAAAATGACTTTAAAACCTCGTAAGCTGAAGACAATTTTGAATTGATGTGAGAACTGTGATTTTTAATTTTTTTTCATTTATTTGTATAAAATGGTAAAAATTTATATATTATTTTTTAGATGTGTGATAAAAGATTAATATGCACAAAGATATCCAGTACTGATAATTCTTCACAGATGTAAATGAAATATTTTCCTCCTATAATTAGTCTATAACATCTCCAAATTTAGATGTAAAAATCTGTATGATATTACTTCATGAAAATAACAAGCTTTAATAACTCAAAAAAAAAGGGTGATATCAAGAAATGCCGGTCAATTTTATTTAAAAAGAAAGAAAAGGTAACTCTCCAATACTAAATTTCAACATTTCTTATATCAAGAATTGCTAACAGCTAGCAATGGAGAGGATGTTGAATCGGCATTACTTATTTAAGACGGTCATGTTTCTAGGTGGTGAACAGAAAAGTCGTGAGAAATTAAAATAAGGCGCCTTAATTAACTCCCCTTTATATAAATCCATATCTACTCCTCTGCCTTCACAAGTGTGTGCTCTGTTTATTCTCTTAAATACTTCTTTCTCTGGTAACTGACTCTGTTTATGGCCAGTTTCTTACCCCTCCTTTGCTCTCTCCTGGTATGTATGTATGTACATATATAAAAGCAAAGTATGGCTCAGAGCTTCATAACAGAATGGATATTTGCAACTTTCTGTACATCTTTTCTCAACAATTTTGTTTTGGGTTTGTGTGCTATTTGTAGATTGGAGTTGTAGCAAGCAATGCAGCGTTACAGCCTGCTCAGGTTTACTGGCAAACTGTCTTACCCAACACTCGCATGCCAACTGCCTTAAGTGATCTTTTAAGCCCTGGTCAAATCTCTCTCTCGCTCTCTCTCTCTGTAACTATAACATACACTTCTATCAGAAATAACAACATAATATTTATCAAATCTCGTATATTGTAACATACATAATGCATAGTGTACTGAGATAAACTTATAAATTTACTCAAAATAACTGAAGTACTTAGTATCAGTTAATCAAACCACTGCTGCCATATATAGTGCCATATTAGTACCAGTACTTGATGTGGTGACTGGATCAATGATGGTACATGTAGAACAAGCTAGCTAAAATTTGATAATTTATTGAACAAAGCATTGGTATATATATATATATATATATATATATATATATATATAACAATACCAAATTACCAAACAATATATTGTATAGATTTCGAAGCTATAGGTATTGAAACAATAATCTAAGTTACAGTGCCCTCTATAAATTCTTACCAGAAAAATGAAAACGATAAACATAGTTTGTTCCTTACTAAAATATTGAATCTTATTTGATTTACTAACCCCCTATTTATCCATACAGACACCGTTCTGGATTCCAAAAGTACTTATGTGAATGTAGGTAAAGGCGGTGTCAACGTGCATGCCAACACAGGCAAACCTGGTGCTACCACAGTCGGAGTCGGCAAAGGTGGCGTCCATGTTGTTGCCGGCCAAGGAACTCCTGGCGGAACAACAGTTGGAGTGGGCAAGGGTGGGGTCCATGTCGTTGCTGGAAAAGGAACTCCTGGTGGCACAACTGTGGGTGTAGGCAAGGGTGGTGTCAACGTTGGAGCTGGCAATGGGAAACCTGGAAGTACCACCGTCCATGTGGGTCCCGGTGGAGTCACTGTCAATGTTAAACCAAAGTATGGAAAACCCGGGTTTACGGTAGGTTCCTTCACGTACAATTATGCTGCCACCAAGGAGCAGTTGCACGACAATCTCCGTGTCAACTTCTTTTTCTTAGAACAAGATCTCCATCCTGGTTCCAAGATGAATATGCAATTTGACAAAAGAAATACTGCTGCCAAGTTTTTGCCAAGAAGCAAGGCTGAGTCGATCCCATTTTCTTCAAATAAATTACCGGAGATAATTAGCCAATTCTCGGTTCAACCTGGTTCTGATGAGGAGGAAGCAATGAAGGAAACTCTGAAAGAGTGTGAGGATCCAGTGTTGAAGGGGGAGAAGAAGATGTGTGCCACTTCTCTTGAATCAATGGTGGATTTCAGCGTTGCCAGTCTCGGCACAAGAAATATCAATGCGGTAATCTATGTCTGACTACTTGCTCCAAAGCAGTATTTTTAAATACTTCTACTATTTTGGTCTTTACATATGAGATTCATGAAACTGCCTTGTGTGCCAGAAAATTGTTATTGCTTAATTTATCTCAACCTGATGCTTCAGTGACGCTTAAGAAATTCAATATACTTATGTGAAAATTAATCCTCATATTGTTCTTATACATCTGTGTAACATTACACTTTTTTTTTGTTACCTTTGACAGGTATCAACCACAGTTTATTCAAAGGATGAGACGCCAAGGCAAGAGTACACGATTGTCTCTTCAGGGGTGAAAAACTTGGCACAAGATGAGCTTGTGGCATGCCATCAGCAAACGTATGCTTATGCTGTGTTCTACTGTCACCTGGCAAAATTGACCAAGGGTTACACAGTGAAGATGACAGGCAAAGACGGGACAGTGGTCGATGCTGTGGCAGTATGCCATACAGACACATCATCATGGAACCCGAAGCATGTTGCATTTCAAATGCTGAATGTGAAACCTGGTACCGTACCAGTGTGCCATTTCTTGCCCCAAGACCATGTTGTATTTAGCCGCAATAACTAGAGTACTGTGACTACTGTTGCGTGGTTTGGCCTGGCGTAAACAATAGATCCTTATCGGATGGAGATGAGAGAATACGTATCTATCTATATAGTTACATACTACACACTGCACCAGTATATTTATTTACGGGGTGTGCTTTAGTTTTGTGCTTGCATGCTGCATGAACATGTTAGATTTATGCTAGCTTGATGTATGAATATGTCGGATATGATCTGTTTTTAATACAGTTGGATGTGAGCTTGATCAATGTATGGCACTGTATAATATATGTGGATAAGATGATATTTCTTAGCAGAATTTCTGAATAATAAACCATTGTTAAAAAATATTAATGAAATTATTACATACAGAAAATTAAGAAAAATACTGTCCACGTGTAGTTTCACAAACAGTTTAGCTAGGTTCAATAAACTCATTTACAAATGATAAAGCATGCAAGAAGATGCATATATTCAGGTTTTGGTACGAAACCTGAATATATTTAATGTGTTAGACTAATGTAACATTAGTATTTCGGCCTATATACTTTTTTTTCTCTTTGTATGGTTGATCCAAGCCATCCAATATAATCTATATATCAATTCTTGTAAAATATCAAATTTTACTTTTTAAAAATTGTTTGAAAAATTTTCATGGAATTTTGAAAAGATGGTCTTATTTGATATATGTAAATATTTTTTTATTATTTTAGAGATACTTCGAAAAAATCTGTAATAATAGTAAATAAATTCTCAGAACAAGAGCCCTCAACCCTCATCAGTGAGCAGCAGTTCATTCTCGCAGCCACCCCAACCCCCCCCCCCCCCCCCCCCCCCCCCAATCTGAGTATAAAATATAAGGAATTTATGCAGCTAGAGAACCCAATCTCTAGACGAAGGTTTGTGTGATGCATGTGAACTTATTCAAGAAACCTTCTTACGCAGGTGCATGCATATTCATTGGATTGATATCCTCTGTTGCGTTGAACCGTACAGTGCAGTATGTTATCCATCCGATTTTATTGTGATTCGTGCAATATAAATCTCAAGAAAACCCCTCCTATAATCTATCCGTCTGTATGCTATACAGCACACGCTGCGCGCAGTAGAGGATCATGACCCATATTCATTACCCAAAATTAAAGCCATTGCTCCAACTGTCGGTTTAACATTCATTTCATCAAGTCGGTGAACCTAGCACATGTGAGCAAGCAGGTTTATCTGGTAAAGTTTACACTTCGAGCCACCCAATTTTCAAATTACAGACAAGTTATAAACTTCACATATATATGAAGTGAAAATATTTGCTGTATACATGATCCTGCAGTATAGATGAGTACAAGGCCTTAAAATTTCAAAGGTCATATAAATTGTTAGCTTGACATACGAGTAGCGAAACAAACGCGAGGCCTATTAAACCAATACTCTCAACCCACAATAAAATGTACTGAACATGCTTTCTGGGCTCATGACCTTATTCCTTGTGTCATGGGCCGCGTAGCTCATGTGTGGCTGGCTATTGACTATTGTGAATGAAATGCATTATCGCTTGGGATATAGCTGAAGCATCATCCCTGGAGGCTGGAGTCGTACAGCGTAGCGAAGAACACGCCGTTGCATAAATGAATCTCCGTGCTACTTACTCTCTGCGGGATCCTCATCTTTCTGCTCTGCAGCGCTGCAATACGATCGCACAGATTTCAATACGATCACACGTATCTTAACTCAATTGAATAACACTTTATCAAAATTCGGTGTTTAAGATTTATCTCACTCTAATCGGACGGACAACACACTATGCGGGTATGATACTGTACAGCAGAGAATACAAATTCCTCGCTGCGCATGGGACGAACGTCTCATATTATTTGCAGTCACAGATTAGTGAACGAGAGGGGCTAGCGGAGAGGAGACTGACTGATGCTGAGGGAGAGAAAATGACGAGAGAGTGGACTACATACATAACATATATAGTTCAAATATGCCAAAATTAAGCAAAATAACAATACGAGCACACGTCACCGACTTTAAGGATTAAGATCTGTCTATCTGATCTTGTTCTTTTTAAATTGGGGTAATGTGTTCCGACTCTAAATTTTTGAATCATGATAAATTAGTCTTTAAATATTTTTAATTGGGATAAATACTTTTCTGAACTATACAACTTATGATAAGTAATTTCCCGACTTTAATTTTGTTATTTAATACTTAATTATAAATTATAAAATAATTAAAATATATTCTTATATGTCTATAGTATAATATTTAAAACAATTATGCAATATGTATTTTTAATTTGTAAAAACTTATTAACTATTTTAAATATTATATTATATACATTTAATTAAATAATCATTATATAATATGTTTTATTTTATCTTTATAAAAGATATATAGTTATGTTAATAATTAAAATTGATAAAAAATTTATATTATATGTTTATAATGCTTTTCAATTTTCAATAGAAATTTTAAATTAATAAATAATTTCTTACTTCATAACATTTATTAGTTTCATATCTAAATAAATAAAATTTTATCAATTTTAATTATCTATGTAACTATATCTTTTCTATAAATATAAAATAAAGCATATAAAATAAAAATAAAAATAAAATATCAAACATATTATATAATGATTTTTAATTAAGTATCTATAATTTTTAAAATAGTTAATAAGTTTCTATAAATTAAAAAATTTATAGCATAAATATTTTAAATGTATTATACTATAGACATACAAGGATATTTTGGTCATTATATAATTTATAATTAAGTATTATACAGTAAATTAATAGTAGGGGGTCATTTGTCACAAATTTGATAGTTCGGTTGTTATATATATTATATAGTATTTAGGATATCTATTCAGCCCGACCATGACCCAATCTTATATCACATAGAATAGGAGAATCGTTGTTGGGTTGAGTTGGATAACAGGTCGAGCCAGCTAGGCCAGATTATTGACATTATTATCGTGTTAATTGTGTTTCTAAGTTGGATTGAGAAGGTAAATGAAAAGAATCATTTTAGGGAATCTCTTGCTAATTCGGATAGAGATAGAGATCATGGCATCATGCCAACAGCTGTATGTGAATATTTACATGTTTACACATAAGTTTGTTTGAACGCTTTATTATATTTGTAAAAATGAACGTGTTCATATATTTCCCAGATATGGATAAACAAAATCTAACAAAACTTATAAAAAAAAAATGTCAAAAAAATGTACTCAGAATCAAATAGCCATTAAAGTTTTGCAACCTAATTTTAATTTCTCATGAATATTAATAAGACGCCGTAGGGTTAAAGGTTTCCACCAAGCTATATATATATTTACTGGGCATAAGTTCTCGGAAATGCATGATTATTCTCAGTTCTGTTATACTTTTATTAGTACCCAATTTATAAAGAAATCGAACAAATAATCTGGGAACATATTTATAACTAATTTCTTCATGTAAGAAATCACATATGTATCTATTGTCATCCATGCTTGATTGCTACTCTTCTCTCACAAACTTGAGAAGCTTAGTTGATTTGACACTAGAAAACTAAGACCAACGTCCTCTAATTGAATCTTAGGTGGTACGAGGTAATGATGCAAACCCGAGATTAATTCCTTGCTCAAACAATAAAACTAGATAAAAACAAAACAAATATTCGCTCTTGCTTGTTTGTTCTTCCTTTTCTTCTTTTTTTTTCTTTATTTCTTGTTTGTTTATTTAAATCGAAGATATAGTGGTACGGAATAATCAACCAAGAAATCTTGATTTGTATTTTTCTTTCTTTCTTTCTTATTTGTTTATTTAAATCTAAGATACAGTAGTGCGGAATAATCACCTAAAAAATCTTGGTTTGCATTTTTCTTTCTTTTAAATTTTCAAGTTATGATTCCAAGTTTGTATCTTTAGGTTTTGTATTCATTCTTTTTTATTTAAAAGCTCCAATAGAAGAAACTAAAATATGACTTCAAGTCCAAATAAAAGATCGAATTAACAATAGTTAATATACCCGAAAATGTACCATAATTCAATTACTATTGATCATATCCGAATTTAATTTACTATTTTCTAAAATTTATATCCAAATATATATTGAGATTTAATCAAATAAATATTATTTTAATTTAATTTCCCTTTTTGGTTTTCGGTAAAAGAAGAAAAAAAAAAGCTCAAATTGATATAATTATGTATTTATTTTTCAAAAAATTTAAAGAGAGGAAAATGCAAACCAAGGTTTCTTGGGTAATTATTCCGCACCACTGTATCTTAGATTTAAATAAACGAACAAGAAATAAAGAAAAGAAAAATATAAACCAAGATTTTTTGAGTGATTATTCCGCACCACTCTACCTCAGATTTAAATAAACGAACAAGAAATAAAGAAAAGAAATGAAGAAAAGGAAGAACAAATAAGCAAGAGTGAATATTTATTTTGTTTTATCTAGTCTTATTCTTTGAGCAAGGAATTAAACTTGAATTTGCATCGCTATCTTGTACCACATAAAATTCAATTGGGAGACGTCGGTCTCGATTTGCTAGTGTCAAATTAACTAAGTTTCCTCAAGTTTGCGAGAGAACGTCGGATTTGCTTCGGTGACTGGGGTTAAATAGGAATTGATGACTTAAGATTTAAGTTAAATGTAGGATTTAGGATGAGATGATTTGAGTTGGGTTTGGTTTAAATTTTTGTTTCAATAATTAACTTTGGGCTTGATTTAATTTCTTTGATTAATTATCTGAATAATTATGATTGGGTTTTTAATTCTTTTGCTTAATTAGCTAAATTGATGCTACAATAATTTCTCCTGCACAACATTTTAAGTTAGGTTGAGAAAATGTATCTTTTTGAATATATTCTGTTCGGAATTTGAGAAAACTTGAAATACCAAAGTTATAGATTTTATTGTCAAGGTTTCAGAGGATTTAACCTCACTTTAATTTGATTTTCCAACGAAAAAATATGATTAAAAAGGTCCTAGGGAGTCTGCAGTTTTCCCGTAAGACTCGATAAAATTACCGAATGAAATTCTAAATTTTACTGGGAATTGTGCATCCCGAATTTCATAGAACTCACAATATGAAAGTTGTAGATTTTATTTTTATCTTTCTGTCAAATATTTATTTGTTTAGATTAGAGTTAGTATGAGAGGGTTATGATCGAAATACTAACAAGTATCTAATTTATTAATTTAATTATTAAATTCGAAAATTTTAAAATTATTGATAAATTTTATCTTAGTTCTATGAAAATTTAAAAGCGAATGATAACATTAGGTTAAAATTTATTAGATTCAAAGAGTCAAGAGGCTAATACCGAGTCCTCCGAACAAAATAAAAGTGCGGATTCCTAGACTTAAGTATTTTTTTTATTTCATTTTTGTCATATTTATTTAATTGTTATTCATGTTGAATCGAACACGTTGCTTAGGAATTAGGATTTTAAATAGTTAATTCTTTTCAAATTGGTCATATGGTTTAAATATGACGAGTGATATGCATGACATGAATAAAGTGAAGAAAAAATATATAATTAAATGAATTCTCATATCTATAAGATAGACAAATTGGACACATAAATATTAAAAATGCAATGTCAAAATAAAAGAAGTGAATCATTGTTTGATGGATTTTCGCAATGACAGCATATCAAAACAGATGCTGATATGTATATTGCATATCGGGAGGTATATCTTGGGTCTTTCAGACCCCTCAACAACGTGTGGTTTGCATGGATTCACAGCACAGGTCCAATCTAAGACCGAGTGGATTCTCCTCTTAGATGATAGCCAAGATACAAGAGATGGAGTTCCTTTCCGGTGAGGTATCCCTCTCAATTTCTTGGATGGATTTCCGAGTTCGAAGAGGCTAAGGATGTGAAGTTGACTCATATGGATTTCTGAGTAATGAATTAGAGCATTTGAATAAGTTGGTTTTTGGTGAATTCTTAAGCCAGTATATTAAGATAAAAGTTAAAATACACTAAATTGAATATGAAGTGTAATATTATATTGTTGGTATCAAGATATTATATGTAGAAATGTTAATATTGATTGCATGACTAAAATAGTCGCATCATATTGAAAAAAATAAGAATTTTACTAAACTCTAGGTTGGAACTAAATCTCGCATTGAGAGAAGTTTGATCTGTCATCCGTACCACTTTATTTGTGGGTTCCAAGTGATGAAGAAAGTGAGGCAGTGGAAGGACAACAGGAATGAGGATTTGTAGGAGTTCTAATATTTTGCCATTATTTTTTTGTTTTATTTAGTTTAATTGAAGTTATTGTAATAAGGAGCAAGCATGACAAAAATCTTTATTTAACCATGACCATCCTTTCAATTTTATTAAACTCTTTTCTATCATGATGATTTAATAAAATATGATATTTATTTTGATTATGTTATTAATAATATATGTGATGTGTATATACGTCTTATATATGATACGTGACGTGTTGTCTCATGGTGTAACAATTTGTTCTAATTAAAAGTTCGGGAGTCAACTTATCACAAGTAAAAAGTTTGAGAAGTTCATAAGACATTATCTCTTTTAAAGTCGTTAGCAAATTAAGAACCATTTTCACATATTGGGGTTATTCGGCGAGGTAAGATCAATCTTTTGCAACTCTTTTTTAGGATTTTAATCATACCAAATATCATTTCTTAATAAAAATAATGAGAAATTATTTTTATAACTCAAGTTTTGTACTTTTTATTTCCACTCTAACATAAGATATATATATTTTATTTCTAATAATATAAAATATAGATATTTTTATTCTTAAGTATAAATATTTAAAAAATATATATATAAATACACTTAGGCCTTATTTGGTTTCAACCCCAACCGTGGGAAATGGTTGGATTTCTAACCAAACCACACAAAAGTTCCCACATATATTTGATTGGCATTATATTAGTGCATGGGAATGAAAAAAAAATTCCCATCTTGTTTCCCAACTCTTCACAAAATGGTGAGAAAATTTTTATTTGGTTGGTAACCAATTTTTAAATTTTTAATCAATGTTTTATCTTATAATGAATTTTATTTTATAGTTTTATATATAAAAAAACAGATATTTCCGTAATAATTCTCATAATACAACGGACGATCACGTTCTCATTATCATTCTTATATGCGTTTGTAAATATAAATTTTCATAAATTTATTTTTAAATTTTTATATTCATACAATTTCATTCCGCATAAAATTATGACAAACGAATGCGTTTTTCAGAGTGTAGAATAAACTAACATGTTGAATAATTCAAACACTCTAACCATACTCACCAGATCCGCTATCAAATCAGCAATTGACATGTGGCCACACCAACCATCCAAAGCTTTCTTAATCCTTCACCAGTCACCAGAATCTCCAAGTCAAGATCCACAGAAAATAGTCAACAGCTCATAAAGAAAAAAATTGTCTACCAAAATTTAAGGACAAAATTATAAATTACAAATCTATTAATTAAAGATTGGACTTTTTTTTTTTTATTTACTCTGCTATGCCACATACTGTGTATTTTCATTTATGGAACTTTGTTGTTTTCTGCTAGCATATACTAACTAACGGTTCAATTTTTATTTGGGTTTTTTTTAAATAATGCATTTAATGTTTGTGTTGTTCTTCTATGAATTAAAATTTTCATCAAAAATTATATTTTAATAACCTTCCATAGATAACAAAGTATGTAAAATGTTTCTTTTTTTTTTTCATTTCCCTTCCCATTCAAATGTTCTGATTTCTTCTAGGAAACTAAGTTTAGAATTCGGCTTAAAACTCCCTTATTATGCACCACAAAATAATTTTGAGAGGAAAAGAAGGAAATGAAATAGTAAAGAAAAGAATGAAAAAAGTGTCAAAAGTTACTTCACCTCCTCTACATTTCTATACTCCAATTTAAAGAGAATAAAATTAATTCATTTGAGAAATAGAGAAGATGAATTTTTTTTCTCTTTTCTTCCATTTTATTAAATTATGGACTAAATAATATTAATTTTGTTAATTTTAGGAGTTGAATCCCTCCTCTACATTTTAACCGTTTTACATTCAAAAATGGTCCGAGTCTCGTGTGCCACGTCACATCCTGAGATTTCCGCAAAAAAATTCACACAAAAAAATGAAAAATCATAAGAAATTTTTCTGAAAAAACAAAACAAAAGGCACGAGGTCGGGGGGACAGAACGGGGGGCGTTCCAACGTTAATCGGACCATATTTCTGTCCGAGGGATATAATCACCGTTGGATCATCAAATCTGATAATTCACACGATGATTAAAGCGGGGAGCAAACTTCTTATACGAATCTTAATGGCATCGGACAGTTTTCTGATCATTGGACTAAAGATTGGTGAATGGCGTTGGAACTCCCCCCTTGGGAAGGGGACACACAGAAAGCTACTGAAACCCACCTCCTCCATCACCTACCCCCTTGGTTTCCTTCGCCTTTAATTATTCCCCTCCACCTCCACCTCCACCTCCACCTCCACCTCCACCTCCACCTTCCCCTTCCCCTGTGAGCTCTCTCATCATTCGTTCCTCAATCCTACTCTCTCTACCAACACACTAACCCCGCTAATCATGCATCTCATCAACAAAATCAAGGAATCCACCAATTCCGACGACAACCATGTCATCTTCTCGTTTGAGTACTTCACACCCAAATTCCCCAGATCAGCCACCCCCGAGGCGCGCGCCGAGATCTGCGACGCCTTCATCGCCAAGGTCGCTCGCATGGCGGCGCACGGCGCCTCCTTCTGTGACATCACGTGGCGACCGACTAGTGCTGACGCCACTGTCGATCTCGCCGGGAGGATGCAAACTGAGATCGGCGTCGACACCATGATGCATCTGACGTGTCTCGGCATGACGCTCGATAAAATTAACAAGGCAATAGATGGCGCCAGGGCACGTGGCGTTAGCAACATTCTCGCACTTCGAGGAGATCCGCCGGTTGGTGCACCGGCTGATGCGGTGGAACCGGCCGATGTGAATGGTAAAGGTGTGCCGGTTTGCGGGTTGGATCTGGTGGAACATATTAGATTGAGGCATGGTGATTACTTCGGTCTCGCGGTAGCTGGATATCCAGGTTGGCATGAATTGGATTTACATTTTGTGCTTTATCTTAGCTCAATTGGTTCAATTTAGCTCATAAAGGGAAGTTAAATTGTGTACATTGCAAAATTGAGGCCATTTAGATGTTTTCTTGCAAATTGGATAGATATTGGGTGTGAATTGCAAACAAGGAAAGACAAGGCTTTTTCTTGGTATGGAATAATTTTGATAATGACCGCACCAGATAGAAAAGGTGGGAAAATGAAAGAGCAACAAAGCTTTTATTCAAAGTAGTGGTAGAAAAGGAAATTTTGAGAATAAGCTACTAGCCACGCAAAATAAATTTTCACAATACCCTACAAGCTCACTGCCAATTTTCTTATTGATTTTTATATGCCCATGTTGTTTTTCTTTAAATTTGGTTTGTCCAAGGAGATCTGATTCTCTTTCTCTATGAATAAAACAGAAGTGCTTTTGTCCTTATTTGTTGCTTCTTTGTCTTGCATTGACAAATTACCTAATAGCGGCGTTAACTTTTGCAAAACTGTTATCTTAGAGGCACATCCAAGCAAGATACTTGAAGGAAGCGATGTAGCCACTAAAGAAGGATATGAAGAAGACCTTGTGTATCTGAAGAAAAAGGTAGATGCAGGTTCCGACTTCATCGTGACACAATTGTTCTTCGACATGTCTTTCTTTTTCAAATTTGTTGATGATTGCCGAAGAATCGGCATCAAATGCCCAATTGTGCCAGGAATACTCCCGATTGTCAGCTACCGGAGCTTTCAGACAATGACAAAGACATGCAGGTATAGATTAATTCTTTCTGAGCATAATGTTAATTTTTCATTGTTTCTTATTTGTGCCATGAATACTCCCAAGACTGCTTGATAATACAGGAGTCAAGGAGATTGGTTCTTATTTGTTCAAATTTGAGAAAGAAAAAAAAAGAGAAAAATGAATAGGTGTATGATTTAATCATATTGTTGTTAGACAAATAATTTCAAGAGTTTGACCATCAACCATAACCCAACTTAAATAACTGAATGCGTTCTGATTTATGATGCCCAGAAAAAGGATTAACAAAAGGATAATTAAAACCTCAATTAACAGAATTATTTTGAATAAAACATCCATCTAATTTGTGATATAAAAAATGTATATTACAGAAAAGAAAAAAAAAGCATACCTAGATCACGATAGTTTATTGGTTGGTTAGTCTATTGTCTATACTGCAGAAAATTTCTGATGTTTCAGTAACACTCAATTCTACAGCAAAAGTAGACATTTCTGTTGTTAAATGTTCTTCTAGTTATTGCCAATACAAGCTGGCATATTGAAAGTTCAGGTAGCATTTTGACATTTCTGAACCATACTGACAGGACAAAGGTGCCAACAGAGATTAGAGAGACAGTGGAGAGGCTGAAGTCAGATGAGGCAGCACTAGCTGCATATGGGTTGGAGCTGGCAACAGAGATGTGTGCAGAGATCCTTCGACGTGGGATCAGGGAACTGCACTTTTACACAATGAACCGTGAGGAACCTACCCTTTCAGTGTTGCGGCGTCTCGGGTTAGTTAAAGGAGGCGAGAATGGGACCGTGCCTAGGTTGTTGGCAGTAAAAGATCAGACAGAGGAGAAGAAATTGGTGGCCAATGGTGCCAAGAATTTGATACCTGCTTAAAAGAGACCTCTAGAGGAGAGGATACGAAATTGGCAATAATGGTGCCAAATATTTGGTACATGCCTAGAAATACATTTTTATTTGTTGGGGGGGGGGGGGGGGGGTATAAGGTAGTAGGTATTGATTACTTAATCCCAAAAAAGTATTACGTATTTGATTACAGCACTGTTGTTTGTTTGTCTGTCTAATAATCCATTTTTAATCACAGTTGGTCATTTACTTTTCCTTGAGTATGCTGAAAGGGCTGTGGGCAATAAGGGATGGTCTTGGTGTAACGGTGTTGTATTTTTTTTTTTTCTTATTTAACGCTACATGGATTTTGACACATTCTTTTCTATTGAAATATTATATGACGAGCATCTTTGTTTTCTCCAAAGTTTGGTGAGCAGTTAACCTGCCTTCATCAGAAAGTACTCATTAGATTAAACAGATAATATTCATTAAGTAGTGAATTTGTGGCTGAAATATATGCAAAATGAAAGAAAAAATTATCGATGGAAAGAAATGATATTTTGGTACAAGGAGTTTCGCCTTTCAGGAATAAATGAAAGTTGGAGACAGCGATTATGCTACCACTGCACATTTATTAAACGAGACTATGTGAAGTCAATGCCCTTCACTGATTGCTATTCCAGGGTCAATGTTTGTTATGGACAGTTTCTGAATGAATGACCATGTGATACACCCCATATATTCAGCAGTAATTTAGATCAAAAGTTGAAGTGTAAGCTTGACTCCAAAGTCTCGGTCTCGGTTTAGTCATGATATAGGACAATAAATTCTGCATGAAGAAAAAACAGACAAGTTCTTTTCAAATACAAGGCACCGTAGTTCGTCAAGATAACAACGTTTAATTAGATTTAAGCTCAAGAATCTATACAAAGTACAATGCTAAAGAAATTGCAATCGTGTGCCATCCTAACACAATTTCTCAACTTCAAATAAAACATCATACAACGCAACTTATTTCACACCTACTGATGTACAACACCATATAAAACACACATCTAAAATTGATTAAGAAAAAAAAAAAAAAGAGAATTTCTAACAACAATCACCGAGTGTAAATGGGTCACGGTTCTGATGAGGCGGAGCTACTTCATATGAGTTAGCTTCTTTGAAATAAAGCTCATCTTTTATTCATGCGAGGCAGAGTTTCATTCCTTGATTAAAGTAATGTGCACACATGACTGGATTGCAGCTATCATATAAAAAAAAGATACTGTGTAAATCTATGACCATGTCTCGATATTGAAGCGACCAGCCTTCTCGAGAGTCTTTAACCACCTTGCTGCCGACTCTCTTGACACAGCATTCTCCTTTGCAACAACCTCTTCTAAAGCCTCAGTGACATCAGCTGGCATCTTGGTCGATGAACCCGCCACATAAATGGCAGCACCCTCATTCAACAATCTCCACACCCTAGCACTCTCTTCTCTTATTTTATGTTGCACATATACCTTCCTTTCTTGCTCCCTAGAAAAGGCCATGTAAAAACCACCGCCTCTTTCCTCTGACAAAACACCTTCAGCTGATGAATGGGCCAGCCAGAAGTCCTTGTAGAGAAAGTCGGTGTCACGGGTCCGGCACCCAAAAAAGAAGAGGATCGGAGCTGTTGGTTCAACTAGGTTCTGCATAGCTCGCTCCTCGATGAAGGCCCTAAACGGTGCGCAACCTGTGCCCGGCCCAATAAGGATCAGAGGAACCATTGGTGGAGGTATTGGGAGGGTACCACGTTGGATCCAAGAAGGAACAAGCGCCTCTGTTAGAATTAGAAGGCATTGTTAAATTGAGGTTTTCTGTCTGAAAACTGAGTCAAATATTCTATAAACTTTGCAAACTGGACTTTCACATTTCTGAGATTTACACCAGCAATTCACGAATGACTAAACATTTACAATTTTCATGACAAATTTCTTTCTCATGGATCGATGATTACAAAGCACATCAAGTTCAAAGTTTTGACATGAGATTATTTATAGGACTTCAAGTGTGCTCACTCAAAACCTCGATGTATGAGAACACAACATATAGAGAACAAAGGGGGCACAGGACCCTACTCATTCATTTTTTCCATAGAATAAAAAAGAACATAAGCAAGATCAGCTCTCAATTTTTCGTTTAGAAAAATGGTAAGAAAAGTGGTTGTTTGTGTATGTTTGAAGTTAATAAGGTAGTTTAGATTTGGACCATGCACTAAAACACTGTACAGACAGTATAGTTTAGTGTTATAGAAGAAAGTACAAGCAGGACCGGAGCCAAGTAATGCTAGGGAGTGACACTTGTCCTCTAGCCCCAAAAAAAATGCAAAAATATGTTTCTCGTACTATGATTTCTTGAAGAAAAAATTTAGTCATATGCTTGTAGAAAAAAAATATTTGCAAAGTTATTGTCTCACCCTAAATTTTTGCCCCATTCTGTGCCATTTCGTGGCTCCACCCCTGAGTACATGATATTCCTAAACGTCTTGGACAAGAAAATGCTGATTTAATGTGTAATCCATGACATTTATTTGTGCATATATGAAAAATTTGCAGAAGGACCCATATCTTACCACATGTTTCCAGAGAAGTCCCTTCCTCTTCACTTCAATACAGAAAAGATACTTTTGAACACTGTTCATTTATTTAACCATTGATAATCACAAGGACCTTTCTGCAAATTTTCTTTTTCAATATAATAACAGAAATTTTTTATGTGTTGTCCTACGAAAGTTCAAAATAACAAATTTAGCCCTGATGTAGCCCTCAAGAACAAGGTAACTTCCTCTGACACAATTGTCACATGTTTTTCATTTCCATGAATAAAATCCTCCCCTTTTCTTGACAATATAATCCAGAAATAGGATGAAGAAAGAGTTGTTTGGGTGTCTTTGGTAGCAAACTGGGAAGCCATTGTCAAGGAGGAAAGTTTTCATGCGTTTTGGGTACACCCAGTGCAGTAAAGACTGCAATGGTACATTTAACTGCCCATTGAATCATACATAGAGGTAAACCATTTTCCTTTGTTACTTAGGAGCATATATAAGATTTCAACATTTTTTTAGGGGTACAAAATCTTTTTATTGAAGAAATGGCATTTCTACAACTAATGTACCTCTATCATTTTTTGGGTCGAGACTAGAGAGCCAAGAAGAGCAAAGCCCATAGCGTTGTCTCTTTAATGGTGTGAGCGATGAGACTACACTCACTGTTAAGTGCACCTGGTTTGGATGAGCCAAAGGAGACGAGGAGATGGAAAAGGATCTTTTCTTTAATGGTGGCACCAGCTGGACTAGCCACTCAAATGGCAGCTCCACTGAAGGAAAATCCTCTAGTACCTGAGGCACAAATCAGTTATATTAGTAGCAGCTATTAAAGATATCAGTTTACAAACTCTTTGCACTGGTATAGTAGTTGTCCATCTACATCAAGTTGAAGTTGATTTGGTAGCCAACTCCTGAGACTATATACCAGTACAGATAGGAAGTCAAAGTAATGCTTGGTATTCAAAAAGTGGTTGCATCTTGGTTGTCAAGTCTGACAAATGAGTTGGTTTCAGTTTATTTATGCACAGTTGAAACTGTAGCCGGGAAACTGACTCAAGCTACTATGACTATTCAAGTGTAAAAGGGATACCTCCAGTACAGTCCTGTGCTCCTTTTGGTTATATTGGTATAGATCATCTCTCCCCTCAGGAGAGGAAAAATACTGTAGCTTCTCCTTTTCATGTTCAGCTGATGCATAGTAGCTCATCACCTAAGATGTATGTTAGTTACTAGGGGTAAAAAGAGGAATTTCATAGCTGCAAAACAAAATTAGCTAAAAACTCGTGAAGCTGTCTGTATATCTAAAAGCAATTATACTACTGTATCCATGCACGATAAGCCTCCCCCCACAAAACTCCAAGAATGTCCCAACTAGCCATCTGATGGTGGGATTTTTGGTATTTTGTAGTCTGTACATTTGTATGAAATATTATAGTATAAGACATATGCATCACTTTGGACTTGCGTTGGTTCCACAAGGACAAGGAATTTTTGCCTATATATCGCATGGCATAGTATAGGAACTATTACTTTTACTGTACCCTTGCTCAGCTTCTACTGGATGAGTGTTAGGGCCAATAAATCTTATGCATTAATCTGTTGCCACATAGAGCAATTAAGAGGGGCAAGAAGAAAAATTCTGGAAAACTGCAACGGAAAAGAGTCAACTTCAATGCTTGCCTCAAAGAAATACCGTCTTGGTGAAGCCGATGCAATGTCCATTGCTCTCGAGATGAAGGTACGGAGTTGGATGGGATGATCCGACGATCCATTCACATACTCATCCAGTGAATCTTTCTCTCCTGACGACGATTCTATCTGAGAGAATTTATTACAATTCTTATACAAATGCAAAACTATATATAGGATCAGAGAAGCAAAACCCGAGATGTAATTTCCCAGGGCTACAAGCACTCCAAAAATTCAAGGATTTAATCTTGTATTGGTAACAGTTCATTGCATTTGTACCGGCATGCAGCGACAAAAACTTCAACAATAGTAGAAGGCATAACACAACTACAGATCCCTATTATTTTCTATTATTAGTTAAGTACTTAACTAATTAGTTCTTTTCTATATTTGCTTTCTGTGTCTTTCCATTTATTACTGCATGTGCTCTTCTGTTGTAAAATTACATAATATTGAGATCTAAGCACAATAATCATACTTGGTCAAGAAAGTGAAGATATAGAAAGCAACATATATGTACAAGCACTACTGGAAAAGGGAATTGCATCACATACCGTGATATAAGAATCAGGATCTAGTTTACACCTTTTTATGAATGCATCAACAAAAGCTGGGTTTTGACCTGGCAAAACTTCTAGCACATCTCCTACCTGATACTCAACAACCTGAATTTTTCACAAAAAGAATGGCCATCATAGGTACATTATTACTTTCTCTTACTAGTTTTAAATAAGGCATACATTATATTGACACAGACATTTGACAACCACAGCAACTGATACATAGCTTATCAAACTAGTTTCAAATAAGAAATATATTATATTGACAACAATAACAAACACACATAGCTTATCAAAATAAAAAAAAAATTATAACTGTACTTATATATGATTTAGATAGGCCGTATATTTGTATATCAATGATATTATCTTTTCTAGGTGTGGTAATGAGCGCCCTTCGTTCTCAGTCAAATGACTTGTGATGCTCTAGCTTGCTAAGGAGGGTAGATATCAAGGTATGTGGTAAGGAAACATCGTCTCTGGCTGCCTTTTCTGTTTATGTTATAAAGTAACAAGCTGACTGCTTTCCAGGCTCCAACTAGAGAGAAAGCAGCCCATCCAGTCCCATTGAGCCTGATAAGTTTATTCCTTTTCTTATTTTATTATTGACAACATAAAAAGACCAGTATAGGGTCAACTGGAAGACCAATTGGCAGTACTTCAAGTGATTTAGTTTATCAGCATTTGATCGATAACTACATGAAACTCAAATGGCAGCAAATTTGATGCATGATCTATCAAAATGATAAAGAAATCATCTATGATTTTAGTTTTTATCTCAAAAAATACTGATCTTGGGCTGACAAATGAAGTCGGTTGTCAATATATCCCTTTCCTCTAAATAACTAACAAACATACCGAAGCCAAGGCTTCTAATACAAATTGGCACACGTTTCTTCCATCATCTCCCTTTGACAATTGTTCGTTCTTCACCTGTGCCCAAAATTCCAAAACAGAATTGCATTGTATGAGACATTGGTAAATAACATACACAAACAATACTACATTGACCTTGCAAGCAAGTGGTTTAGTATGTCTCATAGAGAATAGCAAAAATCAGGTAAACAATACATGAATCAAGTTAGCAAAATTAGGCTTATATGGAAATATTACGAGTTTTTCATCCATCATTTCAGATTTTGACTACACATATGTACTAGCTTGAAATGGGAAAGCCTTAAAAACCAGAAACCAGAAGCTTTTGCATTGAGAAAGAAATACAATATATAATGTGAATTATACCATCTTTAACAAGTAATGTGGCTCTCCATGGTCATGACCGTGCAATGAAGGCGACATGGACCTAGCTCTCTCAATCATATTTTTCACATCTTTCAAATCTAATTAAAAAAAAAAGTTTATAAATGTACCATCATTCAAGAGAAATAAAGCCCTGATAAATGTTCGAACTCAAATTAAGTTTCACATAACAGTAAATTTTACCGGAGATGTGGGAATCGTGTTCTGTTATCCGATTAGAAGGATGATAGATGATTTTGAATTTGGGATGCTCTAACTTTCTCATAGTAGGATGTAAAATTTCTGACATCTCTGGTAGAAGTTTGGGATTGATGTGATTCAATGTCTTCCAGAGGGACATCAACCAAGGGTCAAGAGCACCCTCATATCTACAAATTAAATTGTATACAGAATGTTGCCAAAAGAACAAAAAAAAAAGAAAAAAGAAAAAAGCTATAACCAAGTTTGGACATCTAAAGTTTCTGACGAATTTCACTGACATCAAGACAGCTAAAATTGGATCATAACAATTGGAAGATGACAATAAAATATTTGCAATAAATTCCTCCAAAATCTTTTATATAAACCCGGATCAGAAGGGCTAAGCCTAGTTAACCTCTATTTCAGCAGACAAGTTCAAAAATCGCCCAATTTGTGCCTTGATAGACCCTCAAAATTGAAATCCTCTTTGCAACTAATCCATCACATATACTCATTCCTGACATATATCCGTTTGTTCAGTCAGCAATAATAGAAAAATATAAGGAAATTTCAAACAAAAAGACTTAATATTACCCAGAGGGATGCTGATCATCACCGAGACCTTTTTCAATTATTGGTTTAGCCCCTAAATCCTGAAGCCTTTTATCAAGCTTTTTTGCAGCAAACTGCATAATTTCAATACTTTTGTATTAAGTTATTGACATGAGATTAGTAGATTACAAACATAGCAGCTCATTAGTATGCAATGCGGATCTCATTTATTAGCCAGATCTAATCCAGCCATTAAGGTCATTAATCCATAATAGCTCATAATGATACTGATTTATGTCATCTTATACCAGTCTACATCGCTGAGTAACATATAAGGAAAAATAGAAACAAGACACCAATAAAAAATAATAGCAAAATGATATCCTCAAAGTGTAAAATTAGTATAGGTACTGATCATGAGAAAAACTATATTGAAATGTTTAGAGAATCATACATTGTATTTCTGGTAGCCAGAGTCCCCCAAGCCAAACACAGCATAATGAAGCCCTTCTAACCAACTACGGCCAAGGTTTCTTTTAAGTAGAAACCTCCAAAACACCTAAACACAAAATCAATAAACACATTATAAGATTGGCACAAATACATTATTGCTAAAAAAACATCGAGCAGGGAAAGAAAAAAAGCACACCTTCATAGTATCAGGTGGGTCTCCTTGACCTGTGGTTGATACAACAAAAACAACTGTGCTCTCACTAGGCAAAGAATTCTACATCAGAAATACAATTGAAGCGGATCAATACTTGGTGAGAACTCAATTGATAATTAAAAACTCAGATAATGGCCACTTAACTACCACAATTACTAAAACTGGTAATACTCTAAACTGTCGTACATTGCAATTCTTATCTAACACTTGGCTTGACCACTGGTAAAATGGCATCCACTAAGCACTTGCCAGATAGTCTCAAAACAAAGTCATGGCAGTAGGATCAGACTCAAGTAAAGAAACGAAGGAAGAACAAGGTCAAACATGAAGAAATCATGGAAACACAAATGATAATAGACAAGATCGATACCGGGTCAAAGTGATCCATGGAGAGGACCTCGACGGAGGGGCAACCGCCATGCTCCGCCTCTCGTCCGACGCGCTCGGCGGCGTCCATGGCGTTTCCGGTCTGCGACGCGTAGAGCACCAGCAGCCGCTTCTTCTTCTTCCCCCCCTCCATCTCCATCTCTCGCGCCGATACCGGAATCAACAGTCGGGCCCGCATTTCAGTGGCTATATATCCGGGTTACAAGCTTCGGATCGGTTGGGCTTGGAATTGAGCATTGAATTGAGATGGTTGGTTTTATTGGGCTGGAGTTGGAGATAATGCAGCCCACTAAGTGGCAATAATTTTTTAATGTAAGGAAGCATTTACTTGTGGGGGAGCACATGGATTTTTGAAACAAGGACTTGTAAAATAGTATAGTATATACAGCTGAGGATTTAAGCTGTTTGGATGGATTTGAATATTGTATTAAATTGATTAATGCTAGAGAATAAGAAGAAAAGTCAGATGCAAACTTCTGTTTTTTAAAAAAGAAAAAAAAAAGCTGGAAGTTTGTAGAGGTGTTAGGCAAAATGCATGCAGTAAAAACAATCCCTTGGACTTTGATTTGGGTCTTCAAAAATTGCAATTGGAAGCATGTATGATTGTTTTCTAAACAATAAATAGATCAAATAACAAATGCTTCACCACATCAACTAAATTCAGAACCATCATTTCTTAGAGCAGGAGTCTTAAATTCCTTTTACACCCACATAATGCAAGGCCAACAATGATCAATGCAATGTTAGAAGTCCATGCCATCCTTTTTTTTTTTTTGGTAATCCAATTTATATATGATAACGGAGACATTGGGATATTTTAAATTACAGTTCTCCCTTAGTCAGGTAAGTTGCACTACATTAACATAAGGTCATAAACAAATAAAATAAGAAGAATTCCAACATCCTACAAAGTCAAAATTAAGACAAAGCAGATGGGAAGGTGCAACTAAATTGTAATCTTGTGATTTCTAATAAGACCAGACTACCTATATATATATATCACCTTCACTTCATGCCATTGAGTTGCAAAATTAATTAATGTACATACATACATTTAAAAAAGAACAATAATACAGGTGGAACGATTAATAATATCAGATTTCTCTTAGAATTAAGAATAGAAGGGAAGAAAGAAACAAAAGGACATCTGATTTCTTAATAACATCTCCAAGACCAACAAATACCTAAATCTTAAGTTTTTATATTTAGTACTTGACTGATGTATTGGAGAGCTGACTTAGACATGTCAAGAATCAGTATATAGCTAAGAGACTAACAAAATGTCCGAGTGTTAACGCGTAAGGTATCAGTGGCCAAAATTTGTATCCTAGGTCTATGTCCAAAACTATTTGCATTGTTACAACACGATCGTTTCAACTCAGTTAGATCTAATTTTTTAAACTTTTACCAGTAGCCCGAAATCTCTCAACAAAGCTCCTAAGCCTCTTTCCTTGTCCAATACTGGTCAACCAACTTACAAGCACATCCATAGTTACAGAATTCGGGTAACACTGCTCTTGCAGCATGTGATCCATAACCTCAAAAGCCTTCTCTGGCATTCCCTCTTCTCGCAATCCCTTAAACAATGCATTGTAGGTCGTCACGTTTGCATCTACACCCCTCTCTTTCATCTCATCCATTAACGAAACTGCCATCTTCAAATCACCCTTTTTACACAAAGCATCTATCAAAGTATTGTATATAACAGTGTTAGCCTCCAACCCTGATTCTTCCATGGACCGGAAGAAATTCAGTGCCTCTGCAACTTCACCAGTTTTACACCAACCATGAATTAAAGTGCCATAAGTGACCACCGAAGGATGAATCTTGTTATCCTTCATTTTATGCAGCAATCCTGTAACGGTTGAAAAATCCCCAATCTGACAAAATGAGGCCAGCAAAGTATTGTAAGTGCATAAATCAGGTCCTAGACCTGCTTCTATCATTTCATCGAGCACCTCATGTGCCTTGTCCAACCTTTTCTTCTTACAGAAACCATTAATCAGTATGTTGTAACTTCTCAAATCGAGCTTATATCCAGCTTCCTTCATAGAACAGGCAATAGAATATGCATCTTTCATACGACCTGCTTGGGTCAAACCCGATATCATAGTGAAATATATAATCCTGTCCGGTTTAAGCCCATTATTGACCATCTCTTGATGCAAACACATGGCCTTTCCAACATTGTTTGAATGGAGAAACGCACCAATTAGCGTACTATAAGTGACTTGATCAAATTTGACATCAGTTCGTTCAGCTTTTTTATTTTTGAAGAAATCAAATGCCGTACCAAGTTGGTCATTTCTACATAAGCCGGATATTATAGAATTTAATGTATACACGTCAGGGGAAATTTCATCCGCCTCCATTTTATCCATCAAGTTCATAGCCGTGCTTATATCTCCAGTCTTGCATAGCCCATCAATCAGTGTATTGTATGTGATTCTGTCGGGCTTACACAAGTGGAAAGTTTTCATCTTTTCAAACACTGATAACCCCTCTTCAACTCTATAATCTTTACAGAGACCGTCTATTATTGAATTAAATACGATGGTATCTGGTTTCACATCAGAATCTGGTTTTGTCATTTCTTCGAGCACCTTGAGTGCACCGTCCACCTGGCGTGATTTACACAGTCGATTGATAACAATTCCGTAGGTAAACACATCACCGTGAACGCCCATTTCTCTCATCTCACGAACTAATTGATTCATTCTTGCTGAATCTTTCTCCCTTGAGAACCCATTAAGAATCAAATTAAAAGGACGAGCATCAAGAGCACCGCCTTTTTCTTTCACGGCTCGAAGAAATTCAAGTGCTTCAGAAGGGCCTACATGTCGGCAGAGATTGGAGACTATACGAGTGAATTGATTGGTGTCAGTGGGGAAAGATCCGTTCTTGGCAAGGTTTATAAGGAGTTGGGTTGAGTGAGGAAAGAGATGGTGGGTTTGCCGAGATAGAGCAGAGAAAATTAGGGGAGAAATGGTGGGGTCTGGATTGGGTTCAGATAGGAGGAGAGATAAGGCTTGGGACTGGCGTGTGGGGTCAGGCGAGGTGAGAAGATGGCGGAGAGAGGCGGAGGTTGTGGTGGCGGCCGCAGCTGAACTTCCAGAGACAGAAGCATAGTGCGACGATAAAGAGCGAATATGGAAGGAGGCGAGACGGGATTGTCGACAGAGATTAGAAGCTATTTTCATGGAGATTAGTGAAGAATGAAGAGGGGACGAACAAGGTTGAGCGAGACGAGAAGCAACTCCTTTTTGTTTGATTCTTCTTTTTTAGCGATGGGTTTTCTTCCCTTCTTTGAGGAGAGATGGGTTTTCTTTGAATAGTGGTATGATGTTAGAGAAATGTCCGTAATTGCAAACTTCCAAGATCAGACTAACCTCTCATCGGAATTAATTAGCTTTTTAATAACATTAATTTATATGAGTCCTAATTTATATGAGCAGGATTCAATGTTTTTAATTTTATTTTTTTGTCTCCAGTATATCTCTAATTTTTAATTTTTTTTAATTTTTTTTAATAATAAAAATTTTAAAACTAAAATGTGAAAATAAAATTATTATGAGCGGAGATTTCTTGACAACTATTGTTTTGACAATCTCGACGATAGATTTTCAAATAATTTCAATAAAAATCTTAAAAATTTATAAATATATTCTTTAACTTATAGATCGATTGTGTTTGAAATTTCGTACAATTTAAATATTTTTTGATGCTTCATCAAAGACCATCAAAATTATATAACATTAACAACGGTTGATATTTAATGGTGTTTGATGTAATATCAAATGACTCTTAAATTATATGAAATTTGAAACACAATTAATCTATAAATTAAAAAATATATTTATCAAATTTTTTTCTATTTTTAAGAATTTTTAAAATTTATTTAAAAATTAGTTGTCAAAATTATCAAAATAATAATTATCAAGAAATCTCCTCCCAATTTCTATATATGGTTTTTTTTCTCCACATATATAAGAATTATTAACTTTCTACTTTTTATTTTACATAAATTAATAAGTTAAAAATCATCATTCAGAAATTATGGGCATCATTTTATACTCTGTCATAGAGGATCCCATACTTTGTATGGCCAAATCACTATCAAGCCCCATCATATCCCCTTAAAATTATGTAATACTAATACCACCAAATTGCTGCTGGTTTTTAATTAAGAGAGAAGCTCCATGCATATCTATCTAAAAAGGGATCAACGCTTAATTCATCGCCATGCTTGAATTTTCGTACCTATCAAATATATATGATTTCGTGTTGCCAAAACAGACTTCAGGTGGAAGTCACGTTATCGATCTCACGCCTATCTTATCTTAATTTGTTCCATACTATTGTCTAAACCCTAAAATAGTTCTCAATTATCTGGTTAATCTCCACAACATTAATTAATTCTGAGTGTTGTCTTTCCATGCACAGAATTGGTTAGGCAAATCTGGCAGGAAGTTGTTGAAACATTTGGAAAGCTGATCGATCAGCTTCAAGGCGCTTCACACTCACACTCTCACGTGTGCATCTTCAACTTCATGTTCAAGTTTAATTTGCAAGATGATGGAAATTGGGGAGGTTATTGATTCTTGTCTGAAAGTGTTTCTCCCCGTTGCACCAAACAGTTTTGCCATATTTGGTTATTAATGGAGATGATGGAAATTGCTTGTCTTTTCAAGAGAGAAACACTTTTGGGAGGATATGGTAGTACTGTGCTTGAAAAATATGATCTATTTTATTTTTATTAAGCCAATTATCATGGTTGTTAAACAATCAATGTACGTCGTCAAATATGATCTATTTTTTTTTTGTCATTTTTTGTATAATATTTTGAGTTTATAACTTTCAAATCACAGTAAAAATAATTGAACGTCCTAATTGACTGCAGCTTTATTTATGTGAGCATAATCTTATAGACTTTGTGGTAACTTTTGGGGCAAAGTGTAACAGAATTGCAGTCTTTAATTATATAAGATGGATGCTTAATTCCCTTATATATAGCCCTTCCATGGTTATTTCATGAAGGATTACTCCAAGCATTCTAAAATTTTCATAAGGTGTGAGAAGATTATTTCCGGCGTTTATTACTTTTCGAATATTTTTTTGAGAAATTAAACCTGAATCTTTTCATAGAGAGGCAAATTTATTTATTACCATTTGTGCTAAATTTGTAGTTTTGATGTGAGAAGATTACTAATCTTGCAAAAGACAACAATCAAATTAAAGCGAATTAATTTCTTTAGACCACAAATGCCTGAGGTACTTGCTGTGTTTTAAAAGGTGAGAGTTCTAGCTACCTCTTCGTGCATGTTAATAGATGAGCTATTTCAACTACCCAAATCTTAGTTAACTAATTTTCTGACAAGATGTGGTAATTTAGCACTACTCTGTTTCCAATGGTTAATTTGCTGACAAGAGATTTACTATTGTTAATGGAATTAATAGAGAGAGAATCATGAGTAAACGAGATGAGTCATCAATTTGTAGTTGTACAGTCAAATAAATGAATAGTTATTAATTATATATAACGGTGCATTAATTTCATTCATATAAGGAAATTGAAATGGTACGAGTTGGCCAGTTGGAAGCAGAGACGCCACGTATCAGCCGTTAAGTAACGTTGAAGCTCTCATTTTAAAACAGATTAATTCCGAGGAAACCACAAATCTCTCCTGTTATAGAATACTGGAGAGACCAATTTCCTTGGCATTTTTATGGTTTCAATGGTGCATTATATTGGTAAAGGACTACTTCTTCAGTAACTTTGACTGGAGAGAATAAGTGTTTTTTGGAGCCACTCGTGGCAGTTGAACAGAAAGATGGTGGTTGAGATCTTGTTGGTTCTCTCTCTATCCCACTCTCTCAATCTCTCCTCTCTACCTCTCTCTCTCTAGCCTCTTTTATCTTGTTCAGTGTAGTTGATTCTTCTCACCATCTTCTCACCTTCCACTTTTATCTAGACACAGACAACATCTCTCTCTATCTATCTATCTTTCTCTCTCTCTCTTCCCTCCTGAACAAAAGATACAATCTTGACCCACCATTATTTTGCTTCTATAAAACCAAAGGGTCATCTACTTTTGGCTAGCGATTGATACTGGTACGGTACTAATTTCACTAACAAAAATTTTGATGGAACAACACTTGGAAGAACAAGCGCAACTACCACCAAACATACCATACAACTTCTCGCCTCTCCTTGCACCGCCTAGTTCATCATCGCAATTCAACCCTCTGAATATTGCAACCGATCAACCGGTACCGGCGATTGACTGGGCCTCACTTCTGCTATCAGCTGGTGCTGCAGCTGGCACTGCAGCTGGCACCCAGCATCCAGTCCAGCAGGGATCACTGCTAAATGAAGAAGGCGAAGAAAATGGTGCGAGTGGAAGTAGTGGCAGTAGCAGCAAGGAGAAAGGAAAGGGAACAGGGAGGGGAAAGAAGGTGACCCGGCCAAGGTTTGCGTTTCAAACAAGGAGTGCAAATGATATACTAGACGATGGATACCGGTGGAGGAAATATGGTCAGAAGGCTGTGAAGAATAGTTCATATCCTAGGTTTGTGTCGGCTTTTTAATCACACCAATTTTGTCAGTACAGACTTGGCATGTTCAGATGCATTGCATATATATGTTTGACATCACTAACGCCTAACATTTTGACAATTAACATATTATTTTCAAGTCAAATGTTTATACTTTTCTGGTCTCTGGTTAGATTCCGGGCAGCTAATCAAGCGTTTAATTCGTCTAGACTTAAACAAAAATAGAACTTGTCTAGTTTCCTTTTTTGTAATGTTATTATCTAAGATATTTGGCTAACCATGATTATGACTAACCATTAATTAGCCAAGTCTAGATACCATTTTGTTACAGTCAAAGCAGGCTAGCAAAACCTATAGGATCCATAGCACACACAACTGCCAGAACCCCAGTATCTCTTGATGCACCCTTGTAGTTAACCTTTTGTTTCAAGTAGAATTAGGACCTAGGATATATATGTAGTACCGTGCGCAATTGTTTGTTTTTATGTATAACTCGATCAATGAATTCTTATCAACATTCAATGATTATTAATCATATGCTAGTTCATGATCATAATAATATATGTTAATTTACTAATTAATTAATAGGGTATCAGTAACCCTGATCAGTATTTTAAGTCAGTCTCTGCCTCTCATATTCATATATCTAATATAAATCCATTGTTATTGTCAACTCTGATCACCACTTCAATTATTTTCCTCTTCCGTGTCATTTTTCCTATTTTAGCAGTTGTTTATGACTATATGTCATTAGTAATTATGTAATATGTGCTTTTCGTCGCCTAGCCAATGTCAGAAAAATGGCAATGAATAGGATATGCAGACAACTAACTCTCACGCTCCAATTAATAATGGCAATTTTCCAAAATAGGTGAAAGATTAGGAGATATGTACTTCTGAAGTGATCTTCTAAATTAACTTAGTGATAGCTAAAGGAAATTAACTTGTGTCACAGTATACACTAGATCATATATATGATGTTTAAGGTTCGTGATACTTTAGCTGAAGCAAATGCTACTATATATATGTCTACTACCTAAACATATATATGCATGCCCATGCATGGCTACGTAGGAAGCACTAGATTTTTAAGAAATGGCTCTGTATCTTTCTCTAATTCCAACACACACACCCCCCCCCCCCCCCCCTCCAAAAACCCCAAAAAATACACAGGCGCCTAACCCTACCATAAAATGAACGAACAAAAAAGAAGAAGGATACAAGGACACGTGCGCATTGATGTAATGCAAATTCCATCCCTTGTGCACATCAGCCCAGAGCACCCCCCCCCCCCCCCACCCCAACCAATAAAGCCATTTGTGTGGGGTCTGTGCATCAGTGATGGTGGATCGATGAACTGGGGAGGGGAGAGGGGTGGACAATGTCGGGGGCAAGTATATCAGTCCCCATTAGGATTATAACTCGAATGTGTAGATGCATTTGATTTAGGGTTTTCAATTTCAATAATTATATGGATTGCCTTGCATGCATATAATAATTAACTTCTTAGGCAATGCAATTATGTTAGCTCATTCTGCTTTGTGATTGTGCTGTGTGTGTGTAAAAACACTTAAATTGCTTATCATCAATTAAGTTTTCTAGCATGCAAAAGCCTAAATGTAATCATATGCCTAATGTAAATATTTAAGATTTATTTATGCAGGATTTTTATCGCACTATTTGTACTCTTGAATATATATAGAACTTTGGTTGTTAATCACTGTAAGAAAAGATCAAATGAAGATAGCTAGGCGGTGCATAATTAGGAAATAGGATAAAATATGAAACGTAAGATAAGCTGCACTAATTATGTCTATATTGATATATTCTCTGTATGTTTGTTTTGTTTTTAACAATGTTTACATATTATTGATGCAGGAGCTATTATCGATGCACGCATCACACATGCAATGTCAAAAAGCAGGTCCAGCGTTTGTCGAAAGACACAAGCATCGTAGTAACGACGTACGAAGGAGTGCACAACCATCCCTGTGAGAAGTTGATGGAGGCATTGAGTCCACTAATCAAGCAAATCCAGTTTCTTTCTCAGTTCTAGATTAATTAATTAGTCTTACAAAACCTCCCAGTTTAATTAACTATATATATCTGAGTTTGTTTGTGTAATTTAGAATGTTGTTGCATAAAACCCAGTGCAACTTTAGAATACATGTTGTGATCAATTGTATAAAATTAAGGTGCTACAAAAATGTACAGCTGGAAAGAGAAAGATATATAGACATTGCAGTCTTGCACACAAATGTACTTTTTCATCTTCAGTTAATTACTTTTTAATTAATTATACTATAGCTCGTTGATGTATTCCCTGTATTCTGTCATTGATTTGATGATGCAATTTGTGGAGAACTAATTTTAGCATTACTCCAAGCCTATTTGCTCGAAATAGGCTGACATCTGCGTTCTATATATGTTCACAGCCTGCTCGAAACCTCCTCGCACCTATTTCTCAGCTGCACGAAAACACGCTTGCTCTGGACTAAAACACCGGGTATATACCCATTGCAGAGGTACCCTTCCAACACACCGCAAAAACACAGGTTACCCTTGCAGAGGAGGCGGCGCATCTGCCGGCACAACAGGACGCACACAGATGAAAGGCGCTAACGTAGAAATTTCACATGAATTAAGAATTTTAATTATTCCATAACATGCTTGTCTTTGTGTCCTTAATTCCCCTACCTCTGATCTTTTCTGCTTGGCGTTTTCCTTCTCATCTTATTTTTCCTGATCTAATAAAATGAAATTTACATAGTAGGCATCTAGCCTGCTACATCAAAAAAAAAATATCAACATTAACTACGATTAACAGTCTTCTTATTTTTAGAAAAGTGCTATATATTTATCACATAAAGGTCATATACATAAATATATAACTTTGATATTCTTTCTCCTCCATTATATTATGTAAGACAGTAAAATATAATATAGGAATGCCTTAACTAAAATATAACTGCTTGTCTATGGCATATATTTGATGAACATATATCGATCAGTTACTAATCCGAATTCCGTTTTCTTAATTTTCCGTGCATCATGATCTATTCGGATTTATTGGAAAAATAGGGTTTGTTAATTAATAATTTAATACGTATACGTTACAATATTTTCAAGTATCGAACTGGGCTCCTGATACAGATCGATATCTATAGAATTAAAAGAAGTATATTGAACATGCCCACTTGACTATTTCAAAATGGCACCTTAAAAACAAATTGCTTGAGACTTAACTAGGTAGGCCAAGTTTATAGCTCAATAAAGGCCTGTCAAGATTAATTGTTGTTTTCCTTTCTCAATTTGTTATGACCTTCTTATAACACCATTTCTAATTATTAATATAATGTATCGTAGACCAGTTTGTAGCATTTCTAATTAATTGTTATATTTGAAATATTCATTAATTATTGCAAATTAACCTTTAGTTTTCATGTAGCATTTTAATGATAATAAGAGAAGCTATAATAATATTATTAGGTCTTGAGTACTGAGACTCTGAGAGTCCAACTAATTCATTAGGTTTTGACAATTTAGGCCCTTGAGCCCCTCGCTAGTTTAGTTTGATTGTTGTCATCTCAGTTCTTTTGTCAAATAATATCTTCTTTTGAATTTGACTAACGTGTTTTCATAAATATCTTGGTTAAGATATTTGCGAGTCAAATTTTCAATTTTATATTCAAAAATTTTCGTTTGATACCTTAAAACAAAGTAAGAATATTTTTAGTTTCAATGAAAATGATGAAAATGCTCTAGTTTTATCAAAATAATAATAATAATAATAATAATAATAATAATAATAATAATAATAATAATAATAATAATAAAGCCGGTATTTTACAAGTTTGTTATATAATAATTTTATTGAGCTACTTAGATTAATATTTCAGAGATCGAATTTGAAATTTAACTCAGAAACATTTTGACCGGAATATTTCTGAAAACACGTAATTAGTCAAATTCCTTTCTCTTTTTCTTTTTTGTCTACTATTAGAATACCGAATGAACAAAAAAAACCCATATGTTTTAAGAAATTTGTAAACTATATTAACCATTAGCACGCTCCATCATGAAATTTTATTGTAACAATATACTAAATTGAAAAAATTCTAAACTAATTTTAATGTTATCCGTCTTATTAACTATTTCATAAATAGTATCAAGTGATTCGAATTGTTTGCACTATCCACTTCATGATATGAGATAATATATAAGATCTGAACTCTCTCATCATAAAAGGAATAAAATGTAGTCACCATAAAAAAGCATGTCGCTTTCATAGACGCAAGCATTAGCAAGAAGCAACCAAACAACAAAATCACTGGGCTAGTTTGGAGTCCTATTTTGAATTTTATTTTTATCTATTTGGATTTTTTAAATGATGTTTGAATAACACCAATATTTTCAATTTTAAATATCTAGTAAATATATTTGTTTTCTAAATGCACGAGTTCACGAGAAAATTTAATATATTCATATATATTTTTATTACACATTCAATATCGTTAAGTTTGAAAATGTAAGGTTATAAATATATATATTCATAAAAAACATGTGAGAGTATAAATATTTTTACTTCTACGCATTCAGACACTATCTAAGCATATGAGTCTGAACGCAGAGCGTGAACATATATATTTAGAATCATTCAGTTTCGAATTTAAATAAAAATAAAGATATTTGATGAATTAATAACCATACATGCATCCATTTAGATATTTTTACAAACACATACAGTCAGAAAATATGCATAAAATTATCAAGAACATTGTTGTCATACATTTAGAACAATTGCAAGAGACAGAAAAATATTTTTGTTAATATTTCTACATATGATTACATTAGTTACATGGTTACAAACCACTGACTAAGTCATATATCTCTATAGTTTATAGAAGGAGATTTGAATTCACAGTTTTTGCATCTAGAAACATTTTTTTGATCAGGAATGATATCGTCACAAAACAAGTTAGTTGAAGCGTTGACGCATTAAAATGCCTAATTTAAGCAAAAAATCATTTATCAGCCAGCTGGGATGCACACTCCAAATAAAATTAATTGCATTGTGTTGTTAGCGTTTATTTTCTGAAAATTATTTCCCGTTCAATTTCATGTAAATGCCATTTTTAAATAATAGAAATGGCTAGCTTAGCACTATTTGTTATAAAAAAAAACATTTTAAATAATGAAAATTTACTATGCAAATTAATGCTGTATGAAATGTTGGTTAATTAATTAATTTCTCGTGACATAATTGTCTCGGTCGATGTTGTTGGTGCAAAGTGCAAAATGGACAAACAGGGGTAATTAATCATGATGCATTTTCTGTTGTGCAAACAAAATAAGTATCATATTTTCATGAAGTCATATCAATATGACTTGAAGAGGGACCTGACCTAGCTAGGCTATATGTATAGAATTTATCCAAAATAAGGCCTTGTTAATTTATTCAACATATATGCAAGGACCATATTGCAAAAAAATAATTCATAAAACTATATTTATCGAGTCATTGCCACACAAAAAAAAAAGAATCTTTACGATCAATCCAAATATTCAAGGATGCAAAATAATCATACTTGCATGTTAGGAGCATTTATACTTTTCCTAGTAGCTTTAACACTTTAGTCTTGGAAAATGCGCTTCCTGTTTTCCAATTTTTTATTATTTTTGGTTAGTTGGATAGAGAGGCATAGAGCAGTTGGTAAGCAGTACAATTATTTCTCTATCGAAAAAAAAATGGAATATTTAAGTATATTTTTGTACACAATAATCGTATATTATGCACGAATACGGATTTTTGGTGGATCTCTAACTACTATTGACTTTGACCCGGAAAATTTTATCCAAAAAAGAAAATAATGATAGTTTTTTTTAAGATAGTGAGAAATAGTCACCGGTGTTTATTTCTTTTAAAAAAAATGTAATGATAATTACAAGTGAGGGAAGATTTGATAATGATTATTTCCACAATTTTGATAATAAATTTTCAAATAAATTCTGAAAAAATTTAAAAATAGAAAAATTTTGTAGATATGTTTTTGAATTTATAAATTGAGTGTGTTTCTAATTTTATGCAATTTAAATTGCATTTGATATTTCACCAAAGACTATTAAATATGAATTATTGCAAATTGTATGAATTTTAATGTTTTTTATGGACTATCAAATTAAATTTAAAATGAATGAAATTTGAAATACAATTAATCTATAAGTTCAAAAATATATCTATTTTTTAAAAAATTATTATCAAAATTGTTAAAATAATTATCAAGTGATCCCTCCACAATTAAATAAAGCCTAAGTTTAGCTCATGTTTGTGTAAGTTTATTTGGAAATTTTTTTTGTAATTAATGAGCCACCTCCTTGCACGAAATTGAATGGTTGAGTTGGACCTTTAAACAAATGCAAATATATATACATATATATAACAAAACAAGACCACGACTATCCAACAATGTCTAATTAATTTGACTATTATAATATATTTTTGAGACGTATATTTGAACGTCAAAGCAAATTTTATGTTTGATTTGATCAAGCAATACATGTCATGTATATAATATATAAATCAATAATACTTGTGTTCAACAAACATACGTCGTAAGTAATGTTTGTATTAAATATGAACCGTGAAAAATAAAATATAATAAATTATGTTTATGGCTGTTAGCACATCTCTATTATATTAATTAATCGAAAACTTTTTGTGATGTGTATCCCCAAAAAAAATAAAATAAGAAACGTGCTGCTTTTATTTTTTATTTTTTTTTGTCAATTTTGACTAGATTCTCAAATAAATTATAAAAATTTTAAAAATAGAAAAAAATTGTAGACTTTTTTTTTTGAAATTATAGATTGATTATGTTTCAAATGTCATGCAATTAAATGTAATTTGATATTTCATCAATGATCAATAAAATTGCATGAAAGTTAAAACACAATCAATTTATAAATTTTAAAATATATCTATAATCTTTTCTAATTTTAAAATGTTATAAATTTATTTGAATATTCACTGTCGCCAAGGTTTTCAAAATAATTATTGTCAAATGATTCTTTCTATTTTCTAAAACTTTGATGTTCAAGGTGAATGACCATCTAACTTTTTAATTATATCAAATTTTACACATAACATATTAAATAATTAACCTATTTATAATTTTATTTTTTAATTTCAATAATTATTGTAATAATTGTCACATAAGATTGTTGCAAACAACCTACCATATAATAATATATAGTATATCAATGTCTCAGAGGTGATTTGGTACTGGTTTGTTATAATTCAGCAGTTACAAGACACGTGCTAATTAGTTTTTCTAAGTATGTGTTAATTAATTATTGAACAGTTTATTTATATTGTTTTAACAGAGAGAACTAGAGCAGTGAAATCTAATGGGACTAAAATACAGGAGTGGGGCTTATAGAGCTTAACATAAAATATATTTTTTAACTTGTCAGTAATTAGTTTTTTATTTAGTGGCAAAGACAATGCTCTCTTTATAAGAAGTTGTCGGTTTGAAACCCGGATGATGGTTTTTTATGAATATTTTTCATTTTATTTATTTCTAGAGACAGAGTCAGAACATATACTATATAAGGTGGAGCAAAATCTTAGAATAATATATAATTTAATAATTATATAAAACTTAATTATATTTTTGTAATTTTTTCCTGACAAAATGTGTAAAGAATTCTTTTTGGGCTCTGTCCCTTTTGGTTATTGCACTTGAATATGATTGCAACTCCAACTTGTCGTTTAAATTAGGGTTTGAGTTGGCTTGCTCAAGGTCGAGTCGAAATAATTCAATACATAATTATATTCTTCAATGTAAAGTATCTAGCCATTTATACAAACAAATTAACATACGAAACAATATCAATTTTATTAATGCACTTCATCTGTGAAGATTCCTAAGGAGTCTGATATAGAATGTTTATTTCTTACTTGTTGCAATTGTCATGTGATGCATGGCTTATATTAGTGCCAACTCGTTTCACTTGCTAATTTGAAACAGATTTTTAATCCAAAAATGGGGTTGGCGAGAAGGGATTCTTCTGTCATCCTTGGATTGGATTAATGGTATGGCATAATGTCATTCAGGAAATAAAACATGATTATTGATTAAAATGGAAGATTCCTTGTTGGAGAGACAGCACACTGTGTAACGAGTTGCTTGTAGATTGACAAGGAAAGAAACAAAAAAAAATATATATAAAGGTGATTAGGTGAAATGTTAACTATAAATAAATAGAGAAATGACACTCTTTAACAAAATTTTATTTATGAAGCATATATATATATATATTTTTCTTTAAAACACTCACAATTGACTTAAATGCATTTCTCTTTGTGAGTTTCTAAAATTCAAATATATGAATTTCTGTGCAAATATCACAGAAAAATTGGCATAATAGGGGTTCCACATTATTTATTTTATTTTTATCATGGCACCTAATATAATAACAAAGTAATCGCCTTTTTTTGGTGAGTGTATTAAAAAACAAAAAAATAACTTGTTTTTAAGCTAGAAAAAATGCATCTGATGTTGATATTTTTTTTATCTGTATGTGTAGTCTGCACTTTTGATATAATTTTTGTCTACTTCTAAATATTAGAATTAAAAATTAAATAAAGATGAAAGATGAAATATATATATATAAAGAGAGAGAGAGAGAGAGAGAGAGAGAGAGAGAGAGAGAGAGAGAGTAAGACTAGCGTGTACTTAAGCTCATCAAATTCTTTGATGAGTTTAACTCTAAAAAATGATCGAAATGGCTCCAAACGATAAATCCGAGTTGCTTAATAAATTCTTCATATGACCTATTCTCATATAAAAATATTTATTATTTTATTATTATTTTAGAACTATCTTAGAAAATCCCAAAAAAATAGTTAAAAAAAATCTAAAAATAAAAAATTTCGGTATCCTATGAGATTTTAATATGAAAAATTTATTGAACAACTCGGATTTATTGTTTGGAGCTGTTTCGATGGATTTTTGAGTTAAGATCACCAAAGAATTTGATGAGTTTAAGCTCATGCTAGCTTTACTCTTTATATATATAAAGTCTTGTTAATGTGCTAACATTAACTGTTCAAAATTTAAGTTTTATGTTTGAAATTTCAATTTAAGTAGCTCAAAAAAATTCTTCGTATCAAAATCTTGTAGAATACAAAAAATTACTATTTTTAGAGTTTTTTTAACTATTTTTTTCGAATTTTCAAAGACAATCTTAATTGGCATACAAATATTTTTTATTTTTATTTATTTTTGAGCCAAATAAAGCTATTTTTAAAAATAAAAAATAGTTAAAAAAACTCTAAAAATGGTAAATTTTGGTATTCTATAAGATTTTGATATGAATAATTTATTGAGCTACTTAAATTGACATTTTAGACATGAAATTTTGAAATTTGATCCATAAGTATTTCGAGCCGAAATGCTTATGGAAGTATATTAGCTAAACCCTATATATATATATATATATATTTTTTTTTTCTTTTGGGATGGCCGGGGCAGATAGTTCTTTTCTAAATCTAAAATTATACTCCATAACCTTTGTTTGGAACTAAAAAAAAAGTCTGTAACGTGCACTCTTTAAACTCAGTTTTTGCTTCTCTAGTTATAGAAGGCTCACTCCAATGAACTTAGTAATCTACTCAATAAATAAGATTAAGCATAATGCTCCAAAAGCGTCAGGCGGAGAAACGCCATGCTATTAACGTCAGAGATCCATTACTTTGGTGGCGCACATGACCCCCGCCACAGAAGATTCACATTCGCCAACCGTTTCTTATATATTTATCAACACTAATTATCTGTTTTTCTTCCCCCCCCCCCTTATAAGGTTGCTTTTGGTGTACCTTCTCATTTTAAACTAATGATTGCAAAATACACATCGAATCGACCAAACATACCAACTCAGCTTGAAAACTCTCTCTCCTCCTCCTTCCAAAGGTTTCTTAAACCAAAATATATATATATATATATATATACACTTCTCTCCGCTCTTCCCGTCCTCTCTGTAAGCAACTCTCAGTCCAGACTCCAGAGAGAGGATTCTCTTTTTCTCTCTCCTCCCCAAAGATTCCTTCCCATTTATCTCTCCTCTCCTCTCCTCTCCTCTCCTCTGTTTTTTTTTCACTCGTAGTATATATATTACTGACATACTGCGAGGAGGTGTATTACCATGTCTTGATCTCCCCACTCCGCCACACCCCTTGTCTCCCTGGTTCCGCATACTGACACACAACCAATCCTTTTCTCTCTCTCTCTCTCTCTCCCTCCCTCCTCCTCCTCTTTTAAATTCTACCGCTGTTCTCGCCATGAGAGGAGGAGGCAACATAGCCTCCACCAGCCAAATGCGGAGATGCGCCTCCGAACAATTCCTAAAGGGTAAGGTTCTCAGCAGTGCCGGATCCTCTCCAGGGAGCTCCATTAGAGGATCTGATAACGATTCGGAGGAGTTCGTCGAGGTCACGCTTGATCTCCAGGATGACAATACAATTGTTCTTCGGAGCGTCGAGCCGGCGACAGCTGCAGCTGCTGGTGCGGATCCAGTATCGGAACCTGTTAGCACCCCTGCCTCAGCCCGATCCACTACCAACTCGAGGTCTCCTTCAATCCGGCGCACCTCCTCTTACAAGCTCCTCCAGTTTTCACAAGAACTGAAGGCTGAGGCAGTGGCCAGAGCAAAGCAATTCTCTCAGGATCTGAAGGCCGAGTTCAAGAAACTCTCGCGAACTCATAGCCGGGATGCTGGTCCCGGCGGTGCCAGTGGATCTGGGATTGAGTCGGCTCTCGCGGCCCGCGCAGCCAGACGACAGCGGGCCCAGCTCGATAGGACGAAATCAGGCGCGCACAAGGCCTTGCGTGGTCTCAGATTCATCAGCGGTAGCCGTGCCAATTCATGGTCTGAGGTTCAGCGCAACTTTGATCGGCTTTCCAAGGACGGATTCCTCTTCCGCTCTGAGTTTGCACAATGCATTGGTGAGATGGTTGGAAACTTTTTTCATTTTTTTGTACTTCTATTGATTTTGTTTCGCTTTGGTGTGGTTTTGAGAGTTGTTCTTGAATTGGGAATAGGGATGGTGGAATCAAAGGAATTTGCGCTTGAACTGTTCGACACATTGTCAAGGAGGAGGAGAACGAAGATGGATAAGATCTGTAAAGATGAGCTGAAAGAGATCTGGTCCCAGATCACAGATCAGAGCTTCGATTCCAGGCTCCAGATTTTCTTTGAAATGTATTAATTGATCTTTCCAATGCAGTTGATTAATTTCTTATATTCCCATGTTGCATTAATGGAAGTATTTATTTGATTTTGTTGGATTGAAAAAATTCATTTCAGGGTTGATAAAAATGCGGATGGAAGAATAACAGAAGCGGAAGTGAAAGAGGTACGTGAACCTTGTTTCTTTCGTTTTTTAACATTTTACTTTGCCGAATTGACCCTCAAAAATTGAAAAATACAATTTAGTGCTGAAATTATAATTGAACAAGAAATGTATGATTAATAATAGTGTATGTCATAACTTATAAAACATGGAACTCATTTATCACTTATTTAGGCGGTTCTCACTAGCAATAAATTCTCTGAAAAGAGCGCAGAACGAGAATTAGGCGGTTTCGGTAGGCGTTCTGGGTATATACGAAATTTATTATTATGTTTTGATAATTAATTAAGAGACAGCTTTTGTAATTATAGGCTTGTAATTTTTTTGAAAAGTATTGTGGGGGCTCATTTTTTTGTTTTGTAAATGACGCCCGGGGGGGCCCCGGAAGCTTTTGTAGTTTCTTGGGGATTTGAGCGCAAAAAATATTTTCCCTATAATCCAATTGCAGTCGTTGAGCGAAATGGGCAACATTTTCAACCATTTGTTATTTATTTTGTTATAAACCAATGAAGATTAAAATTACACTTTCCACCCTGGGATAGATAGCGTATATCATCTATGCAGTAGTTGAGGGGCATTTTCGCCATCTCACCCAAAAAAATAAATAAATGGCAGATTGACTAAATCTTTCCCCAGTTGCCCGACTTTTTGGGTCACAATGCCAGGCAACTCTGCAATGCAGTTTAAAATAATCTAACCATCATTTTATTATCCACAAACGAAGTTTAATATTGCTCATAAGACTTTGAAGAAGTCTCTCTAAATATAAATTTTGTGATACATTATCGTCGATTTGACAATGTCTCTTATATGAATATTAATTTTCAGATTATTATGCTTAGCGCATCAGCCAATAAATTGTCAAGATTGAAGGAGCAGGCGGAGGAATACGCAGCACTTATCATGGAAGAGCTGGATCCAGAAGGCTTGGGCTACATTGAGGTGTTGACACAGTAAACCCATTTCATTTTATTATTAAGTATATAATTCATATATGCAATAACAATAAAAGACGCCAACATTTTAGAAGTAAGAGTTTCCGCAATATTTTAATCATTCATTGTCCAATAGATAAGCCTTTTCATTTCATCGATGCATGTCTTTGGGAATTGGAAAACTGATTTGCCATCTTACTCTCCAATCTCCATCTTTTAAAATTAAAACTCGTGTAGTTTGCAAATCCCCAAACCACGATCGCTTTGATCTCCTCGTTGAAAAAGTGTTTTTTTAACTACTTTCTCATATTTTTTTATTTTGAAAATATGAATCTAGTTGTATTTTGATTAAAAAAACAATTAGGAAGCCACAACCAGTAAAAAGACAACGAGTAAAAACTATAAAATTATAATCTCAATCATTTTACTCATCGGGGATGGACTGGAGTCTGAAACATTAGAAAAAAGAAAAAGGCATTCGTCTCTTCCCAGAGTCTAACATGTTCAGTATTAAGAAATGATTATCTCGCGGGGGTAAAATACAAATAGTAACATGGAGGGAGGCCAGGACACTAAGGACTTGTGTGAAAAATGCAATGTTGGTTGGGACTTGGTCCACTTGATCCACCACTCACCCATGTTATATGCACTCGTCACAGGTTGACTAAGATGTATATATATATACACACTTTTTCTAAAGTTCTCCCGTGAAATAATTCCCATATTTACCTACTATTTTTCATTTATTACATTTTTCAAGAAGGGCTCTCGAGCCAATCAGGCAATTCCTAAAATAAAATTTACTAGTTATTAATAAATGCTATGAATTATGATTTTTTTTTGTGTGACAACTACAAACAACCATACAAAAAGCAAAAACGCGTACAGCACAAAAGAAGTTTTGTTTTCCACTTATATTGACAAATGTGAATGTGATATCCTTTTTGTTAGAATAGTAATGGCGCGTACTTCCCATTAACCCTTGCAATTGGGATATTGTCCGATTGTTTCCAGGCTTTATCCCAAAATGGTTCTGTTGGTGACAGTTTTGTCACGTTGTACGGGGCATGTTGTCTTTGTTTCGTTTGGTTTTTTTTTTCTTTCCATAAAACTTGGCTTTCTTGAAGCAATAAACCTGAGATTTAGAGATCATATCAGGAAAGTGCATACTAAATTGTCTAGTACTTTTCAAATTGACATAATACTAATTTCAAATGACTCTTTTATAGTAAGTAATTAGATTTAAACTAAAATTAAAAATTAAAACTTAATACTTAAAAAATAATTTTAAATATTTATTATTTAATATATAGATAGTCTAGGCAATACAATTTTAATAGTAAATAACTAGATTTAAACTAAATTATAAATTAAAAAATAAATTTATTGATTTGTTATTTGACAATAGTTAATCTAGGCGATACAATTTTATGTAATTTTAGTATTGTTTGGTGGTTCAACAAGGACTTGTTGTACAATAAAATATACACAATCTAACATATCTATGATATGTGAGTAATATAAATTATCTCTGATTTTGGATTTAAAAAATAAACATTATTTTTGAAGAATATCAAAATTATAAATAATGTCCCATTGTCATGTGATCCCTCTTTATCTTTTCTGGGATAGTTTTCCAAAAAAATGTTCTCGTGCAATAAGCCAATAACTAACACACCGCTGATTAGTGATCTCTCTCTAATTAGTCTGTCAGTAATTCTCCCATTTACTTTGGCAAAGGTTTCATTATTTTAGAACCGAAGAACCAGCTATTTTCTAACTCCAGCTACCCTGGCAATGAATGTACTGCAAAGGAAAAAAAAGGCAGTGCTACTGTTCAGTCAAATCTTGACCCTCATCATGACTTTCAGGCTTTGGGTTTTCTTAAAAGCAAAGCATTCCCTTCAATTCCGAGTTTCCCACCACTATCACGACTTACAACAACTTTTGTGGACTTCCAAGACGGTGTTTTTGGTTTTCAAATCGACCTCCTCATCCTTTTCTTAGTGGTTCAACAGCTGTCAGAAATAAATAGTCTGTGAATTGAAATTGACCTACTGCACGCAACTGTGGATCATTACTGAAGGGCATAAAAATGTGATTCTACGGTTTATTAAAAGATTGAAATTGACCTCCTCTTTCTTGCATCCTTTATCGCGTCTAACCCCACCACCAACCGCTTTAACGAACAGGAAGCTTAAATGCATTCATATGGTGCCTTAAATGTTCCTTTGTTTTAGTTCTTTTGTTTTATTCTCTGGTCTTCACATGATTTGAGGGCTCAATTTATTCGTACAAATTCAATTAATTTTCTACAGTTTTGTTGTTTGTTTTAGCTTGGAATATGAGCCAGCTTAATCAATTTATGTTGACATTTTACACGAACAAACAAAAATTTTTGTATGGCAAGGCCAATAGTATAGTTTCATGACCAGATTAAACAAAAAGGAGAAATCGTTGAAATGCAGACTATATTGAATACATTTTCCACAACGTACTTAGCATGTTTATACAAACCTGGTTTATGTATGTAAAACAAAATAAAATTTCTAGCAGAGGTAAAGGAGCAAGTTTGGCACAATTGCAAATTATGCGAACTATCAAAAGCATGTCAGAAAAAATATTTACTTTGATGTAAATGTCATAAAGGACACTTACATGAACTAACTATAAATTGCTATGACATGCAGCTGTGGCAACTAGAGACATTACTGCTACAAAAGGATACTTACATGAACTACAGCCAAGCACTCAGCTACACCAGCCAAGCGCTAAGTCAAAACCTAGCTGGTCTTCGACAGAAAAGCCCAATGCGGAAATTTAGCACCAAATTACGCTACTATTTAGAAGACAACTGGCGCCGCATGTGGGTCATAGCCCTTTGGGTCATGGTCATGATTGGCCTGTTCATTTGGAAGTTCATTCAGTACCGAAACCGATACGGTTTTGAAGTCATGGGGTACTGCCTCACTATTGCTAAAGGAGCGGCTGAGACTTTAAAACTTAACATGGCTCTTATCTTGTTACCAGTCTGTCGAAACACCATAACTTGGCTGAGATCAACTCGTGCCTCAAGATTTGTACCATTTGATGATAATATTAACTTTCACAAGGTTAGTGCTACATTTTCTTTATTATTGATTTATTATTTTAAGTAAAATTTTGAGAGCACAATTTTATATGTGCTCCTTGATTCCAGAAAAATCTCACAATGTATGTTGTTACCTTAAATGTGAAGCATTTTATATATACCAAAAAAATTCCATGCCATATTCGATGGGTGTGAAAACATTTCTTCATACACTGGGTAATCATAGATGTATAATAACTACAGCATTTTAAAAGAAGATGTGAGGATGGGGTTTGTTGGGAACTGGGATATCTAATTTTTTTTTTTATGTTTTGAAATCGTATTAGATTTTTCTTAACTTCCCTTGTTGAATGGGATGATCATGACCTCCTATAGGGGTTTTCATGAAATTTTTGTTCCTTCTAAAATCTGAACAAATGCATGTGGCTTGGGCAGCTGGCGGCAATCACTGTATCAATTTATTGTGTGGCCTCCTTTGTTGTGAGTATATAATAGTTTTCACTCTGTTCTGGAACTCACAATCCATGTGCCTTGTCACTTATATGATCTAACATATCACAGTTTGGTTAGACTACAGTAACTTACAAGATGAGTCCCTGCTGGCTGCAATTCTAATATAGGTGCCATCAGGCCACTTGTCACTACTTTAAAACTCACATTATCTGTCTCTTTCTGTCCCTTGTAAAAACATTCTTTTCCAAACATAATTTATGCACCCTTATGCTAGGTGTAAACATACCATTTCATGCAGTGGGGTCCCAGATAGGACCATACTTCTTGCATCCACTTTAGATAGTAGTAGCTCATCTAGTCTAAACATTCACCAAGAGTCCCTCCCTGTTTCCCACTTATCACTACTTTTCCTCTTATTCACACACATCAAGAGACATCTGGACATGAAGGAGACATTTTCTGATTGACAAATAAAAAGTTCTCCGCGGATTCTTCAGAATAAGATTTAGTTAAAATTATTAATTAGGTCTCTGGATTATTGAGAAATACTTAATTTCTAAAAGTATTGCGGTGGTGAACCTACCCCCTCACTCTTTCCTTTATTCTGTTTCAGAAGAGCTATAAAAAGTAATATTCTTTTATCTTTGTAAAGATCAAGGAACATTCCACAGAAAAAGTAAGCTCAGGGTATTCTAGTTGGTTAAGATTCTTTTCAATAGATGACTACTTTAATTAATTTGTTCACACCTCAGCACATTAGGCTACTTTACCGACATCAATTGTTCCAATTGTTTGTTTATTTGGATCTTGGCAAGATTTTCCTGGAGGTGTGTGGGAGCTGTCACATCTGAGCCATACTCTGTATTGTGTTTGTGTACATATATCTGTTGCCATTGCAATTTGTGTAGAAAAATGTTCTTATGAAATTTTGAATTGTGGACTGTCAGCTAATAAATACATTCTTGTAACAGACTATAGCAGCAGCAATTGTGGTAGGTGTAATTCTTCATGCTGGCAACCATCTAACATGTGATTTCCCTCGCCTGATAAATGCACCAGAAGAGAAGTATGCACCACTAGAGTCCTACTTTGGTGAAACAAAACCAACATATATGAAGCTGGTCCGTGGAGCTGAGGGCATCACAGGGGTTATCATGGTAATTTGCATGGCAATTGCGTTCACGCTCGCAACACGGTGGTTCAGGAGGAGTCTTGTCAAGTTGCCACATCCTTTTGACAAACTGACTGGGTTTAATGCATTTTGGTACTCCCACCATTTGTTAGCAATTGTTTATGTATGCTTGGTGGTGCATGGCCAGTGCTTGTACCTGATCCACGTTTGGTACCGCAAAACGGTAAGCTGTGTTATGTTTTATATATATATATCTAAGTTTATGGTCTGTAGTGTAGTCATATATACAAGGTATCATGTACAAGGTCTTGTTGTGCTGGTTGGTACTAAGGGTTCCAGTTTGATTGGAGTTTAACAAATTGAAACCAAACTATCACTGAGCCTTCTTAAACCATGCATTACCTATGTTAAAAAAATCATTTAGCAAACTTTTAGTTGTCTCTCACCTCATAAGGCTTTTTTGTTGTGATATAGACATGGATGTATTTGGCTGTGCCAGTTTCAATCTATTTAGGCGAAAGGACTCTACGAGTGCTTAGATCTGGTTATTACGCTGTCAGGTTGCTAAAGGTACATATAAGAAACACTTTGACGTTACAATTTTCTAGAATGTCCATTCTATTTCTAATATTATAATTGTGTTATGTAGGTTGCTATTTACCCTGGTAATGTTCTAACACTACAAATGTCAAAGCCGCCAGCATTCAGATACAAGAGTGGCCAATACATGTTTGTACAATGCCCGGCTGTTTCTCCCTTTGAATGGTACATATCTTATTTCATATTATTTGATGTACGTGGTTCTTTAAAGTAACAATATAGTACCTGACAACATCTATAACAGTTGCAAACAGGCTTCATATTTGAAAACTTTGATATACATGATAGTCATGTTTGCCGTTGACAGACTCCAAACACACAATGTGAATTAAAACTTGTTCTCTCTGCTGGAATTTTTGCATTTAACTTTCTATCTGTCTCAGTCACTATGAACACTTCCAGAAACTTCTTTGGTGACTACTACATAGATATTTGGATTTGAAATGCTTTTAAAGATATTCAAATTCAACTCCAAATATATCAACTAAATTTTGAGTTAAAATGACAATTACCACATAAATTTGTATATTGTCTCAATGCTTTCCTGGCTAAATGTCTATTAGGCATCCCTTTTCAATTACTTCAGCACCTGGTGATGACTATTTAAGCATTCATGTGAGGCAACTCGGTGACTGGACAAGAGAGCTTAAGAGAGTATTTTCTTTGGCTTGTGAGCCTCCTGTTGCTGGTAAAAGTGGCCTTCTCAGAGCAGACGAAACCACCAAAAAGAGGTATATTTATATTCCAAATTTCCGGTTGATTGTCTGGAGAGATTAGTAAGTTGTTATGTTGACAAAAATTTGAAAATTAAAATTTTCTTCGCTCCTGTCAGGTGGAGCTATAAGATACCAAAATTTAGAAACCTTTCAATTTAACTATTATTAGGTCTATTCTGTTAGGGAGTCCAGTAATTTGGTGGTCAATTGGTTATCCAAAAGAATTAATGAGGTTATCTGTCAGAACGCAGAAAAAGTTGCAGTTTTCTTGACTTGCATGGAAATCACGAAGTTAAGCATGATTTTTTAAAATGCCATTTCATTGATGTAATCTTTCACTGCAGCTTACCAAAGCTTCTGATTGATGGGCCATATGGTTCACCTGCGCAAGATTACAAAAAGTATGATGTGTTGTTGCTCGTTGGATTAGGGATTGGGGCAACACCTTTTATTAGTATTTTGAAAGATCTACTAAACAATATCGTGAAAATGGAGGAAGAAGATGTAAGTTTCTTTGTTATCGTGTTAGTGACAATGATTTTATACTTTTCTTTTTTCCCACTGTCTCCACCTGAATAACATAATATTAACCTGCATAAAATCTCCACCTGAATATATCCAAGTGGTATCTCATAGTAGATGCTGTTTTATTACAATGGTAATTTAGAATGAATTATTTGCCTTTCTTTGCTTATTGTCAGATTACGGGCTTCCGTGTTCGGTTTCCAAGACTTTTATAGACCTTTACCTCCTTCCCTAATGTCTCTCCTTTTTTTTCACTGAAGGAAGCATCTGAAGATTTGTACCCACCACTCTGCCAGAACCGTGCGCATGTTGACTTGGGAACACTAATGAGAATAACATCTCGGCCCAAGAGATTGTTTAAAACAACAAATGCATATTTCTATTGGGTCACACGTGAACAGGGTTCCTTTGATTGGTTCAAGGGTGTCATGAACGAGGTTGCTGAGTTGGACCAAAGGGTACATTTTAATCCTTATGCTAGATCATTCAAATTTAAAAATAAGATATAAGAAAAGAAAAACTCTGTATATTTGGTACCTATCAAGTGCCAGGCAATCCGCCAACCTGCCATTTCAGTAATGCTAACCTTATGTTTATTCTTTTAGGGTATAATTGAGATGCACAATTACCTGACAAGTGTTTATGAGGAAGGCGATGCCAGGTCTGCCCTGATTACAATGCTCCAAGCATTGAACCATGCCAAGAATGGTGTTGATGTGGTCTCTGGAACCAGAGTATGATCATTGTTCCCTCTTTTCAATTTGTTATGTTTCTTTCTCCTTATTGAAATTCAACAAGTAATGCATGGTGATCTGTATGAAATCCTTTTTATTTTTTCCTGTCTTGTAGGTTCGAACACATTTTGCGAGGCCAAATTGGAAGAAAGTTCTGTCTAAAATTGGTTCCAAGCATCCTTATGCTAAAATAGGTAACTTTAATTACAGCTATTCTTTCTAACCACAAAAGCACACCTATTCTTGGAGATTGAGATATACCGCATCAGCTGGTTCGCTCTATTAACAAACTGGCATAGGAATGCTTTATCTGGGAAATAAGAATACCATAGCTGTTGGTTTGTTCAGATACCATATGTATAATGCTGGGGAAAGCAAAATTGAGATTTTGGTCATGACTTTCTATACAGATTGTCACTCAATTGGTACTGGCGCCATAAGGAACCAGCCAAATATTATACATTTATGTTTCAAATTTGACTCAACTAACCCCTTCAGCCTTAAATTGTGTAACTAAATACAGCACCGCATTTACATTCCCAGTATAACTGTATAACTATGATTATTATGGCCAAACATACATCAAATTAGCCAAAGAAACAACTTCCTGTACAGAGAATTCTTTGAAGTACAAAATTGAATTTTCTTGAGGTCATTGTGTAACATTATGTTGTTATGCAGGAGTGTTTTATTGTGGAGTCCCACTACTGGCCCAAGAACTAAGCAGACTTTGCTTTGAGTTCAACCAAAGAGGTGTAACCCGCTTTGAGTTCCACAAGGAGCATTTTTGAGTTCACTTGCGCGTACATAGAATCATAAAATTTACTATTTATTTTGTATAGTTTTGTTGTCCATAATTAAAATGTGCACTATAATAGTATAGGAGAAGATGAGATTTGTCTTTGTATTTTGTTCGAGATTCGAGGGAGAGATGAAGAAAAGAAAAGACAAAAAAGTACTTGGTCGAAGACAGGAGGAAATGGAGGAGCCTGCCTCACCATTATCAAAGAAAAGAAACAAAAGAAAATGCTAATGTAAATGTAATGTACTTATAGGCATACAGGTCACGTCGTTGAAAAACTAAAAAGAAACTATGTATAGTTTTTGGCGTCTCGAGGGAAAACTGGCCCAAATAAAGAGGCAAGAAGCCTAAAAAAAAGAAAAAAGAAAAGAAAAGGTGGGGTACAGGTCTCTACAGCTTTTCATTGACTTTTTAGTGTTTGTAAACGTGGAGAGACATTTGGTGGGCAAACATTAATTTGTTATTTAGGTATTAATTGAAGGGCACAAAACACCTGTGGGCCACTGTTAGGGGGGTACATGATTACATGCACCGTTGGTCCATTGCATCTTTTTAGTACGTCTATATTTCTACTTTCAGCATTTTATGTGCACTGTAATTTACTGATTTTGTGGGTGCGAATGAAGCCTGATCAGGATTTCATAGAGGTGTTATTTTGGGTCAAAAACCTGTTTAAGTTAACGGTTGATGTTGATTGTTGAAGGCATTAGTAGTTGATAAGTCTAATTGTACATGTATTTATCTGAGCTCATGGACCATAAAAAGGAGAGAATATATATTCTGAAAAGCTCTGCTAGCGAACGATAACCATAATAAGTTTTACTTTTTTCTTTTTTTCTCGGAAAGTCCGTGTCAGTGCACAATCGGTGCCTTCCATGTGGGAAAACTGTGTAATTATAAATTTTTTAAGAATGGTTCCTCTTACCAACCAACCAACCAACAAGTCCATTACATAAAAAAAAAAAACTTTCAGAAAATATTACAAATAAGATAAAATGAACAAAAGAAAATTACATGCAACTTCAATTAACGTACCTATTGCTATTTCAAGTATATTTTAATCCTCTTGGAATCAATAATTTGACAACCACCTTGTCTTCTAAGTTCGGCAGCCTTATTCAAACTTCATAGCTGCTTGACCTCGATTGAAAAAAGAAAATAATTATGTTCCTTCTCTATGATCTAACATTCGACAGCACATAACAAAATTGCTGTTTTTGTAATGCCATTATATTGGTCCACTATATGTCCTTCCCTGGCATTGGCATGTGAAAGTGCAATATGCAAATTGAGTTGGATCCCACATGGATTTTGAAACCTCTTCACAAAAGTACAACCTCAAAAATGTATATTAATTCTACTGTTTCCAACTTAATTGGTTTTGGAAAGCAAGCGTGAAGGGGGGCCAATGAAATATCTCTCATTGGAGTTTTGATTTTCTGCTGCGCATCACTGCATTGTATAACGTATGGACAGATAAATTTATTTTATATAAATTTTGACGTAATTGGACGAATCTAATGCTATACTGTATGCTACAATGCAGGAGATAATATGAACTTCTCTCATTGATAAGTTATTATTTTTTTAAGAGTTGATTCACGAGTAAAAGCCATAAAAAAATTTGAACTTCAAATGGTACCTTTTGTCTTCTAGGAAACATTTTGGAAGACATCTGGCATGATTGAAGGCTGGAACATCTTTCGGTGGAGATGAAGAATTGAAGATTTTGGAAAATGGTATTAAAAAAAGAAAAAAAAAACGAGAAGAGTTGCGTACCCGATTCATTCAACGTAGAGAGATTCGTATAGGACCATGAAGAATTTGGATATCGTGCCAACGACCATATCAATAGAAATTCTTGTCATTAATGGTTGTTGGAGTAACTAAAATATAAGAAAAAAAATGATTCTTTATTTCTCACAAAGTTTCAAGTACCTCCAATAATTATTGTTGCTTAGAGAACAAGAAGTTGATTTGGACGAGTTATGTGGCCAAATTCAAGTCCCCAAATGAATATTTAAATTGAAAGATTTAAACTTTATCTTTTCATTTTCCTCATTTACCACGCGAGTTCTTCAATGTTGGATGTAGGTATGGTTTTTTGTCGGCGAAAACTGAAAAGGATGATTGGAGGTTTGACATCTAAACAGTCCAAAATAAGTTCAGGCCTGAACAGCGTTTAAATTCAGCCCAAACAAACCGAAAAAGAATCTAGAAACAATGTTTCAAGATCCCATCATATGCCAAATCTCAAGCCCGTACTGTTAAAGAAACAATGTTAAGATTTGTAAGTTAAAGAATCGATCTATAATCTAAAAAATATGTTTATGAATTTTTTTTATTTTTAAAATTTTCTTGAAATTAATTGAAAAACTGTTATTAAGGTTATCAAAATAATAGTTGTTGGGAAATCCCCATCCAAATTGTAAATGCTGGTAATATGGGCCCTCAGACGAAGCACAGGCCAGAATACATTTGCTTGGTTGGGAACCTTAGACAGCTCAAATTACTCTACCAACATTATTATTCCGTTACATTTACTTCACCTGCCGACATTTACTTGATAACACTATTTGACAAATATAAATGCTATACCAACACAAATTCTATTCGTGTGATAGAAACAACCACCTGTTATCCGATGTTACGACCTTCATAAAGCCCGATCAATGCGCCCGGTGCATTTTCGAGCCCTTCGACAGTATCTTCCACATAGGTGATCTTGCCCTCCTTGATATATGACACGGCCATCTCCTCGAACTTTTCATAGCTTGGAAAATAGTCGAACACCAGAAATCCTTCAACCTGAATCCGTCTTGGGTTGATAACCACCGTGTTGTATACTGGCTCGGGTTTATCCAGGTTGTACTGTGATATCATCCCAGACACAGCAACTCTGCCACGCACCCGCATATTTGCTAGCACGGCATCGAGCATGGCACTGCCCACGTTCTCGAAGTATATGTCAATGCCTTTGGGAAAACACAGATTAATTTATTATTTGTTGTCAGATTAATTTTAGAAATCCCAAAAGGGATGTCTATTGCAATTTACATGTAGTATAGTTAATTTTATTGTGATTATGGTCTTAATTTTCTTGATGGAGAAACTCTGCAGGTTTGTCATATATATAGACTAAATAACCAAACAACATAAGATAGCTGTTAATTATGTTAATTACATAAAATGTACCAGCAATCTACCTTTTCAATGCTAGGCCTAAGTTGGTTTCCTTCTTGTAGTTAAAGGCATCATCGAAATCCAAATTTGCTTTTCAATATTTCGACCTGATGACGATCAAAATTTTATATAAAAGTAAATGAAAATAAGTATTTCTAAACCGAATAAGTGAAAACTAAGGACATAAGTGACAAATAGATTAACTTAATATTTCAAACTTCTGCTAAAAGCTGCAATCATATTGTTAAATTTCATCGGATTGCAGTATGATTATTAGTTTTCTAAGATCATTCACGGCTCATTGAAATTAAACCAACAAAGAATAAATGATGTATTGCAAACCTTTTCATCTGAACCAGCGGTTCCAACTACATAGCAACCTATAAGTTTGGCGAACTGGCCAACAAACTGGCCGACAGCTCCTGCCACAGACGAAATGCAGACGTATTCTCCCTTCTTTGGTGATGCCACTTCATGGAATCCTAAATATACTGTAAAACCCAGCACGCCTAAAGATGGAATGAATGTACAAAACTTAAACTGTTGGAAACAATTCTCTTTGGACCAATACTGATTTAAAACCACCAGTTCTGATTATCAATGATAATTTCTTGTTTTCTTCAGATCAATTTCTTGCGAAACCAAATGTGCAAGTAAAGAACTGACTTTTTAGAATTGTATGGTCAATCTTTTCATGGGACCTATATGTTCTTATTTGCTAGAGAGTAACTGATTAATTTTCCAAACTAGACATTTGTGAATCTGAAGGTATCAGGATCCAGCATTGCTCTAGACTAGTATGAAGGTACTGCTACATACGGTACGTACCATGCATGCTGTACCAGTGCAGAACAAAAGAAAACATAAAAGATAAAGAATAGCATTTTGTTTCTTGGTCCATGAGAGTCTGGCATGGTACATCCATTGGTCTGTACCTGACACCTGTTGCTATATGTAGTGTGCCCCAAATAAAAAAAAAAAACTTTTAATCATTGCTGCGATGACTTATTTTCTTACATACCGAGGATACTGATATAGTAGGATAAAAGGAGTTCCAGGTGATTGATCTTGATAAATATCTCAGGATTAGTGATGAGACTTTATTCTTCCCATCCTGTTATTCCCCATACCAAATCTCCTGCTTTAATATTTGGATATGTGGAGTCGATCACTTTGCAAACTCCATAACCCCTGATTGTCTGCAGAGGAAGGATCCGGAATGTAATTAATTGAGCGGTGAGGCTTCTTTTAAATTTTTTGATTAAATGTTAGGTTCTGACTTCCGAGGATCTTATAATATAAAATGATATAAACATGATACGAATCGTGTAAAATTTCTGCAACTTTTCATTTGTTTTTCAGTCACCTATACTGGTATACTGGTATGTACCCTGACACACTTTACCAGAATAAAATATAAACCACAAACGAACTGATTTCAAAGTATCTTTCTGTTGCTAGAAACTTATTGTTTCATTTCATTAATCACTTTTCAGAAGTAATTAGACCTATGATGACCCAAGTGACTTAATTTGTATAGCTTACCTCTCCTGGGACAAAGTCAGAAATGTAAGAGAACTCTGGTGGTTCATCGTGCTTCGTCATCAGATGCCGCATGTACGGGTTGCAAGAGGGATACGAGTTCTTCACCACCATTGCCGCTGCAAAACTACCTGCTTCACGACCTCCATGTCACTCCCCTTGGGCTTCCCTTTCACATAGTTCTTCAAAACTACCTTCTTCATCTCTGCCATCTCTCCCACTCTAACATGACATTGTAATTATGCGAATATTACTTTTAATTAAGATCATACAATCAAAGAAGGTGCACAATTATTCATAATTGTATAAACTTTTATATTACGTATGTATATGAGCAGCTGAAGTGACGTCCTCTGAGCCGTTGGATTTACATAAAGAATGAAAGATCAAAGATGAGGGAAGAGAAACAATTTAAACAAAGCAAGAGGTCAAGTGTTTGCTTAAAATGGGCCCGGCTTAGAAAGAAGCAACCACTTTGACGTGAATTCACATGAAACGGTGGGTTCTTTTGTGGCCGTCTCTAGTGTATCTCAAATATTGCAATTTAATTTGATGTACGAGTTTGAGATAGTTTGGCGCAAACATAGAAATTTCAATTTTTTAGAGTAGCTTTTTACTTTTTTTTATTTAAAAAAAAATCTTCATCAGTTCCATCAATAACAAATTAGTATGCAATGTGAATTGATTCAAATGATTACAAATCTTTTCTTTTATATTGCAATGTCCTTTCTCGATTAAAACAATTTAATGGAAAAACTTGTGTCAAAATTATGTATTCATACTTATAAAACTGAATAATGATAACTTGTTGCAACTTGACCAGCTCTATATTTGTTCATCCGGCCCTACCATATTACATATAACAATGTATATATATATATTTTGCAAATTTATTATATATATTTTCAAGTTAGTATAAGGCATAAATTAAGAAACATTATTATGTGTTATTCATTAATTGATCCTTACCTACATCTGATTATGTGCTTGTACATGCAACATATATGTCTCATGTTCAAATTAAATTGTGAAATGCACGGAAAAATATATATTTTTTATGAATTATAAACAATTAATAACTCAATATTTGAGGTACATTTTCAGTTTAAGTGAAAGAATTCAAACAATTTAGGGTTATGTAGGGCTTGATCGAAAATATAATAGGGTCGGTAGAGCCTCAATTTTTCAAGTCTTATGTCAAGGGTGGAGCTAACTTGATATAATATTTGTGAAAAATTAAGCCTAGGATTAGACAGGGACTACATCTTACTAGGTCCATTGCTATTCAAATAAATGTCATTGGTTTCATTTTAGAAAAAAAAATTAGAAGTATGAATAGTAGAGAGTTTTTTTTATGAAGTATGTACAGATAAAGTACTATGATGTGTTGGGAGAGAGAAATTTCCGAATAATACGAGTGTGTTTATAAGGAGGATGGAGTTTTTCGATGTTTCTAATTCAAAAATTTATCAAGTTGACTTTAAATGAAAAATTTAAATTGTTCAATAAATTTCTCATATCAAAATTTTGTAGAAATACCGAAATTTTTTATTTTTAAAAATTTCTAACTATTTATTTTGGAATTTTGAAAATGACCTCATTTTATATACAAAAATTTATTATTTTTATTATTATTATTAAAATTATCTTAAAAATAATAATAATATTTAGAGTCATTATTTTTATATGCAATAACATAGTATTTAGAAAAATGTATTTTTTTTCCTTGTTGTAATTGTTTAGAGTGGAGTTAGACAATATAATGAAGAAAAATAAAACAAATGTTATGCACGATATTTTAAAAGATAATATATTTGTTATTTAATTAATTAATTTTTATTTAATATTAGAGCAAAGGGACGAGTCTATAACTTTTTTAATAGATAAAATTGTTCGAAGATATTTTTCACTTTTTTTTTTGCAACATAAGGGAGGTACGTGACCCACCTCTAAATTATCGACCCTAACTACTTGTTGATCTAATTATGTATTTACAATTAATGCTTCTTCACAAATAAAATTTTCAACAAAAATAATTTTTATATAAAAAATATAAGAGAATATAAAATACTTTAATGCTAAAATCTTAAGAGTTGGAGTAAGGGCTGCATACAAGAGTGAGTTGAGGTCAGTTCAAACTCAGATCATAAATATGACCAGCCGAGTCGAGCAAGTTTCGTGAGATATTAACGAATTGCAAAACCCAACTCAAACTCAACTTGCCACTGCTCGAGTTGGCTTGTGAATTTAGCTCATATTTGATAAAACTAAACAAATTGAGGGGTAGGGTGCGATGGGAGAGAGAGGGAGACAGGTTGGAGGTGCGACATGAGAGAAAGTAGAGAGCAAGAGAGGAGGTGGGGAGGGATTAGGGTTCAGACGAAAATTGAGTAGAGAGCAGGAGAGTATTAGAAGTTAGAGTACTTCCTTCGGACGAAAATTAATAAATTCGAATTAAACGAACCGATTCCGAGTGAGTTAACACAGCTCATACTCAATTCGAAAACTAGACGAGCTAGATTAGCTCGAGCTAATTTCGAGTGAGCTGTAAGTAAGTTTTCTCCCGAGCTGATACCGAATGAGCCACGAATTACAAGTATTTTGTGTAGTCCTAGTTGGAGTATTTTGTACTCATCTAAATTAAAAGAATTGTGACATACATTCAACAAAACATGTTTCATGCACGCTGATTTGAAAGGATTTTTTAATTGCGATATTTTTGGAATAAGTATGTCAAATTCCTTTTGTACTCATCTGAATTAAAAGAATTGCAATATACATTCAACAAAACATATTTCCTGCATGCTGATTCGAAAGTATTTTATAATTGCAACATTTTTGGAATAAGTACGTCAGATTCTTTTTGTACTCATCTGAATTAAAAGAATTGCAACATATACAGGGGCGGAACCAAGATTTCAGCATGGGGGAGGTCGAAAGAACAATTATGAAAAAATAATTAAATAATAATTATCTTTACAAAAATATTAAACACTAAATAGGTTCAAAATTATAATGTCACTAATATAACATAATAAAAAAAAGGTTAAATGTCCATTACAATTGTTTTTTTTTTCTTAAAACAAAATGAAATCTACATTTCTATTAATTTCAGTTTAGCCCTACGACTTCCTAACAAATCATACATATTAATAATTTCATCGGAAGTGAACTTTTCTGCAATTTCCTTCTCAACGTATACCATCATATAGTCTCGAAGAAAAATATCTCTCATTCTATTCTGGAGCCGTCTTGATCAGCTTCATGGCTGAAAAAGCACGCTCTGTGGTTGCAGTTGAGACGAGAAGAGTTATCACTAACCGCAATAATCTATCAACCATTGGATATATAGCGAGTTCTTCAGATCCGGATGGTTGTGTATATCAAGTTGGTAATGCGGTAGCTGACACTCTAACTGAGCTCTCTCTTGATTAGAAAAATCAGCAGGATAGAATTTTTCTGTCAAAGTACTTATATGGGAGATGCTAAAGGAATCCTCTCTTGGGTCCAAGGCAGCACTAAGTGTCAAAAGTTCTGTAGATCGCTCATCGAATCGAGCATTTAACTCTTGCAATTGTTGATCTTTTGCAATCGCAAATATGTCCACCCAATAATGATGATCTATTGTAGTGTTATCATGCTTATTTCGAGATTTAGTGAGATCAATATACCTGCAATTTATATTAGAGAGTTCAAAAGCATGTTTTATAAAAAAAAGATTCAAGAGATTAAATGTGATCAACATATCTAGGGGTCATATCAGGGAGCTCAATTTCATGTTTTGTACAAAAAATTTTGACCTTCTCAGAAAGAGGTTCCCAACCATTATCTCTCAAATCTTGAATCAACTCCTTTGTGGTTGAAACAAGATGTAAGGCATTTAGAATATCTAAAGATTTTTATTGCAAAGCTTGACACAGCACATCCGTGATCACCATAATCTCTTTCATTAAGTGCAAAATAAACACAAAAACAAATGAGAGAAGCATCTTGAGGGCACCCACTCGCATCTCCTCGAGAAAAAACAGATATTGAGCGATCATTTGCTATACTCCTTAGGACTGCAATCGTAGCACCAAACATCTTTGCTAAACTACAAAGAGACTTGTAGTGAGAACTTCATCTGGTGTCTCCTGATCTTTGTAAAGAACCAATCTAGTTTGCTCCTCTTTCAGTATCAAGCTCTCCCAAATCAATATCGCGTACAATTTCAGCAACTTGATTTGCTAATAACTCATCATTACGCTTAGGAGAAACACCAACAACATTTATGATGAAATTCGCATTTTGAAACAAACTATGCACGTCATGTACCTCTCTTGATGCTGCAATAAGAGCCAATTGCAGCTGATGAGCCATACAATGCACGTAGTACGCGTAAGGACAATCCCTTAGCATGAGAGCTTACGGTCCATTCCACTCCCCTCACATATTGCTTACCCCGTCATATCCTTGTCCTCTAATATCTTGCACATTCAAGTTATTCTCTGATAAAGTGACACAAATTGAGTTCTTGAGAGTTAATGCGGCAATATCTCTCACATGAACTAGGTCAAGAAAGCGCTCTTTTATCAATCATTCTCTATTGACAAATCGAAGAACTATGGCCATTTGCTCCTTTTTAGATTCATCTCGAGCTTCATCAACAATAAGACAAAACTTCCTTTCACCAATTTCATCTCGAATTGTTGTCTGCACTTTTCGAGCAAAGATGTGAAGGCTTTTCTTTTGGACTAACGGTGAAGTGTAGTTTGCATTTTTGGGAGTATTATCTAACACAACTTCATTCACTTCCTTATTGTAAGAGGCCAAAAGCTTGATCATTTGGAGAAAATTTCCCTGATTTTTTTATTTCGGAGATTCATCATGACCCCAAAATGCACATGCTTGAAATGTCAACCACCTGATTGAATCAACCGAAGTCTTGAGTCTAAGTCTCGCATCTAACACTGCTTTCTCATTTTGCTTTGAAATCACTTTTTCAATGTGGCCCATGTTATTCTTGAGATTTTCAAAACACCCAACCGCAAACTTGTGAGCCGAGTTCGAATTTTGACCCATGTGAGTTAAAAAGGCACAATCTTTTCCATCATTGACTTTCTTCCATGATTGAAATCCCTTAACAGTGAATGTGTTTGAGCCGCACTTTCCACTTGGTTTTGTTGTAAAAAGAAAACAAGGCAAGAAATAGGCACGATGTGTGTGGAGCGAGTACTCTAGCCATGGAAAAATTCTAAACCAATGATATTGGAATCGACGACGATGATTTTCTGACCCAGCTAATTATCCTCTTTCAAGTATGGTTGATATGGTCCTTCAGTTATATAAAATCTTCAAACTGCCTCTATTTCATTTTGAGGGTACTCCCAAATTTGACGGCATTTGCCTGGATCTCTCTCGTGCATTACGAATCCAATTCTCGGTTCTTATGGAATTGCATTTGACAAAGCATGGTTTTCTTCATATTCTTACACATGGGTAGGGTTAACATCTCCTGTGCTAGGCTGAGATTGAGATTCTGTGCTAGGCTGAGACTGAGAGCTTGTACCGATTTCTACTAGTTTGAAAAAGTTTTCTATTGTTTTTCATTTCATGCTTGAAAGTTTGAAATCTCTACAACAGAAGAAAAAACATACAATTCAGAATTAAAAAAAATTACAACTGCAAATTCTGAAATTCAAAAAAGACATACAATTCAAACTATTCAGTATTGATGGATTAGGTTTTGAGTTTAGAGATATACATTTGCTAATATAAATACATGCCTCTTATAGTTTTAACTTTGAGTTTAATTTTAACAAAATCATACATAATCACTAATCAGAGACACAATCAGTAGAGAACAGAAGTATTGAAATAGAAATTAAAATCGTTGGGTGCATGAGTCACCTGAGTCGAGAAAATACGGTTACAGAGGCGACTAGGCGAGTAACAGGGGTGGCAACGACAAAATGTATTGTAGTCTGTTCGGAGTGACGGAGCCGCGGAAATCACAAGGCGGAGTGATGAAGGAGTCTGTCTAGGCGTCTGGCCGAATTTGAAGAGCAGCAGAGAGCAAGAGAGTTCAATTCGCGATTAGAAGATGGAGGGAGACGAAGCGCCAGTGAAGGAATAAAGAGAGGAACAAGATTTAATTTCCTTTACCATTTAAATTTTGAATGGGCTTCTAAATTGGGAATTCGGGCTTCAAAATTTTATAATATAAGTTTAAATAAATTTGAAAAGCCCATTGGTATTTATATTTTAAAAGAGGTCCATGAATATGATTTATGGGGGGACCCAAGGCGTAAAATCTGTCCAGTAATAAATCGACAAAGCATATTTCATACATTCAACAAAGCATATTTTATACATGCTGATTCAAAAGGAATTGCGATATTTGTAGAATAAGTATGTCGGTTTCATTTTGCACTTATCTGAATTAAAAGAATGATGACATACATTCAATAAAATATGTTTTATTAATGCAGATTCGAAAGGGCTTTGTAATTGTGACATTTGTGGAATAAGTACGTAGATTTTTTTTTTTGTATTCATCTGAATTAAAAGAATTGTGACATACATTCAACAAAACACAGTCTAGTTATCACCGTTTCTCTTACAGAAAATAACTTCGATTATTCTTACAGAAAATAAATATTTTTTTTATCAAACAAAGTCTTGTGGGTTGCATCCGACGACTAAAATGTACAAAATTGTGGTCCAGTGCACAATTAATCCATGTGAGCAATAGCGAAGTTAGGGCCCCCATAATTTGTAGCAATTTGAAATATTTGTTAATGAAATATTTTTTTTCACTTTGTAAAACAAAAATAAAAATTAAATGGTGCATATACAAAAATGATAAAAGAACTATTATTCCAGAGAACTAATATTTAAACAAATGACAAATTATATTAAAAAAAATTTAGTTACTAATATAAAAAAAATTATTTGATAAGATAATAATTATCAAAGGAACAACAACTATTTACATAAAAATTTGATTTGATTTTAGAATTTCTAGAGATTAATGAAAATAAATTTTAGAATTTATTTTTTTTGCTCTTGAGATATATAGCAGGTTTTTATTTGAGTTTATTTTTATTTAATTTAATTAACTATCAATATATTAAAAATTATAATTTTTTTGCCCCTCCTTTATAACTGTTCTGGCTTCGTCACTGGATGTTAGGGAGGAAGGAACGTCATTATGAACACAATAATATATTAAAATTATTGTCTTTTCAGATATCTATCAAGGCATACTAACATTTTTCACAATATATATATATATATATGGATGTCAAATTTAATAGGAGGGACCGCCTCAGTTACCCAGATTTCGCCTTCATATAGCTAGGTCGATTTGCTTGGCTGATAGAAACTAAGAAACATCCTGCCTATCAGATGGCATATCTAGTCTAGTATATTATAGATGCATACTTATTGCATATATCTGTGTTTTTCAGTGGGATTACTATCTAATTATATGAATATATGTGTGGTGTATAGATATTTTCATGTATACATAGTGTCGATCAGCCGAGAAAGAGGACGTATATTTTATGATCATTTGTGCCTGTGTACAAATATTAATTACCATGGACAGAAGCAAATTTAAAAGCTGAAAAAACTTATATTTCATTGTGAACAAAACAAGTTGTGAGCTGATTGTGAAAACAGAGAAAAAAGCTCTTAACGCTATAAATTATCAAGTAATTATGTTGATTTCATCGAATGAGCTAAAGAGGGATCTTTCAACATGTACTATTAATCGATTAGTTGATGGATCATGAAAATAGAATTTTGTTGGACTGCTCATGTATATTAAACAGGATTACATATTTAGGAATCTTCAGCCACAAAATAAGTTGCTGCTCATGCTTTCCACTGGAAAGCGTGTAATAGTATAAATTCCTTCACAAAACTATGAGAACTAAGCGTTTACCAGTGAAATACTGAAATTTTCATGTTTTGGGCAGATAATAAAGTTTAAAAGAATTGTCATCCTTGCACTTGGAATGTTTAGGAAATTGTAATATGGTTGCATTTTTGCAATGGACAATTATTTACGGCAATCTGTTTATGGCATGTTAAACTCCCAACTTTGATGCAAATTTAATTAAACTAAAGAGTTTTCTAACCACATGAATCTATACATCTTTCCAATATTCAGGGATCAATACATGATCATGAAATATTGCTGGATGCGGCGAAGAAAGTGGATGTGATAATCTCGACGTTGGGGCATGAACTGGTACAATTGGAAAGCCAAACGAAGATTCTCAAGGCTGCCATGGAAGCAGGCAATATCAAGGTAATGCAAATATGATTTATTTGAATTAATTACATAAATAAATAAATATATATTTTCTTTTTATGTCTCCTTCTCATATCTATTGCTGCAAAAACTAGAGAAATAAATAATTTTTCTCTTTACAACACTCCAGAGATTCATTCCTTCAGAGTTTGGCATAGATGCAGAACATGTCGATCCAGTTGAACCGGCAAAGACTATGTTTATGATCAAGAACCAAATCAGGCGAAACATCAGGAATCACGGTATTCCGCACATATTTATTTGTAATAATTTCTTGCAGTCTTTCTTCGTTCCACGCCTAGGCCAAGCAGAAGTTTCGCCGCCGGTCCGTGATAAGGTAAGCATCATAGGTGATGGAGAAATTCAAGGTAACCCCTTTCTTTCATATCTGATAAAACAAGTTACAATTGACAACTTTTGCATGAGAACACTATATTGACGGGCAAGTGGAATAATTTTTCAGCAATCTATAATAACGAACGAGACGTTGCCACTTACGTCATAAAAGCTGCGGATGACCCGAGGACTCTTAACAAGATCTTGTATGTGATGCCGCGTAAAAATTTCTACTCTCTGAACCAGCTTGTGGCACTGTGGGAGAAGAAGACAGGGAAGGCTCTGGAAAAGAAATCTGTTACCACAGAAGAGCTCCTTGCTAAAATTCCTGGTGAGAACTCTCATGTTTGGATAAATCAAAGCTAAAATTTTTTATTCGTCAATTTAATTAAAAAATAAAAATAATATAACATAATATAACTTAGTTCGCCAGTTAGAGATATATCCTGAAAAATAAAGATTATATGCATGCAGGCTCGCCTGTTCCACTCAATATGCAGCTAGCAGTAGCTTATTCTGCTTACATAAAGGGAGAACACACCAATTTCAAAATCGACCGGTCCGGTGCCGTTGAAGCCACCGAGCTGTATCCTGAGGTTGATTATATCACCGTGGAAGAATTCATGGATGGCTTGCTTACTTCCACCATTCGGAGCATATCTTAATATATATGGAGCATATACTTGTGATTAGCTCAAATATGTACTGCTACTACATATGCATTAATTGGATTGAATATATTTTATTACTCATGGTCCGCTGGCCATTTTCACTCGTAGCAAGTTCTATAATAGTTCATGTTTATTTTGTAATTATATGTTAATGGTACCATGTGTGTAGAAATTAGGATTTTGTAATATCTTGGAACTCTTCGAGGAAAACTCTTGCTTCATCTGAAAGCCTTCCAAATTACACACCTAGCTACTTAATTCCATGTCAATGGAAGAGAATGAAGTTGAAAGACTTTCATGAATGTATCGAAATATTTTATGTTTTCTCTGTTTTTATACTATTTGGTATTCACGTAATAAATTACGTCTAATAAAAATTAGCATTTTTTCTGAGTGATAATTTATGAAACTTTATGTTATATTTAGAAGAAAAATAAATAAAAAATAAAATTATCACCGTCTCTCTTACAGAAAATAACTTGGATTATTCTTAAATTATCTAGTTATCAAACAAAGTCTTGTGGGCTACATCCGACTTCTAAAAATGTACAAAATTGTGGTCCAGTGTACTGATATCCAATAATATATGTGACAGTTGTCTTTTCTTTTTCTCAAATTAAAAGACCTGTCTCACGATCGTACTATTTGGAAATCCATCTTAATCTCAATTGTCCAATGAGAGGAGAAAAAGCAAACACACACATGCATTGATCTTAATTTTTACATTCAACGGGTTCCACTGCACAATTAATCCATGTGACCGATAGCGAAGTTAGGGCCCCCATAATTTGTAGCAATGTTGAAATATTTGTTAATGAAATATTTTTTTCACTTTGTAAAACAAAAATAAAATTGAAATGACATATATACAAATTATATTAAAAAAGAACTATTATTCTAGAAACTAATATTTAAAAAAATGACAAATTATATTAAAAAAATTTAGTTACTAATATAAAAAATACCATTATTTGGTAAGATTATAATTATCAAATGAACAACAACTATGTACATAACGTCATTATGAACACAATAATATTTTAAAATTATTGTTTTTTCATATAACTATGAAGGAATACTAACATTTTTCACTATATATATATATGGATGTCAAATTTAATAGGAGGGACCGCCTCAGTTACCCCCTATAAGGAAATAAAAATGAAATAATTAAGATACCTTATTAATTAGTCCTCCCTTTAAATTATTTTGCTCATAGTTACATTTTATTTTCATTTTTTAGAATTTCTCGTGTTTTTATAAATTTGACTCTAAATAAAGCCCGAGGCATTTAATACGTCAACATTAATATGTCCTTTTTTTTAAGAACTCTATTAAATTTATCATCTACTTTTTTCCTTTTTTTTTTCTTATAGCTCTTATAGATATCAAGCATACATCTCTTTCTCCATAAAAGATTCAACTTAATAAACAAATAATTTACAAACCGTATCAAACTAAGATTCATTGTTTTACGACATTTTTTTGTGATAATTGCCGTAGTTTGTTTAATTGGCAGAACCCATTTGTAGATCTAATTTTTTTTTTAAATATTTGATAGGGATGTGAATCTCTCTGAAGAATATTATAAGCATTTGTTTCTTTATCATTATGATGTGTCACTTAATTTGTATCAACCGAAGTCATTTGAATAAAATCAAAATTTTCCAATTTAATCTTGACTGTTTACTTTTTAAAATTTATTTAATTTTCATTACAGGTGCAACATCAGAATCCGTTCTTCCCTGTGAAAAAAAATTAAACCCCTGTAATAATTGGTCGCATGTTATATATATTCTTTTGATGAAAAGATGGGGAATTCTTGAGATATATATTTATTTGGTATATTAATTGTCAAACGACTCTATATAACTTTTACCAGTACAGTTGAGAAAAATAAATTTTATATGAGAGCATGTTTGGATGATGATAACTGGAGAAGGTAGCAATTCAACTTCCATGTCCATCCAAACAAGGAATTTCACAATCCCAACTGCAGTAATCTCCATCTGAATTAAAACGGAAACAAAATCTTCCACTACAAATTGAATAAAGAAGTACTGCATGCATCAGTGATTTGTGATTCGCCACAACTGAGCCATGACATTAATCAGTGCATGTTTGTCTACGTGTCCTTTTATAGGTAGCATACAAGCACATTGATTGTTTACTTGCTGTTTGGAAGCTAGGGACAGTACTCAGTCTTATCAACACTGAGATCGTTGCATTAAAGTCCAATGTTCTTTGGTCCGCTCAAATATATATATGCCAAGTTATACTTCCCAAGTTACACATACAAAATTAAAAATAAAACGGTGTGTTAATACACGGTACGATACGGTACATGTTAGAGTCGGCACGATATGGTACATTATATTAATATGTACTGTATTATATGTATCGTGTGTCGTGCCGTTATCCGTACCGTATCCGATTTTTTTCACTGTAGACACGGCACGGCACGCACGGATAAAAGAGGCGACGCGATACGGGACACGCATAGGCACGGCACAGGGACACGCATAGGTACGGATAAGAACGAGTAGGCACGGTTAGAACGGATAGGTACGGATAGGTACGGATAGGCATGGTTAGGCACGGTACGGATAAGCACGAGTAGACACGTTTAACACGGTTAACACGGATAGGCATAGTATACATGGATTGTGGGCCCTTGGATGTTGATCATATAGTTGATTTTGCAATTTATTTGCAGGATTTTTTTAAAAAAAATTCAGATTTTTTTAATTTTTTGGCAATTTTTACCAAAATATTATTTTTTTTTCAATTGTTTGTTTAATTTTTTTAGCAGCAAATAAATTTAAAATTTTTGAATTTTTTATATTTTTTAAGATTTTTCCGATTTTTTCGAATTTTTTTCCCACCAAACACGTTTAGCACGGTTAAGGCACGTGTAGTATGACGTGTCAACTCGACACGACACGGCACGTTTAAGGCACGTCACGTTTAGGACGGCGTATCGAATCGACACAGCACGTGTAGCACGCCATGCCTTAACCGTGCCGTGCTATAACCGTATCATGCCTCATCCGTGCCGTGTTGTCCTCTCCCCATTTTTGACACGGTACGACACGCACGCCAAAAAATAATTTTCAACCTCCCATACTGTGCCATACCATATTTTGACACAATACAATATGGCACGCACGTTTTTAAAACACTAGTTGCACCTCACGGTAATATGAATATTTTCTTTGTTTGGCTTTTTTTTTTTGCTTTTTTTTTATTTTTATTTTTACCTTTTGCTTGGATGCATTGCGAGCATTCATTCATTAGCATGAACAATGCAGAAAATAGATATTATTATTCTAAGTTATTTGAATGATAAATCAAGATATATGCAATAATCTCTAACACTATTTTAGACAATTCTAAGTCTATCCATTGATGTTATGGAGAAGAGACAGAAAGAAAAAGAGCGAAAATAATGTGAGAGTCATGTTTATTTTTTGAGAGTGAGAATGTACGATTTTTATATGAAATATTTAAGAATGGGGCTCTTAAATTACGGATTAGTGTGATGGACTTGTTTCAAATTATGTGGTCGACACAAACGAAGAGCAAGATCGAGAGACGTGCCAAATGTGAAAAGAACCACAAAATTCAAGGATAAAATTTCTGCTATAATATTTTGTAGTTTCCTATTTCGATTTCTTATATTATTTTTTAAGTAATTCATTAAACTAGTAAGATTTGGGTTTGAAATTGCAGAATATTTCAAACATTTTTGGCTATGTTATTAATTATATGATACGATATATTTGCATTTCATTTAATATAAGTTAATTTTTCAACAAAAATTAGCTTTTTAAGGATAAACACAAATTAACTTTCAAATATTACTTAGTTATACATGAATTTATTTATATCAGTTGACTTATAATTCACAATGTATTGTTATACAACATATTATTATACAACTCCTAATGCCCATTCTTTTGTATGGTTTTGATCAGGGCGGAGGTAGAATTTTCAAGTATGGAGGTCAATACAGATTAATCTGCTGCGTTGTATTGTGTTGTACAGTGTAAGGACGAGTGGATTATAAAGAATTTATTTTAGATTTACTTTATATGAATCTTAATGCGATCAAACAGACAATATGCTGCGCAATAAAGGATATGAATCAAATATATATCAATTATAATGGTTATTTAAATAATTTTGACAATATTTTAAAAAAGAAAAAGAAAATTTATAGGTATATTATTAAACATATAGATAGAGTCACAATAGAATTTAATGTAACTGAAATATTTATTTGATAATTTTAAACGGTTAAAAATATAAGTCACTTGATGTGTGATGAACTATGTACTAAATCTCATTATTTTTTTTATAAATATGATATGTATATAATATAGATCATACATATACTGTGAGATTTCAAATATAAGATTTTATTTTCAAAATTATCATAATTGTCAAAATAAAGAATGCTAAAATCTCATTTTGTAAAACTTGCAATACATTAGTTTGTGTGCTAGTGAGATGTAGATGAAAATTTCATGATTACAAGACATTATTCTTCTAATTTGATTTGTTTCAGTATATGAACTTATATATTTTTCTGCATGAAATTATAATATCTATAAAGATCCTATTTTTGTTCAAATGTGCACAGTTGTTTGAATTGATTTTAAAGATTAGTTAGTTTCAAAAAGATAATTTTACATTTTTACTCCACATAATTACAAAAATATTGGTATTGAAAAAATATCTTAATTGTCCATAAAAATTAGCATAATTGTCATTTTTGTGATACTTCAAAAACAATAAACAAAAAGTTCTTCATAAAACAACAATATCAATAAAATTTCATCAACAAGCATTCTGAAATGTTATCATTTGAGATTAGTATCTATTATTTTTTCAATATGAAAAAATACAATTGGATAATCTCAAAACTTTTTCAACGAGTTATTGGTATGAAGTGAAAAATAAATAAATTAGGAAAAGTTCTGATGAATCGATTAGTTGCTACAATAATATTTTTTAGATCTGTATTTATTTTTTTTCTTTTCCCTTTCTCTTGTCGAATATTAGAAAGAAATAGAGTTGGAATTTGAGAACTGTTTATTGAAAATGTTTCCTGTAAAAGACAAATTTAAATAGAGTAAGTGAACTGTCATGTCAACATCATTAGAAAGAAATTTAAAAATATTTATGAATCCTCTAAATTACACACGACACAAAAATTGAACATTATTTATGAAAAATGTATGCGGATTATCATAGAAATTTTTTGAAAAAAGTATGGGGGTCAACTTTTAATTACCCATAGCATTTTTACTTCAAAAGTACAGTAAAATAACATGTAACCAAGTAAATTTTTTGAATGAATCCGCCTCTAGACTTTTGATAAAAACCGTAGAAAATTATGGTTACAAAAAATCATATGTAGAATGCAACAAGATATAGTCACACAAGACACTAAAAAATCATATAAAACTGAATTTCAGGATGTTTGATGCAAAACATTTTTAAACTACATGCAGAGACAGAGTCACAAGATATAATAGGATGAAACAAAATTTTAAAATAAAACATAATTTCATAATTATATTGAATTTCAAATATATTTTTAAATTTTTTTCTAAAAAATATATAAACATAAGTATAATTTTAAATTTTTTTGGACGAGAGAATAAGTCCACATCCTAGTCATATGTGGCTCCGCCTCCAACTACATGCAGAGCCACAAAGGTGTCTTCAAAAACAAAAACAAAAAAAAACAACCACCAATTTCTGTATAAAGTATCCAATCATACTAAAACGTTTTTAGGTGGCTCCGGAAGTTCGATTGAGGAGAACCAGTAAAGCAAAAATAAACAAAACAACTAACGGATCTCCATCTCCATGAAACACCGCATGTGTTATCCCTTTTATTTCAAATTCATGCACAAAACAATATCAAAACAGCTACAACTTTCATGTATATAACACACCTTCTAGATCATACTTGTTAATTAGTTGTTTTATACGATTGGAATGCATACCGGTACTCATTATGGCAATCTATGTGCTATTGTTGTACCATTGATTATGGCAATCGCTGTCATTATTGATTATAGCAATCCGCAGCTATCACTAATTGATTATGGCAATCTGCTATCACTGTACTTTTAAAGTGAGATATACATGAAAAATCACAAAAAAAATAATTTCTATAAATTATATCCGGCTCATTAATTTAAATTAAATCGGATTGTTCTGATATAATGGTAGTCAACTACGATGATGTATCATAACAATCCGCAGCTATCATTAATTTATATTATGGTTGACAGAAGTTTTAGTATTTAACTTGCAAAAAATAAATCCGACATGTTATAACTATAGTGTAAACATTGTTTTTGAAAGTTATTGAATCGAACAGTCCCAAGCAATTAATAGTGGATCCACATTAATTAAAGGGTGGTTAAATATTGGCTCCATTGTTTTAAAAAAAATTCATATATTTCTATGCATTTAAAGTAAAATTGTTATAAGTATTTTAAATTGACTTTCATATTTTTTATATAACTTTTTATACTTAATCCCCATATTATTCTAAAAATATATATATATTTTTTTAATCAACTCCTATGCATTCAAACTATGCATCCGCCCTGGTCCCAAGTTTAACATGCATGGAAGAAATGCATTTAAATGTTGGAAACTCCAGATTTTATGGTGAGGGGCACAATACAAATTTAAAAAATTTACAATTGACATCAAGCGATCTATCTATATGGTTGGAATTAAATCAAATTCTAACTACAAATAACTTTGTATTTTTATTTTGCTGGAGGTTTGAGCGATTAATGCTGAAGCGGTTGTTTGTATCACCGTTGAGGTTTCAATGCAGAAATCCCCCGTCGGTATCCACCCGAAAATTGCTAAGCACCGGCGAACTCTTTGCTAGCAGAGATTGAGTCGGCCATACTTAACTTCTCAAACTATCTTTTAAATGGTGGAGCAACACTGATTTTCTATGTGGTTGTGTCTCTCAATCAAGGTTTGCACCCCTTTTTATAGGTGTTGGTTGGAGTGTTTCACCCAACTACATCTGTGAGTGAGCGTAGGTTGGTTCTCATATCGGCCAATATTTGGACTCAGCACAGCTGTCTCTAAAATACCAATGTGTTGTGGTCCGTAGCAATTCATGTATGGGAGCATAGGTCGGTTCTCATGTCGGGCAGCGTCTGGGAACCGATTTACTCCAGCTATCTCTAGAATAACCAATATGTTGTGGTCCACAATAACTCTTGTTACGGCCCGCAACATTGTGTTGGTACCGTAACAATATCTCATGTTACTCCGTGACAACAGCACGCATTGCTACCTACAACACCTAGTGTTGCGACCTGTGACACCCCGGTTGCGGCCGGCAGCACACTCTACTGCTGCCCGCAACAGCTCCGTCAGAAGTCCAATTTAGAGAATGATGTTTATTCCATAAATATCAGATTAAGTTTGTCATCCCATGATATTGCTCAAGTATTACATGTTTGGTCTAACTTATGAGTCAGAACCATTTTCAATTTATAGAATATAAGCGACATCTAGTAATGTACATTATACCAATTCAGATGACATAGATAATAAGTATCATACACTATCACCATTTTTTAAGCAATATTTTTCTTGTGTCAATTACTTTGTCACATGATATCTCTAATGAATTCAAGGTAATATTTGTATTATCCTTGGAGATTTATCCATCTCTTGATTTTCAAAATGACATTAGTAATAATCATTGGTGCTTAATCATATCTATGCAGTTATTAAATCATTTCATTAAGTGACTAATAAATATCATCACTCATATAATAACTTATATAAGAGACACTAGTATTCTTGATAAATATATTTGCTTCGCACAAGAAATATGTACTAAGATAAAATCTATATGACTGTCATTTACGGTCAACATTGGATAATATCTACAAGCACATATGCTTCGCGTAGAAAAAATATATAATTTCATACTTTAAAATTAAGACACACATTAAATATTAATGACACTAATACAATTATTATGATGTTTCATCTTGGGGTCAAGTCCAATATCATATTCTCCAACATGCATTTGTGATTAACCTGATAATAATTATCATATAGTTTGTAAAACATAACCATCACATTAATTCATACACTTTTACTTGTCAATTAGTGTTCTTCTCTAATTGTCAAAGTTAGGGACATTATTTAAAATAATTTTTATGTTATATTATTAAGTTTCATATTTTAGATCCTCAACCTAAAAAATTAATAAATAAAAATAATTCAAGGAATAATATATATATATATATATATATATATATATATATCACATATATAATTTATTCATATTACATGAACTAAATATATTTAATTTCTAAATTACTATGATAACATTTAATTAAGAAAGAAACCAATGTCCAATACTGCTGAGGACGTGGAACCAAATAATGTTTAAAGAAAGAAACTAAATGCTGCAGAAACGTTAAAAAAAATCAACTGTGTAATTAACTCACAAAAATGTACTACCGCTGTCTAATTTTGTATTAAAAAAGCACTATTAGGTTTTAAATTTTAAGATATATTAAATATCATATGTTCAGATTACGTTATTCTGACAACATTTTTCAAAAAAAAAAAAATGAAGTGATCAGGATATTTCTTTTATAAAAAATATCTCATAACATATATATTATTATTGATTTGTTTTTCAATTCCAAGCACAATTATGATTCATAAAATCAAATGTAACAATATAAATAAATAACCAAAAGACATCAAATTATATAAGTCTGACTAGCGGAATTAGTATCTATTGATGGATTAATTGAATTTTTTTTAAAGAAACAATATTGCTAGTAGGATAGTGGAGATCTCTTTTCCTGTGAGCCGGCAGGTGTCTGTTGACCTGGAGCAGTTTTGTTTTGGATAGTAATACATTAATAAGGATGGAACTTGATAATTCTAACGTCTTCTCAAGCCAAGTCACATGCCTTATATGCTGTATGTTGATGTATCATTTTTCATATAATATTTTGAATATTACTTAATAATTCAGAACAATTATAAATTTTATGTCATAATGAATGATGATATTTACATTATATTTAATTATTTTTCATATATATGATATATATGATATACAAATTACATTGCAATTATCATATTGTTAAAATTATGAATTACTTTTTTGTAATTGTCAAAAATTATTATAAATTTGATGACTAAAAGAATGAGGTATCCAGAATGGTGAACAGAAGAAGGATAAGATTCAGAAACAGATAGCAACTATCATGATCCTCTTATAGAAACAAAATATCTTTTTTGCAACAGCATGGCCAGATCCCAGATGTCATGATGTGCAACGATATGGTAAGAAATGGAGATGAGAAACAATTCCACGTATGCACTTCCAGAACTTGTCAAAATTCGTCCAACCGAAATAGAATAGAAAAGATTGGACGTGAGTCTTTGTCAGGTCATATTTCAGGCCCAACACATCACACTAAATAATAAATTACTAGTTCCGTGTGCATCTATGCTTCTTCCGCTTGACAGAAACAAAATCTCGGCCACAACAGATAACTACTTGATTAGGGTTCATTTGATAAATTAATGAAAAAAATAGAATTAGAGTAGTGCTCAACAAAACAATATTATTCGAATAGTACAGAAAAATATTATTTTTATATTATTCAGAAAAATAAAATATTATTTAACAAAATATTAATTAGAAGTTAAAATGTTATCTCCGTACCCAAAGACTGTTCTCTTCGAGTACTATTCGACCATTTAGACCATTCATCATATTATGTACTTTGCATTTTCATTTTATATTTGACATCATGTTCTGAGTTGAAACAGCGTGTTATTGTGTTATTCTACTTTGAGCTGTAGTTGTCAAACGGACTGTATTAAAAGAGCCCCAGACTTGTAATGCTTCTTCTCACACCATCCAGTTTCACAAACACTCTCTCAATTAAACCTACCCAAGAAATGAAGAGCAAGAAGGTTGTTCTGTATCCCTCCATGGGTGTCGGCCACCTTGTGCCAATGGTTGAACTAGCCAGTCGGTTGGTTCACCGTGGCATCGCCGTCACCATACCGGTAATGACTGTCGGACCAGCTACCAACTTGGTCTCAGAAATTTGCAATTCCGATCCAAACATCTCCTTCCACATCCTCCCACAGGGTCCTCAAACAAACCCACACCCGGTACCGTTTGTCAGCTTATTCAACATGCTGAAACTCAACAATGACAGTCTCCGCTCCTTTCTCATAAAGGAGTCTGAGATCTCACCTATCTCCGGTATAGTTCTCGACATGTTTTGTGTCGATGCACTAGATGTCACCACCGAGCTAGGTATACCTTCCTATTTTTTCTTCACATGTGGTGCTGAAAGCTTAGCTGTATTTCTGCAATTTCCAACATACTGCTCCACTCGCTCGATTAGAGCTATTAAAGACCTCGGTAATACCCCACTACAATTCCATGGTGCTCCGCCATTGCCGGCATCGCATCTCCCAAAGGAAGCTTCTGACCCTGAAATGGAGCAGTATAAACTTCTGATACACCTCTTCGATCGTTTGAAAGAAGGAAAGGGTATACTTGTTAACTCATTCGAGTCATTGGAGCCTCGAGCTGTCATGGCTCTGAAAGATGGGCTCTGTTTACCGAACCATTCTACACCATCCATTTACTGCATCGGCCCGTTGATTGCTGGTCGAGCAAAAACCGAAGAGCGGCATCAGTGTCTGTCATGGCTGGATGCTCAACCGAAGGAGAGCGTGGTGTTTCTCTGCTTCGGCAGCATGGGTTCTTTCCCGGCTGAACAACTCAAGGAGATTGCAATTGGTTTAGAGAAGAGCGGCCAGAAATTCTTGTGGGTCGTACGGAGCCCATCAAAGCCTGACCCGGCCAAAATCTTCGAGTCAAACAGTGAGACAGATCTTGATATACTGTTGCCAGTTGGGTTCCTGGAGAGAACCAAAGATCGGGGCATGGTCGTAAAACAGTGGGCTCCGCAGGTGGAAGTTCTAAAACACAAGTCCGTTGGAGGTTTCATAAGCCACTGCGGTTGGAACTCGACACTGGAGGCGGTGAGTTGTGGTGTACCAATGATATGCTGGCCGTTGTATGCAGAGCAGAAGATGAATAAGGTGTTCCTGGTGGAGGAGATGAAGATCGGCATCGAATTGAAGGGTTATGACAAAGGTTTTGTGCGGGCGGATGAATTAGAGGCTAAAGTGAAATGGATCATCGAGTCGGAGGGGGCCGGAGAACTCAGGAACCGAATGATGGAGGTGAAGGAGAGCGCAAGTAAGGCCATGAATGAAGGGGGGTCATCTTCTCGTGCTTTTGTTAAATTTTTAGAATGTTTGAACTAAGAATGTAATGTGCTTGGTACTGAAGGCTAGTGGTGCAGTGTTTTTTTTCTTTTTGTCTTTTTTTTTGCTTTTTTTTTTTAGTTTCTGCAGTAGCTACAATAGTAGTGTTGCATTGTTGATATTGTGGTTGTTAAAGTAAACAACTGTTTTCAAGCAAACATAATTTTGTCTTGAGTTTAACTTCTTGCATTATAATAGAGAAAAACGATAAATTCACAAAAATTCCACTTCTGAAAATTTCAAATTGAAATTAGTCAGTTGAATATTAATGAGACAAACAAAATTATAGGTTTTGTGTTATCATATCAGAAAGAGGATAGGAAATTTTCACCTGATCCAGGCATGTCTGGTTGAGACATAAAGAGTAAAAAGGAAGTATGTATGGAACACATTTTACCGCCATTATCTCTCAACTTTATCTTGTTTGTTTGCTTATATGTCTTTTATTTGTAGCCTTTACTTTCAATTTTATCAATTGAAAGCTGATATAAAGATATCATTATTAATATTATCATTGATACCGATTATATTATTCAGATTAAATGAGTTATTATTTATGTTAATGATTTTATTATACAATTTATATAAATTTTTATTATTCAATTTAAGTGAGTTATTAATCAGATTAGTAATATTTGAATTGAACAATAAAATACTACACAACATAAGTTATATTAATAATTCATTTTATATGAATAATAAAATCGATATTGATGATAATATCATCAATATTAATGGTATCTCCAAACATTTGCCTTACCAATTATTATGGTTTTAAACAAAGTCCGAACAATTTTTACTTGTTAAGAAACCGCAGCAACAGAAATCAGATTTGCACAAGTTGTGATTTTTGGGCAATTGAGGTGACCGTATTTCATAAGAAAGATGCTTTGAAAGTTTCAAAGATTACATAGCCAGCTTTCTAAGTTACTGCAGAATATTTAATTCAATTTTTACCAATTAGGTAAAACTTCAAATTTCTGGCAATTGGGCATCAAATGGGCCGCTCTTTTGCTGATATCTGGACAAAACAAACTGCTGTCGATGAGAATTGCACGCATCAGACAAAGCATGCCAGAACCCAAAATGACAGAGAATCACTGTGTGTCTCTCACAGTCTGACCTTTTTTACCAGATAAGGACATTTAAAATTTTGTAGTCCATGTGATATTACAGCACTGTTTAATATATCAGCTGACAGAATTCCCAGGATGGTCTTAGTGTTTCAACATTTGTGTTTAGATTTAGTACAGTTTAGGCTTTGATGAAGCTCAATAATACATCTTGTTCAAGTTTGATGCTAATATCACATTCCAACCCAATCCAAAAACCAACTTAACCTGAATATCCGAGCTACCATTTATTATTGGACATTTTCAGGGTATAATCTGGACCAATAAAATTAAAAGATACATATATAATATTTCAAGAATCAAGATCTTAGTAAAAAGAGGTGCAAACGTCGAAATAATTTAAACAGAAACACTTCTAACCAAACTACACTTGTCAGCAAGATCTTTAATTTATTGCAAATAAATCAGATGTACCCATGCAACCCAACTTTCTGCTCAAAATACTTCATAGGCCTAAGCCCCAATTAACAACCCATGTAAGCCTAATTTTATTATGAGAAGGGATCCAATCCTATAATCATTGATACTTATGATATCTATTTTATAATTTATATTTTAATTAATATATGTAAACCGTTTAATATATTTTAATATATCTCAATAACATGCATATAAAAAATATTGAATTTTAACCTTGTTTCGATAGTCATCAAGAAAGTGAATTAAATCACGAAATTTGGTCCGTTGATTTTTGTTAGTGTTTGACGCATATTAAAATAAAGTTGAAATAATATAATATTTTGTGTACCTATATAGTATAATATATATAACATATTCAATTAATTAGTTTTGTTATTTAATAGTTTAACAAATAATTATTTGTAATTTAATTTCATGATTATTGATGTGACACTAATAACCATGGACACTGGCAAATTAGTCCTAATCTCAATTTACCTAATTCCTAATGTTCTTTGTACAGTTCAGCACCAGAGAAACCAAGATAATTTCCCAAATAGGGTGTGAAAAGTTGTACAAATTTGTCCCTACATTTTGAGAGCATTTACATACCAGTACTGGACTTACAATGAAGCGTGCGGCAGAACACAACAGTAGTTAAACATACAAACCATCAGCAATCCTGGACGGTAAACCATGACAAATTTAATTCACTGAGAAACATAAATAATATTTTAATTGTTGATAAAGAAAGGTTCTAAAAGCAAGAGTCACAAGCTTACAAGTTACAACAAGATTCAACATACTTTACCAGAGCTGAACAGAACAGAACAAACTTAACAAAACATACACCATTTTCTCAGAAATTATGATGCACAAAAGCAATAAGATACTAGCCTACAACTATGACCAAATAAGAAATGACATCAGAACTAAGACTGCAACATCATAAATCCTAAAACTTGGCAAGGATGCATTGGCTAGTCCTGACTAGGTATCAGCCATGTATACCTTTTCTTCAGGGGAAATAACAACACTTCCATTGCACCAGTTTCTATATCATACCTGCACAACTCAAATGCTGACTTTGTTTGACTGAAGTAATAAATAAAGTTGCCTTTGAATCCTTGAAAGTTATTGGCCAATAATGACAGGCCTTGGTACTCAATTATAAGGAATAGCATTTGGTCATTGATGGTACTGATCTTGGCCCAATGAGCATTTCTATTGTTGTCAGTACCTCTGAATTTAAACGAAATACGACAAATTGATATGGGCCTGCACCAGGAATATCAAACTGGTGCACTCTAAGAAATTCCCCAGCCAACTCCAAAAGGTAGACTTTGTGGCAATGTAACATTAGGCCTGTGCTTGGTTCCACAATAGGTGAGGTCACAGAGTACAATAAATCATCAGTGTCTGAATTAAAATTATCTGTACATCCTGATGGATTTTGCTTAAAAACATTTCCTGCATAATAACAAAAAGGTCTACCAAAGATATCCTCAACAGAGATCCAAACAAGTTCATAGCCGTACACGCCACCCCATCCATCCAAACTAATCATATCATCTCCACTCTGTATCAATTCCTGCTCGTATCCTTCACGGTTGGGGATAGTATATTGAGGAAGGGGAACATAAACAACAGTTTCCACTATAGGATTTAACAATCAAAACTTCCAGGATAGCCTAGAGGGTTAGAACAGATTGCCTTGGCCTGCAAGAAGCCTCTTCTTGTGGGCCTCTTCGACTTTGATTCTGTAAACCTTTCCAGAGGCGAGTGAATAGAAATTGAGCTTACCTTTTACAGGAAAGGGGTGCTCCAGAACCCAGGGAAGTTGTGAAGGAGGTTCAGAGGGTCGGACTGCCGAACACCACGGCATACATACAACCTGTAATCGGATGAAATCTGGTAGATCAGGAAGCTTTCTGGAAATTAGGCAGATCACACCAGCTGGAAGGCCAGACCAGTCCCTCCATGCGCCATCCTCCATTGAAGGAAGGAGGTAAAAGGTAAGCAAAGGTTGGGATGCGAAGAGTTTTCAGCAATTTATATCGAGTATATATGGGCCTTTTATTTTGAGAAATTAGGAATCTAACGATAATTACGGGCCTACAAGATGACTGTTAATGCTCTTACCAAATCTGGACTAATTAAGAAAAGCTGTTAGAAGTTCACTTTGATCCATTACCATACAAGGCTCTTGAAGAACCGAAAAGGTAGGTAATTAACAAGATCCTTTTTGTTTTGAATTCCCTTTAGGTCCTTCTTTTGGGGTCTGGCCACAGTCACGCCACTATGGTTCAATTTTGCGCAGGTTTAGTCAATTTGAGTCATAATTGAGGCCTAGAACTGAGGTAACTTCATCTCAAGGTTTTGACTGAAGCAAAAGAAATAAAATAAATTGGTTGGCATGAGACTTCATTACACAAATTCATACTTACATTGGGTTCATTGCAGATAAATCACTGGACACACCACCTCTCTCGGCATTTACCTTTCACTTTATAAAACTTCTTCTTAAGTGTTCATTTCGTAAGGCACTGATTTTCTGCAACCTACCAAAGAAGATTATTATTCAGTCCCAATTTGGTTAATATTTTTCCAATGAACTATTGAGTACTTTGAGCATAATTGAATGAAAAGATCAAACTAAACAGGTTGTAACTGATTGCCTAGTACGCTACATTGTCTAGCGTAGATTTAGGTCTTACAGACCAGTTGGCTATAGGTTTCAGCAAGATTGGTTTTAATATTACAATGAAGCCTAAGCATTCAGTAAGTTAGTTGAACCTTAAGTACCTTCTTCTAGGCTCTGTCCTTTATACTGCAAAATACAGTCACCGTCACATGTTTCCCAGACTAAGACTTTGTTCGAGCTCCATGCTAGCTCTTTCTAACTACATATTATAGAAAATGAGTTTCAGCTGCTGAATCCTGAGCACAGTGTCTCCAACATTCAGTGAGTATGTGGATTGAGAATGTGGGTCACACAAAATCTCCTGATAAAGGAGAATTGTCAGTCCTCCTCACCAAACAGATCCACAAATTAATAAACAAACTGTTAAAAAGTAAAGCCTACACTGTACATCCTAAGCCTGCCGCAGACTCTTATAAGGTTCAACAACATCTAGCTTAAGATATTCTTCATTGCACCTTATAAGTTCCATGCAAATAGCTAGACAAAGGTGCAAAAAATTATCAAAGTAAGTTCTCAAAAGTTACGTGGAAATTAAATCACACAAATTGAGAATCACAGTGCAAAAAAATGAACTTAAAAAGGTGCAAAACCGAGACGTGTGCACTTAATTACAAGTTTGTTGCAAGAGAGACATGCTTAACTGGCGTGCATTCAATTAACACAGATAGAATAACTCACCATACACGCGTCGCTGTTCAGAACAACATGAATATCTAATACAAAGTTTATTGATCCCTAACAGAATAACCTTGTCGAAGGTCGTCGACCCATGCATAACCCTTGTGCCAATTTATGTGTTTTCTTACTCCTCATTGGGTACTTGATAAATTGACAATAACAGGTTTGTTAATTACCAAATTGAGACCCATCCCGGTGATAATTCCCAGCTGACTGAACAAGACCGTCACCAATAAACTTCAATTGATCAGCGGTGGTTTCTCAAGCTCAAAGAAACAGTCTTTGAGACAGCTAATACAGGTGGGGCATGAGCAACAGCTGACCATGTTGAAGATGTTGTATTGTTAGTACAAATTTTTAAAAGCTGGGCGTGTCAGCAGTTTTTTTTAGATGTGCATCAGCAAGGATATTTTAGTTAACAGAGGTTAATTAAGGCAACAGAGGTTAATTTTAGACAGCAGTTATGTCAGAAAATGTGTGGTAATGTTTAGGCTAAGTTTAGTGTACTTAGAGTCTAAGTTTAGAGTAATTATAGATGATTATCTATAGGTTGTCTGAGTAGTATAAATAGATCTTTTATTTTCTGGTTTCGGGAGTGGTGTGTATGAGAGAGATACAGAAAAGTAAGAGTTGTAATAGAGAGCATTTGCTGTAATTGAGATTTTAATAGAGAGATTAATAAAAGAGCTGGTTAGAGAAATTGTTTGTTGATCAAAATACTGGTTTTCTGTGTACGAGTATTCCCATTTACTTTTAGTTCTAACAAGTGGTATTAGAGCCATTCGGGCGTATCAAAAAGCACAACCAGATGACCTCCACAATAGCACAATTCGGAGCGCCGACGCTCTCTGGTGATAACTATCAGATATGGCGTGTAAAGATGGAGACTCTACTGGTATCGCAGGGCCTCTGGGATGTTGTCTCAGACAGCTACGCTACATTCCCTGAAGGCCATGAGTTAACTGATGTCCAGAAGAATCAATTGAAGGATGACAAGATGCGTGAGGCAAAAGCTTTGTTCATGTTCCAACAAGGCGTGGCAGAAAGCATTTCTCTCGAATCATCACAGCCAAGAAATCGAAGGAGGCTTGGGATCTGTTGGAACAAGGGTTTCAGGGATCGTCTAAGGTACATGCAGTTAAATTGCTGAACCTGCGCAGACAGTTTCATTATGTTAGAATGTTAGAGTCACAGAGAGTAAGGGAGTATTACAATCAAATTATTGAGTTGATGAATCAAATGAGAGCTCTTGGTGAGGTAGAATTGACAGAACAGAAGATAGTTGAGAAGATTCTGATCAGCCTACCAGATTCCTTTGATTCAATAGTCACAGCAATAGAAGAGTCTAAAGATCTTACTACCCTTCCAGTTCAGCAGCTTATAAGTTCTTCAGAGGCCCATGAAGAGAGGAAGTTGCTGAGAAATCAGGTGAGTGAAACAGCCTTTAAAGCTAATGCAGGAAAGAATCGAGTTTACTCTCCAAGATCCAGAAAAATAGAAAGATGGTGTGAAATCTGTAAAAGAAACAATCATGATACTAGTTTTTGTTGGACAATAAAGGTGTGTAATAAGTGCAAAAAGAAGGGACATGTAGCCAAGCATTGCAGAGAAGAAACAATTGGAGAAAATCAACTTGGCGCAGCCCAGTTTGATACATCCCAACCAGCCCATCTCGACACATTCCTCCTTGGCGCACTTCAACCAACCAGAGAAGATCAACCAGACCATGGCAACTTCACAAAAGAATCGTTAACTGCAGAACATCTTTTCTTTGCAAACCACTCATCCAACAAGGAGAAGGATGACACATGGTACTTGGATAGCGGGTGTATACATCATATGACAGGAAACCAACAGATTTTCACAAGCTTTGATACAGCTTATGAAACCAAAGTGAGAATGGGTAATGATGCATTGGTTTCAGCAAAGGGAAAAGGAGATGTCAAGGTGAAAACAGCACAAGGAAACAAGATAATACGTGATGTATTACTTGTTCTAGATCTGCAACAAAATCTTCTTAGTGTTGGCCAATTGGTGTGCAGTGGATTTTCTGTGCATTTTGAGTGACAGGGCTGCAAGATTCTTGATGCTGAAAGAAAGATTGTAGCAGAGGTTACCATGGCTGAAAACCGAAACTTTACTCTTAATTTGGAGCATGTGTCACACCAAGCACTGCAGATGTCAACCGAGAATGTGAGTACACTTTGGCACAAAGAGGTTTGGCCATTTAAACTTCAAATCCTTGGTTCAGCTTCAATCCAAAGAACTAGTGTCAGGCCTTCCAAAGATCATTCCTTTAACTCGTATATGTGAAGGGTGTGTTCTAGGCAAGCAACATAGGTGCTCATTCCCTCGACAAGGAGCATGGAGAGCCTCTGCTCAATTAGAATTAATACACACTGATATTTGTGGAAAAATGCAAACTCAGTCAGAAGGGCAAAATTGGTATTTTCTGACTTTTATTGATGATTTTACTAGAATGACATGGGTGTATTTTTTTGAAAGAGAAGTCTCAAGCTTTTGGTGTGTTTCAAAAGTTCAAAGCAATGGTTGAGAATCAAACAGAGAAGAGAATTAAGATTCTGCGTAGTGATAGAGGGGGCGAATTCACATCAAACCAGTTTAATAAATACTGTAAAGATGCTGGAATCAGGAGACAACTCACCACAGCCTACACCCCACAACAAAATGGTGTGGCAGAGAGGAAGAATCGTACCTTGGTGGAAATGGCGAGAGCAATGATGAAAGATAAGGCTGTTTCACTGAAATTCTGGGCTGAAGCTGTCTCTTTGGCAGTCCACATTCAAAACCGATGTCCAACAGTTGCAGTTTCAGAAAAAAAACACCAATTGAAGCCTGGAGTGGTGTGAAACCTGATGTATCTCACCTCAGAGTGTTTGGGACTGTGTGTTATGCACACATACCAAAGGAGAAAAGGCAGAAGTTGAATGACAAGAGTGAGAAATGCATTATGATGGGTTTTTCTGATAGAGCCAAAGGGTATCGGTTATACAGTTTGGAGCAGAAAAAGATTATAGTGAGCAAAGATGTTATCTTTGATGAAGATGTAGTTTATGATTGGGAGAAACCTCAAGACACAACAGACCAGCAGAGTGTAATAAATATTTCAATGAATAGTGATACTCTGGGAGGTTTCAGCCCCACAGTTACAGCAAACGCTAAGGGCACTTCCAGTTTAGGAAGTTCTGATAGTTCAGTAGATGGTGCGATTTCAGCCAGGGAAGCCTCTACAGATGCTGATACTGATGACTCAGGCCACAGAATAGAAGTACAACAACAGCAAGGGGCAAAAGAGGAATTGCAACAACTATCAGTTGATGAACAGCTGTTAGAAGAAGGGATAATTGTGCCAGATTCTGAAGATGAGAGTTCTGACAGTCCAACACCACCTAGAGGAACAAGATCATTAGCTGCCATTTATGCTAGAGCAGAAGAATGCAACCTTGCTGCTGTCGAACCAATATCTTTTCAGGAAGTAGAGAAGCATTCGCATTGGAGAGAGGCTATGCTACAAGAGCTGAAAATGATTGAGAAGAATAACACCTGGGAATTGGTTGACAAACCGCGGAACATAAATATAATTGGTGTTAAATGACTTTACAAGACGAAGTTGAATGCAGATGGATCAGTTCAGAAGCACAAAGCCAGACTTGTTGTGAAAGGGTACTGACAAGAGTATGGTGTAGATTATTTCGATACGTATGCACCTGTTACACGATTGGAGACTATCCGAACTATCATTGCGCTTGCTGCCCAACACAAATGGAGACTGTATCAACTTGATGTCAAGTCAGCATTCCTTAATGACGAGCTCAAAGAAGAGATATATGTTGAATAGCCTGAAGGTTTTTTCGTGCAAGGGGGAGCTAACAAAGTGTATAAGCTGAAGAAAGCTTTATACGGCCTCAAGCAAGCGCCAAGAACATGATATAGTCAACTTGATCACTATTTTGTTACTGCACAATTTGAGATAAGCAAATCCGAGCCTACCCTTTATGTGAAGAAATCAGAAAATCAAATTCTGATAGTTGCTGTATATGTAGATGATTTAATTTATACCAGCAACAGTGAGGAATTGATGGTACAGTTTAAAACGACCATGATAAATACTTATGAGATGAGTGATCTTGGTGAAATGAAGTATTTCTTAGGGATTGAAGTGAAACAATCTGATGAAGAGATATTTATCTCACAAAAGAAGTATGCAGAAAGTATAATTGAGAAGAATGGAATGAAGGGTTATAAAATTGTTTCCACACCACTAGTACTAAATGAAAAGTTCATAAGAGATGATGGGTCTAACAAGGTTGATGCCACAAAATATCGAAGTCTTATAGGGAGTTTACTGTATCTAACAACAATAAGGTCAGATGTGATGTTCAGTGCAAGTTTATTGTCTCGATACATGGACAAACCAACCCAGCAACATAATACAGCTGCAAAGCGAGTACTCCGATATATTTCTGGTACAATTACGCATGGTATTTGGTACAAACCAGTGAAGAACTCCAAACTGATCGGCTACACAGACAATGACTGGGTAGGTTGTCAAGATGATATGAAGAGCACATCAGGGTATGTTTTCTCACTTGGTTCAGGAGTAGTTTCATGGTCAATGGAGAAACAATCGATAGTTGCTCTATCATCAGCAGAGGCAGAATATGTGGCTGCTGCCCAAGCAATATGGCTCAGGCGCATGCTCAGAGACGTTTACACAGATTGTGAAGAACCAATTGGGTTGTACAGTGACAGTAAAGTTGCAATTGCAATTAGTGAGAACCCAATCAGCCATGATCGAACTAAACACATTATCATCAAGTATCATTACACAAAAGAAGCAGTGGACAAGAAGGAAATTCAGCTAATCTATTGTTCTTCAGAGGATCAGAAAGCAGACATGTTTACAAAGATTCTGACCAGAACGAAGTATGAGAAGAACAGACAAGCAATTGGAGTTGTTGAGAACTCTCTTCGCAGCTGAGGGGGAGTGTTGAAGATGTTGCATTGTTAGTAGAAGTTTTCAAAAGCTGGGCGTGTCAGCAGTTTTTTTCAGATGTGCATCAGCAGGGGTATTTTAGTTAACAGAGGTTAATTAAGGCAACGGAGGTTAATTTTAGACAGCAGTTATGTCAGAAAACGTGTGGTAATGTTTAGGCTAAGTTTAGTATACTTGGAGTCTAAGTTTAGAGTAATTATGGGTGGTTATCTGTAGGTTGTTGAGTAGTATAAATAGGTCCTTTATTTTCTGGTTTCGGGAGTGGTGTGTATGAGAGAGATACAGAAAAGTGAAAGTTATAACAGAGAATCTTTGCTGTAATTGAGATTTTAATAGAGAGATTAATAAAAAAGCTGGTTAGAGAAATTGTTTGTTGATCAAAATACTGATTTTCTGTGTACCAGTATTCTCATTTACTTTTAGTTCTAACAGACCATTGCTCAGCTCAAAACACCAATGGCTTGTAACAACACACATAACTATATAGATGATAAATAGGGATGCAGACCTGGATCTTTGTAGTAGGATAAGGAGAGGCATTTGGTCTTTCAACCAATGTAACCGTAGAGAAAGCAGTGCTTCCAGTTCCTCCGTCAAAGGAAAGGGAGAAGTGGAGTGCGGAGACGCAAAATTCATGGGTTTCATTTTTCTGTTCTTCGCTTTGATCTTTTGAGCGACAGAATGTTTCACAAAGGCAATATGCAAGGATGGGCTTGAGATTGTCATGTGAGGTTTCCGGGCTGTCAAGAAAATAATAAGCCATGTTTTCTGGTCTTGGGTTTTATTTTCTTTTGAGATCGGATTTGTTTTTGTTTTTTTCTTCTCCAAGACTGAAAAATATACGAATTATTGTTTTTATCAAATTATTTTTATCACATCTCACTATGCATTTTAATATTAACGTTGCTGAAAAAATATGGGCTTAACAAATAAACATGAAATTGGAAAGCATATAAGATCAAAGATACCTTTTCATTATTCACTTAAAGAAAATCTGCCTGTGCTCAAAAATATTAAATAACCATGCAAATGAAAATGTGGCCTATGGACTGTACACACGTATTATTGCAGCTGTCACAGCTGACGTTTACATATGCCATTCAGTCATCGAGAATTTTATTTTTACTACCGCAACCTTGGTTCGCTTTGGCAATAATTGTTGGTGTGGTATTAGATCCGCAAATGGATAGTGGGACTCCTCTTTTTTGCTCCCCCCCCAAATTGCCTGTAGGCTTAATGGACAGCAGGACTACTACGTTCACATGGAGGGCATTTGGAATGTTGTTTTGTGGCCGCTCCTGGGGAATCACACATCATCTTGTCTTCTCTTTCCTAATATAACAATTCGAAGTCCAATTACACTTACCAAGAAGGTAATCAATTCAACTCCCACTTCTTTTTCTGGGAAGTGTGATTATAGATTGAAGGAGACACCGAGAAAGAGAGAGAGACGGGGGCAAGATGAAAGAGACGGTGGTGCTCTACGCTGGCATGGGCATTGGGCATCTGGTGCCAATGGTGGCGCTTGCAAAGCTCTTCCTTCACCACAGCCTCGCTGTCACAATTGTGACCGTTGAACCACCGCCGACATCGGGCTCCAGCGCAAAGGTCATCTCTCGCTTAATGTTGGCCAACCCCTCGATCTCATTCCACATTCTTCCCACCATTCCCATCCCTGCTGAAGTTAGCCACAACCCTTTCAGCCAGATGTTCAACATCCTTTGGGGCGGCAACTCAAATTTTCATGATTTCTTGCTATCCATTTCGAAAACCACCTCTATTCGCAGCGTCGTGCTTGATATGTTTTGCATCACGGCACTTGAGGTGACTGATAAATTGGGTATCCCTACCTACTTTTTCTTGCCTTCTGGCGCCTCTGTTTTTGCCGTCTTCTTGCATGTCCCGGTTCTTGACAAAACTCTCTCTACCTCTTTCAAGGACATGGGAAGAACACCGATCCACTTTCCCGGGCTTCCACCAGTGCCGGCAACTGATTTACCACAAAACTTACATGACCGATCAAATGATTCGTACAAAACACGCATTGTGAACTGGCCACGATATATTGAAGCTGATGGAATACTCATCAACACCTTTGAGGAACTCGAACCGAAAGCCATGAAGGCATTGAGATCCGGGCTGTGGAGCCACAAAATGCCGCCGGTTTATTGTATAGGACCATTGGTAACTCCAGCCGAAGACAACAGAAACGAAGCAAAACATGAGTGCCTCACATGGCTTGATTCCCAACCAAAACGGAGTGTGGTCTTCCTGTGCTTCGGCAGCATGGGTGCCTTTTCATCGGAGCAGATTAAGGAAATTGCAATTGGACTAGAAAATAGCGGTCAGAGGTTCCTCTGGGTCGTGAAGATCCAAGATGAACCGAACAAGCTTATCGAGTCACAGTTGGATCCCGACCTGGACAGCGTCTTACCAGAAGGTTTCCTTGACCAGACCAAAGATCGTGGCATGGTTGTGAAATCTTGGGCTCCTCAAGCTCAGGTGCTACAACACGAGTCGGTCGGTGGGTTCATGAGCCATTGTGGGTGGAACTCGACATTGGAGGCAGTCACTTATGGAGTACCAATGATATGCTGGCCACTGTATGCCGAGCAGAGATTAAATAAGGTGATCTTGGTGGAGGAGATCAAGATTGCGGCTCTGATGAATGGGTATGACGAAGGGTTGGTACGGGCTGATGAGGTGGAGACCAAGGTCAGGTGGTTAATGGAGTCTGAAGGAGGGAAGGCACTAAAAGAGCGCATGGCGGCGGTGAAGCAAGAGGCTGTGGAGGCTCTCCAGGACGGGGGTTCTTCTTCGCAAGCATTTGTTCAGTTCCTCAGAGATTTGGAAGAAATGAACAAGGGAAAATAGGAATTGAATGGATGAAATGAGGATATATGGTTTCTCTAGCTTGTTTCATATCAGAGATTTAGGGACTGATAAATCCCTTGTTTTAGATAGCTGTCTGCACGCGTACTTCTGATTATGTACTTTTACGAAATTATTCTCTGATGAAATGTAATGAAATTTCTGTTGGAAAAATAAATTAGAAAACTCAAAATTTTAATTCATGATCTCTTTGTCAATTTTGATCTGTTTGATTGTTTCCTAAGTCAATTTCGTATATTTGTTAATATCTAAAAAATCAATTATATTATCATCCACACACATGTCGTTGATTATTTTGACCACATTTAATTGGTACCGTTCATTTTGCTTTATTGTTGCTAGTTAATTGTTTCATCCCCTCTGTTTGCGCTTTCTATCATATATCATTTAACTTCATTTATTATGATTATCAACTACCACATGCATGAAGTTAAATTGAAGTAGCTCCAGGGCTATTATACCATTTATTTATTCACATCTGTATGTTGCGCTGGCCCAAAAAAAAAAACCAGTTGTTTATTTGTCTATATATTTGGGTAAGTAAAAAGACAGAAAATTAACAGAGCAAAATACTCTCCATTGCTTCAATATTTCTTTTTATATTTCTATAATTCTATTTCAATATATTTCGCTGAATATTATAGAGCTATCGTCAGTCATTTGTATAGTCATATTTTAAAAGTGATAACTCAAAATTATTTTTTTAGCGATTCCAAATCTTATATATAAAAGACGGAATACGTTTCATAACAATAATAATATCACAATCTAGATAATATAATTCTAATTATTTATTTTATTTTATAGCTATCCCAATTTACAACAATTAATATTATGATTCATGAGGTCGAGAACTTAGTTCCTTTTTAAGCTTTGGTTGATGACGTCCCAAATGAGGATCCACCATTCATTCGTCCACTTCATCCCGAATTAACAAACACGAAAGATGCATGCGTGGGGACCAGAGGTAACAGTAGCTTTCTGAATTCTGAATCTCTTGGTACATTTCACCAAACATGTAGTAGAACCTTCAATTGTTTCAGCCTCTAATTAAGGCCAGGAACTAGCCACCGTGCTTTCTTTCTCTCTCTGTCAGCCTCAAATCATGGTGCATTAAAGATTGTTTTTATACCCCCTTCATTCAACAAAAGTGGCTAATACTGAAAAACAGAAGTATCTACTAAAACAGAAGTATCTGCTTTTGGTGGTTAGCATTGTAACTTGTAAGGCTTCAAGTAGACATGCTGGTTCATTTTGCTCCATATTATCATTGATTTTAGATTGTTCAATTTAATTCTATTTATCATACAAACAATTTCTGTTATTGCTGACAATGATAGCAGCTGTCAATTTTAAAATTGCTCATCTTGTCCCACCAAATCTCAATTTCATGAAACAAATTCATAGGAGCTTGTGCTCAATGGGACCGGCTTTAATTATTCTCGAGATAATGTGTTTCTAATCTTAAACTTAAACCAAATCTCAATGAAACAATAAAAGCTCTATACCCAGGGCCATTCAAAAAAACCAAAGAAAATAGAAACTTATTTATAATTAAAAAACCGGTTTCCATAACAAGAAATTATTTTCTTTGATATTTTTTTCCTTCCTTCATTATAAATACCACTCTTTGTAATATCTTTTTAATAAGTTAATGAAAATTAATAGGACATCGCCTACTAACTCAAGCGTAGGCCCATCCATTACCACTCTAGTAGGTCTTCTCTCATATTGGTTCTCTCTACTGTTACAAGCCGTTTCATTAAAAGAAGAAAAATATATTAAATCTTTAGCTAGCCAGGTTAATCTTTAGGGGAATGAGAATAGTGTTAATGTGAGTTAGTGACTATTCTGAATCGTTATTTCATATTTGAGTAGAAAGATAGTTATTCGGAATCTTTAGATTAGCTCGCTAATCCTTATTATTCCGTTAACCTAAACGAAAATTGATTTAATGGCTATTTCGGATCGTTGGGTTAATCACTAACCCATATTTTCATCCAAACGCACACTTAAATAGTTAGCTACGTTCCACATTTTAAGTATGAAATTACAGAACAGCACCATATATTCCAGACTTGTACCAGAGAGAGTTTTAATAGTCTAGTTGAATATATATCATACCAGAGAGAGACCAGTCATTTACAAATTTGTAATTCGACATTTTAGCACAAACCCTTATCAGACCAATTTCAGACTACAGGAACTGCAGTTAACTGATTAACAAAAATGGGTTCCTCAAATCCATTAATTTAATGAAAACAGTAATATCATCCATAAAATCAAATTTTGAACTGATGATCATTGAAAAGCTATGTTTTTATTCAGTTAATATGAAAGTTTTCTGATCAGGCCCCCCAAAGCCCAACCAGTACAGTTGAGAGTAAATAAAAGAGTAACAATCTTTTGCAAATTGACCAATCTGAACTCTCTTTCGTGTAACCTTAAATTAAGCTCCCTTTATATTTGGTTTACTGATTTAACTGTTAATATATGACTTAATTATCAACAGCATTAAAAGCTGATTATTTTCATATAAATTATTTCATTATCACTAAACCTATATGATCCCAATTACGTGAATGACCAAAACCTCTTTGTTAGTTGTATATAATTCCAATTTCTTGAATGCCCAAAGCAGACAAGATAATTAAACGAAGTCAAAGTAAATTACCAGTCAGTACTAGAAAGGCATGTATTGCACTCCTTTTTCGCTGTTACCAGGAAACAAACATGATTGGTTGCAGACAGAAAAACCAAATGAAACTCATCTTTAATTTCACTGTGGAGAAATTGATGTCAGCATGGCTAGCAGTACAGACTATGATAATTACTTGTTTGACACGAATAGGACTGATAATTATATAAAAAAAAAAGGAAAAGATAAAGATAGAGAAGATAATTAAATGTAGGATTGAAGATTTTGATTTATTTAGTTCTTATAGTCCAACATACACAAAAGAGAAATCTTATTTGGCCACCATTCAAAGTCATCCAAACAACTAAACTAGGGGACTAATTATTGCAAAACCATTCAAAATTCAACACTGGCAACAAATTTCTGGATGAACTAAAACATGCTTCCATCAGGCATTAATCACTTTGTAGTTCCGGATTTGCTAAGAACTCCAAAAAAGTTACTTCCGATGCCCCTCCTTCTCTCAAGGCCTCCAAACCATTAATTCTGTGAGCGCAAACATTGTTTCTTAGCTCTTTACCTCCTTCCGATTCCATCAGCCATCTCACTTTCTCGGTCAATTCATCTCCTGACACAAACCCTTCATCACAACCCTCCAGCTCCACTGCAATTTTCATTTCCTTCACCAAGAACACTCTATTCATCCTCTCTCTGCAAATAATGGCCAGCAGATAATTGGTACAACATTGGTTATTGCCTCCAGTATGGAGTTCCAACCGCAATGACTCACGAAACCCCCAACAGACTCATGGTGCAAAATCTCAACTTGCGGGGCCCACGACTTCACCACGATGCCCTGTTCCTTTGTCCAGTTCAAGAACCCTTCTGGCAACAACGCATCGTACCGCTTTTGCTGGTCGTTACTTGCCGGATTACGCACGACCCATATGAACTTGTGACCACTCTTCTCAATCCCAAAAGCTATTTCTCTCAGTTGATTGATTGAGAAATTGCCTTCACTTCCGAAGGAAAGAAAGACCACACTATTCTTCAGCTGGGCATCCAGCCATCTTAGACACGGATGAGTAACTAAATCTTGGTCATCAGCAACACTGACCAATGGGCCGACACAATAAATAGGTGGTGTCGGTCAGGTCGAGAGGCTTCACCCATCGTTTAAAGTTTTCACTGCATGAGGTTCCAGCGACTCAAAGGTGTTGATGAGAATTCCTTTTGCCTCTGACAGTCGCCAGAACACATTAATTAAGAGCCTGTGACCCTCGGTGTCATGCATCAGCACCAGTGATGGTGCATCAGACGCATGCAATAGCGGAATGCTCAGGGATGACAATTGGGGTTTTTCCAACATCCTTCTTTGTCCAGTCCCAAGTTGGGACCAGTTCTGGAAAGTGAAGGAACACGGCAAGACCATTTGCTCCGGAGGGGTAGACCGTATATGCGGGGATGCCGAGCTCAGCTGCAACATCGAGCGCATGAACACAAAAGAAGTCGAGGATCAACGCAGCAATAGATGTTGTTTTTATAGTGATTGGAGGTATCGTTTAAATTCTACGCTGTCTGATTGTATTGTACGTAACATGTTGGTGAATGAGATTTCTGGATTGGTAGAAGACACTTTGGAGATTAATTTTGTGGTTGAGGCCAGCATGATCGGAGGGTTCATTACAGCGATGTCAACAGAGACACCGTGGTTCAGGAACAACTTGGCTAGCTGTACCATTGGTATCATGTGGCTTACAGTTACGATAGGGTATAGCACTACCTTCGCCTTCTTCATTGATTGGAAACAGGATAGAAAAGTGAGTTAAGATTCTGTATGAGTACAATTGCAAGCAAGTATGATCCCATGTTTCCATTTTGTAAATCTATTTGGAGTTAAAAAAGAAAGATTCTATTTGTGTGGATAGTGATATAGTGTCTCAAATAATGCCCTTTTATTTCTCTCACTGTTATTTCACGCGGGATAAAGTATATTTTTTTCTATTTCTATTTCTTCTACTATTTTTTTGGGTTAACTTCCTTCGAGCCCACATGAGTTCCTATTTACTGGCATCAGTTCGGATCACTTGCCACGTAAGTAACACCGTGCAACGCCGAATTCTGTTCCTTTGATTGCATTAAGATTTGTGCAACTCACATTTGAGAAGTCTCTATAGACCTGTTCGTCTATACACCGCGCAGAGAATCATGACTCTATTTGGTATAAAATAAATGTCAGTGTCATCAAATTGGCTAGCATCTACAAACTGTCCACCCAAATTTATCCTTTATATATTGATATATGCTTGTCTGAATTTTATGAGATCTCTTGAAAATAAATGTTGAGTGGATATTAACTAAAATTGGACAAGTATTTTCAAATACTCCAAACAAGATCATTGAATCTGCATTGCTCAACTTAAAATTTCATTCATAGAATATCTTCTAAAGAATTGGGGATCCCTGACAACTAAAAGTTTGACAACAAATTTTTAAATAATTTTGAAATTTTTTTTTAAATTCTTAAAAATTGAAAAAAAATTTGTAGACAAAGTTTTGAACTCATAGATTGATTTTTTTCAAGTTTCATGTAATTTAAGTGTTCATTAATATTCTATCAAAAATCGTTTAAAATAGACCATTATAAATGTTATATAACTTTATTAATCTTTGATGAAATATTGAATGACACTCAAATTGAATGAAATTTTAAACATAATCAATCTATAAGTTAAAAAAAATTCTATTTTTTGAATTATTTAAAAATTCATTATTAAGGTTATTAAATTTTTAGTTATCAAAGAATTCTCACCTTTTATAAAATTACAATTTGGCTATGTTTAAACATAGAATAATTTCATATGTTTACAACAGGGGGTTTAAATTTTGGTACCCCCACCCCATACAAAAAGGGCAAAAAAAAAGGAAGAACGAGAAGAAGAATTTTCACATCTGAAATAAAGAAAAGAAGAGACAAAATAAAGCGGCAGAGAAACAAACAACTTGTCATTGTTGTCCATACTCACAAATATGACCAAGAAATACCAAACAGAACATAGATAATCTTAAACTTCCATGAAAATCCAAAATCAGATCTTGAAAAGCACGTAATCTTATACTTCCACGTCAGCAGTGACGACAAACAGGACACATCACACAATGGCTTGAGCAATAATGGTGCAAAACATAGCAGAGTTGATTTAAAGTCTTTAGCTGTCTGCTAGCTCAGTGGCTCTCCTTTTCTTGCTTATGTAGTTGCATCAAAGATGTATTTGTTTATGCAAGCACAATATTACAGTGATATGCCGTCACTAATTACATCATGGCATGCGTACTTATTATATGACATATTTTTTTTAATTAAAATTGATATATCCCGTGAAATTATTTAGATACGGCACATTATAACATGTTACGTGATCACGTAAAATCATATATTTATTATTTTAAATATTCTTTAGTTTTTAATATAATTATGAAATATATTTTTTACTATAAAAATATTTATAATATTTGCCAACCCTTTACAATAAATTTTATAATTTTTTAACAAATTTAAATAATTTTTAATATTTTTTTAAGGAAAAGATAAAATTAAAAAAAATGACGTATTATATATGTATCACATCACGTCATGTATTAATATGTCATAGTATAACACGGTATGTCTAAACGTGGCGTATTTTATACGTGTCGTTTCATAGGCATAATGTATTTTTACTCTATTATTTTTGACACATCATATCATATCATGTGAAAAAAAATATTTGATCACATTATGACACATTAAATCACATCACATCAAAAAAATAATTTGATCACGTTATGACACGTCATGTAACCGACATACACCATATTTTTATACAGAATATCACAGCACATCACGTTTTTTATTCATTACAAGATACTATGCTTCTCTTTGGATGCATATTGTTTATTTATTTATGAGTCCCCAAGATTATTTATTAACGGCCCTGGTATTTCTTTTTCAAAAATATATTTGTTGATGGAATTCATATTCCTATTTTTGTCTTTTACAAAAAAAAAATTAAAATAACAAGTTGCATGCATGAAATGAATGAACAACTTTACAAAAGATATGTTTTCTATGTTATATAAGTTAATTATAATTTAATTGACTTATATAACGTTGGAAACATATTTTTTTTAAAATAGTTAGAGAACATTCACAACAAATTTTAATAATATATAAATATCTTCTACTAAACAGTTACAAAAAATTTCACTTTTATCAAACTGAAATTCATAATGAATACATAATAAAATCATTAACATACGTAATAACTCATTTAATATATATAATAAAATACGTATTCACTCCATAACTGTATCTGTAGATTAGCTCCCTTCATTGTATATACGTAGGGCAATACAGTCAGGTTCAATTGGTATGCAAAAGGTTCAGAATCAATAAATCTAATATAATCGAAACTTTCTGAATTAATGGACGGGAGAATTAGAATACCACACACACAACATAAAAGAGAGGTCATATTTTCTGGTGAAAAGGAAGACCAACCAGAATGCATGGGAGAAATTTAAGAAAGAAAGATTTATTTATAAGCTTTCGCAAAACAATACAAAGAGGTGGCTAACTTTTTTTTTTGTTTTTTTGTTTATCAAGCATGCATACCGCATAATAATCATACTAAAACTAAGAAAACTAGATAGGTCTTCCTACAGAAATTTGCACAAATGCAAATTCGATAATGAATTATTCAGTCTTGCAATGCCATATTCAAACTTAAATACTACCAAACTCAATTGGGAATTAATTAAGAGCTTTCTAGTTTCAGATTTCCAAAGACCTCCAAAAAAGCTGTTTCTGATGAGCCTCCTTCTGTCAAGGCCTCCAAACCATTAATTCTGTGAGCACAAATATTTTTTCTTATCTCTTTACCTCCTTCGGATTCCATCAACCATTTTACTTTCTCAGCCAATTCATCTCCTGACACCAACCCTTCATCACAACCCTTGAGCTCTACTCCAATTTTCATTTCCTCAACTAAGCACACTCTCGTCATTCTCTGCTCCGCATACAACGGCCAGCATATAAGCGGTACGCCGTTGTTTATCGCCTCCAGTACCGAGCTCCAACCACAGTGACTCACGAATCCCCCGACCGACTCATGGTGCAAAATCTCTACTTGTGGGGCCCACGACTTGACCACCATTCCCTGTTCCTTTGTTCGGTTCAAGAACCCTTCTGGCAACAATGAATCTAAATCGGGCTCGGCCAGTGGGTCATACGGCTTTTGCGGATCGTCGCTCGGTGGCTTGCGTACAACCCATATGAACTTGTGGCCGCTATTCTCAATCCCTAAAGCTATCTCTCTCAATTGCTCAGCTGATAATCTGCCCACACTCCCGAATGAAAGTAACACCACACTATTTTTTGGCTGTGCATCCAGCCAGCTGAGACATGGATGTGCAACTTCTTCATTCGGAGCTGTGACCAACGGTCCAATGCAATAAATAGGTGGTGTTGGTCGGGTTGAGAGGCAGAGCCCAGCTTTTAAGCTTTTCACTGCCCGGGGCTCGAGTGACTCAAAGGTGTTCATGAGAATACCCTTTGCCTCAGGCATTCTTCTAAACACATTAATAAAAAGCTCGCAGTCCGTGCTGCCGAACTCGAGCACCTGCTTTGGAAGGTCAGAAGCATGCAACAAGGGAATACCGGGTATGTCAATCGGGGTTTTCCCAATATCCTTCTTTGTTTGGTCCAAACTGGAGACCAGTTCATGTAAGCCAATAAATACACCAAGGTTGTTTGCTCCAGTGGGGAAATATATATATGTCGGAATGCCGAGATCTGCTCCAACATCGAGTGCATCAGCACAGAAGAAGTCGATGACCAAGGCAGTAACGGAGGAAGTCTTTGATTGTGACTGGAGGTAAGATCGGAGCATTCCGTTGTTCGATCGTAGAATGTTAAACATGTTAGTTAATTGAGTAGGGGCAGGTTCAGGGTGAGGTGAAAGGGGTGGAAGAATGTTAAATGAGATTTCTGGGTTGGTGGAAGAAACTTGGGAGATCAATTTTGAGGTCGCGGCGGGCATGTTCGGGAGGTTAATTACAGCAATGTCGACGGAGAAGCCGTGGTTTATGAACAATTTGGCTAGTTGAATCATTGGTATCATGTGGCTTACACCCATGGTGGGGTAGAGCACTACCTTCTCCTTCATTGATGGATAATTAATTGACAGAACTGGAACAAGGTGATTAGTATATAGCTAGATGTATGGTTTGATTGATCAAAGATAGTGTATGGGATGCAATTGGAAATTAACAATCTTGTTCCCTTTGTTCCAATTTATAGATCTGTAAATCTATGTTCCAGATAAGAAGAAAGATTCCTTTGCTCCTTCTATATATTCTTTTATTTACTTTACTAATTTTGATTCCTTTCATACAAGCTCATCGGTTGGTGAATGGGGCTGACAATTACAAACCCTGGATGGCTAATTAACACCCACAAGACTACCGTTTGAATCCCAAATTTTAATGTCAAATTTTAAAATATAAATTAAAAAATAAGTTTGTAATATTTTGTGACATGTGATATCGAAACCCTCTTAAAAAAACTATAAATTTATAATTCAAGAAATTAAAAACTTTTTCATAATTAACGTGTCAAAGAAAGTGGTATTATTTGATTCTTCCACATTTTTAATTAATTTACACTGATTAATCTTTTTTTTTATCTGGCTCAGATTCAGAATGTCTGCTTGGAAACGCTTGCAATATGGGCTTTTATCTGGATCGTAATATGGTTTTTCTATCTGCCTCACTTTCAATTTAATCCAATTTAGAACATCTGTTTCTTTTTTTTAGTAAAATCAAATTTTTATATAGTTCTTGTCTTCCCAATCGAAATCAAAATAAAAGATGACCTAATTGGCAGAAAAACATATCATATATATGGGGAATACGACCGTACCACCCAACAAATACTTAAATAAACAAATCTTGATTCATCTGAAAATATTTCCATTAGAATGTACACTCAATTGTCTACTGTGCCAATATATATACACACACCTTCATGTTATGCTAATAAATAGTTGTTTATAACATATATATATATACTTTTTAATTTCAGTTAAGATATAACTGTTGACATTTATTATGCAATTTAACTAATTAAACCAAATGTTATTTTACTAGTTGTTAGCCGTTGTATTAATCCTTCAGACTCATTTTTTTGGATCTTTTAAAATATACACTCTTGACTATCACACTTAATGTATATTTGAGTATTATACCAATATATATTTAGCTATTGTGTTAACGTACACTTATAATTTTTTGTTAAAAAAAATTGACTAAGTCTATTTAGGGATTATTTAGAAGACAGAAGACTTAGAGGCTACAAAGAAAAATCTAAATCTAATTCTTGGGGAATAAGTAAATTGACTGATAATTTCATTTATTTTACCCGTTTGAACGGGGCAGCTGGATTCTTAATGTAAAATAGAATTTGATGAGGATGTCACAACGCAACATATAGAGTTATTGTAATTTTCTGTGGAATAATGTACAAAACGACGAGAATTGCGAAGAAAAAGAACACAAAAAAGCAGGAAGAAGAAAAAGAGAGTACGTAATTTAATTGTGATGTTTAGTAATTGGTTGCAACTTCACAAGTCAGGAATTCTTCTCTCTTCCGTTTGGTTATGTTGATACAATGTTGAAATGTTCATCTTGAAAATCCAATTAAATCGTAAAATTGATGGAAGTGACTATTCCATTTGATTGAAACAGAAGGCTGGCACAATTGTAAGAGTTGTCCAGAAAACTAAAATTGTGCAAGAAACCACCTGGCTGCCTTCCTTTTCTACCTGTTAGAAATCTTCATGTTAGTCTTGTTGGGCAAGTACAAGAAACAAAATAGTAGTAGTCCATTTGCTTCTTGTTCAGAGTGGAATTTTCCTTTTTATAATTGGTACTGGGAAGCATTCGGCATAAAATAACTCTTAGAATTTAAACAAGAATAAGTTTTTAATTTAATGATAAAGATAATATACTTTGTGTATAAGAAGTTGTATGTTTGAAAAATTCAATGAGATAATTTCTTATGAATACTTAAATTAGGCCTATGATAATTCCAAAACTATTATATCATTGCACCAAATTAGGTCTATGATGACGACAATTGTTGTTGCAAAAGTTTTACAATTGTTGCTTTAACTATCTAATAAAGTAATATTCGTTAGAATGAAGTTGCAGTAATTCCTGTGATAATAATATATTGCAACAAATTTGGTTATAATTACTTTGTAGCTTTATTGCATTAATTTGTTTGAGTGTAGTAAGTTTGTATTATAAGAAATATACTCGTTGCAATAAGTGCTAGTACCGCATTTCAATTTGTTGCAACTGAGCCTTTTATAATTACTGCAACATCTGTGTAAGTGGCAATTGACATAATTGCAATGATCTTTATTATCTTCTTTAATTTGCTTCTAGTTGCAATAATTATACAAAAAGATATAAGTTTCATTTGTAACTATTACATTTTCATATGCAAAAACCAAATATAATATTGAGATTATATTGACGCTTAAGATCTATATAGTCCCATTATACACATCATGATCAAACAAATCAAAATAACAACGATTTTCTTTTACACTAATTTCAATGTCAATTATACACATCATGATCATCCTTTCATACTGTTTCTAAAGGTTCATTGGCCGCCTTTTCTTCACATTTTCCTTCGCTTTTAAAAAGAAAAAAGAAAGAAGAAAAGGGACAATGATGTGATGGTTGCCTAACTCTTAATTGTAGAAGTTCAGATGGGAGGTTGTGAGGTTCTAAAAGTTCTTTGCAAATATACTATGAAGTTAATAAATCTTTGCTAGCAAAGCTAATAATTTTTTTTATTTGACAGTGTTTGGAGTTTTCAAAAAATCAGATTGTATCAAGATACGGTACGATACGGTATATATCGGGAACGACACGATACGGTACGACGTATCAAAACGTGCTGTATTATACGTGTCGCGTGTCGTGTCGTTATCCGTGCCATATTGGGTTTTCGTCGTCGGAGGCACGGCCGACACGCACGGGTAAGAGGGTTGACACAGTACGACATATACGGGTAAGGAGGTCGACACGGCACAAAACACGCATAGACACGGCACGGAAATACGTGTAGATATGTGTAGGCACGTTTGACATGGGTAGGCACATGTAGACACGTTTAACACGGATAAACATAGTATGTACGGATTGTAGATCATTGGATGTTGATTGGACGGTTGATTATATAATTTATTGGCGAAATTTTGTAATGGAGATTAAAAAATAAGCTAATATGATATTTGCCCCCAGTTTGCATACCCCGCAACACCCTCACTTTCTTAACAATGTTAAACATTCTCAAAATAATGTACCCAGTAAACACAGTTTAATTTAAAATTCAAATTTATTTGCTGCTAAAAAATATAATTTTCAGATTTTTTTTATTTTTTTGCATTCTTTACAAAAATTTTCTAAATTTTTTTCCAATTGTTTGTTTAATTTTTTTAAGCAGCAAATAAATTTAAAATTTTTGAATTTTTAAAAAAATTTTAAGATTTTTTTATAATTTTTTACGATTTTTTCTCCCTAAACATATTTAACACAATCAAGATACATATAGTATGACGTGTCAACTCGACACGATTCGTATAACACATCATATCTTAACTGTACCGTACCGCTCTCTCTTCATTTTTTTTTAATATGATGCAGCACGTATAAAAAAATAATAAATCCGTACCATACCGTCCACGCATGTATTGAATTCCTAACAGTGTTATTGTTTCCTTTAAATATAATGAGGCCAGTAAGCCATCTTCTGTGCCCACCTACTAGATCTGGGAATAGCTTGCTTACATAAATACCGTCAATGAGCTTAATACTATATATTTTTTTAAATAACAATATAAAAATAAAAATGAGAAAAATAGAGTTCAAAATTATATATATTTAAAATTAAAAAATTCAGATACATTATTGACGAATTTATTTTATAATTTTATAAATTCATTATATATAATATATTATAGAAGTCGCAGATAATATTCGCGAAAAAAAATTTTGTAAATAATATTCACCAACTTCTTAAAAAATGAGTCTTCTTACTGTTCTCATGTTGTGTTGTCTCATGATTAATGGGAGTTTAGAACTGACAACCCTATGTTGCTATGTTCATGGATATTTTTGTTGAGAGTTGATCTAAAATTAATTCTGTATGACTGTATTGGAATTAGTAGGATAAGTGGTTTTCATAATTAGTTGGGTATTAGTTAGTAATTGTAATAAGATTAGTGGTTTCAAATTTAAGTGTATACCGTACGTGTGGTATACAGTTTGTGTCTGGGCCATCAATATATGGGGGAGGGGTGGGTATAACCATGAGTGTGTCTTTTAATGGTTCACTCACAAATCTAACCCTTTGATTTAAACACAACAACTTATATTTTTTTTTTAGGGAGCTGATATATAAATATTAAAATCGATATTAAAATCGGATTTTGATTATTCAAATTAAATGAGTATTAAAATCGATACTTTGAATATTCAAATTAAATAAGTTATTATTCAGATTAAATGAGTTATTATTCGTACTAACGACTTTATTATGCAACTTATTTGTACAATATTTTTGTTATTCAAATTAAGTGAGTTATTATTCATATTAGTGGTTTTTGAGTTGAATAATAAAAATATTGTTAAAAATAAATTGTATAATAAAGTAGTTAATATGAATAATAAGTCATATAATATAAATAATAAAATCGGTATCGACATTGCTATCTCTCAAATATTTTCCCATCTTTTATTGATCCTCTCTCCTCTTTTAATAATATAAAATGCTGCTCCTTTCCCTATCTCTCATTAAATTAAGGTAAAACGATTTCTTACATGGCAGCATATTGTTTAAAATAGGAACTCTTTTAATTAATTAATCTTAGTTATTGATCAAATGTAATTATTCCGATAGGATCCAAAAAAGTTTTTATCAAAAAAAAGTATTTTATCAAAACAAGATCCAAATTATTTTATTGACTTGTAAATATAGATTAATTTACAATTCTTTTTAATCCCTTTGAGAAATTATAATAGGAGCTTGTATTTTTTTTTTGACGAAATTAAATTTGCATTCTTGAAAAAAAAAATTATTTAACTGTTGGGAGCTAAAATTATCTCTTACAAATTTTAGGTTTTAAGTTTGTTAAAATGATACGACATAAATCAAATTCAAAGATATCAATCACAAAAAGCACGAATCATAGATTGTTTTGAATCTCTTATGTAAAATTGCAATAACTATACATCAATTTTATGGATATTTATATCATAGAAAATTATAAATATTTTCACTCTATATGGCCAAATTAAGAACATGACAATTAAAAAATAATTATTATATAGCATGATTATACGAAACTAAAAAAAATCATTTTTGTCTACCATTTATTTAGAATAAACATAATATTTCCTAAATAAAAGAAAACGTTAATTAAAACTTTAACATTTTTAATTGTAATATAATATAATTTAACATAAAAGGAAAACATTTTTAATCCCTGAACCACATTTAAGTAGCCCTCTTCATACGTGTAAAGTAAATGCAAAAGAGAAGAGGAAATTAATGCAGTCATTCATGAAAGAGAACAAACATTTAATACTAAGTAGAGAGAATACGGATTTAAAAAAGAAATTTGAGGTTGCCTTAAATCCAACGTTGAAATGATAAGTGGACAATCAAAATCTACACTCATAGATGTATCCACCCCTCTCCCACATTTAAAAGGCAAATAATACTGGTAATAATTTACCAGGTATATATTAAATGATACAATCTACAGTGTAAAGTGGATGAAATGCACCTTGCATTTATTTTTCAACTAATATGAAATATATAATGCGACTGATGCTTGATTCATTTATTTATTTTTTTTATAGAATATGAGATATTTACAGGCAGTAAAATTCACATGGGTTCTAAAGGTATGATTGTATGTAATCTGATATTTTCTTTTGATTGTGTTGATTCTACTACAAACTTGAACTATGTTCGCATATTTTTCCATCTGAAAAACTGAGATACAAATTATTTTGAGTTGCAGGAACTCAAATTATAAATTGAATTATAGTAGTATATAACTATATATCGATTATGATGTAGGAGCATAATGTCATGCTGAAGGAAATGAGTCTATTTATTGGGATTTTGCTTTTAGGCATAACGTCCGCGTATGTTTGTTTGGATTTCCTAATCTTTATGATGTCTGTTAGCATGTCAAGAGGCGCTAACTTAATTACGCCTATTAAATACTAATAAACTTCATATCAAGTAGACGACGACTAACCACTTGCCAATATGCCAAAATGACCTTTATTGTAAATTCGTCTTGATGGGTCTAAATTGGGTCCTTAACGAGCCTTAAAATAAGATATCAGGCCCAAGAAGTAAACAACTGGGCCTGAAACGACTAGGCCAGGAAATTGGCACGCTTGAGTACCAGAAAGAGATAATTGGGCCTGAAACGAGAATGTGTTGGCCCAAGAAAGAAATTTTATAGAGCACAACTTTTACAGTCCGAATTTTATAAAGCATAACATTTACAGTCCAAAATTTTACATAGCACAACATTTACATACAGGCATTTGTCAATACAAACATATCAGTTCTAAGATTGCGTTAAGAAACACAGTTCACTGGTTCGCACGTTGCATTGATCAACATAGGCACTGACAATTCTCCAAGCAGTCATACTATGAATCTGCATTTGTTAAGATTAATTACAATGCAGCAGGTAATGTTTTGGCTACTATTTAATTAGTGTCTTTTTATTAGGTGTTACTTAGGGTGTTTGGTCCTCAGTTTGCACAGTTGGAATATGATCCAAATATCAATTAGGAGTTTTAAGCAAAAAAAGCATATGATACTGACCTGGTATGACTCAAATTTTGTTTTGCTGAGACTTAGTTGCCTAATCATGTGATCTTCCATATCATGTCCAAGTCATAAATTCTAAGCACCATGTTTAAAATAAATTTTTGAAAGAAGAGAGAGGAGAGAGAGAGAATACCTTGCACGATTCTATTAATTAATGGTCCAAAGAAGCATGTTCAAAAAATTTATCATCATTCTAAAATGGACTTTTCACTGAACATGTTAACAAAAGTCAAAGCATGTTGAAGCTAACAGACAAGCTAGGAGAAACAATATAAGAAAAAAAAATGAATTTCTGTAATAATTATGGTTCAGTTGATGCAAGATTAGTTCAATCAAGTAGATCAAAAATTGTCACTATGATCAAGTTTTAAAAATAGCAAAAGTTCCAGTCCTATTTATTAGTGCTTACATTGGCACTAAAGCTATATAGTCAAAGTCAATTAATGTACCTTAAAGTTGTGCAAGAAATCCTCAAAATTAATTAAAATTTACCAAAAACTGACACCAAATTGTGCAATTAAGCCACATTTCAGTTCAATTCTTAGGTTAAGCCCAAACATACCTTTTACCTCAATTACTCAATTAATCAAAACATTACAAACAGATTGGTTAATTACTTAAACACTATTGTTGCATTCAAACTGTTAGCGTTACTTTTCCTTATGTTGCCCTGTAAATCATGCAGACCACACTGTATCTCTACCCTATCTTTTTTCATCAAATCAAAACTCGACTGCCTCATATCCAACCACATTAACAGAATGCTTGTTCAGGTAGTAATCTAGTAACTAAGTGAAACTCTGAAGACCATTTGCGCTCACTACTTAACAAAGTGTTGCATATCATGTCTTTAAAAAAGAACTGATAGAAAATTAATTATGATTTTCTAATGAACATTTGTTTTGAATTAAAATTATCTTGATTCATGTTGTCGGTCTTTCAGAGAGACACAACTCCATTAATCACCAGATTCCTTAAGTCTTCGCGGTGATCTTCCTCTTATCTGATTGAGAGATGAAGAGAATCGGTTGTGACAGTTTTCTTTTCTTTCTAGAAAATCCGAATATTGAGAGAGAATTTTTGTCGATTTCTTCTTTTGAAAAATGGATAGTTCTCTAGAGAGAGAGGGCGGTTCTAAAATATATCATGGACGTTAATAACCGAAAGGTTGGCAAACTAACGGTTATGTCTTAGTGGATCCATACCAGATCTAATTTCTCTCTTATCGGGTTTACTTTCATAATCAGAAAACTACTTATTAGTTGTGTTCTTCAGGGACCAATAACGTAATTGTATTATTACCAAACTTTATATAATTTAGACCATCACTAAATCATAAAGTTATTAATACGCATTCTACACATTAAAGATCTCACTTCTTATGACATATATTGAAACCCGATAAATAATACTTAATTTGATAACTTCATAACAGGTTTAATTAGATATTTGATAGTCTATTATTCAATGTATATATTTATATTACATATAAGCCCATATATGTTGTAATTAATAGAAATTAATTCCAACAATCTCCCACTTGGATTATATGTATATCCAAATAATATATATATTGATAAAACTGAATTTGAGTACTCTAAATGTAATGTCATAGCCTTTTGTGTTATTAACTAATTCTGTCCATCAATTATATTCACAAGGACTTAAGTAGTATTCGTTTCATAAAACGAAACTAAACCAACATAAATTACTGTGTAAATATAACTAATGATATGAATCATGAAGAAAATGTGTAGTTTGAAAATTACATGCAATGTGATCCACATGACTATCTCTAATTTGATCAAATTTTGAGATCAATCACAAATCTAGAGTGTAAACTGAATAGCTGAAAACTTTATTACTGAAAACTGCATGATACATACAAAAATATATCATATAAAACATTAAGCAAAAATACAATCTCCCACTAAACCGGTAACTCCTCTGCTATATAAATACTCATATGAGCGACATGCTCGTGATACTGTTTAGATACTAAATTTTTAGTCAATGGATCTGCAACCATGAAAGCTATTCCAATATGCTTAATACTGATTAGACCACTCTAAACTCTTTCCTTCACAGCAAGAAAATTATGTCGATGTGCTTTGACTTCGACGAGCTTTTGTTATTGTTTGAATATAGCACCGTAGAATTATTGTCGTAATACAATTTTAGTGGTAACTTGATAGTATTCACTATGCACAGCCCTGTAACAAAATTTCACATCTATATTCCATGATTCGACGCCTCGAAATATACAATAAACTTTGTTGTCATGGTAAATGGGGCAATAAACGTCTGCTTTGTATTTCTCCAAGAGATAGCTTCACTGGCCAATATGAAAATGTAACCAGACGTAGACTTTATGCTATCTTAACAGCCCGCAAGATCGAAATCGATATACCCAATGATCTCAAACTTATCTGATCTTCGATACGTGAGCATATGATTTTTCGTTCTTTGTAAATATTGTAGTATCATTTTGGCTGCTCTCCAGTAATCCAATTTAGGATTACTTAAATATCGGCCTAGCATACTCATAACGTATGCAATATCTAGACGCATACAGACCTGAGCATACATCAAACTCTCAACTACCGAAGCATATAAAATTTGCTGTATTTCTGACTTCTCGAATTCTGTAAATGGACATTATTTAGGACTAAATTATTTCTTCTCGAGTTCTTTGCAATGTCATATAGATTGAGTACCAACTAACACTATTGTTGCATACAAACTGGTAGCGTTACTTTTCCTTATGTTTCCCTGTAAATCATACGGGCCACACTATCTGTACCCTCTCTTTTTTCATCAAATCAAAACTTGACTGCCTCATATCCAACCACATTAACAGACTGCTTGTTCAGGTAGCAATTTAGTAACTAAGTGAAACACTGAAGACCATTTGTGCTCACAACTTAGCAAAGAATCACATACCATGTCTTTTAAAAAAAACAATTTCATGAATGCTTATTTGGTTAGTAACAAATAATTGACCAACCAATTTTTTTATAAAAAAAGAACTTAATTCAAACTTAATTAACCAAATGTTGATTTTGATCATTCCAGCACTATGTCAAGTTCCATTTTCAATAAGCCACATTACACTGGGCCATATCAGCATCATATCACTCTAACCTGTTTCTCTCTCCTCCTCACCCTCTTGACTTATTTCCTCTCTACTGCTTTTGTATGTCCTTAGTTTTCCACCTTATCCCTAAAATTATCAGCCATTTACCTGAAAATGAGACATTTAAAAAAGCTTTTCATCCTTGTTTCACACGCAAAACAAATTTGTTTATATAATGTTTCACAAGATATATAGATTTCTTGATATTCCATCATTGACAAGCAATCAAAAAACAAATTTAATTTGTAGTGTAAGATAAATGCTTCATAAGAAATCAGGGACTAATATGATTATTTTTAAGGACTAGAAGCTCCAAAGGATGAAAAGGACATATTGAGATGAATCTGATTTACCTCAATGCGGATTTCTTTGGTTATATTAAAATTTCAATCTATTTAAAAAGGTCATAGGCTCATTTCGCTATGCCTGTCAATTGGAAAACAAAGCTGATATTACACAACAAGCCAAATATATCATGAGAACAGTAAAGTAGTTGATAATGTTACAAATACTAAGAATCACATCAGAAATCAATATGCAATTCTTCAATGATAACATGGTACAATTACATGTAATACACCTTTGAGCTTGGCTAGAAGCAAGAATTCAAAAACCTAAATAAACAGCTTTAAAAACTGTCTTCATACTCACTAGTTGGATAAAAATTTTTTATTGTATATATATAATAATTCAGAGTCGAGACAGTGGCATAGTATACCCAATGGGTCAAATGTCAATTATCAACAATATAATACATGTCCATACTAAATTCAACACTAATATACTTTCAGGTACATAATCTTTATGATGCACTCTTATGTATTCAAATTGTTTTACTGTTTTGAAAGATCGTACAATCAAAATGGGGCTAGGCAAGTTATGAAAGAGCTGAAGGACAATAATCTCGTGTACAGATAAATGGGATTCACATCCGTTGTCATACTTTGTTCCATGATATATTGTGTCATAGTTTTTTAAGTTTATGATATATGAGGCTCATTAAAATATAAATAAAAAATATCTTATTAGTCAAATTTGAATCGTTTAAATCAAATAAGACGGTTTAAAATTTATGACAGTCAATATGTCATAGATTTTATGACAGTAGATACGGACCCCAGACAAATGATCATTACATCAATATTAATTAATAGGAAGATAAATGATCATTACATCAATATTATAATTTACAATTTCTTCTCATGAAATCATGTAGACTAACTTCAAAAGAAATCATGTATAGATAGGTGCTTTTGCAAAAGTACTTCCGTTTTCAAAACATTGAAAGTTTTTTTTTTTTTTTGAAGTAAGTAGGTTGAGACCTACTTGAATTCTTTATTAAACCAACAAAAATAATTCACAGGTTAGAAAGAGGGAGAGAAAAAATGTACATTAAGGATTAAATAACTTCATCTTCAACCTGTGCCTAGCTTCCACCTATTCATTTCCCTCACCATTAACCCACTTAATGCCGTTGGAAGCATTAATTAGCTTCCCTTGCAAGATTTCTGTATTGCGTTCTTTCCATATGTTTCACATCACCGGTGCGAAGCATTGGTCGACCTCGACTTCTCCTAGTTTCCCTTGGCCCTTGTGTAGCGTTAACCAGGAGTTAACAGGGTCGGTGTTCGATACTTAGGCAAAAGTCGTGGATTGCCATGTCATTATTGCATATCCACAATTAATGAATATGTGCTTGGCGGATTCTAAACCTGATTGGCCACACAAGACGCAAGGAGTGAGGTGTGTTGCAGCCAAGTTGTGTGCAGTTGGTAGCCTGTTTTTGGAGAGGATCCAAAGAAAGATCCGTATTCGAAACATTGAAAGATTCAAACCTCTATGTAATAGATGTTGTGGAAAGTGCTGAAATCATAGGTTGGACCTCTTCACCTACCTATAAAATATGTCTATGGCTGAAACCTTATTTTTCAATATTTTCTAAGATAGTCAGTACCTTCATTATGAACTTTTAAGCAAATTAAGGGAGTCATTTCATTACCTAATATTCCACATGATATACAGATTTGATGTTACAAGCTGCATCAGATAATTGTCGACCATCCAAAAATTAAATTTGATTTGTTTCATAAGAGATAAGCGCCATAGGAAATCAATGACTAGCAAAATAATGAGATGAATCAATGACTGTCTTTTTTTCCACTGTCTAATCGTCACACAGTTGTGGACTACAGTCTCGCGCAGGGCATCTATCACCTTACTCGTTCCTGCGAACACTGCTTTGGAGACTTTTATAGCATCTGTCAGCTACATGTGCATGCGGGAGGTACAAATATCAAGCACTGGCAGACCTTTTTCATATCAGTTGCTTGGCATATTTGGAAGGAGAGGAACCAACAGAATTTTTCAGGGCATCGCTACAAACTTGCAAGTGCGTGCTGACAGAATATTATCTGATGTCAGCTTATGCCTCAAGTTTTGCTAATAATGTGTGCAGTAGGTAGTGCAAGTGCCTTGCCAGTGCTTTGCTAGGTCATCTTATTCTGCTGTTGGAGTTATTATATAGGATTGTATAGGGTAGTGCACTTGTGTGTATGCAATGTTTGCTTTTGCTTTTTACGTTTAAAACTGGTAGCTGCTGCTGCCAGTCTTTCGGAAAAAAAAGTCTTCTTTATTATTGTCAAAAGAAACACATCGGCTATTGTGGGAAGTTATTAATAGTATTCCAAACCCAATTCCTAAATAATCCTCCTAACTAATTTTTCATTTTTGATAAAAAAAATACATTCATATATACTAACTTTTTTATTTTTAACAAAAAAATACGTTCATATACTCTCACGTATTTAAGTCTAACGAATCCAAATATTCGTATTATGCACTCAAGTTATTATATAAGTGACTCAGGTGCTTATATATATTTCTAAGACAAGTATTTATATATTTTAAACCGGTTTTTGTATTTAATTTGTACTCAGGTGTATATATAAATGAATTAAATATTTATATTTCGTACTCGTGTGTTTATATATGAGACTTGAGTATTTATATAAATTGCCATGAATAAAAAAATAACAAGAGAGAGAAGACAGATAAAGAAAGTCTCGGAAAACTAAAATATATGAAAAAAAATTAAGGACAGTGATAAGAGAGAGAAGAGAGAAAGAGGAAAAAAACTTGAAAAAATAAAAACGTGTGGTAGAAAAGAAAGAAAAAATAAAAAACAATCTTGAAAAAATAAAATCGCTTGGGAAAAGAGAGAGAATTTCGGAAAACAACAACTTATGGAGGACAAATTATATGGGTTACTCAAATACTTATATAAGTAAATCAGATATTCAGATATTTATATATTGAACTCAGATATTTATATAATTGAATAGCAAAATTAATTTGAAAATAAAAACTTATAAAAAAAAATAATAAAAATCACGTGGTCTAACTGGATTCAAAAATCCGTAGGGATAAATTGAGAGATAAAGACGGAGGAGATAAATATTTTCTCAATTTGTTAAAGGAGCCAAAGAGTTCAAAAGACAGAAGATAACAAAAAAAAACAAGTGCACAAGACGTGCAGGAAACTTAATTGCAAAAAAAAAGGGGATAATGTCTCATGACCCCTTTAAATTTTGCACTTGTGACAAATGTCCCTCAAATTTTTATTTATGACAATCACGCCCCCCCCCCCCCCCCCCCCCCCCCCACAAGTTCATGATAATTGACTCTCTAAATATTAATCTTTCACATAATTATCAAATTTGGATGAAAAATTATTAAACTACTCTTGAATTTTATGATGTGATTATTTAAAATTTAATATTTATCTAATTCAATAATAAAATATTGTGAAGTAGACTATTTAAATATTAATATATAACTAATTTAAAATATTTGATTTCTACTTTTATGTTTTTATGTTATAAATTTCTATGCTTGAATTTATTTTTAAAAAAATTTATTTCATGAACAAATAAAATTTAGATACAAATATTTTATTTTATAAAAATAACAGAAAATAATACAATATTAAAATAATATTACTAGATGACAATATAGTTATTTTCTACTTAAAATTAATGATCTTAGGTAAGACCATGACATAGGATTTCTACATGAATTAGTTATATGTTGATATTTTTAAATTAGTAGCTTATTAATATTTACATAGTCCATTTACAGGATATTTCGAATATTTTTTCAGTTATATAATTCAACTTTTAGTATTGAAAAAATATTTTATTTTTGAATTAGATTAATATTAATTTTCAATATTATACTATAAAATTCAAGGATAGTTCAGTCATTTTTCATCCAAATTTGATAATTTTGAGGGAAATTAACATTTAAAAGACCAATTATCTTGAACTTATAAGTTTGAGGATGATTGTCACAAATAAAAATTTGGGGGATATTTGTCACAACTGCAAAGTTTAGGGGGTCATGAGATATTATCCAAAAAACAAAAAAAGAAATGCACAAGGGGTTGCAATAGTGCAGCAGGTAACCAATTGAGGACAAAATATTAGATATTGCTAAAAGAAAACAAAGAATAAAAAGATTTGTATTCCTATTGAAAGGAATTTTATTTCACATCATCCTGTACACTGTTGTTACATCCATATATATAACAATTGGTTTAGTCTTCTAATCTAAATCTAGATAATTAACTCTTAACCCTTCTTCTAACTATGGTTTAAGATGTCTGTTATGTACAAGTGGTTACTGAGAGTTTGCCAGGATCAGTGAATCTAGTCAAGTCTCTGTGCTTGTCTTGATTTTGATCTTGGAATCTATTGTCGCTAGAACTGAAGTGTCCGAAGCTTTTTTTTTAATCTAAACATTGTAATGCGACAATTTTTATGCAAGTGTCTGTTGTCTTGCGTCATTGATCAAGAAAAGAAGATATTTGAAAGCTTTTTAGAGAGAAGAAGATTAAAAGAGAAATTCGGTTTACTTCATTTCCAAAATTACATCTCAATTACACAGTGTATTTATATATAGCAGTATAAACAATCTTTAACTACGGTTTAAGTCTAACTGTAGTTAATAACCAACTGGTATAAACGAATGTATGCGACACAAAGAGTAATTCTTATTGAGTAGATCTGAAGCTATCTATTTGGAGCATCACTGTCATCTCCAGTTGATGCTTATCAATATTGATCTTTATCTTGTTAATTAAGGAGACAGTTGACATTTAACTCAGCAATTTGCTTGTTTCTCCACCATTTAACTAGCAATTAAACAATCATCAGCACAACCGATGCTAAATCAACAAAGAATGGGTAAAGAGAGGGTTGTGCTTTACTCTGGTATGGGAGTGGGCCACCTGGTGCCGATGACAGAGTTAGCCGTGCTGTTTCACCGGCATGGCTTCTCTGTCACCATTGTCTCAGCCGATCCGCCAAACAAAACTGGCTCGTCTTGCAATCTCATACCGCAGATCTCAAAACAAAACCAGTTGATTTCTTTTAACAATCTTCCCGTCATCATTGAACAGGACGCAAACCGGCATCCGATGGACCTCATGTTCGATGCAATTCATGCCAATAACCGAAGTCTTTACAACTTTATCACTTCTCTCTCCAGTACAAACCCAATTCGTGCGCTAGTGGTCGATGTGTTCTGCACCGATGCTCTAGACATAGCTCATCAGCTTGGCATTCCAGCTTACGTTCACTTCCCGTCTGCTGCCTCTGTTCTGGCAATCTATATCCACCTCCCTATTCTTCACACTACCACTGACACCTCTTTTAAAGAATTGGGGAGTGCATCTCTTGATTTCCCTGGTGTACCTTCTATACCTATTTCTGAAATACCATATACTTTGCAAAACCGTGACAGCGAGATATACCAAACTCGTATCGAGAAATTCAAACAATTAGCTGAAGCTGATGGGATTCTCATAAATAGTTTCGAGGCATTGGAGACAAGAGCCGTGAGAGCACTAAAAGAAGGAATTTGTTTGCCAGGACGTAAGACGCCGCCCGTTTATTGTATCGGCCCATTGGTGAAGAAAGACGAGAGGAAAGGATCTCAGGAGAGACACGTGTGCCTCACATGGCTCGACTCGCAGCCTAAGGGAAGCGTGATCTTCCTCTGTTTCGGTAGCGTTGTTGCTTTGCCCATAAATCAAATCAAGGAAATTGCAATTGGATTGGAAAATAGTTCGCAAAGATTCTTATGGGTCGTCAGGAGCACAGACGACGAAAGCAAAATGTTTGAGCCACAACCTGATCCCGATCTAGATTCCGTTCTTCCCACAGGGTTCCTTGACCGTACCAAAAACCGTGGACTTGTTATCAAGTCATGGGCACCACAAACGGAGGTGCTGAACCATACCTCGGTCTCTGGTTTCGTGAGTCACTGCGGATGGAATTCGACGTTGGAAGCAATAGTAGCTGGCGTGCCAATAATATGCTGGCCGATATTTGCGGAGCAGGGACTGAATAAGGTGTTGCTGACCGACACGATCATGGTCGGAGTAGCGGTGAAGCGCTGTGATGACGGAGTAGTGCAAGCAGAGGAGGTGGAGACAAAAATCAGATGGCTGATGGAGTCAGAAGGTGGGAGAATGCTTAAAGATCACATGATGGCTGTCAAGGAGAAGGCTGAGAAAGCAATGGCAAAAGATGGGTCGTCAACAAAGGCGTTTATAGAATTATTGAGAGATCTAAAATTTAAATTGAATGAAGAGGAGGAGAGAGATTCTTAATGAAACAATTAAGTCGTGTATTGTTGTGATAATTGATGTTTTGAATCTTCTAATTGCTTTCATCAGTGGGGGATTCATTTTGTGTGTGTTTGACTTGCGCATTTAAATGGATTTTGATTTCTCAACTCGTGTCCTTCTTTGATATTAATTGGTACCTACCTCGTACAGCCATTTATTTGGCAGTTCGGAAATGTTTACAATATTAATTGAAAAGTTCTTAAAATTATCTAAAATATTTTTTATATGAATAATAATTGTATTTTTTATTTATATTTAAATATTTGAAATTAAGGAATATAAAATTTGAGATGTAAAATTTAAATTTTAAAATATATATTTTAAAACAAATTTATATTTAATATTAAATATATATATATATAAGGGAGATAAAATTTAAAATATAAGAATAATTTTTTTTTAATATCATATACAAAGGAGAAAAACTTTCTTACCCCATCAAATGACTATATGATATACGAAGGAGAAATTATTACTTTATTTCTCTATTAAAGTAATAATTTCTATCAAATCAAGTGATAATTTAAATTATAAGGTGTAATAACTTGGTACTATTTTGATAAAATTGAAATACTTGCGTCTATCATACTTCAGCAGGTATATGAACAAGCAAATACTATTAAAAACTACATGATAGATACTGACAGAAATTAAAATTAAGATTGCACAAATATCTAACAGAAAATTTTGAACAAAATTCCCACTATTACAAAATCAGAATGTGTACAAACTAACATACATCATAAGAAAAAGCACAAAATTTGGAAAATTAATCAATAAAGGGATTATTACATATAGATTAAGTGATTATCATAAGATACAAGTTATTATTATATATAGATCAAGTAATTATTATATACATATCAAATAATTATCATAAAGATATACAAGTTATTATTAGAAATAGATGAATTGATTTTTCTAAGACATACAAGTTGTTATTATTATATGCAAATTAAGTGGTTATCCTAAGAAATATAAGTTATTATATATAAATCAAGTGATTATCATAAGACACACAAATTATTATTATATACAAATCATAAAATTATTATCAAACAAACAAATTATTATTATTATTATTATTGTTATTATTATTATTATTATTATTATTATTATTATCATTATTATTATTATTATTATTATTATTATTATTATTATTATTATTATTATTATTATTATTATTATTATTATAATATATATATATATCAAGTAATTTTTACTATATGTAATGATTACATGAGTAATAATGTTTTCTATTGACATTTTTTGTAGCTCTCGGTGTTAATAGTAAAGTGACATTTTATTATATTTTATTATAGTAAGTAACTATCTACCATATAAAAATAGTGAGATGCATCATAAAGGCAATTTAATTTGATTAATATCTTTTATTATAAAAAAAAGTAAAAAAAAAAACTGTAATTCTATAAAGTCATGTCATCTCATTTGGTATAATCGTCTCATCAAACCTTTTAACGGTCTAGATTAGATCGCTACAGACCTTCTTCAACGGAACTATTTTTAAAAGTAAAAAAAAAAGAGAGAAACAAAAAAGTTTCTAGCGATCAAAAACCACCTCCTTTCTTCTCTACAACCTAAACCCTAATATTGAACCTCTCCTTCGCCTTCTCTTCCTCACTCTTTTACAATAAGCCGACCACTCAAATCAAAATGCCCTCCAAAATTTCAGCGATTCCGTTTTTGCGAGAGCACAATTACTCAAGAGGTATGAGAGAGAGAGATAGAGAGAGAGAGAGAGAGAGAGAGAGAGAGAGAGAGAGAGAGAGAGAGAGAGAGAGAGAGGGAGGGAGGGAGAGAGAGAGGGAGCAACTTCGACAGAGGGGGAACGGAGGATGAGATCAGAGACCGTTCTTAGATAAAAATAGAATAGATTATTACTTAGGATAGCGCCTCTTCATCTCCCTCTCTATCTCCTCCAATTTGATTCCCGTTTGTTCCTTCTCTCTCGCTCACTCTTCCCATCCGTTGAATTATTTTCAATTAGGTCTCAATTAAATTACTCAGTCAGATTAATTAATTAGTTCATTATAATTAGTTTTTTTTCATCATTTTTAGAAATTGTAGCAAAACCAGACTAAACTTGAGTTGTAAAAACGCATTGGCAAAAAAAATTTCCACATCAAAAATCGCATCTAGAGTATATTATACATCTACTTTGACTATTGTATCTTTTCCCAATGACGAACCACCTAATCTCTGCAGGATTAAGATAGAAGTGTTACATGTGATCTTCAGGTTTGGTGCTCCAATTATTCTTAAGTCTTGGTCTAAATTTATTTTTCCTCCAAAATATCTTCAGTGGAGGCTCGATCCACTGTGTTGTCGAGAATTATTCATGCAATCTTAAAGGCAATCTGAATTTTTGTTTTAAGTTGCCCCATTTTTGCTTCTTATTTTATAGTTTGTTATGATTTAATTTCTTTACTGTCAATTTTGATTGTTCACCTACCAACAGATAATGAATAGACACAATTGATTAATAACTAGATTGTAAAATTTGCAGTCAGAGCTATATTAATTTTGAAACAAACTAAACATTACTTTTCTAAGACTTTCCAATAGAGTTTATGTTTGATCCTCGAGTATTATCAGTTTGGTACCAATATTTTTTTGACATCTAATCTGACTTCAACAACACTTAGTTTAATAGTATGGATATCCTGTAAGTTCTGATACTTTTATGGGTTTACCTGTAAATCCTAGAGTTTTGATCCATTTATTCTAATCTGACATATTCAGGGTTCTTTTTTGAGGAATTTTTTTTTTTAGGAAAGACATATTCAAGGTTCAGTTCTGATCTTATTTGTAATCTCTCTCTAGCCGACAATGGTGTTTTTGCTGTGCTACATGCATTTTTTCATGTATTTGCTAAGTTAAATACAAAAGGTAAGAAATGAAGAGGAACTTTTAATATTCTTTGTTAGCTAATTGTTTCCAATAATTGAATTGATCATTCTCTTTAAATTACAGGTCAAAGGTATGCTAAGTGATCTTCGGTTTCAGTTTTCCCATTCATTTATTTTAGTATATTTCTTATTTTGCTTATGTAGACATAGAAAACACTAGGACCTCAAGTAGCTTTTTGATTACCTACTAAGCTACTGGTGATGGTTGCAAGTGTTTGGTGAATAGTGACAAACCCCTCTCCTGGTTATTCAGAAATTGAGCACTCAATTGGGTATAGTGTTTAACTGAATCTTAATTGATAGTTTTCTGCACAATTAATATATACGAGTTCAAAAGTATATTGAAAAATTTGGTCAAACTAAGTCTCATATTCTATCTTAATCACAAAGCAAAGTTTCTTGGCTTACTTGCAGAATTGGGTGACCTGTCAATTAACAAAAATGGTAGTGTTTTATTGGCACACATTGTCAGCATCTTTTACGCATGTAATCTTAAGGTCCAGGGTTGAAATTTTCTTCTTTTCATTGTAAACATTCATGATATATATTTTTCTTTTAAGTACGTGGGAGAAATTGTGGCATTCCTTTGGAGAAAAAAATAATTTTGGAATTTTGATAACATGAGATAGTGGAGGGAATGGGATCCTTTAAGTTGAGCCAAGAGTTGTTTAAGTTGAGCCTGGAATTCTGGTAACATGAGATTAGTTGAGGGCATGGGATCCTTTAAGTTGAGCCTGGAATTTTGGTAACATGAGATTAGTTTTAGTGTAAGATTTTTTTCAGTGCTGAGAAAAAATAATGAAGTTTTTGAAGCTTTTTGTCCATTGAGCTTGGAGTGGTGGTGACAATGCTTCAATGAAAAGCAATTTTATTGAGAAACCTAGAATTGTAATTGGAATGTTAATCTTAAGATGTTACATCTCCTATTTGGTTTGCTATCTTGCAAATTAATTATTCCGACAAAAAATTTTAGTCTTTATCAGATGATATTATGGGCACCTCTTGAAAGAAACATACTTGTGAATTTGTTTTTTTTTTAAGCAAAAGATGGGGGTCAAGCCCCAAATTTCATTTATATTGATCACATGTAGTGATCATATTTTCCAAAAAAAAAATCAAATGAAAGAGTAAAAGCTAAGAGATGGAAATAAAATGCACAACTGATTCATTTGCCAGGCAATTTATGCGTCCTTTGTATCCTCTGTTGAAGCAACAAACCATTGTTTCCATTCACGTATGATCTCCCTTGCTGTGTCTAAGATATGTTGTGATTTTTCCGCAAAATCCTTCTGCACCTCTCTCTCCAGATAACAAAGAATGTTGTTATTTCTAGTTGCCTACTAAAATTGTCAGCTTCGGCGGACAATAAAATAGCCCGTGAGTCAGCATTGTAATATAGCGGTGTCAGTGTCCTTGCAGGTAGTAGGATGTCAATGATGTATTATCTTAATTGTAGCGTGTATGGGCATGTCTGGAAGGTGTGCTTAACCGATTCTTGCACTTGTCTACAATTAGGCATAGCCCATCCTCTTGCAATCAAATTGTCTACAATTAAGATCTTGTTTCTTAACATGAGCCAGGCAAATATGATGATTCTAGGAGGTGCTTTGGTGGACCATATGTGATGGTTGAGTCTGCTATATGTGGGGTGATGGACATGAACTAGTATGCCAACTTAGTTGTGAATTTTACAGATGAGCTTCTGTACCAGTTTACTGTGTCACTTACTCGGTGCAATGGTCTTATACTGTGTAACTTGTTTTGCAACCAAAGCAGTTCATTTTGTGCCTGTACTGACAGAGCGCTTGATGTGTGTATTATCCATTGTCCTTGTTGGTAACTATCTGTTACAGAAATGTCTTGATGTTGTACATAGCTATATAGGGCTGGGTATTATAGCTTGAGGGGTCCCTGCAGCCAGTTATGGTTCCAAAATTGTATATGTGTGCCATGTCCCAGATTAAACGATGTGCAAGCATTGAAAACATGTACTAACTTCCGTAGGTCTCTACAGAAGGCAGATTGGCATGTCATCTCCCAAGATCTGATGTGACTATGTGGTGTTAACGTGACTTCCTTCCACCAGGCCTGATCTTGCTGACACCATTGCCACATCCATTTGATTAGTAAAGTATTATTTGCAGCTTCCAAATCTCTAACCCCCAAACCTCCTAGTTGCTTAGGCCTTGTTATCAATTTCCAATTTGCCAAGTAGATGGGTCTCTTGCATTGTTGTTGCCCCTTGTGTCCATGCCACAAAAAGCGTCTTCGTATCTTGTCTATGTTTATGAGGACCCATTTTGATAATAGAAAGCTTGACATGAAGTATACTGGGAGCGATGTCAGTATTGAATTGATGAGGACCACTCTCCCTCCAATGGACAACAGTGGTGCTTTCCAACCTGACAATCTTTTTTGTACCTTTTCTAACAGCGGTTGATATGCTATTTTGTTGAGTCTCTTGTCTGATAGTGGTAATCCAAGATATATCATGAGAAATTGACCAGCTTTACATTGTACGATTGCTGCCAATGTGTGAACTATCCCTTGCTTGTCTGCTATGACCAGTAGTTCTGACTTGTGTAAATTGACATTAAGACCTGAAAGACTGTGGAATACGCTGAGGATTACCTTTAGTACTCGCATTTGCTGCTGTCTTGCTTGCAGGAAGATTAATGTGTCATCAGCGTATAGCAAGCATGGTCTACAACCTACAAATGGTGATTGCAGTAGCTGTAGTTGGTTGAGTTTAGTTATCCATCGAGCAAGGAAGTCTATTGCCAAGTTGAAAAGGTAGGGGGATAGTGGGTCCCCCTACCTGACCCCTCTTTTCAATTTGTTGTCACATCCCGCCATCGAGTTAAGCACCACCTTTGATTTACCTTACAATACGAGGTATTGGATCCAATCAAGCATTTTTGGTGGGAAACCCAACGCCTGCAAGCATTTTGTCAGGAAAGGCCATTCTATGGTGTCAAAGGCCTTATGAATGTCCGCTTTGAACAAAGCTATTTCTTTTTTTTGGCATGTTGCATCTCTGACCACTTCTTGCGCATAATGAAACCCATGCATAATATTTCTTCCTTTGAGAAAACCCGTTTGTGTCTCTGTCAATAACTTGCTCATGTATTTTTGCAGTCTATTTGCCAAAATTTTAGAGAAAATTTTTTGAATCCCGTTTATGAGGCTTATTGGCCTGAAGTCATTCGGTTTGCTTGCACCCTCTTTTTTTAGGATGAGAATGATATGTGAATCATTTAGGGGCTTCCAAGTAATTTCTGGATTTTCAATGACCATATTGAACACCTTAATCAAGTCTGGCAATAGCAGGTTTTTGAAGCACTTGTAAAATTCCCCTGTAAATCCGTCGAGCCCTGCTGCTTTATTGTGTGGTCATTTATCAATTACTTTTAGTATCTCCTCAGCAGTAATGTTGGCTTGCAAGTCTTGTTGTTCTTCATGTTGTAGCAGTTGGCAGTCATACAGTTTTGCAAAGACAATATTGAAAGAGGATGTGAGCTTTTGTATCATGATCAGTGTGATATTGTCCTTCATGTTGCAGCATAGAAATTGAGTTTGCCCTCTTCTGACAAGATGCTATGGCTAGAAGTAGCTTGTATTTTTATCTCTTTATTTAATCCATAATTTGCAGAAAGAAAGTCAATTTGTAGGATAACTATCATTTTATTATCAATTCTGTAATGTTTTGTCACGATTTTATTTTAAATGGTTTTATCAACTTATTTGAAATGTTTATTTTATTAAATGTTTATTTTCATAAAGATTTATATTTGTTCCAATTTGATTACTTTCAAGAATGATCTCGTGCATTGCATGGATTCTATGCTAGTTTATTCCAACGCAAGTAATAAAAAGATTAGACTTCTTTAAATTAATTTATTTCCCCAATAAAGTTATAATTTCTATCAAATTAAGTGATAATTTAAATTACAAGTAATAACTTGATACTACTTTGATAAATCTGAATTCCTTACTTCTATTATACTTTAGCACATGATATGAACAAGCAAATACTATTATTAAAAACTACATAATACAGATCCTCACAAAAATTAAAATTAAGATTGCACAAATATCTAACAGAAAAATTTGAACAAAATTTGCACTTTTACAAAATCAGAATGTGTACAACCAACATACATCATAGGAAAAAGCACCAAGTTTGAGAAGTTAATTAACAAGATTTTTTCTGAATTATTTTGGTACCAGCAGTATAATGCCATTGCATATTTCCTTCTTGGCTTCTTGCCAAAAGACAGCCCCTCAATTATTCTGCTAGACTCGATCATATCGAATTTGACCAGACATGTTACCGACTCAGATCAAACTGAGCAACTCTGCTTTGTTGAGCACTTGCACCACTTGCATAAAACCGTGACCACCTCACACATGCACTGACGATCAGGACCGCTAGAGAGCAGCCACATCAACATAATTAGGACTGATAGCTAGGTTGCTTGATCTGACCATTCCCACCAATGACCTTAAGTTTCAATTGCAAAGGAATACTATTAGTCAGAATGCCTCAGACTAATAAGCATCATAGGAAAAAAGCAAAAAAAAGTTTGGAAAATCAATTGATGAAATTCAATCTAGAATCGTTCAATGCCACCAGTAATAGCAACTTTATATGATGCCTTCTTGCCTCTTACTGAATGACACAGTACCTCAATTATCTCAAATTCATGCAATTCTTTTCCCAATTCACTACTATAATTTACAGCAGTTGTATGGGAAAGACTTGACAGTTACTTCGATAATTAAATGATGATCCGTGCTCTTTGAAAAAGTGGGCCATACCCTCAAAAGAATTGTGTGCTGTGTGCTGACGCCATACTTATACACGCCATTAAATTTTATTAATTAATAGTAATATATTTTAATTAATAAATATGTAATTAACGTTAATAAATAAAAAATAAATAAGTGAATAATACAAAGATAAACTCTAAATATTTTCGTTCGTTCAATCAAAGTCTTGAAGCTATCATAGCATAATAGTGGGCTTGTTTCTCTCTAACCCTAAAATAGTGAGATCAGGTCCTATCGGAGTTTCCAACAACTGATAGAAAAAGACAAAATGAGAGAGATGTGACACGATAGATGTACCTGTTATTGAAGAGAAGAAGCGAGATGGCAAGATGAGGTACGGATCTACTCCGTGTCAAATATATAGGAAAATGAGCAGGCTTGTTAGACGAGAGAGAGAGAGAGAGTTGATCTTAATTGTTTTTGAGTTATCCAATTATATCGGGTTTTTTGTGGCTGAGGCGTGGTCTCAACCATGATCATGATCGAAGTAGTTTCTCCAATTCTTCACTGATCTTCAGAGCAATCGGTGATAGAGGATTCAATAGAATATAAATAGTTCCGTTAGAGTTCTAAATTGTGCATATTATATCAAGACACGGCACAGTATGTGTCGTGTCGTGTTAGGTTTTTATCGTCAAAGATACAGGGCACACGGTTAATAAAATCGACACGACATGAAATACATATAGACACGATACGGAAAGTAGGTACGTATAGACATGTATAGATATGTATAGATACACATGGGCACTGATAAATATAATTAGCATGAATAGGCATTTTTGAATTTTTTTAGAATTTTTACAAACTTTTTTCTAATTTGTTTTCCAATTTTTTCAATTTTTTTAGCAGCATAGCGATTTAAAATATTTGTAAAAAATTTTCCATTTTTTTAAGATTATTTTTCAATTTTTTTGCAATTTTTTATAATTTTTTCAAATTTTTTCCTATCAAAGTTAAGACATACTTTGTCAAATCAACACTATGCAGTTAAAATATGTCAGATTTAACACGATATGTCGAATCAAAATAACATGTATAGCATATTATATCTTAACCATATCATGTCACACTCTCTTATTTTTTTGATACAACACAACTCATATATGAAAAAAATTAATAAATAAATAATCATATCGTGTGACGTCATATTTCAATATAGCACTTACGTATTGAGAATAGATGTCGTACAGGATGGAATTGGACACGTGCAAGAGAATCAAATTAAAAGGTGGCACAAGGGTTGGGTTTCATTAGTGAGGATTGAGGTGATGGAGAGGGAAACAGCGAGAGAGAGAAGGCAAAGCAAGTGGGGAGATCTTCAGTGAAAATTATTTTTTCTGAAATGATAAGTCGGAGGAAGTGTTAAAAATGAGAAGTCGTTACGGAAAAAGAATGTTATGTGTGGAATGACAATGGAGCGAGATAGATGAAGTAAAGAAATGTTTTTCTTTTTACAAATATCACTGAATAAAATTACTAATTAGAAACAAACACAAATTTCAATGAATAAATACTCGTTACCTAAACAGTTCAATTGTCTTAAATGAGACTTATTATGATCCACATTAAAAAATAGTAATGGAGATTTTAAATGGCACATAGTGGAACTTTTATAGCTCTTAGTGGCAGTTATAAAGAAAAAACCTCTGTTTTCCACCTTCATCTAATAAAATACTAAGAAGATATGAGGGATTGTGATCGGAAAAAGTGCAAATTCTAGACCGAAATTTTTTATTATAAGAATTATTTAATTCATAATTATTTTATAAGAAGTAATTAGATTAATTTTTATATCCAAGAAGCACAAATTAATTTGTTAATTTCATGTCCAGTCTAATTTTCTGAAATCGACTAACAAAAAAATGAATATGTGAGTACCAAATCCTTATCTAAGTGCAGTGTTGTAAAAAAAATGACTGTTAAAGATGATTATTCAGAGTTGATAGATAAACCATCACATATAGTATATTTTAGGGGCATTTTATTAGTATATTTTAGGGGCATTTTATGAATTTGAACGATTTGTCGACTGCAAAACCGACTAATCAGCCCTCAAGTTTGATAATCATATTTTTCAAACTACGCATTATTATTTGTTCGAGTCATATCTTTTTCATCTAAACATCGATTTTTATGATCTAAGACTACATAAATTAGTGTTTACAAACTTTAAAATGGTATTAATTTTTACTCATAAAAAGTTAATAATTTTTTAAATTTTGACTGGATAATTTGCACTGTACTTGTTTCAAAAAATAGGTCATAAAGAGCAATCATTTTATAGTTGTTTTCTCTAATTGAAAAATAGACTTTGAAAGACTCAACTTTTATATATATTTAGTCGTAATGAAATTTTGAGGTATAATTTTTATCACAACTGAAAAAAGTATAATATTTCACTTAATTGGATATTTAGAGACTTTTTTTAACTGACTATTTTTTTTTATAATTTAAATATTTCACAAATATAGATTTTAAAGAGTAATCATTTTTTTTTCTTTCTTACTTCATGATACATTTTTAAAAAATTTCATCTGACTAAAAAATAAAAAATAGAAATTGGGTACATATTTTTTTTTTCAAGATGACTAAAAGATCGTGAGTTTAGACATTTAAATTTTTATATGTCATTTCTAAGCTAAAATCAATAAATAATATATTATCAAGTATGTAAACAATTATTTCTATTTGAATTATTAATATTCATGTATATTAAAATATTAATGCCAAATTGTCTATAAAAATTTGATTAATCGGTCGCATAACGATTAATCACTTCACGGTATGCTTTTTATCGGTCAAATACATTCTCTTTTACGCACCAGTTTAATCCTATAAATACATGACATTGCCTTACTTAGCTTTTCAGCATGGACTTGATATATACGCGCCGAAAAAAAAAATTTAGTCGTCGATGTTAAGAAAATTATTCTGGGTACAAATTTGATAAGTCCGTATTTTAGGTATTAAAATTATGTAGTTTTCTAAAGAATTAATTATGGAATCAATATTTTTAGGAACAAAATATTTTGGATTTCGACAAATATAAAATTCACTTTTTGATTCTCACATATATATTAATTACTTGTGAATTTATACATTGCACATACGAGTTAGCAGACGTTATTTTATTTTCTAGTTTTAAAATATATCAGTTTTGTAGTTTGTTTTTTTCCGTATAAATTTTAAATTGTCAAATTTAAAAATTTTCCGTTGTCACATATAATATAACGTACAGTCAAACACTATCTTTAGCCTTTAAGCACTTTCCATATCAAGTACGCTCATGGTAGTCAAATTTAAAAAAAAATAATATTCTAGCATTTATTATTTCGATAAGTGCATGAACATTTTTTTCCCTAAGTGCATGAACATTTTTTCTTTTTTTGAAATAATGCATGAATATTGAAGAAGCACACCATCCACTCACACAGTCACACTATTTAAGGCCCAATCGGCTACCTCACATCCACAACTCATAACTCACAATTACTTGATCAAACAGCAAGCACCTCATATCCCCAACAATGGAGAAAGAAATGGTGGTGCTTTACCCTGGCTTGGGTGTTGGCCACCTTGTTCCCATGGTAGAACTCGCCAAGCTCTTCATTCGGGAGGGTTTCTCTGTCACCATGGTCATGATCGACCACCCCGTCACAAACCCAATTGCCCGTATCTCTTCGGCCAACCCTTCGATCAATTTTCACATCCTCCCTCCGGTTCCTCTCCCCTCTCATGCCGCCTTTGTCAACCTCATGCTCGAGACCCCACGTTTGCAGAACCCCAACCTTCTTTCCTTTCTCGGCACTCTTTCGTCCGTCCGTGCTATGGTCCTTGATTTCTTCTGCACGGATGTGCTTGATGTCGCTAGACAGCTTCAAATTCCCGCATACATCTCCCAACCGTCCCCTGCTCTCAGCCTTGCTATTATCCTGTACTATCCATTTTTCCACTCCAGCACAACTGCCAGCCTGAAAGACATGGGAGAAGTTCCTCTCCATTTCCCTGGTGCTTTGCCCATGGTTCCATCCGATATGCCTGAGTCAATGCTCGATCGGAACAATCATACATACAGTAGTTTTCTCTACAATTTCAAAAGACTTCGGAATGCCGAGGGCATCCTTGTTAACACATTCGAGTGGTTTGAGAGCAAAGCTGTCAAAGCAATTAAAGACGGGCTTTGTGTGCCCGATGGTCCCACACCGCCTGTTTACTGCATTGGCCCAGTAGTCGGGAAAGGCAATTGTAAAGGAGGGGAAGAAAGGCATGGCTGTCTCACATGGCTGGATAAACAACCAAAGAAGAGTGTGGTGTTTCTTTGTTTCGGCAGCATGGGCACCTTTTCCTCGGAGCAACTAAACGAAATAGCCGTCGGTCTTGAAAACAGTGGCCAGAGGTTTTTATGGGTTGTTCGTGACCCAACAAACAGGTTCGAAGAACCAAATCTTGACATATTGCTGCCGAAAGGATTCTTGGACCGGACAAAAGATCGGGGCATGGTCGTGGAGTCCTGGGCTCCACAAGTGGAAGTTCTTCGGCATGAAGCGGTCAGCGGGTTTCTGACACACTGTGGATGGAACTCCACTCTCGAAGCCGTCACTGCTGGTGTCCCAATGATATGTTGGCCACTGTATGCAGAGCAAAGATTGAACGGGAGGTTCTTGGTCGAGGAGGCGAAGGTTGCCGTTTCAATCAAAGGGTACGACAAGGGATTGGTGCGTGCCGATGAGGTGGCGACTAAGGTCCAGTGGCTGATGGGATCTAAAGGAGGGGAGGAGCTTAGAAATCGGATGGCTGTGGCTAGAGATAAGGCCATGGAGGCGGTTATGGAAGGTGGCCGATCATGGAAGGCGTTTAGAGATCTCATTGGTTGCTTCAAAGAGAATGGTTCCAAGTGAAGAAGACATTAAATGTGGTGGTGCAATATGGAGGTTGTCAGAAATCTATTAGGAAAGCATGCTGTTGGTTTACTTCAAATGTCTCTCTCAATAAAGAAATAGTTATGAAGGGCTTTCTGTTAGAAATATGAAATATCTATTAGAAAACTCCAAATTTAATTCGAATAAATATTTCATTTAGTTATTATTGAATTTGTTTGAATGTTGAGCTGGCATGCACCTATAAATGACAATTTAATTTCATTGACCATATCTTTACTATGCTTGACCAAGTCAACACCAACTTTCCTCTTTATTATAGCAGAAAGCTGGAGCATTGATTTTCAGACAATAAATGTAAAAATATATTTATAGTTCAAAATAACTTTAAAATTATGTTGTATTTTAAAATTTTGCTCCATCCTATTTCATATTTGAACTCGGCACCCTCGATCCATGTGTTTTATATGCTAGTCCGTATGTTATTAAATGGGGCGTAATTAATAGTTGACAACAAGTTAGCAAAAAGAACATAGAGATGTAACCATGACGAAGATACAAAATTTACTTACTGTTCTAAGAAAATATTATATCGTACTTGCACGTTTCAGGTACCTACATATGAGCTGAACATATCGTATTATGATATATTAACTATGAGCAAATGTCATATCGTATTATATTTTTTTTAATGAAAATATTAAAAATGATACTTATAACAGCATAGCACGTACCAATATGTCATGTCTGTACATGTTTATACATGTCTGCACTTTATTCACTTATTTCTTAAAATATTCAAATTTTAATTGTTAATAATATTAAATATTTGAAACATTTAATATTCAAACATTTTTATATTCAAAAGTTAAAAATATTCTTATTTGAACAGAGTTATCATTTTTCATTAAAATATTTCAAAAAAAAGATGTATTTAAAAATATTTACTATTATTTATACATATTTTGACGTATTTACATGTGACACATATTATCAGATATTTAGACGTGTCATGCCATGCCAAATGTTCCTATCATCTAGCATGGTCTTTCAAAACATACAATATACATGTAATGCACGTATGTTGTGTTTGGATATGTACAAACTGTATCGTGTACACGTGTCATTTGCTTTGGCAATACATTATATTTACTCATATATAATAATTATAAAAGCGACTAATTTGAGATTGCAAGTTATTGTAGTAGAACATAAGAACAACAATATTATAGTAAACATGAACAATTACATACATAGCAAAATGTGAGAAAACATCTTATGTTGACTAGACTTTGAACCGAATATGGAATTTTATTTTCATTGTATTTGTATTTTACTTTTGAGTAAATTAAGATGACTCAATTTTCTTTTAAATATTCATTACGAAAATTCCATCGATATTTAAACGTGTGATTTTTCACACGTAATTTTTATCATTAAATCAATATATACGATAGGGTCTCATTTTTCTATTTATTTTTCTTCGTGCCTCTTTTTATCTTTTATCATTATTAGTTGAAGCTCAAATATACTGTATAAATGTGCAATATACATATTTTTCAGTGAATAAGTTATCATATTGTTTCGTCGCTAGAATCCAAAAAATAACAGTTAAGTACGTTTTATGATCTTACAACTAGAATTTTGATTTAATTTGAGGATATCAAAGGGCACATATGCGTGCGTAAGTCCATGTATATAACTATATTCGTGGGTTGACCCACGCTTCAGCACCCTCAAGGTAGCTCTCAACGTAAATACTCTTTATATTCGTGGGGCCGACAAATATCATTATTTTCATGTGTGCAGTTATATTAGCTCGTGGGTTTTCCCACGTATGTTATTGTGCTACCCCATCACTTTATAAAATCAATTTTGTGAGTGATGAGATAATATTTTGGTAGGCTTACCCTCATTTAATAATACCTATGAATATGTAAATGATCTTTTGTAGAAAAAATGTGTGACAAATTCTGACATGATTAATAATTTTGTGGATCATTTTATCTCGTGGTTATTAAAAGCTGCAGCATTTTCATGTGTATACTGATGTAAATAAATGAACTTTTCATAATAACTTTTCATCAACCCTCAAACATGTACCCACATCCCCAAAAAAATAATTTCAGAAAATCTGATTCACAAACCCTCAAACATGTACTTGTTAGATTTGTATTCTAAAAGTTATCATTTGTTGATTATCTTTTATATATGTTATATTTATGAATTGAATGTGATTTACATTTTGTTCCATGAGTTTTATATTTATATTTAGAAGTGTTCAAGAAGATGCACTTGGTCTTGAACTGCAAGACTTTAAGTAAATAAATATACAACACTAAAATGTTCACAGGTCTTGCATATTAGCAGGAACACTAATATGACATATAAGACTGTCGTGTTGATTAAAAGTACGTTGTAGTTCTGCAAACGTTGATAAAAGATTATCATTTAATAACACAAATATATGAAATGCTTCATATATTGAACAGACCTAATAGATGAAACATTATATGGATTGTGTTAGTGTCATTAATGTTTTTCATCGTGTCTCTGATTTCAAGATTAAGACATATATTATTTTCACATGAGGATTGTACAACGTAATTATTATTAAAATCTACTTGCAAGAAATGGTGATAAAAATAATAGTTCTTTATATGTAACTTGTGCGGGAAAATGATATATGTCAATAGCATTATTGCCACTCATTAATAATGAGAAATGATATTTTGGGCCCCTTGATAAAGTAGAATTATAAATGGATCTAATATAACTGAAGTGCAGTTATAATTTTATGATTTGCTTAATAGAGATAAAGAAAATGATTATAATACAAAGATAACACGGTCCTATTTTGTATGTTAATCAGAATATCATAAGGGAAGAAATGGACACAAGTAATGACAAATGTTACATTACTGTAAGGATCGCGTTTCGTAAAAGGATTACTAAACGTTTATGTTATTTGGGTAACTGTAATGTATAGCTAGAATACCGCTTACAGTTTATGAAATTAATATTTAATTTCATTGCCAACATAATATAGATCATCAATATATGTCATACCAACTGAACGGGAAACAAGAAATAAATATTATGTCACATAATGTGGCTGACTAGCAAGGAAATAAATATATATTGTAATGTGTATATTATGAGAATAATATTTGTTGCACATATCATAATATGTGAATATTATGAAATATAAATTTATTTCAAGCCCAAGCCCAAGCCCAAAACATATTATAGCAAATTGAGAAGAGAATAAACCCAAATTACAAAATGGACAGATTTTAAGGTAACTTTGAATGAGAATTTGAAGGGAGAAACATTAATCAATCTGGGTATATGATATATTAATTCTATAGTTCTTCGAATGTAGAATCCAACGGTGAAAGTTTCAAGTCGTTTGGAATTCTCTACAGAAAGTTATGATAGTTTTAGTAACAAAAGGTCAGAAGTTGATGTACTGTTTCGAATTTTATTTATATTTTAATATGAATTTAAAGAGTCTAATTATATTTCTTAATGGCTGTAAATAATGGAAAAGATATATACATCAGGTTTTTCTCTCTCTCAAGTGAGTCTAGAGTTTTTCCTCCAAAAACATTTTGCTAAAATATATATCGATTGATTATACAATCGATTAATTGATGGGTGAAAAAGCTAGACACAGAAGAGAGTTCGCTAGCACGAATTCAACATCATTCTTGTTTCGGATTCAATGTGAACCTCAGAGGAATCAAACTACCTTAAAGATCATAGATATGATATAAAATTCTCTCTTATAAGAATATGTATATAATTACGACATAGATGAATTAGTAATAATAGAACGATCTTAGATTTTTTTTATTTTATCCGATTCAAATCATGAAATCCTTCAGTACTCACATACACACTAACTCAATTCTAGAAATTACATGTCCAACAATAAAATGTTGGAAAGCAATAAAATATGCTTAATACCAAATACATCATTCAGTCACTTACATTACATTTAAACTAAAATAAGTTAGTTCCTCTTCATTTACCAAAAGTTAGGAAATACTAGCCATAACGTGACATATTAATTTTCTTAAAAAAAATATGCCCCCTATTTCCCTTAAGTTAAACATAATGTTCAAAAAGAACCTCACTTTTGACATTTATTCAATTTACCATCCATGATACAAAGGAATGAGAACCAAGTATTATTCTCACAAAAGCATGTTAGGATCATAGCCAGTACCTGCAAATCACTGAGTAATGCCTAGCTGGATATTTACGAGGTTAGCTTGGTTGCTCTCCTGACTAGTTTGTCTGATGTCACTCACTTGTGTGCTTCTTTAAGGAGGTAATAATTCAAATTCATGATTAATCTTATATCATATTATGCTCATTTATTTATTTTGAAAATTAATATTTTAATTTATAACTATTTCAATTTTTATAGGGGTAATAAAATTTCAAAGAATAAAGTTACTAACAAAGCGCGTGTCGAGGGATCCATCGTTCAAGCAACACTTATAAAAGATGTATTGACGTATTGCTCCGCTTAATTTGCCAAGGATTTCACATGTAAGTTATCTCACACGGATAGATATCCAATTCGGGAAGATTTCGCATCCAACTCTCCACATGAGCAGTTGTCCATATTTGAAATTTTTTATCGTGCAATAGGCTGAAGAACTAAAAAGATTCTAGATGATGACGATTACGCCGATGCCCACAATTACGTTGTCCTAAATTATGTAGAGATTCAATCATTACTAATGTACAATTGATCTCGTATTGATTTTTTTAAATATATATTAAACTCTAAAATTTAACTCACTAAAAATCTAACATCTATTTTATAATTGTCAATATAGAGAATTTGATGATTTCATGATAAACACCGATCAAGTTACTACGGCACAATCTTTGAATAAGCTTCAGCAAAAAGACATCGCTAATTGGTTATACAAGAGAGTACTTGTCGATCATGATTTAGACAATAACATTCACAAAGTTGGTCTCAAGCCTTTAAAACAAGAAATATTCTATGATACATATGTTATGAATGAATTTCGATTTCATATTGAAACATATGGCCAACACAAGTCTACGGTTAACAGCGGAGTTTGCGTCAAGAGTGAGTGTACCGATGACACACAACATGATTATTATGGAATTCTCCAAGAGATTGTGAAAATGTAATATCAAAGATTTGATAACAAATTGATTCTTTTAAGTGTCATTGGTTCGACATAACAAACGATGTTAGGATTAACCGTCAATATAGTATCCTCGAGGTAAAGTACACATCTACTCTACAAGATAATGATATTTTTTTTATTGGCATGCCAAACAACTCAAGTTTACTACGTATCATATGCATTAGAGAAGAGAGAAAGGTGTCAATGGTGGATTGAATGAAAATAAGGCATAAGGGAAAATTAGGAGTGCAAGAGGTCGATTTAAACTATGAGTTCTATCAAAAGGAGCAACTGAATTTTCCCATCACAATCACAAACGAACAAATTTTGGATGGTGACAATGCAGTCAACAAAGTGTAATGTCGGAACCATTGGAGAGGGCTCAACTCGCAACAGCCACATTAGAAAATAAATCAGGGGAAGAGGAGGGCTATGATACCACTGATGAAGAGTAAGGAGAAATACATACAGATGGTCAAGGTAGTGAAGATGTCGAAGTAGATGAAGCTTAAGAGTTTGAAGGTGAAGAATGATAATGTACTTAATGTACCAGCTTTAATTGTAATATAGACACTGATATTGTGATGCATTAATCAAAGTCATATGAGAGAAGACATTCAAATATATCCTTCAATCTTTCTTTAATAGTTTTGTTGGTATACCAACAAATATAGGGTTCGTCAAATTTTGAATTGGTTGAGAGAATAGAACGTGGGTATGTGATCTACCTAATACGTGGGGATAATAGTTTATATATTTTCTCTCTCCTGTCGACTAGGTGATTAAACCCCCACGTTTTTATTTTCATGGCTAAAAGGATTACTATTTTCGAATGTCAATAAATACATCGGCGTGCCCTCATATATAACTTCACGTTATTGTCAAGCTTTTACTTTACGAAAGTGTTTCTAGACCCTCGAATTTGTTCATATTTACATACGATTATACTCAAAATTCTAGTTATGTCTATCATGCTACCTATGTTTACTGGACCTGCAGAACTGAGGTCTCATGAAGAAGGATGAAAGAGAAAGATCAAATGTGGGATTTGAAATAGAATGGGAATTCAATGATAAATTTGATAATATTTTTTTAAAATAAGTTCAAAAAATATTTATACACGTATTGTTGAATTTATAATTTGAATATATTTTAGAATTTATATAGTGTAAGTGTTATTTGATATTTTTTTCAAAAATTATTAAATTTATATAAAATTTACAGTGATCTAAATTTAATATTTTTTAATGAAATATAAAATGATGCATAAATTGCGTAAAATTTAAAACTCAACCTTTCTGTTCTTTAAATATCTCAAATACTATATCCTTGCTTTCGAGAATGTATACGCAAAACTTAACCTTTTATAATTAGATTTTATTAATTTAAAAATCATTGTTAAGAATGTCAAATTTACTATTAATTACTGATGCATCTCTTTCTTTTAAAAAAAATAATGTAAGAATTGATTAGATGTCCTTCTCGGGAATTTAAAATCGTAGTTTGGCACAGGAGAAAAAATCTTCTAGCTCACCTACATATGAAATTTAAAATCTTTCATGAACTTGCGATTCAAAAAACGATGATGGAGGCATTAAATGGATATATAGCTCAATAAACTAGCTGTGTTTTGAGCCCCCTTTAGAAAACCCTTTTTGTTTCTCCTTGGGTCTGGATTTACTGTATAATATCATATATTTTATTACTTTGATATTCGTATAATATAAATTTAAAAAATAAAATTTAAAATATGGTATCGTAATTGCGAGTTGAGTCACCTCTCATACAAAAAATTCTCGTACACAGCGCGAAATATGAGAGATCAATTCGAGGCCCATGCCCATTTCTATGTTATCCAACTAGATTAATTCTCAAGTTCTTTACTGATTTATGTATGTAGCATCTAGAATTAAGTAGTTCGGTCCAAGTTTGTTTCTATGTTGCGTTCTAAATATTGTGGGACTTTAAAATTAAAAATTATTTTTTGTTATTAGCGAATTCCGCCCTTCATTTATTTATTACTTCTGTTACTTCGTAATTCGTACAAAAATTTAATTCGTTCTAATATGTATGGTGACCAGTAATTATCAACTAAAAAAAATTAGAGTTGAGAGAGGGATGGGCTGAGACAATATTGCACTGACCAAGGAAATCAGAATTACTATTTGAAATATCAACTGTTCCTGTCATTCATGGCTTTGAATAGTGAATAAAAAACGTAAAGTATCCGTGACATTCCGTGAAAAAATACAATGTGTTTCGGTCACATGATACGTCAAAAATAACAGAATGAACACACATTACGTTGATACACGCTGTACTATATCATAACATATCAATATATAATGTAATATGACACACATATAACATATCATATTTAATTATATTTTTTTCAAATTGTCTTTTCATTAAAAAAAATATTAAAAAGTTTAAATTTGTGAAAAAATTATAAAATTTATTATAAGGTGGAGAAAAATGTTACAAAATTTTTATGATAAAAAATATATTTAAAATTATGTATATATAATTTCATATAATCATATAATATGTCATACCTTGATATATCAATTTTAATTGAAAGAAAAGAAATCACGCGAAATAACATATCACACATTATGTAAAATATCACATAATACACAAACATATCATAATATATCCGCAACGTAATACTCTTAAAAGAAGAGGTAAAAATGAGAAGGAACACTCCAGCCAGCCAAGGTTTGGTGTATAAATCTAGCTGTCTGGTTGTCTGTTGTTTTCTCTTCCATTAAATTAATACTATAGTAGGCCAGTGCGCTGCCTAAAAGTTTGAAAGTTTTGGTACGGGTGTGGAAATGGGGAGACCACCTTCTAGAAGACGAGGTCTGATTAATTATTAGAGGATGTAAAAGACAAACAAGCTCATCACATGCATGTTAATGGAATGCTGATTGACAATGCTAGTGATGATGATTAATGATTCTGTCGGCAAAAGATATACAGGCGCAGAAAGATACTGTGGTGTATGTAGTAAAAAAATGTAGGCATGACCTATATATACAAAATATGGTGTAATTACATAAAGAAAATGAACATTATTTATCAATTAGCTAGAAGGTATGAATTGGTTTAAAACATTACAGAAGACAATTATTAATAAGATAACATATGAAAGGATAATAAGTTAAACCTTCTCCTTATCATGTAAATAAATTGGATGGCGACACACTATCTCCTATTGAAGGACCATATATCATTCAATTAATAACTGGTTATCTGGTAGAAAGATGCATTCATTTAATGAACAGTTTGTGACAGGAACGGAGTGTGACCCATGCATTGACTTGTGATCTGTACCAATTATTGCATGATAAAAATTACTGTAGTCCCATAAATACCGCAAAAATGGTAAAAAATAAATCAAGTGATTGTGTATCAGAAAAACTGATTACAATTAGAAGAACACTGTATGTATCTAGAATTTAATTAGAAGTACATCAGTATATGATATGAAAAAGGATGTTCCAGCAGAAATGAATCTTCTTTTATTGCGTAGCACAGCAAATCAATCTGAATAGAAGCTAGATTCTCCTAATGATATTGTATCAATCACAATAAGAAATGTAGTGAATGGACTGATATCCACACAGTTATTATAGCATGCCGAAATTCATCAGAGAAACATGCCAAGTAGAAAAGACCAAGTTGGTTCCAATTTTCTACAGATAATTTTTTATCTTGATTGGTGATCCTTGTGCATGCTTCAAGAGAGATCGATAATAGCTAGCTGTTTCTATTTTGTCAGTTAGATTAATTACGTACCAGAAAAAACATTCCTGTTTTAGGTGGCTCAGCCATGAAAAATAACATTACCAGCAATTTTCTTACCTAAGAAACCAATAGAATCTTCTAAATTTATCTGGTATAAAAAATTCAATGAGTATTGATTTTACTGGAAAGCACTAAGAAGACGTTTACAGCCACAATTCATGCACTCTCATCAGCCACAATTCATGCGGTATCTCTCAACTCAAATCGCCTCTGGTATTTCCAAACTGCTAAACAATTTGTGGTATATTTGTAGATGACTATTCAATTTTTAGGGAAAAAATTTGCACAAAAATAAAAAATTTTAACCTTCAAAAATTTATATAATCAACAAAGAAAATTAATTAGACAAATCTACACATAATATCTTTTTTATTTTGCTCACGTAAAAATTTACGGAACAAGACGCATTAATTAATAATTAGAGAAATTATTTTTTCACCCCAAATTAATTATGTATCTCTTATTTGCATTCAATGTTAAGTATAAACACGCTTTAAAATTATATATTTTAAAATTCAAATTAAAAATTATATTGAATAGTTTTAAATATATAAAATACGAATAAAAAGTATAGTTATCACTGCTGCTCTAATAGTTATCACTGCTGCTCTTATAATTATTGTGGTAGATACACTAAACCGGAGAAGATATGCTCATATTTCTTCTAGAAGCATGCCCACTCTTCGGTGCCAATTTGGTGAAGGGGAGACGGCACAAAACAAAACAACTTGGCGATATCTCCCATTATAAAAATACACTTATCCAGCCATCTCCATTGCATATGTTATCAAGTCCCCAATCAAATCAGTTTGAAAGACCAAAGACAACTTGCACAACAATGAAAGACACGGTGGTGCTCTACACATGGGTTGCCATGGGCCACCTCATGCCCATGGTGGAGTTCGCAAAGCTACTAACCAAGCACGGCTTGTCGGTAACCGTAGTCATAGTCGAACTTAGGCAAAATGGCTCGACCTTTACTTCAAAAACCCTCTCGCGCCTCTCAGCCGCCTATCCGACCATCTCTTTCCATGTCATTCCTCCTAATCCCCCTGATGTAGAATGTTTCGTTGGTGTCTTTGAAAAGATACAGGAAGCAAACACTCCACTTTCGTACCTTCTCCAGTCTATGTCCGAAACATGTTCTATACGTGCAATGGTGATGGATTTCTTCTGCACTTACGCACTAGATGTCGCTCGACAGCTAGACATCCCACCGTACTTCTTTTACACCTCCGGTGCATATGACCTTGCACTGGATATATATTTTCTGACTTTGGAGAAAACTCTAGATAAGAACATTTGTGAAATGGGAAATGCGTTGTTGCATTTCCCGGGTCTCCCTCCTATCCCAGCCTCGCACATGCCGGACCCTTTGCAAAAAAGCGACAGCACTGTGTGCAAGATTGTTACATACCACTTTGAGAGGATTGTGCAATCCGATGGCATATTGGTGAACACTTTTGAGTCGATGGAGAAGAAGGCCGTAGAAGCACTTGAAGCCGGGCTATGCTTGCCGGGCCGTTACACACCTCCAATTTACTGCATCGGCCCGCTTATCACAGGAGGAGAGAAGAAAGAAAATGAGAGGCACGAGAGTCTCTTATGGCTGGATATGCAGCCGAAAAATAGCGTCGTTTTTCTTTCCTTTGGAAGTATGGGCTCTTTCTCAGAGCAGCAACTGAAAGAAATCGCTAACGGGTTGGAAAAGAGCAATCAGAGGTTTTTATGGGTTGTACGCTCCCCGTCAAATTCCAACCCGTTAAAAAATCTCGAACCACAAACCGCACCGGACTTGAACGCAATTCTTCCAGAGCATTTTATAGACCGGACCAAAGACCGGGGCATGGTGGTCAAGCAATGGGCCCCTCAAGTGGAGGTGCTAAACCATGAGTCAGTCGGTGCATTCATAACCCATTGTGGTTGGAACTCGATTCTGGAGGCTACCATGGCCGGTGTACCGATGATATGTTGGCCAATGTATGCCGAGCAGAAGTTGAACAAGATTTTCTTGGTGGAGGAGATGAAGGTAGCGGTGGAGATGAAAGGGTACGATAAAGATATAGTGGTCGCCGAGGAGGTGGAAGATAAGGTGAAGTTGATCATGGATTCGGAGGAAGGAAAAGTGATAAGAGACAGAATGGAGAGCATGAGGGAAAAGGCGGTAAATGCGCTACGGGATGGCGGCTCGTCTCATACGGCATTGATGAAGTTTCTCAAGGCAGTGAAAGAAGATGAAGTGCCAAATTTCTAGTCCCTTGCTAGGAAGGATTGTTGTTAGTGTTTTTTTTTTCACATGGGCTATTTGCAACTTAATTTTCTCTCATATTTTCGTCTTTGCATGGATATCTACCTTGGATAATTAATTGGATTAGTCAATTAAAGTCATTGTAGTTTTGATTTTAATTTGCATGAAAAAGGAATCTTGTGTATTGGTTAAGATTTCACTTCTAAATCTAAGTCATTATATATATCCTTCCTAGTATATATATCCTAAATTTAATTTTTAGACTCCATAATTCTGCAAATTAATACCCAACATCAACATGTATATCAATTATGGAAAGATTAATTGGAAGTGGCTTGTCAATTAACGTCTCAATTGGATGATGATGATGATGATGATGATGATGATGGAACATTGATAAAAAAAAAGGTGAAAACTTTATTTCTGAACGATTATTTGCTTTCTTAGGAGAATATTCGTTGTCCGAGTGATGCACTACTTATTACTAGCTACTACCAGTGTTGTCAAAAGCGTTGTAAAAAATTGGTCACTTACGTAAGCTTTAAACTACTTTTTTATGTTTGTCTCGTTTGGGACTTGATACCCTTTTTCTTTTTGTCATCCCACTTCTCGAATTGGGTCGATTTTTGTGGAATTTGCAGCTTCAGAATAATTAACCTGTAATATATCACGAATTAATAATAAATATCACGAATTATAATAATGTGGTTTGATATCTGTAATGTAATGTATTATTATGATCTAATATTATAATATATTATATTTATTTTATATATAAATATATTTAGATAATAATACAAACGTCAGATTCAGATAGAAATCCTAGGCATAAACGAGGACATTAAAGTATTAATATAAATATATTTAAATATTATATAAACATATTAAAATATCAATATCAATATTTTTATTTTATATATAATTCCCTCTCACGTCAATATAAAATTTACATTCAAAATTTTATAAGTACAAAATGAACCTATAATTATCACATCTTAAATCTAAGTTGAGCCTTTTTGTCCTTGCTCAATTAATTATATATAGCATTTCAGTGGTCAACAGCAGCAAACAAACAACCTTTTTAAAATAGGCGATGTAGCAAGATTCTGACTATTCTGACGCTGTGGCCACAAAACACCACCACTATAAAAAATTTGGACCTAATGCACTGAATGTTTTGAGCCAGAACAAAACTCACCTATCTAATCTGCTGTGGCCTAAAGGAAGCCGTGTATATGTATATATATAATATTAGCCCATGTCACGACTCCATATAGGACAAGCGTAAAAACAAGAGTAAATTCTGGCACAGTAGCTACCAGACAGATCAACCCGAGTCAAAGAGAAATTAGACTTGTACACATCGTTATCGATCGATTGAGTCCAGATTCTATGACCACAGGTCACTGTATATATACTTTTCATATTCCATGCAGGTTCTATCAAATGATGGGATTACTATTGTAGGATATTATACGTTTGATTATATTAAAATTCGTATTTTTTTCTTTTATTTTTTTCTCCTTTTCTTTTTAATAAAATTCTGAAATTATCATTGATTGTTTCTTTTTTTAAAAGATTTTAGCGTATCCACTATTAATGTACAAAAAATTCAGTTATTATGTAAAATTATGTACATTTTACTAATGAAATACTATAAACACTTGTTTTTATATTATAAATGACGGGTTCAAAAGTGTAAACATCAAATTAAGTTTCTAAACGAAACTTATTTATTGTCCATATTTATTAATATAAACACATGTTATAATAAAAGTTTAACTTGATGTTTACTCTGTTACGATAGGTATTTATATTAATACAAATGGACAATAAAGAGGTTGCTTTATTAAAAAAAATATCTAATATTTATAATTTTGAACCAAATATTTATCGATATTTATACTATTATATAAAATATCTAAGAAATAGACTTCTTCATTTTTGTCATGTCCTTCAAATTTGTTTATACCTAAAATGACCTTTATCTAATATTTGCGATTAAATCGACATTGATTGGATGGCTATAATTGCTTATAACTTTATATAATATTCTTTATTTCGCCTCGCTGAATTACAAATAAATTTGATGTTCGCCCTTCATTTCTTGCCAAAAAAAAAGTATGTTGGTGGAGAAAATAAAAAGTTTATTTTCCAAACATTTGTCAAAAGCTCTTGTGTCTCACTCTCCAAGATTGTTTTCTTTTTAAATTAGATTTTCTTTAGAATTTTTTATTTTGAATTATGTTTTAGACGATATCTATTGAGATAAAAAAAAAAAGGAAATTACAAAAAAAATTAATTAAATTTTTTTTATTTTACAATAAGTAATTGATGATATGTATATATGTATATGTATACGTATGAGATATAGTATCAAAAGTTCATCTCAACATTTACATTTATCTTTGATTTATGCTCTAAATTTTTATTTTTTTATTTTTGTAGGATAATTTTTTTTCTAAATTATCATCATACAATTCATGATATTCCTTCTATTTTGTATCATACGCAAAAAAAAAAATTGTCATATAAAACATCCTAATTTTCTGCTAACATCATAATTACAATGTGATATTTATGATTCTATGTACATTTTATGTGTTTTTTTTTTTTGCTTTCATTTCTTATTTTGCAAGCAAATTTGAATTAAATATGATTTTGTAGCATTGTTTATGAGCTCGTTATTACTTGCATATTTTTGTATTTCAACAGTATATTTGATTGTTATTTATTAATAATAAATTTGAATGATTATAATATTAAAATAATTCATATTTTTGTGCGGCCCTTTTTCGCGGCCCACGCGCGAGGCATCGGCGTCCTCGCTCACGAGGGAAGAAGGTGCAGGTACATCCCTGTGCGTGTTTGTGCGTGTTTGTGCGCTCAAAAACTTATTATTTAGGTGATTGTGGGAACTTTTATTTTCCGACGGGCGCAAGCCTCCGCCGTTAATTACCCCAGCTCTCACCTCGGGAACCTCTGATTAATGGGCTAAACTAATTAAAATATATGGATCAGATTTATGGCTTTATTTCTTCCTTCCAACTCATTAGAATACATGTTTGAAATAACCAAGAGATATAACTTTGGATAATAAGACTAAAGACATATGATCTAAAGTCAGAGAAACGTATAATTTCTCATAAATCAGAGATCAAGGACGTATAATCCTATTGATCTCACGGAGTTCGAATATGAAGTGCGCTGCCAACTCGACACTCAAGGAACTAGAAATGTTTAATCTCTATAGAGGCTCATGTCAAAGACAAGGGCGTATCGTCCTAAACAGTCTATTGATCTTCCAAATCCCGAATCTGAAGTGCTATGCCAATTCGAAACCTAGAAAAATTGGAGAATCGGGAATGTATAATTCTTTATCGATTTCCAAAATGAGACACATTAAACCTGAAGCGCACTGCCAGTTTAACGTTCTCGAAACATGATTTGATTGATTTGATATGTTGGTATGTTTTACCAAGCTTTGGACTTATCTGCATATTTGACATATTTGGCCAGAGATTTAGACATATTTGCATTTTTGACATATTTTGTCAAGAGTTTGGGTATATTTGCATATTTGGCATATTTGGTCAAGGATTTGGGTACATTTGCATATTTGACATGTTTGGTCAAATATTTGGACATATTTATATTTTTGACATATTTGATCAAATGTTTGGGTTGATTTGCATATTTGACATGTTTGGTTAAAGATTTGGGTACATTTGCATATTTGACATGTTTAGTCAAATATTTGGACATATTTATATTTTTGACATATTTGATCAAATGTTTGGGTTGATTTGCATATTTGACATGTTTGGTCAAAGATTTGGGCATATTTGCATATTTGACATGTTTGGTCAAAAGTTTGGGCATATTTGCATTTTTGACATATTTGGTCAAATATTTGGGTATATTTGCATATTTGACATGTTTGGTCAAAGATTTGGACATATTTGCATATTTTAAATATTTCAATTTGTTTTATCAAAATATGACAAAGTTTGGTTATTTTGAATATTTTGTCTTGTTTTATCAAGACATAATATAATTTGATTATTTTGAATATTTTTGATTTGTTTTAAAACATGATTCAATCATTTTTGAATATTTTGATTTGTTTTATCAAAATATGACATAATTTGATTATTTTGAATATTTAGATTTGTTTTATCAAAATATAATATAATTTGATCATTTTGAATATTTTGATTTGTTTTATCAAAATATGACATAATTTGATTATTTTAAATATTTTGATTTGTTTTATCAAAACATAACATAATTTGATTATTTTGAATATTTTGATTTGTTTTATCAAAATATAACATAATTTGGTCATTTTGAATATCTTGATTTGTTTTATCAAAATATAACATAATTTGGTCATTTTGAATATCTTGATTTGTTTTATCAAAATATAACATAGTTGGGTCATTTTGAATATCTTAATTTGTTTTATCAAAGTATAACATCCTTGGGTCATTTTGAATATTTTGATTTGTTTCATCAAAATATAAGAAAATTTGGTGATTTTGAATATTTTGATTTGTTTTATCAAAATATAACATAATTTGGGTATCTTGAATATTTTGATTTGTTTTATCAAAATAGAACATAATTTGATTATTTTGAATATTTTGATTTGTTTTATCAAAATACAACATAAATTGGTGATTTTGAATATTTTGATTTGTTTTATCAAAATATCGCATAATTTGATGATTTTGAATATTTTGATTTGTTTTATCAAAATATAACATAATTTGATCATTTTGAATATTTTGACTTGTTTTATCAAAATATAACATAATTTGATTATTTTGAATATTTTGATTTGTTTTATCAAAATATAACATAATTTGATCATTTTGAATATTTTGATTTGTTTTATCAAAATATAACATAATTTGAGCATCTTGAATAATTTGATTTGTTTTATCAAAATATAACATAATTTGATTATCTTGAATATTTTGATTTGTTTTACCAAAATATAAATAATTTGGGTATTTTGGATATTTTGATTTGTTTTATCAAAATGTAAATAATTTGGGTATCTCGAATATTTTGATTTGTTTTATCAAAATATAAATAATTTGATTATCTTTAATATTTTGATTTGTTTTATCAAAATATAAATAATTTGGGTATTTTGAATATTTTGATTTGTTTTATCAAAATATAAATAATTTGGGTATTTTAAATATTTTGATTTGTTTTATCAAAATATAAATAATTTGAGTATCTTGAACATTTTGATTTGTTTTATCAAAATATAAGAAAATATTTGTACAAGATGATATGTTTTGAATTTTTTTAAGATAAAAATAAAATCAAAAGTAACTTTTTATTGATCCAAAAATATCTTCAAATGAAACCATGATTTTTGATATATTTTTCATGATTTTTGGTTTTAAGAAATTATTTTTTATTTAATGTTTAAAGTCTGTTTTTTGAAACAGATTAATGTGAGCCTTTGATTTAAAGCTAGATCATCAAGATCCAAACTTTAAATTTTTCTGGGCTGTCGGATGGCATCAAGATCCGTGCGATTTCCCTCCCATATGCTTGAGTTCAAATTTCATCAATATTTGCACTTTCACATGCATCAATATTCGTGCTCCTTCTTGATCGGAGCCCTGCCGGCGTCGGATCGTCGATCGGGGGGCACCACCGGAGTCGTCTCTGGGATAAGGACACTACTGTCCCGGTCTCGGGGCCACTAGCTCCGACGATCGCCGGAGATAGCACCACCATTTCGGCTAGGGCTGGAAACTCGTGGGGAATCGGTTTTTTGTCGATTTTGAGCCCGTTTTGTCAAATTGGTTCAATTCCTTCGAGCTGTAGCATCGTTAGAATATAAAAAACAAGTTTGTGAAGCTTAATTTTAATTTAATTCTCTGAATATGTGAGTTTCACCGACCGGTACCGAATGGACTCAAACGGATTTGGTACCGATTGAAAATTCGTTCATTTATCCTTGTTTTCTCTTCAATTGATTCTTCTAAAAACATATTTAATCATGTTCCAGTATATTTGAGTAGTCAATTTCACCATTTTTTATTTCTGGAGAAAAACGAGAAAAAAACAGAAAGAAAAAAAAAACAGAAAAGGAAGAAAAAACAGAACCAACCCAGTTTTTTCCTTTTGACAGACCCAACTTCAAAAATTCATATAAAATCACAGAAAATTCAAAAAAATATGAAATTTTGGGAACATGTCCATGAACACATACTCTATATTCTTGCAAAATTTCAGATCAAATAGGTGAGTGAATCAAGATATATTAGATTGATATTTGAACTGGCCAGATAAGACACATGCCAGATCTGTGCCAGTTCTGTTTTCTGTTTTTTTTTTCTTTTTTTTTTAATTTTTCCAAGCAATTCACTCATCCTAATCAACTTAAAGAAAAATGTAAATCAAATAAACAATCACCCTTTATCAGGCTATATTTTTTTTATATTTAAATCAGTTTTTTTTTTTTTTGGTGTTGAGTTTGGTGTTTGACCAACAGTTGACTTTTACAGAAACTTTGGACCAGCGAAATTCAACAGGCAATATCTCCCTGTTCATAAGCCCAAAAATTATGAAATTTTAGGAGAATGTTTGTTTAGTCTTTTTCTAATTGCTGTACAAATTTGAGGCCAATTGGCTCAGTAAATAAAAAGATATGAAATTGCAAAGAAAATTGGCAAAAATGCCCCTGTTTGGTACCAGTTGAGCATCATAAGGCTCAATGAGTTTTAAAGCACTGGTACAAACTTACAAATAATGTTGTTTCACTAAATAAATGTAAGAGAACATGGAGGGTCAAGTTTTAAATAATTTTTTTATTAAAAAGCATGAATTTGTGTCAAAATCACAAGTTTTCTTATTTTTACAGATTTTTGACAATATTTCGACTCAATTTTTGAGATTTCGAGTTTGATATTGTGATTTGGTTGATGCTTAGCACTGTATTAAATCTGGAACAAGGGGTAGAATTCACTACAACACCTTATTTCCAAATTTTTTTGAGAGATGGCATTCACCATAACCCTCTTAAATATATATTTGTCAAAAATTTATAAAAAAAATTAGATTAACAAAGCTAATTTTAGATTGAGAAAACAAAGATATAGAGGTAGCATTCACTACAACACTAATCTTTGATCTCCTTTTTTTTATATTTTAAAAAAAAGACAACAAAAGCAAAAAGGGGAATATATTTCATTCATCAAGAAAAATATAAAATTTCATTAATTGCATACATATCATACCTTTCACCACTAAAGAAAATGAATTCAAAATTTATAAATGAAAATTTCAGTTTTTTTAAAAAAATCAAAATATTTGAAATTGGCTAACCCTAAGATATTTTTTTTCCTTCCTTTTTTCCTTCTTTTTTCTTCTCTTGGCAGATGGGGGGTCCTTATATAGCCTCAAGGCTAGGGCAACACATTGATATCATCTCCACCATCAATTTTGATCAAATGGTGGAAATTGAAAATTGGCTAAAAACAAACATTGCCTAATATGGCATAAAATTTGTTTCTTTTCTATTCTTCTGATTCTTCTGCATTCTTGAAGCCTACCAAAGTGTGCCAAGTGTCTCCAAAAGGCTGGATTGTGTCAGAGGCATCCAAAACACCCTTGTCTTTTTCAATTTTCGGGCTTAGGACAAGTTGCACTTTTTGGATACGTTTGATACTTGTTTTACATCATTGAGAGCTTATTTGGAATCCCTATAGCATGTTCATAGCCTGGAATTACCCTTTGTAACCCCAATTTGCTCAATTGAGGCCGAGCTTGCCGACATTCGGGCTTCCCTTTGTGACCCCGTCATTCCACCACTCCAAACTTCAAATTGAAATTTTGAACACCGTCGTGGCACCCTTCTGACGCTCCCCAACCATTAAATTTAGGCTATTGGTCGCCAATTTGCTCGTTCGGCCTCTTCACCAACACAAGTTTCGTACCCAATTTCTCCCTCGTTAATTCATCTATTTTTGAAATTGACGGCTTTCCAGAACTCTCCTCGCCGAGCTCTATCCGGGGCTGAGAGGAATCGCGACGAGACGCCCGGAGTTGCTGCCTCTCCGTCGGCCAACCCCTGGCCGAACCCCTTCTGTGCAGAAAAGAAGAACTGAAGAAGAAGGGTCTGCCGTGTGGGGTCCTGTGGCAGACCCTCCTTTGTTTCTTTTTTTTCTGTTTTAATTTTCGGATGGGGCCCACTGTCAGAGAGAGAAAGGGAGAGAGAGGAGGGGCTGGTTCGGGTCCCATTTGGCAGCTCCTGAAGTGAAGGAGACCCCATGTGTAAGGTTTAATGAGATACATTTCATTTTTCAGTTTTGCGTAATCGTGATTCACGGAAATTGGCCCCCTTGTCATATTTAATGAGAATGAGAGATGGTGCACCGGGAGCATTCACTTATCCTTCTTCTATCTTCCCTCTCTTTCTCTTTCTTTTTTTCGCTGGGAAGAGCTCCTCATGTGGCTCATGCAACAGAGCCCCAAGTTGCACACAAATGTTTCTTCACTTGTGTTATCTTTTGTATTTTTTTTCATTTCTAATTTACTTTTCATGAAATTGTTTGTGATAAAATCATGACAATTATTGTAAAATCATAGAATTCATTTCTATGATTTTTATGACTATTTTTGGCATTTTTTGGAATGAAATTAGGCATTAATTTCATTTTATCATTGTGTATCATATGAAATTAGGCATTAATTTCATTTTATCATTATGTATCATATGAAATTAGGCATTAATCTCACATAATTAACGTATTTGATATGATTATTTTATGAAATCATTTCTTAATTTTAAGAAATAAATTTCATATGTGATAAATCATAAAATTGAGCATAATTCCATGATTTAATATTCGACACGATTATTTCATGGAAACCTTTCTTAAGTCCAAGAAATAAATTTCAAATGTAATAAACTATGAAATTCGACATAATTTCATAATTTTAACATTTGTCATAACCATTTCATGAAATTATATTTTAATTTCAAGAAATAAATTTTATATGTGGCAAATTATGAAATTGGACATAATTTCATAATTTAAGACTTGGCATGATTATTTCATGGAATTGTATCTTAATCCCAAGAAATAAATTTCATATGTGGTGAATTACGAAATTGAGCATAATTTCGTAATTTTTAAATTTCGGCATGAAAATCACATGAAATCATATTTGTTAATTTCATGTATTTTAACTTGTGTGTATTTTTGATATTATTTATTTATTTATTTATTTATTTATTTATTTTGACAGCAAACAATTTTATTTACTTTTGGACAATTCTCCTCTTTTTATTTGTTTAGATGAATAAGCCAATACAAATTAGGTAATATATAATTTTAAAAAAGTATGAGAATGAGGTGGAGTTTTCACAAATGGTAAATTTCTAATTTATTTGAAGGACGCAAATTGAATCCATTATATTTTATAAGTTGATATCTATAGGGTTTAGTTTCAAATAAGAGGTTTTAAATTATAATAAAAGGGAGCACATATGAAATTTATGGATTTTCATCATGAGGCACATATGAAAATTTTTTATTTTATATGTTAAGTTATATTTTGATCCGCATACAACGTAATTCTATTTTTTGATTCTTTATTTATATAAACTATGACGATAAAATTAAAAAAATATCATTATCCAATGAAAGAAAGTACAGTGTTTTGACAAAAAAAGAAGAAAATAATAAAAAAATATCCACCGCATAGTACATGTATTTTGCTACTACTGTCAAATCAAGTGTTTATATTAATTCATTAATATCTGCATACATAATAAATCCATATAATAAGAAAGTCTCTTGCACATTAATAATGGATATACTAAAATCTCATAAAAAAGGTAAGAAGTAATTTGAAGAATTTTTGGAATTTTTTTAAAAAAAAAAGATGGAAAAACATAAGAGGAGAATATGCTAATAAGACAAACGAATGAATAATGCAATACCTAAAAGTGAAATTGCAAAAAAAATATGTAAAAAGTCAATAGTACAAATACCGTATGTAATAGTATAAATATCCGTTTCAAAAGTATAAATACCAAGTCCAAATCAATTTGATTTTGAAGGATAGTTTGATCAAGAATCAGATCGGATCGTATATACCAAATTGGATCAAATCAAGTTCAAATCGTTTTGTTTTTTTATCAAAAAAAAAAGATCAAATCGAGTTAAACTTAAATCAAACCAATACTTCGAATCAGGTCAAATATCGTCACCTTAATATTAATTTTCATTCCTCAGACTATAATTTTGTTTAGTGGCATAAGATAATATTTTTCGTATAGAAGATCACGGATTTAAAATCAAAATAAAAATATTTTATATATATTTAAATTTAAATGACTTAACTCTTATTTTTATCTTCAAAAAATTTCATTCCTCAGTTCAATTAATTGATATCATTGTAATCACTTTGCCTCATCACCTTCTCCTTTGGCTATTTTTGTAAAGTCAAGATAATTTTGTTGTTTATTATCATTGTACTAATAAATTATAGCTTGTTAATTTGTCATTAAAACCATGACTACTATTGTACAATGTGTACAAATAAAATGAATATCTATTAGCGTATCCGAGACACTTTTATTGTACAACAAACATTATAGTTCTTTAAATATAAATATATCTCTCTATCACTTTGCACTAAAAAAATCACGATAGAAACATGTATTTATAATTTCATATTAATAAAAATGGACAATAAAGAAGTTGCTTTATTTAAAAAAAATTACCGGATATCTGTACTATTAATTAAGTGTTTATATTAATTCATTAATATCTATGTTCATAAATTCATATAATAAGAAAGTCTCTTGCACATTAATAATGGATATACTAAAATCTCATAAAAAAGGTAAGAAATAATTAATAGAAATTTTGGAATTTTATTAAAAAAAAACACGGAAAAACATAAGAGAAGAATATGCTAATAAGGAGAACACAAAATAATGAATAATGCGTGAAATTGCCAAAAAAAAAAAAGTAAGAAGTCAATGGTATAAATATCGTATGTAATAGTATATATATCCGTTTCAAAAGTATGCATACGGAGTCCAAATCAATTTGATTTTTTTCAAATTGGATGGAATATGTTTGATTTTGAAGAATAGTTTGATCAAGGATCAGATCGATCGTATTTTCCAAATTGGATCAAATCAAGTTCGAATAGTTTTGTTTTTTTTTCAAAAAAAAAATCAAATCGAGTTAAACTTAAATCAAACTAATACTTCGAATCTGGTCAAATATCGTCACCTTAATATGAAGTTCCATTCATTAGATTAGCCTTTAATTTAGTGACAAAAAATAATGTTCTCCATATAAAAGATCGTAAGTTTGAAATCCGGATGAAGATCTTTTATGGACATTTAAATTTAAATGACTTAATCCTTATTTTTATATCAAAAAAATTTTCATTTCTCAATTCAATTAATTGATATTATTGTAATACCTCATCTCCTTCTCCTTTCGCAATTTTTTTAAAGTCAAGATAATTTTGTTGTTTCACGATCAAATCCAAAATATATATAGTTTATTATCATTGTACTAATAAATTACGGCTTGTTAATTTATCATTAAAATCATGACTACTAGTGGTCAAAGATTCAAACAACAGGTACAAATTAAATTAATCTGGTAGCCAGTGTATGCGAGGCACTTTTATTAATATTGTACAATAAACTAAATATTTCTTTAAATATAAATACATCTCTCTATCATGCACTTTGTACTAAGCAATTAATTAATCATGATAGGGACTGGAATGCTTAATTAATTAAGCCGCCTAATTTCCAGCACAAAATGGAACTTTATTGGTAAAATATAATATATAGCTTTGTTGAAAAATATATCTGTCAATTCACAATCCTCAAAAGTTCTGCGTAGAAATTAATTAACTGCCCAAAATCATGATAACAAAAATTATTAACAAGTCGTCAATTATTATATACGAATAAGGTGCATGATGCATGTATAATACCTTAAGCTTCATTCCATATCCTTTCTGGTTCTTGTGTTTAGAGATATAATTATTCAATAATTCCATCGGATTAATGATTTTATTTTTGAATTAATGTTAGAATGTATAAGGACAATTTACTGAATTCATATGCAGATTTAAAAAAAAAAAAAAGAAATCACATGAAAAGTTAAGGTTAATTTCTCCAATAATCTAAAAGTAATAATTCCAGGAATCAGATTCATTTTCTCTGATATTTATCTCATGAAAATTAAGTAAAAACTAAACACATCTAAAGTTAATTCATCATAAAAACAACTAACAAACAGCACAAAAACTCATCTAACAATAACAAACAGTTCAAACAAAAGCCAACAAATCTAAACAGAACAAGCATCAAATTTTTAATCTTTAGTTTCTACCACCATAACGAGTCCAGATCCAAGTAGTATCTCCTCCTTTTTTATTGACTAAACTGAATTGATTTGTAGGGACAATTTTAGTGTATTATCAAGAAAAATAAGAGATAATTTAAAAAAGTGTTCTATATTTTTTATCTGCACATCAAAAATGCGCGGCACAATTATTGCATGAGTAGAGAATTTAAGTGCAATTAGATACAAATCGTTCAAGCGTGTCATTATTTGTTTTCCAAATTAAGAAGAAAGTCGCCACTGGATTTTCTTTTTTTTTTGTCATCATAAAATGAAATTAAAGTTTGATTGAATCATAACACGGAGGAAAAAAAGTTATTTGATTTTTCAGAATTTTTCGTATAAAGCTCATACGTTCCTGCATATATTTTTTTTTATAAGGGTAATTTCCTACCTACCCATCAAAACTTATAAAATTGTCAATTTCTCGATCGAAATGTTAAAATAGTCAATTTTCCCATTAAAACGTAACATTATGTCTTTTATCTCATTTTCTTCATTTAATTTACTATGACGTTTTTATTAAATTGAAATTGATCAAGTTATCTTTTACTAAATGAGAGACAGGTCTTATATTTTTTTTTCGAGGAGGGATCCAATATCTATGATTATTGGTATCACATTAATGATTATGAAATTAAATGTAAAATAACTATTTGTTAAACTTTTAAATAACAAAACTAATTAATTAGATATTTTGTATATATCATGCTATATAGATACACAAAAAATTATATCATTTTAACTTTATTTTGTTATGTATCAAATATTAATAAAAATCAACGGATCAAATTTTATGATTTAATTGACTTTCTCGATGAACGTCGAAACAAATTATGAATAGAACAAAGGAAAATAATAGTATAATATTTTGTTTTCTTATTTTGCAAGTGATATTACTAATGTTTGACATTAATTCATTCTAAAAGAAACACATATGGGTTGACGATGAAGGTAACAAATATATTTGTGTAGCTTTAGACTAAACTATCACAACATAATAAATAAATATCAAAATATAAACTAATTACAAATGCTACCACATCTATAGCTATTTGTATTTCTAAATAGTTGTTAAAATTCATATCGTTTGCACTTTTTTTTGTTATATTCATATTTTATCAGTAGAAAAAATAAAAAAAATATTGTCACTAATCTTAAAGAAGGATAATTTGGTCAATTTCAATTTAATTAAAAGATTCTTAATAGATTTAATGGATAAAAGGGGGAAAAAGAAAGAATATTGTGTTTTGATGGAGAAATTAATTATTTTGATGTATTGATGGGGAAATTGGCTATATATTTTGAAAGTTTTGATGGGTATGTAGGAAATTAACCTTTTTTTTTATAACAGTCGATTCTTTAAAATTATAATTCAGAAATAATTTCATCAGATTTAAAATTTATTATTTTGATATATCACATACATAATTTAGAAACAATTCGTTTCTTTATGATGGAAATAAAATATTAAAATGAAAATGTTCATATTTTCAAAAAGAGAATGAAAATTAGTAATTTTTTTAATAATTTGAAACAAAATTACATATTAGTTAGATTTGTAAAATATGCAGATTATATAGATACCATACGGATTATTTTGTGAACACTTGTTTAATTCGTCAATATATTTGGAACTTTCTGCAAATTATGTATAAATAGATGTGACAATGATATTATATTTGACAAGATATTAAAAGGCATTATTGTTAGTCAAATTATTATTATTATTAAGAGATATACAATGCATCAAAAGAAAACAAAATCCAAATCCCCCAACTTCTTGAATAATTGAAAAGTTATATATTATTTCTGGTTAATTTTCTGCAAGTAATTAGTAATTATTGTTTTATTTTCCCCCTTTCTCTGAACAATTTGAGAGAGACATGTTTTTTAATTTAGGAATCATATTTTTACCACTTTACAAGAAATATAAAACATTGGCATATGAATGCAAGTATAGAAATTGATCTAACTGATGGGAATAAATTTTGCAAATAAAAAGGTTGATCCAATGTTTTTATTGAAGACTGATCAATATCGTTTCAATATTTATTTTTTACATTTTTTTAAGATAGAAATGAATTTTTATTCAACAATCTATAACTTCTTAGATTAATGTTTTTTTTTATTTTACCTATGTAAATGGATAGTAAAAGAATCTAAAAATATACTTTTATTTCTTTCTCAAATTGATGTATTGGCATAATATCATAACTCAGGTAAATTTTTTTGCCTAACTTCTTTTTTTTTTTTCTTCTTCTTCTTCTTCTTTTGCAATGAAGGATTTTAAGATTTTAATTGTTGGCGAATGAAAATAATCATCTTCAAAAACAGGACTTATTATTATGGGTAATCCAATTGGGAGCCGATATACATATACAATTATTGATACTGTCATCGATACAAACTTAAATGAGTTATTATATATACAATTATACACGTTAAATTAGTTATTATATATATTAATGTCTTTATTATATAAATTCATTTTATATAATACTGTCATTATTCAATTTAAATGAGTTATTATGCATATCAATAATATTTAAATTGAATAATAAAAATACTGCATAAAATAAAATTATTAATATATATTATAATTCATTTAACATATATAATAAAATCCGTATCGAAAAAATATTAGTAATAATATCTCTATAACATCTTCCAATCCAATTATATACCTCAAAACAAAAGCATCCATACATAAACGAGGTGGAATGTGGTTTTAGAACCCAATATCCTTAATTTGTTAAATGGACCATAAACTGCCCAATTTGGGTCAAGATTTGAAAATGCCTTAATTAATTAATTAATAGAATTGGGTTGTTTTATTTGAAACTAAATTCGGCCCAACAACATACACACATTGATTGATTCGATTTTCTTTCGAATTTTCTGATAAGAAATAATTGACAGCCATTCAGAAAAATCACACTCTAAAATGCGCAGGCAATTATTTTCTAAGGATTTTTAAAGGAAAATGTGTAGGAGATACAATAACATCATTAATATATCGATTTTATTATTCATATAAAATAAATTATTGTTTATGTTAATTACTTTATTATATAATTATACAGTAGTTTATTATTTAATTCAAATATCACTAATTTGAATAATAACTCATTTAAGGCGAACAATAAAAATACTATACAAATAAGTTACATAATAAAATCGTTAACAAGAATAATAACTCATTTAATCCGAATAATAAAATCAATATCAACGATGATATCAATTATTTATCAAAAACATAGTAAAATGTTTTAGACTTCCTTTTTCTAAAAGAAACTATCTAAAATTTTCAAGAATGTTTCCTCCAACTAGAATACACATATATTTATTTCAAATAAAAGTTGTTTTTAACTTTCAATAATGCATATTTTATTCCAATTAGAGTGCACATCCCTTTCAACTAAAGTGCATACTTTTCTTCAAAGGGTAAGAGATACAATTTGATATGTTTTTTATCACCAGCTTTAGAAATAGAAATAACGTGTGAAAAAAAAACTGCAGAACTAATACAGTGATGATAGGCTTTACTTTTTTATGAAGAAACACAGATTCAAATTCCGCAAAAAAAATTTGAAAAAAAAATAAATATCTGACTTAACGGGAGCTTTTATTTCAAAAAAAAAATGTGTGGAAAATAGTTAAGGATTAAAAATCAGAGATAAATATAATAATTATTCTTTTATAATATATTTTGTCCTTAAGTAAAGTGTGAAGATAAGAAAATAATTATTGCTATCACTCCTACAAGAGATAAAACATAAAATAACTATCTATTCACCTTATTTCCAATTAAATATTTTTTTCTCAGGCCATGTTTGGTGACCATATTCCATGTCTAGTTGCAGAATAATGTTAAAAAATAAAAAAATAATAATTCTTATTTCTTCTAAAAGTGATATCTCTTATTTCTTTATTCTATCTTTCAATCAAATATAACCTCATACTTAAAAAAAAACCAAATAAAAACACCACCAAATGTGAAACATGCATGGCAAGATTGTTTAGCCCCCCTAATATTTGATATATATTGAACAAGAATTCCCCTTTACAAAACTTTCTACATAAATTTCGATTTCAATACTATCCGTTATAATATTCGGTACAGTATTATATATAATTTCTGCTCACTAGAGAGAATATGAACTCTCTCTTCCTCCTCTCTTGCTGTCAGTATCTGTTCTGTGGATAAAAAAATATTGTGGTTGGCTTCACTTTCTCTCCACCCCAATCATTTGGCTTATGTTCCGTAGAAATCCTTCCAATTACATATATTTCATTGCTGTTCACCAACAAAAAACAAAGTTTAGGGATGTGGCCAATCTAATTGCGAATTTTTTTTTCTCTTTTTTGGTTATTTTTCATACGTTATGATTTGTTGATTGGAAGATCATAATAAATCTCCTCATTTTTTGTAGATGAAAATCAGAGTCCAAGTTATATAATTTTAAATATCTATATATAATAAGCTTCAACCATATTATCTCTCACACGAAGAATATTATCATTATCACTATACAAAATTATAAGAGGAAATTTTCATATTTTATACAATTTTTGTAGGGTCCCAAATTTCCAATTCCCAAAAAAAGAAGTACAACATAAGAAAAGGAAAGCTTAAGAAACTTCTCTAACAAAAACAGGGGCTTTGTGATTACATATCTTTATATACTTCCGTGTGGAATTGTGAATAATCTGTTTTTTGAGCTTTTCCAAATCTGATCCAAACAGAAGGTAGCAAGCTGCCAATTGATAGCCATACCTAACACTAGTAATATCTTGAAATGTGTAAGACATGAGTTGCATTTTGAATTGGTATGCTTCATCATATCAAGTCTCGTTTGTTTAATAAGAAAATGGGGTGGAGATTCATTAACAAATTATTAATTTGAAAACTCTCATGACAATTTTTTCAAATAAATTGAATAAGATATTAGAAATAGAAAAAGTTGGTACACATTTTTCAACTTATAAACAATTAAAACTTTCAACATTGTTTGTTATAATTTAAGGGTAACTTGTTATTCCATTAATGACGATTAAAATTCTGATAACAATGGTTAATTTAAAATTTTTGATAACAATTTTCAAATAAAATCAATATAATATTAAAAATAAAAAAGATTGTAAATATCTTTAAACTTATAGATAATTACAACTTTCAACATTATTTTATGCAATTTAAGTATTATTTGATATTCTAATAAAAATAATTAAAATTGTATGAAATTTATAATGGTTTAAATTTAATAAATTTTGATGGAATATCAAATAAAACTCAAATTGCATGAAACTTAAAACATAACCAATGTATAATTTTTTTTATTTTTAAATTTTTTAAAAAATGTTTCAAATTTATTTTTAAAGTTATTATCAGAAAGCATTTCTATCGCAGCAAAATACTTCTTAATTCCACATTCATATTTTTGCACTCAAAAGCAGTAAATAACTTTTTAATAGATATCCTAATTATTAGTCAATGTCTCACAACTTCAAAGTAGCAATGCAACAAATTAGGAGCTCATCTGTCATCAGTGAGCTCAGCCGAATTAACAATTGATATATTTGTTAGCAACACTGCATCCATCAAGCGTACGCATGATCCCTGCTCTGTTTATATTTAGCCAAGCGTCTATTCTGGTACCTTACACAATTAAAACTATGGTCGTGGGTTAGCATCCGAATTCCACATTTGCATCACTATCACAGATTTAATTCCGACAAAACGATTTCTTATTCAGAAAAGTTGGCTACGGAATCAATTTACCTACCAGCAGAAAAGTGGACTGGATTGGATCTCCTCCAAGCCCCAGCATTTCCTGCACACACTCAGAACCTCACAAATGGCCTCAGCTGCCGCTGCCTCTGCCGCTACCGGGACCGATATCACCACCAATGGAACTAGCAATAACTTGGTGGTTCTCTACCCGTCGCCGGGCATGGGCCACCTCGTCTCCATGATCGAGCTAGGCATGCTGCTCATACGCCACGGGCTCTCTGTCACAATCCCGATTGTCGACCCTCCATACAACACAGGCGCCACAGCTGAATTTCTCGCCGGTATCTCTGCTGCCAACCCGTCTCTCTCCTTCCACCGCCTCCCACCTGTAATGCTTTCTCCTGGCAACAAATCGCCTCATCATGAGGTGCTAACTTTTGACGTCATCGAGCTCTCCAACCCGGGTCTGCACTCCTTTTTGCTCTCCGCATCACCGTGTGCTCTTATACTAGATTTCTTTTGTACCTGTGCTTTGGATGTCGCCAGCGAGTTGAAGATTCCTTGTTACCATTTCTTTACCTCTGGCGCATCAGTCCTCGCTGCCTTTTTTCAGATACCAGTTCTTCACAGGAGCTCTTCAAAGAGCTTTAGAGAGCTCGGGTACGAGTTTTTGCCGATACCAGGAATTCCTCCGCTGCCAGCAAATCATATGCCGTTACCTATGCTCGATCGAGACGACAAGGCTTATGAAGGATTTCTAGCCACGTGTGACAGAATACCAGACTATGATGGAATTATAATAAACACTTTTGCATCCCTTGAACCACGTGTAGTTGAGGCTATTACCACCGGCAAATGTGTCCCGCCCGGCCGCCTGACTCCGCGTATCTACTGTATCGGCCCATTGATAAAATCAGATGAGAAGCATGGAGGTAAAGAGTGTCTCTTATGGCTCGATAAACAACCCAAATCAAGCGTGGTGTTTCTCTGCTTCGGCAGCATTGGCCGGTTGTCAGCCAAACAAATCATGGAAATTGCAATTGGTTTAGAAAACAGCGGTCATAGGTTCTTATGGGTTGTCCGTTCCCCACCTAATCCAGAAAAACGGTTCGAAAAGTTGCCAGAGCCGGACCTCGACATGCTATTGCCGGAAGGTTTCTTAGAGCGAACCAGCGACCGAGGTTTCATGGTCAAGTCATGGGCCCCACAGGCAGATGTACTGAATCACGAGTCGGTAGGAGGGTTTGTGACGCATTGCGGGTGGAATTCAGTGCTGGAGGCAGTGACAGCTGGCGTGCCGATGATAGCATGGCCGTTGTATGCCGAGCAGTGGATGAACAAGGTGTTCTTGGAGGAGGAGATGAAGTTGGCAGTTGCGGTGGAAGGTTACGACAAGGAATTGGTCGCTGCCGATGAAGTGGAGAGAAAGATCAAGTGGCTCATGGAATCCAACAGAGGGAGGGAGCTCAGAGAGAGAGCGGCGGCGGTTAAAGAGGCAGCGAACCGGGCGTTGGCGGAGGGCGGAGAGTCGTACACTGCATTGCAGCAGTTGGTGCATGATTTCAATAAGTGATATTAATTTTACTTAAAAATTCATTAAACAAAATAATGCTCATTAGTGGATTAGTGGATTACAATTAAGTGAGGTGTGTCATCTCTACTTTGATTTTTAAGTGTGTAGTTTAGTTATAATTCGGTGGGCCCGTACTTGTTATGCATTGCATGATTGTTGTTTTGTGGAGTAATTAGTTTATTATTTTAATTGTAAGAGAATTTATTGATCTTATTATCTTAATTAATCCCTCCATACAATAAAAATGTTTTAATAAAATATTCCGGGAGTTCTTTTTTTCATTCTGAGTTAATCGACAGGAAGATCTTACTGGTTTAAAGTTTCATTTCGCAAAAAAAAAAATAATATTACTTTGATAATTTTAAAAAATTCAAATAAAACTAAATTAAAAATAATTTATAAGTTTGTTATTAGACGTATGATAACATAACTATAAAATTTCATACAAGTAGATATTGTTGATGATGAATCAAGAATGTAATTTGCCTACTTACCACAAAAAAAATCAAGAAATTTTAAATCACTTGATTTAGAGTAAAATATTTATCAAATTTCATAATTTTATATAAATAATAATATATGGATGATATAAATTATATCTTAGATTTCAAATTTGACCTCAATTTTTTAAAAGAAAAATATATAATTCCTCCAACTCCAACACAGTATCTTTTATTTTTTCAACTACCACATACAAAAAAAAAATATCCTCTAAAAACATGAGCGCATAGATCCAACTGTATCAGCATCCTTTAAAATTGTTAAAATAAAAAACTAACAACTGATTCCCACACAAAAAAAAAATATGATAAAGCAACTGATTAGATATAAACTCATTAATTATTCCGCCTGTTGCAAATTTGATCTTTTTTCAATTTTCGTATCAGAATTTCTATTGTGTTTTTTAATCAGAATTTCATTTTCTTCTCAAGTTTCGTATCTAAATAAATTGACAGTATCATTCACTTTGGAAGCACCTCAAATACAAAACTCCTTCCCATTTATTTTAAAATTATTTGAAAAATAATTATTAAGATTAAACAGTTCCTTCCCATTTCCAAATCGATTAGAGAAGACACAACGGGCTGTGAAAAAATCAGACTTGATGTTGGGAGAGAAGGAGAAAAAATGAAGGAAAGTTTTGGAATTCGGTAAAAGATTTGGAAAACAAAAAGAAAGAAAACAGGGGGAACAAGAGGCCGACAAGAAATATAAATACTGGAAAATTTGACAATTACACAGCAGCGAGAAACTAAAATACGGGAAATCATTTCCAGGATTTTCTAGTGTATCAAACAGCCCCATAGTGTCGCCTGCTCACTTGTATAATGAGTAGAATTTTTAACATTATATGATGATTGAATTTTTCAAACCATCTGATTTATATTCCAATTATTGACAAAATTTATAAACTTTTTTTATTTGCTTACTAAAATTTTTATTTTATTTACATTGTTTGTATTATATAAAAAAGAGTTTATAAATATGTTGTTGGACATATATATAGTCTAATAATCAAATTTCATACGATATAAATATTATTTGTTGATGCATCAAAAAATCGTTAATTTTGAACCGTTGAAGTTTCAAGTCAACTAATGTATGATTAAACATACAAATAATTTTATTATTTTTACAGACATGATATATGAATAGTATGAATTAAATCTCCGTGTTATATTTATGCTATAAATTTAAAATTTGACTCAATTATTTCCAAATAAAAACTCCATGTCATATTCAAATTATGAATTTAAAATTTGACTCAATTATGTTCAAATTGCAAACTTGGATGTCTAAGAGTTAGGTTGCAAAAAAACATGGGGAAAAAGAAGAAAATTATTAAGCATGCACTGCTTTCTGCCAGATTTGTAACTAACCCCATTATATTTTGTCATGTTGTTTTCTTTCTATGTTTTTTTTTCATTTATTTCATTTAATGTTTGATACTTGGCTCATGTGGAGTTTAACACTTTAACCCCATAACCAATTAAGCAAGAGAATGAAAAGATTTAATTTTCTAAAAAAACTCAATTCATTGTGAAATTTTAATTTTTTTTTTATGAGATGTACCCATTTACCATATTTTTTTTTGAGATAAAAATAAAATAAAATCATCTCTAATTTTAAATGTTCATAAAAAAATTTATCTATATTTCAAACATATGATTTATTAATTAAAGAGCATTATCATCGTCACTAAATGTTCTCATCAGTAGATATACTGTTACAAGAAATAATAAGTTTAGGAAAAATTTTAACTCAATTAAAAAAGAAAATATATAGTCAATTAAAGTACAAATATTTTGACATCAAGGCATCTATCTTTTGATCTCTACTTACATAAGAATAATTTACAAATTATGTTAAAACTAGAAACTTTACATTAACTGGTGGGCTTCAAATAATCAAATACTTTTTCAAAAAAGCCCCTCTAATGTTTTGATTAAAACAATCTGTTCTATAAGCCCAATAGTGATTATTATAGAGGGCTAATTTAGGCTCCAATTGCAATATCACACACAGTTTGAGATCTTTTTTTTATAGTGGGCTAATTTCAACGCAGCTCACAAATTATATATTTTATAAACCATGAATAAATTACACATGTGGTATGACTCATTTTATATCATGATCCATTATAAATTTATGACATCGACATATGTGCCGTTATAAATTATTTAAAAATATTTTTTTATTCATACTAATCTTTACTATATGAAATTTTGAATACTATTAATTTAAAATTTCAAAAAAATATCTATAAAATTTTTTCTGATGAAATTTTTTTTTGAATTTATATAAAATTCAATTGTCAAGATTATATTTTAAAGTAATTTCTCCCCATAATTTAATTTGGTTGCTCAATTTGATTCCTTCCTTAATTACATCACTTTCATAGTTCAGCTACTGCCTTAAAATATAGTTGACATTCAGTGAAATACTTTACATAAAATACACAAAATTTCTCTAAAAATCACTCATATAAATCTCAATAATATTCGCTATAATAATTACTATAATAATTATGTAATTTTTCTGACCGCTTCATATTTTTTTTTGGAGTAGCTGCTCACTCCAAATATATGGACCCCTTAAAATGGGGATGCACTATTGCATAATTTATTAAAAATTATACTATTGAAAGAACAGTGTTTCATCTGTACATGTACAAGTAAGCTAAAGAGGAGTCAATTTAGGAACTTAATTGTGACATAAAATATGGCTGCCATGAAATTAATGATTCTTCCTCTCTTGTCAAAAAGTATACTAATATATTGTTATCAGAGTTAAGAGTTGTTGACCTGAAAAGATCCAAAGAGAGTGACACTGGCGTAAGAGAGATGCCACAATTTCATTTGTCAACACGCTTTTTAACATACATATTTCTTTTTTAAGTTGTCATACAATTATTGAATGTGCTGGTACCATAGTTGCAGGTAAATAGAAAAAGAAAATTGGAGTCAACATAAAGGGAAAAGTTTGTATTTGAATAATATTTTTTAAATATATATATATATTTAAAAACATTATTCAAATACAAAAATACATATATATACACGGAGCAGACAGCTTGACTTTATATTAGAAGAATTCAAAAATTTATAGACTTGTTATGTTAATGTATCACTGATGTTAGATAATTGAATGTACCATAATAAAAATTAGATATATACTAGAATATATTTTTTTACATATATATTATAAAATATTAGATATATCACATATGTTAAAATTATTCAATTTTCTTATTAACTGAGAAACCTCATAAATCCTTTTCTTATTAACTGAGAAACCTCATAAATCCTTTTTGTTGCCATGCTTATTAGAATTCAAAAACAAAATCACTTAAAAGTGAAGCTGTCATTTGATTTGAGCTATTAGCCAAGTTTCCATTTTCTCTGAACAAAGACTAAAGAATAATCAAGATCCTAACACATGTAACAACTCAGTCTACACGGCGTGATGATCCTTGTTAGTTTATAGTCAACAATTAATTGAGCGTATTTCCTCGGCTACAACATTATACTTTCAACGTTACAATGCCACCCCTCTTTCATGACTTTTCTCAGTTTTTTCTCCGATCCCTATCCACCTTCAACAAACTTTATTAACACAACACACCAATCCAAGTTCCCTCCATCTCTCCAATTTCCGCACGTAACCAACAAACTCACACCAAAATGGATATTCAACACCAAACCACCAAAGAGGAAGCGCCCACAAAACCCCTTGCTTCAACACAAAACCACACTGCATCTCCTTCCATCTACCCCGTCACCGTCACCGATGAAGAGCGAAGCAGCACCTCCGGGTGGCGCTCCTCGCAATACCTGCGCCGTCGCCGCTGCTTGATTTTCTGTTGCGGCTGCTGCGCCACCATTACCGTGCTTCTCGGAATTCTGATTCTGATACTATCCCTTACTGTTTTCAAAATAAAAGATCCTTCCCTCACCATGAATGACATCGACATAACTGATTTCGACACCGGCCTTCGTACGAACAACAATTCCATATCGGCCAACATGACTCTTAACGCCAATATTGCCATCAAGAACCCTAATATCGCATCGTTTAAATTTAAAAACAGTACAACCGAATTCTACTACGAGGGGCAGACAGTCGGGGTGGCGTACGTGCCGAGTGGAGAGGTCGGGGCTTATAAGACTACACATATGAACGTCACGCTCGATGTGCTAACGGATAAAGCCATGGAAGCAGCGACACCTATTAATATTACCGGGTTATTTTTGGGTGAAGATCTGAATTTCACTAGCTACACTGACATTGCCGGAAGAGTAAATGTACTGGGGATTTATAAGAGGAATATTGATGTCACACTGAATTGTTCTTACACAGTTGAATACTCCGTTACCAGGTTCGAAACTAAATCAACGACATGTGTAGCTGATGCTGCTTGAGAGAAGAATGAAATTGGAAAGGGTTTTATAGCTAGGAGCTTGATTTAGTTGGGCGCATGTTGATGTGCTTGAAGTTTTGTGACTGTAATTTATCCCTATTATTATTTTTTTTTCTTTATCTTTCAGATAAGTTGATTAATAATTGTGGCTTTGTGCTCTATTGTAAGTACTTTCCTGTGTATTACGAAAATAATCAGTGGATTTACTTGAATTTAGCCGATTATAATAATGTAACCTGGGAATGAAAAATAATTAAAACAGCGTGGATTTGGATCAAAAGAGACAAGGGACCTCTGAAAATCTTGAGGTCTTCAATCCCAGTAGCATTTCCGAGATATGAAAATGAAATGATTATTAATGTTAGACTTCAATTTTACCAGTGAAACAAGCAATTAACAGTTAAAAAATGGAAGACCAACCAAAAAGAAAACGATCTCAGATCAACCTAAGAACAGAACGTGAGCTGCGTGCTAACTGAAAATTTGAAATAAAGCAAGCAAATTGGAACTAACACGGAAAAGAGAGAACAAAAAAAGTAACAATGTCAGACAATCGCAGTTACACCAGCGACAAATTTAAAACTCAAATTCAACGAGGGGAATCGATCAGCTGCGTGCCATGTGCTAACTGCTAAGCAATGAAATGATCTTCTCCACCTGATAGGGTCATGGGCCTAATAGCCCATGAACAGCCCATATAATACCTCAATCCGAGCCTTCTAACATCTCAGCTTGAGATAGCAGGAGCATAAATTATACTCGATGCTGTAGAGAGCTGTAGCGAGAAGTATCGACATTTGTACGGAAAATTTTGTAAGGGGAGTACACGTGAAGTATTTGAGAGGATGTGAACTTCCGTTTTGTACGGTTAGGAAAACGTGGGTTATATATTTGGGGAGAGGTTAGCGGCTATTTTGACAATCTTAACAATTGAATTTGAAGAAAAAAATTTGAAGATAATTTTAGAAATTGAAAAAGAAATAATAGATGTATTCTTAAATGTATAGATTACATATGTTTCAAATTTCGTATAATTCCAGTTACATTTGAAATTTCATTAAAGACCTTAAATATGAATCATTGTAAATTGCATAAATTTTAATAATATTTGATGGATTGCCGAATGAAATTCAAATTGTGTGAAATTTGAAAAACAATTAATTTATAGATCCAAGAATGCATCTATAATATTTTTATCTGTTTTTTAATTTATTTAAAATATATTATCAAGATTCTCAAAATAAACATTATCAAATAATCCCACCCCTATAGATCCACTAATGTTTAGTCATTAGTGGCCTGACTGTCATGTGGCTGCTGAACGAAGTCTAAATACAGACGAGCTGCATCAGGGATTTATAAGCAAAATATATTTTAAGACTGTCACTCAAACGTCTAACTAGTACCCTATCACAATCAAATTGAAATACAATCTTTGATCATGACGAAAAGATATTAAATTATAGTGTCGACGATGCAGATTTCGGTCTTTCAACTTTCTTAAAATTAAGTAGTTGTTTCTAAACTATCATTTGTAACAAAAAAAAATTGCATTACATAAATTTTCGAACTATGAAAAAAAATCAGTCCTTAAGCTATGTTCAAATTAATCAAATTATCCTTCAATATGATGCATTAAGATATTCTAAGTATTTTCAGACCTAACCTAAAGAAGATATATGACTTATATTTGCCTAAAATTGCATTAGAATTTACATAAAAGAGCTTTTGAACATATTTGTCAAAAATTTTAATTAATTTGACTTATTTCTAAAGAAATATGCGCTTTCGGAGCTAAATTGATTAGTTATAACCAATACTAAATCTCAAATTACATTAAAATACATTTAAAATCATTTTCAACATGATTATAAATATTTTTAATCAATTTGGGCTAATTTCTGATTGAAATATCATCAAAATTCACACATAAAATTCTGAATATGTTCATTTATTTTTTATATGCGTTTTTGGAGTTCAATTAATAAATCCACCTCAAATTGCTTTCAAAATGCATTTAAAACGTTTTTGGACATGTTTATACACGTTTTGAATTAATTTATGCTCATTTCTACTTAAAATATCATCAAAATTCACACACAATCTGCTGAATGTGCTTATTTTGTGTTTATATTCGTTTTCAGAGCTAAATTGATCAGTTATTGTGTATATTTCACCTTAAATTGCACTAAAATGCATTTGAAAACATTTATAAACATGTTAATACACGCTTTTAATCAATTTGGACTCATTTTTTACTGAAATATCATAAAAAATCAGAAATAATCTGCTGCATATGTTTATTTTCTGTTTATTTGCGTTTTCGAAGCTAAATTGATTAGTTATGACCTATATTTCACCTCAAATTACTTTAAAATACATTTAAAAAGTTTTTCCACAAGTTTACACACGTTTTTGTTCAATTTGACCATATTTCTAATTGAAATATCATCAAAAATCCCAATAAAACTGCTGAATAAGATTATTTTGTGTTTATATACGTTTCTAGAGATAAATTGATTAGTCATAACATATATTTCACTTCAAATTACATTAAAATGAATTTAAAATATTTTTGAACATGTTTATACACGTTGTTAATCAAGTTGGCTTCATTTCTAATTGAAATATCATCAACATTCCAATATAAGCTGCTCAATATGTTTATTTTATTGTTTATATGCGTTTTTTGAGCTAAATTAATTGGTTATGAGCTATATTTCACCACAAATTGCTTTAAAATGCATTCAAAACAGTTTTGAACTTGGTTATAAACGTTTTGTGTTCAATTCGGCGTCATTACGGATTGAAATATCATCAGAATTCACAATAACACTGCTGGATATGTTTGTTTGTTGTTTATATATGTTTTTAGAGCTCAATTGAATAATTATAACCTATATTTCACCTCAAATTACATTAAAATGCATTTAAAATGCTTTTGAACTTGTTTATACACGTTTTTGTTAAATTTGGCCTCATTTCTGTTTGAAATATCATCGAAATTCACAACGAACGCTTTTGAACGTATATATACACGGTTTTGTTCAATTTGCTCTCATTTATGATTGAAATATCTTCAAACTTCATACATAAACTGCTGAATATGTGTATTTATTGTTTATATTCGTACTTGAAGCTAAATTAATTAGTCATACCATATATTTCACCACAAATTGCTTTAAAATACATCAAAAACGATTTTGAAATTGTTCAGACATTTATATTCAATTTGGCATTATTTCCGATTGAAATATCATCAAAATTAACAAATAAGCAGTTGAATATGTTTATTTATTGTTTCTATGCGTTTTTGGAGTTCAATTGATTAGTTATGACCTATATTGCACCTCAAATTGCCTTAAAAAATTTTCAAGACGCTTTTGAACATGTTTATACACGTTTTTGATCAATTTGGCCTCATTTTCTGATTGAAATGTCATCAAAATTCACCATAAAACTGCTGCGTATGTTTATTTAGTGTTTATATGTGCTTTTAGAGCTAAATTTATAAGTTATGACCAATATTTCAACTCAAATTACATTAAAATTCATTTAAAATGTTTTTGAACGGGTTCATACACGTTTTTGTTCAATTTCGCCTCATTTCTGATTGAAATCATAGAAGTTCACACATAAACAGCTAAATATGTGTATTATTATTTATGTTCGTTTTTGAAGCAAAATTGGCTAGTCATACCTCAAATTGTCTTAAAATGCATTAAAAACACTTTTGAACTTGTGTATTCACGTTTATGTTCAATTTCTACTCATTTGTGATATAATTTAAACAGCTGCATATGTTTTTAGTGTTTATATGCCTTTTTGGATTTATGTTGATTAGTTATGATTTATATTTCACCTCAAACTGATTTATACATTGAAAACGCTTTTGAACATATTTATACACGTTTTTGTTCATTTTGGCCTCATTTTCAATTGAAATATCATCAAAATTCACAAATAAGCAGTTGACTATGTTTATTTATTGTTTATATGCGTTTTTGAAACTAAATTGATTAGTTATGCCTATATTTCACCTCAAATTGGATTAAAATGCACTTAAAATGCTTTTGAATTTGTTTATACATGTTTTTCTTCAATTGGCTTAATTTTTTATTGAAATATCATCCAAAATCACAATAAAACTGCTGGCTATATTTATATGGTTTTTGTATGTGTTTTTTGAGCTAAATTGATAAGTTATGATCTATATTTTACCTCAAATTGCATTGAAATATATTTAAAATGCTTTTGAACGTGTGTGTACTTATTTCTGCTTCAAATATAAAAATAGTTCATAAATAAACTACTGAATATGTGTATTTATTGATTATATTCGTTTTTGAAGCAAAATTGATTACTCATACCATATATTTCACCTAAAATTGCTTTAAAATGCATTATGCTTTTGAAAATTTTATACACGTTTTTGTTATTTCTGGCCTCATTTTTTATTGAAATATCTTCAAAATTCACAATAAAACGGCTGCATATGTTTATTTAATGGTTATATATATTTTTGGAACTAAATTGATTAGGTATGACCTATATTTCACCTCAAATTTCTTTAAAATATATTTAATATGCTTATGAACACGTTTTTGTTCAATTTGGCTTCATTTCCGATTGAAATATCATTAAAATTAAAAAAAAAAACAAGCTGTTGAATTTTGATGATACTTCACCTCAAATTTGTTTAAAATGCATTAAAAACGCTTTTGTACATGTTTATACACGTTTTTGTTCATTTTGGCCAAATTTCTGATTGAAATATCATTAAAATTTACAATAAAACTACTGAATTTCTATACTTAGTGTTTATATGCGTTTTTGAAGCTTTATATGCGTTTTTGGAGCTAAATTGATTAGTTATGGTCTATATTTCGCCTCAAATTGCTTTAAAATGCATTTAAAACACTTTTGAACATGTTTAAACACGTTTTTGTTCAATTTGGTATCATTTCCGATTGAAATATCATCAAAATTCACAAATAAGCCACTGAATTTGTTATTTATTGTTTATACGCGTTTGTGAAGCTAAATTGATTAGTTATAATCTATATTTCACCTCAAATTGCTTTAAAATGTGTTTAAAACACTTTTGAACATGTTTTACACGTTTTTATTCATTTTGACCTCATTTCTGATGAAATTATCTTCAAAATAAACACTAAAACTGCTGAATTTGTATATTTAGTGTTTATATGCGTTTTTGAAGCTAAATTGCTCTAAAATACCACAAATAAGCCACTGAATTATTTATTATTTATATGCGTTTTTGGAGCTAAATTGATTAGTCCTGGTCTATATTTCATCTCAAGTTTCTTTAAAATGCATTTAATACGCTTTTGTACATATTTATATACGTTTTTGTTCATTTTGGCCTCATTTCTCAAAAGAATTCACATATAAGCGGCTGAATATATTTATTTCTTTTTTATATGCTTTTTTGGTGCTAAATTGATACGTTATGACCAATATTTCATCTCCAATTGTATTAAAATACGTTTAAAATGCTTCTTGAACAGATTTATGCACATTTTTAGTCAATTTGGCTACTACATTTATTGCATTATCATGAAAATATTACATATAAGCAGCTGAATGTGTTTATTTATTGTTTATGTACGTTTTTGGAGCTAAATTCATTAGTTATAATCAATATTTCATCTCAAATTACTTTAAAACGCATTCAAAACGTCTTTAAACAAGTTTATATATGTTTTTAAGCAAAATATTTTAAGACTATCACTCAGACGACGTCTAACTTATGAATACAATCTTTGATCATAAAGAAAAGATATTAAATTATAGTATGAAGCATTCACATTTGGGTCTTTCAACTTATAAATAAGTACAATTTGGTTACTTAACTTTCGTTTGTACCGAATAAATTACATCATATAAATTTTCAAACTATGAAAAAGATATTAAGTTGGTCCTTCAACTTTGTTCAAATTAATCAAATTATTATCCTTCAACTTGATTCTTTTATCGAACATGAAGTATCAATGTGATTCAAATAGGTATTAGAAGCTGTAAGATAAGTTTATAAGTGTTTTCAGAGCCAAACTAAAGAGATTTATATTTGTCTAAAATTGCTTTAGAATTTACTGAAAACACTTTTGAACATATTTGTAAACATTTTTAATCAATTTAACCTCACTTCTAAAGAAATATGCACTTTTGGAGCTACATTGATTAGTCATGACCTATATTAAATCACATATTCCATCAAAATACTTTTGAACATGTTTACATACGTTTTTAATCTATTTGATCTCATTTCTTATTGAAATATCATCAAAATTCGCACATAAACTGTCGAATATATTTATTTAGTGTTTATATGCGTTTTTGGAGCTAAATTGATTAGTTATGACCTATGTTTCATGTCAAATTGCTTTAAAATATATTTAAAACTTTTTTGAACATATTTATACACGTTTTGAATCAATTTGGCTTATTTTTTTATTGAAATATAATAAAAATTAGCACACAAGTTGCTGGATATATTTACTTGGTGTTTATCTATGTTTGGAAGCTAAATCAATTCGATATGACCTATATTTCACCTCAAAATGCTTTAAAATGCATTACAACACTTTTCAATATGTTTATACATATTTTTAATCAATTTGACCTCATTTCTGATTGAAATATCATAACTGACAACAACATCGCTGAATATGTTTATTTAGAGATTTCATTTGTTTTTTGGAGTAAAATTGATTAATTATGGCCTATATTTAACCTCAAATTGTACTAAATTGCATTTAAAAACGCTTTTGAAAATGTTCAAACATATTTTGAATCAATTTTCCATCATTTCTCACAACTCACACAAAAGCAGATATATAGGTTCATCAAGTGTTTATATGCGTTTTTTGAGCTAAATTGCTTTAGAAAGTATTAAAAATGGTTTTGAACATGTTTATGCATATTTTTAATCAATTTGGCCTCATTTTCTGATTGAAATATCATCAAAATTCACACATAAACAGCTGAATATGTTTATCTATTGTTTATATTCGTTTTTGTAGCTAAATATTCCACCTCAAATTGCTTTAAAATGCATTTAAACACCTTTGAACATGTTTATACATATTTTCAATAATAGTCGACCTCATTTCTAATCAATTTGGCCTCATTTCATTAAAATGCTTTTGAACACGTTTATAGATGTTTTTAATCAATTTGGCCTCATTTCTGATTGAAATATCATCAAAATTCATGCATAAGCAGCTGAATATGTTTTTTATAGTATTTATGCGTTTTTGGCGCTAAATTGATTTGTTATGACCTATATTTCAACTCAAATTATTTTAAAATGTTTTTAAACATGTTTATATATATTTTTAATCAAGTTGGCCTCATTTCTGATTGAAATATCATCAAACTTCCAACATAAACTGCTGAATGTATTTATTTATAAACAGATTCGTTTTTGCAGTTAAATTGATTAGTTATGACCTATATTTTGCCTCAAATTGCTTAAAAATGCATTTAAAACGGCTTTCAGCATGTTTATATACGTTTTTAATCAATTTAGCCTCATTTCTGATTGAAATATTATCAAAACGCACATATAAACTGCTGGGTATGTTTATTTATTGTTTATATGTGTTTTTGGAGCTAAATTGATTAGTTGTGCCTTATATTTGAACTAAAATGTGTGCGGCCCTTTTTCGCGGCCCACGCGCGAGGCATCGGCGTCCTCGCTCACGGGGGAAGAAGGTGCAGGTACATCCCTGCGCGTGTTTGTGCGCTCAAGGACTTATTATTTAGGTGATTGTGGGAACTTTTATTTTCCGACGGGCGCAAGCCCCCGCCGTTAATTACCCCGGCTCTCGCCTCGGGAACCTCTGATTAATGGGCTAAACTAATCAAAATATATGGATCAGATTTGTGGCTTTGTTTCTTCCTTCCAATTTATTATAATGCATACTTGAAATAACCCAAAGGTATAACTTTGGATAATAAGACTAAAGACGTATGATCTAAAGTCAGAGAAACGTATAATTTCTCATAAATCAGAGATCGAGGATGTATAATCCTATTGATCTCACGGAATTCGAATGTGAAGCGCACTGCCAACTCGATACTCAAAGAACCAGAGATGTTTGATCTCTAAAAAGGTTCATGTCAAAGACAAGGACGTATAATCCTAAACAGTCTATTGACCTTCCAAATCCCGAATCTGAAGCGCTATGCCAATTCGAAACCTGGGAAAATTGGAGGATCGGGAACATATAATTCTTTATCGATTTCCAAAATGAGGTACATTAAACCTGAAGCGCACTGCCAATTTAATGTTCTCGAAACATGATTTGATATGATTTGGTATGTTGGTATGTTTTCACCAAGTTTTGGACTTATCTGCATATTTGGCATATTTGACCAGAGATTTGGACATATTTGCATATTTGACCTATTTTATCAAGAGTTTGGACATATTTGTATATTTGGCATGTTTGGCCAGAAATTTGGGTGTATTTGCATATTTGACATGTTTGGTCAAATGTTTGGGTTTATTTGCATATTTAACATGTTTGGTCAAAAGTTTGGTCATATTTGCATATTTGACATGTTTGGTCAAATGTTTGGGTTTATTTGCATGTTTGACATATTTGGTCAAATATTTGGACATATTTGTATTTTTGACATGTTTGGTCAAATGTTTGGGTTTATTTGCATGTTTGACATATTTGGTCAAATATTTGGACATATTTGCATATTTGACATGTTTGGTCAAATATTTGGACATATTTGTATTTTTGACATATTTGGTCAAATATTTGGGTATATTTGCATATTTAAATATTTTGATTTGTTTTATCAAAATATATCAAGGTTTAATTATTTTGAACATTTTTTATTTGTTTCATAACATGATTCAATCATCTTTGAATATTTTGATTTGTTTTATCAAAATATAACATATTTTAATCATTTTTGAATATTTGGGTATATTTGCATATTTAAATATTTTGATTTGTTTTATCAAAATATAACAAGGTTTAATTATTTTGAACATTTTTATTTGTTTCATAACATGATTCAATCATCTTTGAATATTTTGATTTGTTTTATCAAAATATAACATAATTTGATTATTTTTGAATATTTGGGTATATTTGCATATTTAAATATTTTGATTTGTTTTATCAAAATATAACAAGGTTTAATTATTTTGAACATTTTTATTTGTTTCATAACATGATTCAATCATCTTTGAATATTTTGATTTGTTTTATCAAAATATAACATAATTTGATTATTTTGAATATAATATCATTTGATTATTTTGAATATCTTTATTTATTTTATCAAAATATAATATAATTTGACTATTTTGAATATTTTGATTTATTTTATCAAAAAGAATTCATTTGTTTTGAGAATTTTCATATGACATAATTTCCATTTATTTTAAAAATATTCTATTTGATATTTTGAATTTATTTTATACATATATGATATGTCTTGAATTTTCTTTTATTTATAATAAAAAAAAAGAAATAAAATAAAATCAAAATTGACATTTTATAGTCTTAAAAATATTCATAAATGAAATCATGATTTTTGATATATTTTTCATAATTTATGGGCTTGAGAAATCATTTTTATTTGGTGTTTAAAGTTTATTTTCAAAACAGATTAATATGGGCCCATGCATCAAGATCTGAACTTAAGTTCAGTTTTTAAAGCATCTTTTAAACTGGGCCGTTGGATCTCTGGCGCGCATCAAGCCTTCTATGGGCTGTTTGAATTTCATCAAGATTCGCACTTTGAGATGCATCAATATTCGTGCTCATCCTCTCCGACACTGATCGAGGCCCTGCCGGCGTCGGATCTCCGATCAGAAGTCATGGCTGGCATCGCCAGAGCGTGGGGAGTCCATCGGTGGTGGTCTCGGCGGCGACGGCGGCCTGGATCGCCGGAGATGGGGGTAGCCACTTGGTTTCGGTTGAAAAATTGGCTGGGATGAAATTTTGAGAAATTTGAGCTTATTTTTGACAAATTAACTCGATTTCTTTGTCGTATGGCATCGCCAGAGCATGTTTAACAAGTTTTTGAGGTTTAATTTGGGTTTAATCCATCAATTTTGCAACTTTGGCCATTTGGTACTAAACTGGTTTCGGGGCATTGGTACCAAATGGTGTTTCATGGCTTCTCATTGCAATTTTCTTCCAATTAACCTTTCAAACATTGTCGTTTAGTATGTTTGAACATGTTTGGATGATCAATTTCATCAATTTAGATATGCATTGTCCTTTATGCACATTGGTTCATTTCTGGTTTTATTTCCAATTTATTTTTTTCTTTTGATTTCTGTACATTCTTCTCAAATTGCATGTTTAAGTATGTTTATTTGGGTCAATTGTATGTTTTGAAAAGGTTTTACACTAGATTTGCATGTGAATTTCGTTTGTATGTAAGTTAATTTCATTTTTTTCCTTTTCTGGTATTTATTCCAGAATTAACTCAATTTTGATTTTTTACAGATCCAACTTCAAAAATTCATAGAAAATCACAGAAAATACCAAAAATGGTAAAACTTGGTGAGTGACTGCATTAAGGCTTATTTTGTATGCCTATGAAATTTCAAGCTAATTGAATAATCAGAAAGCATGTTTTTGTATTTTCACCAGAATGGACAGAAATGCCCTTTCAGATATGTTAAAAATCAAATTTGGCTTAACCTATGGATTAAAGCCTGGTTTAATTATTCTAAACCCTTTAAAACATCACATGAGGTGTCATAAAGGTGAATTAATCAAGAAATTCTGGATTTTTAAATCAAAAGAAGAATGAACTTCTCAGTTTGACCCAAAGTTGACTTTTTTGGAGTTTTTGACAGATGAGATTGTAAAATTTATATCAATTCACAGAAAATTCCAAAAATTATAAAATTTATGTGGTAAGCCATTATAAACCCAATCTACATGACTGTGAAATTTCATAAGAAATTAACAGCCAGGCTGAGAGATATGGATTGATCTCTCAGCTGGACAGAAACTGGAATTCACTGGACTCAAGCCAGTACTGATGCTCATTGCTTTTCATTGCTCAATTATGGTTCTGAGCCATCAAGCACATCAAAGAACATAAAAGAAGGAACTAAAGAAAGAAATAAAACCAATTTGCACCAAAAAAAATCATATGTTATAACAAATTGAAATACAATACTCATATAAAACATGGGATTTTGTTTCTCCATGGAATTTTGACAGCATAACAGCTTGTATAAAGCCATTATTGAGCTTTACACAGCCACTGCACATGTGCACAGGGCTTGAGAGAGAGAGGGGATGAGCATGTGCCCATCCCCATGAAACCAGATTGGCATGTGCCAATTGGTTGGAGTATGCTGCCAAAATCCATGGTGAACTCACCATGTGAGCTCCTGAAACTCAAGCTCAGCCACCAATTGAGCTCTGGAAGGAGGGAGGCACATGTGCACCTCCCCAGCCAGAGGCTAGCCATCTCACCCAGCAAGGTGAGACTGGCTCCCTGAGCTCAATTGGTACTGAGCCAAGCTCAAGGCTTGGCTCTTCTATCCCTTACCTAGCTATTCAGAGCTTGATCTCTTCTCAGCTAAGCTTTCTTTTTGTGGAAATTGGGTGGAGTTTTGATTTTGGCAGAGTTTCAGCTATGTTGCTCTCTCCTTTTTTCTTCTTCACTGGGGGTCTATTTATAGCCCAGAGGGCATGGTTTAAGCCTCAGGGCTGAGCTGGCATCATCCCAGCCCTTGGTTTGATCAAGTGGCCAGGATTGAGCCAGCCAGGCCTGTGCTGGCCTGAGGCTTGTCCTTGGAAGATTCCTCCAGCTAACTGGCGCTCAGAGCTCTCCATTGAGGTGCCTACATGTGTCCCTGACACAGGCATGGGGAGAGAGAAGGAGCCGTTGGCTTTGTCTTCTTCCTTGGGTCAGTGTGTCATGCCTTTCGGGTGTGAGCATATCCCGAATATTCCTTGGCCTTGCTGGCGCTTGACATGTCACCAAAGTGCCACTGAGTGTGCCCAACGTGTCAATTTGGCTGCTTGAGTGCTGAGTTGTGCCAATTGACCACCCCAGATCAGACTTGAGTGCCAAGTGGTGCACCTATCAATTGAGTGCTTTTCACTCCAAATTGACACTTCAGGCAGCGTCGTGGAAGCATCTTGAAGCTTCTCCAGGTGTTGGCTTGGCCTCCCGAGCTCCCAATTGCCCTGTCACCTTCAAGGTCGAGGTACTTTCTCCTTCGATTTTCTCCCTGTTTACTTTACTATTTTCAATGCTGTTTGTGGCATTGAACTCCCCTTAGGGTGTAGATTAAGTCCCTAGAATGGTTTAAGCCAACTCGAACCATACACCCAAACTCCATTTTCGAAGCTCCATTGAGCTCTGGAGCTCGAGGAGGAAGAAAGGAGGGAGAGAGAGAGAAATTCAAAAGGTTTCTCTCGCTTGGGTTGGGTGCACGTGAGCCGTGCTTTGATTTCAAACCTGTCAGAGGGAGAGAGCGCTTGCACCGCGCTCATCTCTCTTTTCCTTCTTTTCTTTCGCTGGCTGAAGCGTCGCCTGGGCGCTGGGGTCCATTGGCAGCGAAACAAAGGGAGTGGGGTCCGCTTGTCAGATTTAATGAGACTCATCCCTCAGCGAAAAACTGAGGGTGAGTTCATGGTCGCGGTTCACGTGAGCCAAAGCACAAGGTCAGTGAGTTGGTTCACGTGGGCTGTGCTCATTCAAACCCCAACAGATACCTTGTGTGTATGACAGGTGGGTCCAGAGGTTTGCTTAATTGTTTGAGACCCCCAACTTGTACCCAGAGTGTTGTGTTTCCCCCAAATTGCACCCAGAACTATCTCCAGTTCTGATTTTGGTATTTTCTTTATTTCTTTTTCCATTTTATTTTATTTTTCATGCAAAAATCCATGAAAAATTACTGAAAAATCACAGAAAATATATTCCATGATTCTGTTATTTTAGGTAATATTTTTGGTATTTTTGGGTGTGAAATTAGGCATTAATTTCACTTAAATCATTAATTGTATATGATTAGGCATATTAATCTTATACAATTAATATTTTGGCATGATTATTCCAAAGAATCATTTTTTTTTTAATTCCAAGGGATAATATTTGGGGCATTCTTCATGAATGAAATTCATGATTTTTGGATTTGGCATATTTAATTATATGAAATTGTTTCTTGATTTCATATAATTAGGGTTTTGTGCATAGATTTTTTTTGCACACATGTGTATATATTTTTTGAAGGGGGTTTGGTATGATTATTTCATGAAATTATTTTTTTTTTTAATTTCAAGAAATAATTTTATGAAATTGAACATAATTTCATAATTTCAAATCTTTGGTATAAAAATCACATGAAATTATATCATTAATTTCATGCAATTTAATTTGTGTATTTTTCTGGCAACTTTTAAACAGCAAACAATTTCATCTCAAAATTGCTTTCAAATGCATTTAAAACACTTTTGAACATGTTTATATACGTTTATCAATATGGCCTAATTTCTAATTGAAATATAATAAAAAATAACACATAAATGCTTGACATATTTATTTATTGTTTATTGTTTGCTTTTGGAGCAAAATTGATTAGTTGTGGCCTATATTTGACCTCAAATTGCACTACTATGCATTTAAAAAGTTTTTGAACATCTTTATACACGTTTATGTTCAATTTGACTTCATTTCTGATTGAAATATCTTCAAAATTCAAAATAAAACTGCTGAATTTGTTTTTTTAGTGTTCATATGCGTTTTTGGAGTTAAATTAATTAGTTATGACCTATATTTCACCTCAAATTGCACTAAAAAGCATTTAAACGATTTTCAACATGTTTACACAGGTTTTTAATAAATTTGACCTCATTTCTGCTTGAAATATAGTCAAAATGAACATATAAGCTGCTGAATATATTTATTCATTGTTTATATGCGTTTTTGGAGCTAAAAAGATTAGTTATGATCAATATTTCACCTAAAGTTGCACTGAAATGCATTTAAAAAATTTTTGAAAATATTCATCTAGGTTTTGAATCAATTTCGCCTCATTTAAGGTTGTATCAACAAAATTCACAATAAAACTGCTGAGTATGTTTATTTAGTATTTATATGTGTTTCTGGAGCTAAATTGATTATTTATGATCTATATTTCTCCATAAATTGCACTGAAATGCATTTAAAACGCCTTTGAACATATTTATAGACATTTTTAATCAATTTGGCCTTATTTTTTATTGAAATATCATCAAAATTTAAACATAAGCTGCCGGATTACATCATTCGCCTCAAATAACTTTAAAATGCATCTAAAACATTTTTGAAGATGTTTATACAATATTAATCAATTTGGCCTTTTTTTTATTGGAATATCATTACAATTATAATTAGAAAACAGCTGAATTTGTTTTAAGTTTTTTGGAGCTAAACTGATTAGTTATGATCTATTTCATCTCAAATTACATCAGCATTTAAAATTTTTTTCGACATGTTTATACATGTTTTTCTTCAATTTGATTTCATTTCTGATTGAAATATTATCAAAATTTACATATAAGCTGCTGAATATGTTTAACAAGTGTTTATATATATTTTTGGAGCTAAATTGGTTATTATAACCTATATTTCACCTCAAATTATATTAAAATGCATTTAAAATGCTTTAAAATGTTTATACACGTTTTTTTTTAATTTTACCTCATTTTTTATTGAAATATCATCAACAATTTTACATAAGTTGCTGGATATATTTATTTATATATGCGTTTTTAGATCAAATTATCGAAATGACGCAAATTCAACAAAATTTGGATGCAAATTAGATATCTATTCGAAATTCTAAAAATTTATATAATAAAAAACCATGTGATTAATAGCATATAAATTTTACATCAAAACATATAAAATTATATTACAAATTATTCTTACAATCTAAATTCTGCATCCAATGTTTAGTATTAAACATTTTTTGAAAAATACATATTTCAAATTTTCAAATCTGCACTCAAGTTCTACAGCTCTTAGTTTCAAATACTTAAGATGTAAATAAAAAATACAGTTATTACGTCTCTTAAAAATACTAAATTTTAGATATTAATATGTTATATTCTACAAGCAGAATCGGATGAATGAAAGTATCGAAAATCGGAACGGAGGATTCTTAGTAGACTTTTTAAGTTGGAAATAGTCTTCATTAAAATATTTTCGTGAGGTTAGTTTCATTCAACTTGGGTGCTATTTCGTGGTAAATTATCACCAGTTGGTACATATACGTTACTAAAAAAATATGGAATAATTTTCACAATTAATTATAACATTGACATATATTGACATATTATGATTTCTAATAATTTGTTCAATTACTGACGATAATCTACGATCATCATTTATTTGTGCTAGACTGAAATAAAAATTGTTTTTTTCTCCAGTATTTATTTTGGCTTAGATGTTTAGTCTGCGTTGATTTCAAACAATCACAAATGTTAATATATTATTCTTTTTAAAAAAATCAAATATATATTCACGTCTAATATAAAAATAAATCTAGATGGCAGATTATAACCAGCACTCATGGCATCAAAATATACCGAACCACCGACATAAATGCTAATTGATGTATAAGACTTTACATACATATAACAATTATTAAAATTTATTTTCTTCTTTAAAACTATATACAATAATATATAAACTCAATGCAAAATTAAATACTAATCTTACAGCAAGGTCGGATCAATTTTTTTCTCAACTTTTAATTTTCTTAAATATAGGTAGGAAGAGAGAGAGAGAGAGAGTTTGAAAGGAAGGTTTTATTGCTGGGCTGGAGGGGTTTATATAGGAAATCAAAAGTTGGCCGGACTTCAAGTATATGATTAGCATTTTGCACCTTTTTTAAAAAATATGATCTAATAACATCTAGCCGATCACTCAAAATCCGATTTATTCCGTCTTAATCGGAGTTTCAAAGTCCGGTTCATTTCATCCTAACCGTATTTTGAAAATCCGATTATTTTCATCTTAACCGTATTTTGAAAATCCGGTTATTTTCATCTTAACCGTATTTTGAAAATCCGGTTATTTTCATCTTAACCGTATTTTGAAAATCCGGTTATTTTCATCTTAACCGTATTTTGAAAATCCCGTTATTTTCATCTTAACCGTATTTTGAAAATATGGTTCATCACATAACCATATGATGAGAATACAGTTAACTTCTTGACTAGATTTTGAAAGTACGGTTTTTCTTAATTTGCAAATACGGCCATTTCATCTTCGATTTTGTAATTCGTTCAATAAAAATCAGCCAAAATTACTAGATAACATCCCGCTGTCATTTTACAAACTTTACTTAAAAGGAGACATATCTATTAAAGAAAAATCAAATTTTCCAAATGAGGCAAATTCTACTTATATTCAACAAAATTTGGATGCAAATAAGATATCTTTTCCAAATTCTAAAAATTTATATAATAGAAAACAATGTGATTAGTAGCATACAAATTTTACAACAAAATATAAAAAATTATATTATTATAAGAATTATATTAAATTTTAGATATTGATATGTATCGGATGAATGAAAGTATCGAAAATTGGATTGGAGGGTTCTTAGTAGACATTTTAAGTTGGAAATAGTCTTCATGTAAAAAAAAATCAGAATCTTAAAATTAATTTTTTTTCATAGATAATAAATTATAATTATAATTATTGTTTTTATTGTTGTTATTGTTTGATATATGGTGTATAAAAAAAATCTGCAATTAATCAACCACCTAATTGAAGATTAGCACTTTGATTGAACCTAATCAGTCCCTAACAAAGAGCCAAAACTTCTGAAAATGTGAAATGAGGACGCACATAAATATTATATGATTTTTGTCTGGTGTTCATCCGCTTAATATCCATCCATCTATTCATCATTTTATTTATTATTTATAATTATATATCTATCAATAAAAAATATATAATTATTAATTATCGAAATTTAAATATTTTACATATTTTTTTACATAAAATAATAAAAATTTATTAATTAATAATGATATATTTTTAATTACCCGATATATAATTACACTTAATAAAACAAAAAAATGAATAGTTAAGAGTGTATAATTACGTTTAACATTTTTTATATTATAGTGCTCCGCCGGCCAGAACAGTGTGTATTATAAAAAAAGGACATGCGCAGCAGAATCACGTGTCAAATTAGCTACACTCGGGTTTCGGGTTTGGAAACCAGTACCCGTTTGGATGCACCCAGGCGAATGGAATCAGTTCACACGATGAGTGTCCGTCTATTGTTGTTCAAATCAAGTGGTCGGAGTTTCTCGGATAGGATCCGTTTCAATACCCGCTCCGACTTGCGAGTCGCCGACCATATTATTTGTCACGTTGAGGAATAATGTATATAAATGTATCGGTATCCGTATGGCAAGGGCGGTGTGGTTTCTTGTGTGGTGTATTGGGAAACTGCATGTATTGTGCTGCCGAGAATAATACATGTCAAATTAGAATTATGGAGACTTAAAATTGGAAAATGAAATAGAATTGCTAATCTTTCCTTTCTCCTTGAAAAATGAAGAGGACAAGATTTCTTTTGTTGTTTAAAATTGTTTATGGTTATTCAACAAAAAAATGAATAAATAAATGAAAGTTAGTGTAAATTCTTAATATTTAATTTGGTACAATTCATATGAATAAGATAATTTTTTATTGATAGTATTCAAAATAATTTGATATTCTCTTTCAAAATTAATGTGTAAAACTTAGGAATCAAAATTTGACAATAGTCACCCCCATCTTTTTTTATGCAATCAAAATCGACTGAGATGATGGATTCATATTTATCATATATTGTGACTATTTATAATGATTAGAGACATAGTGATAAGTTAAAAATTTTAGCAAATTTTAGAAGTTCAAAATTGTGATATAACTCAGAATTTTTTTTAATAGTGCATGTAGTACATCAAAATTATAAAGTTGTTTAGAAAGAAAACAAGACTTCTTAAATAATACAAAAACAATTCATAAAATTTGTAAATCACAAATAGTCAGCATACTATTCAAAACAATTTAGAATTTTATTTAATTCCGTATTCATTATTTATTTAAAAAAATACTAAAAACGAATAATTCAAATCATATTACTGTGATAGTAAACAACCCAACTCTTGAGTGCTAAATATTCATATTCATACGGCCACATGGATCACGGACACAGAAAAACAAGTTCTCTTTATTTCCCACTTCCGCTTCCATTCTTTTCACATCATCATTTCCCACTTCGCTCTATAATACTTCCGTCGCTATTAAATGCCCCTCCACACCTTTCACCAATTTCTCACTCTAATCATCAGAGATCTCTCTCCTCTCTCCAAATCAAATTTCCACACAAACATCTCTAAAATCTCTAATGGCTTCCGTCCAAACCCCTTCTCTCTCTCTCAAACCCTCAGCCTTCTCTCAAACTAAACCATTAGTAGGCGTAGCTTCCTTCCAAAGCCGCTCTCAGTGCAAAATCCCCACAATACTCACCAAGAGAAGCACGAATCTTAAAGCTACCAATAATTCAAATACCAAGGCTTCTGTCTCTTCCTCTGCCTCCACTAAGCATGTCACCTCTGATGTCATACAAGGTATATATGCAAATTCAACTGTTCATATATAGTGGAACTAATTAACAAAAGCATACAAAAGGATCTGAGTATTTGATTAATTAATAACTTGAATGGTACAGACAAGGTACAAGAGCTGCATGTTTATGAGCTTAACGAGAGGGACCGCGACAGCCCCGCATATCTGCGCCTTAGCCAGAAGGAGGTTAATTCACTAGGAGATCTTGTCCCTTTCACCAATAAGGTGAGGTTTCTATGATCAGTAAATTATCATTAAATTAGTGTTAATGATTTTTTGTTCATGATGCTTAAATTGAAATAATATATCATTGTATGGACTACTATTAGTGCACTTTGATGAAACTTTTTAAACCTACTTAGAAAATAGTTCAATTTATAAGGAACAATAAGGATTTAGATTATTTTGCTGAATTTCATGTAAATTTAATTCAAGGTATATCATGGCAATTTGGAGAAGAGGCTAGGTATAACTGCTGGTATCTGTATACTGATCCAGCATGTACCAGAGAAAAATGGAGACAGGTATGAGGCCATCTACAGCTTTTACTTTGGCGAGTACGGCCACATAGCGGTACAAGGACCTTACCTGACCTATGAAGACACGTACCTGGCTGTGACTGGTGGGTCCGGCATTTTCAAAGGCGTATCCGGCCAGGTCAAGTTGCATCAGATCGTGTTCCCTTTCAAGATTTTCTACACCTTTTATCTGAAAGGAATACCTGATTTGCCCGAAGAGCTTTTGGGTACGCCAGTCGTGCCATCGCTTGAGGTTGAACCGACGCCAGCTGCCAAGGCAGCCGAGCCCCATGCCGCTTTGAAAAATTATACAGAATAGTGTAACTAATTGAATTTAGTGGTTTGATGAAGAGTGTTTTTGGATATTGATATTAATAAAATGAATCAAATAGTACTTTTTTAAATATATTATGTTGTATAGTTTATTGTTTAGAGGTTAAAGGATTGCTTTCCCCAGCCCCACAACGTGCTTAATGTGCTTTTTGGTTAATTAAGTATGCAATCATTCAATCAGTTCAGTTACGGATTGAATTATTTAAAGGGTGAATTCATTGACAATTAATATTTTTGATAACTACAACAACCGTAAAAAATAATTTATATTTTAAATTCCGACAAATAAAATGATTAATGTACATTATACATATCATGAAAAATGATAAAATTTTTTATGAAAATTTATATTTATCAAATGACGTGAAAATTATCATGGTTCATATTTAACAATATTTGATGAAATATTAAATATTTTTTTTAACTTGAATGAAAATTGATACACAACTAATTAATAAGAAAAATAACATGTTTATAATTTTTTTCTATTTTTAAAATTGTTTATAACATATTTTAAAAAAAAAAACATTGTCTCAGTAATCAAAATATTTAATTGTCAAGAATCCCCACCCTTACTTACTTAAATGTGTGCAATCTCTTGTGATAGCGTGGATTGATTGGCTAACATTAATTTGCTAGATATAATTTAGATTAAAGAAGAAATGCAACTATGTCCTTGTTGGACTCTTCACCAGCCTTATCTCAGCCGCTTGCAATTTTCAATAACTATGCACTCTATATAAATAAAATTGTACATAAATTACATTTGTTAAAATATACATGGTCCACACATGTTTAATTTTTATTTCCCTTTGATATGACAAACCAATAGACATTTTATCGAATTGATTTTGAATGAAGTGTGAATAATAAGCAAGTCTTCATGGTCTAGATGCATGTAATTTTTCTTTTCTTTTTTTATCAATTTCATGTCTGAATACATCAAGACAATACACCCTTCCGAGTTGAAAAAAAAGAAAAGAAAAAAAGAAACCGTTGACAAATGGTAGACGTCGGAGGTTTAAAATACCCTCAATACTTAAAAAAAAAAAAAAAGACCATCTAAAGCTAGCTGCTAGCAGGAGTTCCAAGTATTCAACAAAAGAAAATCATCGCCGTTGCCGGGGATCGAACCCGGGTCTCTCGCGTGACAGGCGAGAATACTTACCACTATACTACAACGACTTTGTTGCTTAAGCTGAAAAGTAAAAACTAAAGAAGGGTCTCAGAACTCAAGTTTCTGCCTAATCTGAATCCTCCCTGATGTTTTGTTACCAGGTATGAACCCCCCCCCCCCCCCCCCCCCCCCTCTCCCTCTCTCAACAAAAGAAATGCATAGATTAAAATAAACCACCTTATAATAAAAGCCCAAAAATATTTCTCTTACTGTATCAGTGAGAATGGGGCTGTTTCATAGCAAACACTCAGGTCTGGCTCTGGGCCCTCCTCTATAGCATTGCCTGGTTGTTTTTATTTATTTTTTAATATTTAACTATCTTGACTATCATACATAATAATTTCGGTGTATTTTAGTGACTTCAAATTTCCGTGATTTTCTTTGATGTATTATGATATTTACTTATATGTTAGACTATTTACATATACAACAAAATTATTATAAATTTATTTTGCAATTTTCAACTATAATTTTTTTTTGAAAATTTATTGTTAAGGTAGTGAAAATAAATATTATCAAAGTGATCCCTTCTCTTTAATTATATTATTTTTAATTTTGATTTATACTAATTCTCTGTTCTGTTGACCTCTTAATACCGTATTCCAAATTAAATAATAATCTTGCATATGTTTCACCTATGACAATAAATCTAATTTAAAAAAGGAGGAGATCTCTTGATAACTATTATCTTCACAATCCTAACAACTTAATTTTAAATAATTTTGATATTATTTTAGAAATTCTCAAAAATACAAAAAATTGACAAACATATTTTTAAATTATAGATTGATTATGTCTCAAATTTTATGTAATTTAAAAATCATTTGATATTTCATCGAAGACAATGAAATATTATTCGTTATAAATATTATGTAATTTTGATGATTTTTAATGGAGTATTAAATAATCCTTAAATTGTATGAAATTTAAAATATAATTTATCTATAAGTTAAAGAATATATTTATAAATTATTTTCTATTTTTAAATTTTTTTGAAATTATTTGAAAGTCCGTTATCAAATTTGTTAAAATAATAATTGTTAAGGTATCCCCACCCTTTAAAAAAAAAATACTGTGAAATTGCAACAATTAACTTATTGCGATATTTCCATATATTAATTAACTTTTCTTCGCCCCAAAGTCTTTTTTCTTCCGCTTATTTTTGTTGAAGATCTGGAAGTATTAGTTTTCTTAGCTTCACAATCACAGCCTGGGTTTCTTTCTTTTGACCTTCAGACAGTTTTCTTAACTACAAATTAATCCAAAACCAAACAACTGCCCTTGAATTTCAAAGGCAAAGAAAAAATCTTCGTTTTCTAGAACCTTCCTGATCTCTCTCTCTCTCTCTCTCTCTCTCATTGGCCCTCCCTCCGTCATTGGCCTCTCCTCTCGTGGGGCCCACTTCCAAGGCCCCGCTCCTTCGTCAGATCATTGGACTGCTCATCCGTCGTTATGTATGAACCGCTCAGATTCGGCCACGTGTCATTAATTATTCATCTCACCGTCCAAATCGGTAGAAGCAAACATGTAACAAACAGTAGCTGCTTGCCGACTCCCCGAATCAGGCCACTTGTCTTTCAAACTGTCGCACCAATAATGGAAAGGCTCGTGAACCGTAGAGAAAACAACAGCTGACAGTTGGGTCCCAACATTTAGTTTGTTCCCAGTTATTTTGAATTTTTACCTCCTGTACATGCTAGACCGCGTCTAGACTACTTTTTCTCGACCCATAGGTCATCCCCGTACACCTTGCATCCTTGGCAGGAAATGCCGTCCATGGAGCAATGGCTTCCTTCTGTAAAGGCTTATGTACTAATTTCTACGGTTCTTGATCTTGTTATATTTTTATGGCGGGTCTATGTTCTATGTGTAATCCTACTTGGTATAGGTTTAGTCACATGGAAATGCATACAGGAATATTGTATACAAAAATTCGCTGTTTAACCCCGTCTTCTTTAAAAAATTGGCAAAGTTGCTTTTTCTTCCTTCATCAACTTGGAAAAGGGGGAGTTCCAACGCCCACTGGATCAATTTTGGTCCAATGGGAAAATCACCGTTGGATGGAATCAAGATTCACATAAAAATTTAGCTCCACGCTTTAATAATCGTGTGAGTTATCAGATTTAATGATCCAACGGTGTTTCCCATCGGACCAAAATTTGGTCCGATGGACGTTAGAACGCCCCCGTTGAAATTAACTTTACCCTTGGAATCTATCTGTCAAATCAAGATTCCTCAGTTCCAATCCAACGCTCCAGATCTCTTTTTCGTTCAACCCGATCTCGTATAAATTGACCCTAATCGCCTCCCCTGGAATCTTTAACCCTTTTCTCCAATCTCTCTCCTCTCCCAAATCAAATTTCAAAATCTTTCAAAAGAAAAAGAGAAGAAACGAGCATTCAAGCTAGCAATGTCGGAGCACAAGGAGGAGTCCGAATCGGTGGTGGAGTCGGTGATGGAGAAGATATCTGAGAAGATCCATGGCCACGACGATTCATCGTCGTCTTCGTCTGATTCTGACAACGAGAAGTCATCGGCCGCTTCCTCGGCTGCGGCGGCGGTGAAGGAGATGAAGGCGAAGGTGTACCGCCTCTTTGGAAGGGAAACACCTGTCCACTCTTGCTTGGGCGGTGGAAAGCGTACGATCTTGATCTTTCTAACCATTTTCATTATTTAGCGAGCTTGGATACGGTGTAGTCTAGGACTATAAGGCGATTTATCATTTAGTTTTTACTAATTAGGTTATGGTTAGGTTTTTTTGTTGCTTGCACGATCCGTGATTGTGATAAGGCTAATCGTATTTGTGGATTTAGACTTTTTGCTAGCTCAAACTTGAATGAGATTATATATCCACTATCCTTCACCTTTTTCGGTTTTGTCCTTGTTACTTGCTAGACTTGATAAAAACCCTTTTTTTTGGTGAATTAGGAATTTAGGATGCTGAAAAATTATTTCTCGAATAGTAAATAGTTTATCGTATATATCTTACTTTTGCGTGATTTAGTTGATTGTTAGACTTTTTTAACTGATTTTCCAAGATCTCAACAAGTAAATGCCGTATTGAAGTAAAGTCTCATGTTTAGTTCTAACTGAGTTCTGGATTTGTTTGGGGGGGGGGGGGGTATTTTACAAGTTTCTTTGGCTTATAGAAACTACAAAGATTTGTACTTAGTAACTCAAAGATTTGTATTCCTTGGAAGAATATATATGTAGAAAATATCACCTTTTCCTCTTTTCTTAATTTCATTTGACTAAACCTGAGCTATTCACTCTTTTGTATTGAAAATTGCCCTCTTCCTTGTTTCTTTACAGAAAGAACTTTGTAGACATTATGTTGTCTCTCTTTATTATCTATGTGAAATAAGAAATATAACTTAGATATATGTTTCCTTCGTAATGAATCTATTGTTTGTTAACAGCTATATAATGTGTTAAAAAAAAACTTATAAATGTTCTGGGCATTTAAATTCAGCTGCTGATCTGATTTTATGGAGGAACAAAAAGCTCTCAGGCGCGGTACTTGGTGGAGCCACACTTGTCTGGATTCTCTTTGAAGTACTGGAGTACCCCCTTCTGACGTTTATGGCCCACTTCCTCATCATGTCTTTGGCTGGCCTCTTTATCTACTCTAAGGCCTTGACCTTCATTCACAAGTCAGTTCTCTTTTTTTTACTCTCAGTATTAGTTGGTCATATGTGTTGCTGGTCTTCTATGAATGCAGATTGGAATGTGATAGCTGTATTCTTAGTTTGTAATTTACTGCAGTTATGTCAATTGAATTTCTTTCTGTGTTATGGATGACGATGATGCTGGATTTCCGGGCAGTCTTTTTCTAAGTATGCTGGCTGTAATGATCTATGATATTTAAAAGAAGAATATAGACAGTTTAAGTTAGGATAGGTCAACATTGTTTTACTTGTACCCAGAAAAGAAGAAGAAACTTCCAATTTGTATTCGCTTTTTGATGTTCTATCTTTGTGCATTAAAATTGCAGAAGCGCACCTAAGATTCCAGAGGTGAGCATCCCTGAGGACTTGACAGTCAAAATTGCACGATCTTTGTGTTACGAGATTAACAGGGCTTTTTCTGTGCTAAGGCAAATTGGGATGGGGCATGATCTAAAGAAATTTCTCATGGTGTGTGTTTTTTCTCAGATACTGCTACTCTATTCTTTTATTTCTTTTCCCGTTGGTTGGTTCATTTTATTAGGTATTATTATTGGATATACAAATATGAACTTATGATACGTTTGCTGCTTATTGTTATTTCAGCTTCTTGCAGTTTTCTGGTTTCTGTCCATTCTTGGAAGCTGTTGCAATTTCTTGACCTTGTTTTACATAGGTAACTTCTTGCTCTGACTGGTTGATCTTTTTTCCAATCTGATTGTTTTTCATATACCCTTTGCATGTGTCTGAATAAGCCCCCCAAGTATAAGTTTCTGAATTGATGTTTATTCATTTACAAAATGTTGAACCAAACTCACTCACTCCATCCTTGTTTTTGCTGGAACAGTGTTTGTGTTGCTTTACACTCTCCCAGTTCTGTATGAGAAGTATGAAGATAAGATCGACTCATATGCTGAGAAAGCTTCAATTGAAGCAAGGAAATATTATGCCATTGTCAATGAAAAGTACCTATCCAAAATTCCAAGAGGCCCATTGAAAGGAAAGAAGTCTGAATGAGTTAAAGGGAGTCAGATTGGACACAAATTAAATCTAGGTAGCAACTTTTTGTAGGGTTGATGTGATCCGGTGTTATCATCTCATCTTTATTGTTGCTGAGATTTTTTAAGTCTCCTCTTTTTGCAACTATTTTAGTTTGGTTATATTATTGGTTATGCTAGTATGCGTGTGTGTTGAGGATCCTGTCCGGCTATACTGTGATATTATTGTTCTCAGTATAAGTTCGTCTTGTTCAAGCTATTCAGAACTAAGTCATTTCACCAATTTATTATTACATGGATGGAAGTCTCACTGTTATCTATTGAAGTAGAATGCTCTAGTGTGTTTATAATGGGACTTCTCTTTTTTGTTTCCTTTTTTTTTTTCCTTTTTGGAGTTAGCAGGTGAAACACCTCATAAATTGAAGTCAGAGAAGACAAGTCAGAAATGCAATGTTACCCTGAAATAAATTTAAAGTGAAATTAAAGCTAAGTAAATTTCAAACATTGATATTTGATAATAGTAAAATAAATATATGAAATAGTGAGGGTAAAAAGTATTAAAAATTAGATAACTTGATGATTTTATTTTATTCCATCTCATCTTATAATTGTGTTAGAATGTTTGAAATCACATTACATTTGATGTATCAAATGAGTTAGGTTGTATATATTGAAGTAGAAAACTTGATGATTTCGTTTTGTTCAAGCTCTTGTGCTTCATTTTTTTGTCAATCATAAACACAATGTTAGCTTCATGAACAGCTCATCTTTCCTAATCGGTACGCTCATATATATTATATCAACAAAAAGCTATGAAGGTGACTCCCTCACCTAACCTTTTTTTGAGTTACTTTCTGCAAAAATTACTGCTGGACATTTTGATCATGATTGTTACCTTCCTATTCAGAAATGATGTCAAGGCATCTGACATGTAATCCTGATACATAATTGAATATATATGCCAACCAATAATGGGCCCTTTTAGAAAGATGTAATTAGTTTCACGGGACACAGGTTGGAATTCATGAAAATTTACCTTCCAATTAATTCAATAACAATTCTTAGAGGCTATAAATTTGAATATGAACCATATACATCACAATTCACATCCCCTTTCTCTTGGTTCCAAATGAAAGAGCCACAAAATGAATGAGGTGAGAGAAGTTATTAGGGTTCCGGTATGGGACTGCGGGAGCCATCTCTACGACTCCTACGAGCTCGTCTCTTTCTCTCACTTATTAGACCGGCATGTAATGTTGCTTCCCTTCTTGAAGAATTCACAGAGACAGCTTGACTGCACAAGGTTTTGTGAGACTGATGATGCGGTGAGAAGCCAACGACGGAAGAAAAAGGCGGTGATGGATCGAAGAATTAAGAAGGAGAAGGTCAAAAAGAGGAGCAAGGTGATTATGTCTTCTGTGGCTAAAACCATTTCATGTTTAAGTCTTTTATCAAGTAATTAATTATTCTGAATTACTTTGTTTAGGAGATCTTTTCTCAATGGCATGTTTTGTACCAAGGACATGTATATGTTGCATAATTGAGATTGCTTGTTGCTTAATTAGTATTGTATTTGATCTTTGGTTAAAATCCTACTTCTCGTCGCTTTCAATTTACAATCATATTTATTAACAACCACCCCAATCGATAATATGATTATCAAAATTAAAAGAGATAAAATTATAGGCTTGTTTTCATAATATATATAGATGCGTTATGTACTTGTGTATCAATGTTTAATGTCTTTTAAGAATTATTTGTCATAGATTAAGTACCAATAAAACTAAATCTTTAATTTTCTTTATTCAAATCACTCGATGATGATCAACTGATTTTCATATGGTATCAAATTTGATACGCAATATTTCTAAACTATATATATAGAGAGAGAGAGTAAACCTAGCGTGAGTTTAAACTCAACAAGTACCTTGATGATCTTAACTCAAAAAATAATCAAAATGGCTTCAAACGACAAATCAGAATTGCTCAACAAATTCTTCGTATTAAAATCTCCTAGAATACCAAAATTTTCTATTTTAGAGTTTTTTTAACTATTTTTTCGAATTTTTGAAAATGATTCTAAAATAATAGTAAAATAATGAATGTTTTTATATATGAATAGGTCATTTTCAAAAAAAAATTTAAAAATAGTTAGAAAATTTTAAAAATAGAAAATTTTGGTATTCTATTAGATTTTGATATGAAGAATTTATTGAGTAACTTGGATTTGTCATTTGAAGTTGATTCGATAGGTTTTTGAGTTAAATTCACCAAGGGGGTTGGTGAGCTTAACTCAAAAACCTATCAAATCATTTTCAAATGATAAATTTAATTTGCTCAATAAATTCTTTATATTAAAATCTTGTAGAATACAAAATTTTTCTATTTTTATATTTTTTTTAAGTATGTGTTTGAGATTTTTTTTTTCAAAATAACCAATTCTAATATATAAACATTCATTATTTTATTATTATTTTGGAACCATCTTAAAAAATCTGAAAAAAATTGTTAGAAAACTCCAAAAATGAAAATTTTCAATATCCTACAAGATTTTGATATGGAGAATTTATTGACCTACTTGGATTTATCGTTTGAAACCATTTTGATAGTTTTTTGAGTTTAAACTCACCAACCCTCTTGGTGAGCTTTAGCTAATATGTTTCCATAAGCATTTCGGCTTGAAATACTTTCAGGTCAAATTTCAAAATCCCGTGCCCGAAATATTAATTTAAGTATCTCAATAAATTCTTCATGTGAAAATCTTGTAGAATACCAAAATTTACCATTTTTAGAGTTTTTTTAACTATTTTTAATGATTTATTAAAAATAACCATTTTTGACATTCAAATATTAATATTTTTCTATTATTTTTAGGGTCATGTTTAAAAAATCATTAAAAATAGTTCAAAAATCCTAAAATGGTAAATTTTGGTATTCTACAAGATTTTGATATAAATAATTTATTGAACTACTTAAATCGACATTTCGGATACGGGATTTTGAAATTTGACCCGTAAGCGCTTTGAACTGAAATGCTTATGGAATCATATTAGCCAAACTATATATATATATATTGTGTTTACGTGTTCAAGTTCACAAAAATAATTGGTGAGTTTAACTTTAAAATCTATCCGATTAGTTCAAAAGGTTGAATCTAAACCGTTGAGACTGTTATATTTTTATGAGTGATGTGTTCGCAAGATGAACTTATAAATTTTCAATTTCATTTGAAACATATTCAATTCGTCAAAAAATAATGGTAAATGAATACATTAAAAAACAATTTATCAACCTTGCCGCTTGACTCTATATTAAATTAACTAAAGTTTTATAATTTTTTCATGTAAATACATCACTAGTGAAATAGCTCGATTTCAAAATTTTGAATTTGTCATCTAAAACCAATTTGATTTGGAGTTAAAAGTTCATTTACGATCTTTGTGAGCTTAAGTGCATACTGGTTCCACTCATTTTATTGCTTTGATTTTGCCAATAATTTGATTTTATTGTTACAATTATCAATTGAATTTGTATTACTATAATCAATTCTGATGAGATTTGAAGAATCAAGAATAATGAATAAAGATCTAGTTAAATCTCTAAAAAAAAATATTTTGGATACATGGTTTCTTTGATTTCCTTATTAGTTATATTGTAATATAGTTTTAGAAAGTAATATCTAATTAATATTTCATAAAATTTAGATAATCTTCAATAATAGAAATAATCTTTCCTCTCTTTTCTTTTTGTTTCCTCTTTATATTTTCGGTCTGCTGCTATTTAATTATGATGTTTTCCTTTTTAGGAAACATAGAAACAAATTAGCATTTAATGAAATATTACTAATCAATGTTTCATATTTTAGATACAAAAATTAAACGGATATGATGACGAAAAACACCATAAAAATTTTATATGAGGAATATCATAACAAAACTTATACTCTATTTGAGAAATATAATCTTCTAACCTCAATAACAGTAGCAACATTTTATTGGAGCATTATTGCGAGTATGTATTTCTAGATTATATTCTGAATTTCCAAATGCCAAAAAATTCATCCCTAGACTTTATAGGTGTGTGAATGAAATCCAATTATTCGATATGTTAAGAAGCATTTAATATCATAGAAGCATCAAGGTTAATATTTGGATAACATCAAGGTTAAGCATAAGATATCATAAAAAGTTAAAAACTCAATTTTTCAATTTGAATTTTTGTATAAAACAAAAGTTAAAATTGTGATAATTATCCCATTTTTTAAGGACCGGTTCTAACATTCATTTATTTATTTAGATTCTTTTTACGGAATTTGAATTTGAATTTGAATTTGAACAAAAGTTAAATTGTGATAATTGTGTTTGCATTTTAATTATCCTGTTTTTTTTTTTAAATCTGATCTGCCCAAATTCCAGTAGTGGCAAGATAACCGAATTTAAGATTTTCTTTATCTAAAATAAATGGCTAAAATATCATCGATATTTATTTAATTATTTTTTAGCATCTTTTTGTTTTAGTTGTTTGAAATTGTTATTTCAATAGAAATCTTTTTTTTTTGTTGTCTAAAACAGCATTTGACTTGCTATACTTGATGCCTTTCCGTGATTTAGGATTTGGAATTTGAAATTAATTTTTTTATGTTTTATTTTCACCTTCAGCCTCTAATGACAAAAATAATAGAACGAGTTTGAGAATATATATATACGGAGAGAGTAAAGCTAGGTGAGTTTAAACTCATTAAGTTTTTTGATGAATTTAATTCAAAAATCTATCAAATTGATTTCAAACGACAAATTCAAGTTACCCAATAAATTTTCATATCAAAATCTTATAAGAGACTGAAATTTTCTAACTATTTTTTTCAGATTTTTTTGAAAATGACCTATTCTCATATAAAACATTCATTATTTTATTATTATTTTAGAATTATTTTCAAAAAATGAAAAAAATAGTTAGAAAATTCTAAAAATATAAAATTTTGGTATCCTACGAGATTTTGATATGAAGAATTTATTGAGCTATTCAGATTTATTATTTGAAGTTGTTTCGATTATTTTTTGAGTTAAACTCATTAAAAGATTTGATAAGCTTAAGCTCAAGCTAGCTTTACTCATATATATATATATATATATATATATATATATATATATATATATAAATGAAAGAGAGAGGAGAAAATGAGATAAAAAGCATCAAAGATTATTTTGATGAGAAACAAAATGAATAAAAGAAGATGAATACATGAATTCTTATTGCTTATTTTTTGATTAAAATTTCAAAACACATGAAAGAAGAAATTAAATTTGACCAAACAATTTAAATTTTGCACAATAGGGTATCTTTACCCCAAAATTTAGCTAACATGCCAAGAGGGCTTTATCTCTTAAACTTTTTCTTTTTGGCATATTATCCACCATGTTAATGATTTTATTTTATATAATATTTCTATTATTCAATTTAAGTTCCACTAATATGCATAACATCTCATTTAAATTGAATAATGACATTATTATATAAAATAAATTTACATAATAACTCATTTAATATTTATAATAAAATTTATATTGACAATAATATCACTAACTATATATGTATTGTATATCAGCTCCTTTTGTGCCCCTGCTCAAAAGAAAAAAAAAACATACAACTAATTAAAAGCAGCAGAAATAACAACTGATTATTTTCATTTATCTATTGTTTCATTTTTCTGAGGATATATTTATAGGAAGAACATTTTTTGTTTGAAGGACAGAGAACTTGTCAATCAAGTGGCAGTGCAAGTGCCACCTGGCAAGAATGCGAGAATTGATAACGACATTGATGGACACTTTTTATTTTCTTTCTGCTAATCGGGTCGGGTACAGTACAAAAGAAACCCGAAACATCATAAGCCCGTGTCAAATATGACCAAGCAGTTCATTTTATACCGGGTTTGGTGAGAGTTTTTATCCGGGTCGGGTTGCTGGGAAATTAAATCCTAACCCGGTATTAAGTCAAGAAGTCTGATCCACACCTTTGGTCCTTTGCTCCCCTGGCCGTGAGCAAAGGCAGCTTTTCTCAATCAAATATTATAAAAAGAGTTTGGGCGTGGTCTAGCATTAAATAAATAGAGCTTTTCTTAATGCTTTTGTGATGATACTTTTTACTTCTTTTGATTTTGCAATTTGTTTAGCATTTAGAGATAATTTTAGAGTTGATTCTACATCTTTAAATAATAATGAGATGTTAGATCTTGTGATGATGATACAATTCATGTATGTTTATTTATTTATTTATTTTTTTATAAAGTAGATTGATGAGTTCATTTTGACTTGTATAAATTACTAAATTTCTTTGATGTTGATTTCACATGAGATATTTTACTATATAATTAGAACTTAAATGTTTCTTATGTGGAATGTTGTAACTTTAAAATTAAAATACTTGTTAGATGAATTAGTAGTAAATTGAAGTTACTTCTATAAAATTCAGATTGCGTTAAGGACTAATATGAAAATTGATATTAGAAAAGTACTTAAGAACTTGACAAAAATAATAAAATTACTTTTATTAGATCCTGATATAAGGACAAAATTCATTGATATATTTTTATTAAGAATGTAAAATTTTATCCAAAAATGAAAACAATAATAACAAAATTCTTTCATATTTAATGATAGTACAATATTAACACATGTAAGTAAGGAATATTTACTTTTATGTTCACATAGAATATAAATATATATAAAAATCAACTTATATAAACAATTAAGTTTCTATCCAACTATATTTTTATGAATACTCTCAGAAACCATCATACTTCTAACATATAAAAAATACTTTATTGACATATCTTAACTATCAAATTACACCACACCTACATAATATTATTAAGTAGACCAAGTGTATTCAAAATATTTCAATTTGGGAGCCGAATCAGAGTCCTCTCTCTCTCTGCTCCCCCACTCGTCTTTTTTTCTATAAAAATGAATAGCCGCCACTGATACCAAGCTTCTCTCTCGTTTTCTTCCAAGGAAGCGCAAAACAGAAAGTAATCCAAACCTCAATTCGGAAACCAAAGAAACAAACTGCGAAACAAGAAACAAGAAACAAGAGTTCGCGAGAACGAATCCAATTCAATCCAATCTCCAATCCTGTCCGATCCGATCTCCGTTTGATCCGAGCTCTCTCCTACTCTCCATTCTCCGATTGGCGCGATCACCGTTCGCCTTCGGTGAGCGCCTTCTTCTCCTGGTTGTTCTTTGTCTGGGGGGTGGGGTGGTTAGGGTTTTGGAATGGCGTCAGAGGATGTGGTGGGGAAGAGCACCAGTGAGACAACTGTCTCTCGCTTCGTGAATCTTGCGGAGGAATCCAAGGCGAGCCACGCTGTAGTCACCGTGTGCAAGTCTCTCTTCGCTGGTGGCGTCGCTGGTGCAGTGTAAGTTCTTATCATTTCCCTCTTGTATCTCTGTCGATTGAATTGGTGTCATGCTTGTATGGTTTGTACTATAAGTCATAAAAGGCTCAGGGTTTTTGGATTTATGATAATGGTGAAAACTTCTTTTCCTTGAGGAATTAGAAAAAAAGGCTGTCTGAAATTGATTTGGATGTCCATTTAGTTATCATTTGCAATTTCACCCTGCAATTCACTATGTTGATATGTTCTTGGTGGAATATCTTAAGTACAGATTTTCTTGATAAGAAAGAATCTTAATTAAGGTTTTCTTTGGAGTGACGGCAAACTTGCACTTTTGAGGGTATAAATCCAAAAATTTTAGCAAAAAATGTAAAAAATGCAGACAGAACTGGTTCTTGCTTCAACCCCCTAAACGCTTAAACTCTTCCTTAGGGTACCACAGGAATCTTCATTTCCTTTCTTATTATATAACTCATTGATTCATATACTGAATTTGGTATGCTTATTAATCAACCAATTGTTGGTGCTTCTCATATAACCATGCTTTCAGGGTGATGTCATTTGTTAGGGATTGAATTGAAAAAATTTAAGGTGATAGGCACACATCATGTCGCAAGTGGGATTTTGTGGAAAATAGTTCACGGAAGTTCTATATAGTCATGTGTACAAAATTATTTCTTTGGTTTTGTGGGGTTGCTGCCTCTTTAAAAAAAGTGTGCGAATTGGTGGTTGAATTTTCCAGTTGTTTGGTTTATAGACAAATAATAAAGTAAGTGCTAGTGCAAAATCACTTATCTCATTTAAGAGATCTACTTGAATTTGTCCATCTTATAAAAATGGGCTCACTTATGGTGATTTGTATTGTATACCTTGACCAAGTTGTCATTTTCCCAACTGATTATATTTAATGAAGATTGTAACCAATTTGGATATATACGTTGTCTGGGTCTTTTTATGTTTTTTCCTTCTTTTTGTGTTACTTGCATGTATTTATTATTTTTCCTGATACATAATTGTTTATTTATGTTGAAAAGTACTTTCTCTTTGCAGAATTTTGTGTTCTTTAAAAGCCTGTAAAAGAACTAACTGGATCACATTTATACATCTTCACAAGTAATCTAACCAAAAGGAAATATTTTGTACTTTCTTATGTAAATTTTTGCTGAAACCATTAACCTAACTTTTTTTACATGCCTTTTCTTTCTAAATTATTTGCAGTTATTTTTTATTTACTAACTAATTTTTATATAAAAGTTATTTCTAATAATGTTTTCTTCAATGTAGGTCCCGTACTGCAGTAGCTCCACTTGAACGGCTAAAAATATTGCTCCAGGTATGAGCTTTCTCTGTCTCTCTCTCAAACTTGGCAGTAGCTGCCAAGTGAAATTTCATTAATTGAAAAATGAAATTACATTTGTAGCAAGTCTCTTTTGGCCTTTGTCCTTATGTTCCCCAATCAATTGACATTGTATCGTTTCAGGTTCAAAATCCCCACAATATAAAGTACAATGGTACAATACAAGGCCTCAAGTACATTTGGAGAACTGAGGGGCTCAGAGGCCTCTTTAAGGGAAATGGTACCAATTGTGCCCGAATTGTACCAAATTCAGCTGTCAAATTCTTCAGCTATGAAGAAGCATCCAGGTTTGTTTTTGCTTGATATTTCCAATATAAACATCCTTCTTACGCCTTCATATTGTTTCTTACAGAAATCACTAACTTCTCATTACTACTGCTACTTGTTTTGCTACTTATTCTCGGCAGAGGGATTTTGTGGCTTTATCGATGGAAAACAGGAAATGGTGGGTAACTTTTTTTTTCTTGATTTAATGTTATATCTTTTAGTGATGAATCTTAATTTCCTTAAGAAACTCAGATTTTAAGCATTCTCTATTTATGCTTCTAAATGGTTTCTTATGAAGAGCATAAGATATCTGTTGCATTTGTTTCTCTAGAAGATAATGTTATTAACACATCTGTCACTAGTCCTTTTTCTACTTCTATCGCAATTAAATTGTTCGTAAGTGTGTGAATTTTCATTGCCTAATTTGCTTAATAAATGATAGACTTGGACATTTGTTATACAACATAGAAATTGGAAGAGTTCAATGTATGTAAAATTAAAATAGTGAAAATTTTTCTGTGTAAGAAGACCATATGTTTGACTTTAATAATAACTGCAGAAGATGCTCAACTGACTCCGGTGTTGCGGCTGGGTGCTGGTGCATGTGCTGGTATAATAGCTATGTCTGCCACTTATCCCATGGACATGGTTCGTGGCCGGATTACGGTCCAGGTAACTCTTTTTTACATATCCTTAATATAGGTGAGAAGTCCTTTGTCACAGTACATACCCGTACCCGGCATTATGGTATCCTTAAGAGTGCTGCACAGCTGCTCCCATCAATACCTACATGTCAGGTATAGCATCACAATGTAAAGCCATTAACAACCACTACACACCCATACCGGGCATTATGGCATCCTTTCATTTAAATTTATTACTTGCTTCTTTTGCTATTTTAAAGCTGTTTGCTTATTTTACAGACTGAGAAGTCACCATACCGGTACAGAGGCATGTTTCATGCATTAAGTACTGTGTACAGGGAAGAAGGCTTCCGTGCTCTCTATAGAGGATGGCTTCCTTCTGTTATTGGAGTGGTATCTCTCTCCCTCCAACCCTCTTTCTCTCTCTCTCTCACACACACACACACGGTTCAAATTTCAAGTTTCTAATCTATTCTGGAATTCAGGATATTAATTTTAGTCTACATTACAAATAATTCATGCACATAAAACTTGTAAACTTTAGGGTTCATTTTGTACAACATCAAGATGCTGAAGGATCAATATTTCAAATTGATTAGAATGAATCTAGTCTGCTGGTGGTGGGGTGGGGGTGGGGGTGGGGGGTGGGGGGGGGGGTGTTCATTTCTGGCATCATCCATCTTAAGGAGCACTGATATTTATGATTTTTGGTGTGTATGATTTATTTATATCAAGATCAAATGTTTCATGCATGTTGTTTGAAATTGAATTTATAATTGTTATCACTGCCAAAGTGCAATTGTGACATAGAAGAGAAACATCATATATATGACCGAGCTTCTGAAACAATAATTGACCATGTTCTTATTACCAGTTAGTCTTGGCCAACATTATTTATACAAATCATTTTGTTCCAAAGATTGCTTTTTTATGATTTATATGTGTATCCTATATACAAAGTCCTCCATCTGTATAGTAAATAAATTTATGGAAACGTTGTATAAATATCAAATTTACATAGTTAAATACTTAATTAGCATTTTGATCATTTGTAAATTGAGAAATGTTGCATATTTTTGTGGTGTATCTCATTGAAACAACTACAAGATTGCTATGAGCATTTTCAAGGGAAGTTGCAAATGAATGAAAACATCTATTATTTTCTTCCTGTTTCTCTTCCTTTTCTTTTCTTTCATTTTTTTGAAGGTAAAAGTAAGCCCTCTTTAAAAGTATTAATAGAACAAATTGTTAGTATATCAGTTTCTAATGGAATAATCACTCTTCTTTCATTTTGATGCAGATTCCATATGTGGGGCTAAACTTTGCTGTTTACGAGACACTCAAAGACTGGTTCCTGCAGTCAAAACCCTTCGGATTAGTAAACGAGGATGCAAAGGAGTTGGGAGTGGTGACAAAGCTGGGATGTGGTGCTGCTGCTGGCACGGTGGGCCAGACAGTGGCGTACCCACTTGATGTCATCCGCCGACGCATGCAAATGGTTGGCTGGACCAATGCTGACTCCATTATCACTGCTGGCGCTCGCGGCAAAGAGCCCCTTCAGTACTCTGGCATGATTGATGCATTCAGGAAGACTGTTCGCCATGAGGGAATGGGTGCTTTGTACAAGGGTCTTATTCCTAACTCTGTCAAGGTAATTTGATTTGCTTCTTTGAATTTGGTAATTAAATTGAGGAATTATGATAAGTGGCGCAACTAGTACGCACTGCAGAAGCCTACAACTGAAAAGCTATGTAGTTTAGTTCAAACTTGAGTCACTACATGTACCTTCTGTACTACAAATTGTGTTTGTCAAGTGAAGTCAAGGTGACTGAAGTGCTTTAAGTTGCTTTCTTGCACCGAAGAAGTAGTTTGAAGTGCTTTAAGATGAAATAAAGTTAAGACCTTCAGAGGTGTAGTTAGATCACCTAGTTTGTTAACCTTTGACCCTTTTTATCCTCACTGCACATTCTAACATAGTGAAGACAATTTGGGTCTTTAATTAAAACTACATCCTTTAAAGTGATTTAGTACTTTGCTTTAGTTGCACTTGCCAAACACAAGGTAAGTAGCTGCAGTTCATGAGTACAAGAGGAAAATACCATGACAAAGAGCAGAATTTCATTGTTTTACTTTCGAGTTGCTTTTAGTCTGGAAACAATTGATGTCATAGAATACTAAGAAAATCTAGCTTCCGTTATATATGGAGACTAGTTCCAATCCGCTGCCATAAAATCCTATTGCATCAGTTTGTATTGGTGCCAACAGGTTGCTGATATGTGGCCCCATGCAGCAGCTCTTTTTAGAGGGTTTTTTGGGGCTTAATTGTCCCTGGCCTAATGCTATTGGGTTTTAGGGCAGCTGATGTGAACTTTCCTATTGAGTTCTGCTGTATACTGAGGTACTCTTTTGCACAATCATGGGTTATGGTTGTGGCATAAGTTGGATGGTCAAACTTCAAAGTATCTGTCCGTTAGAGTGCAAAGATGTCTCCAACTTGTATAGCCCCATATGATAATATCGGTGAGTTTCGGAAAGATGCATTGTCTCTGAAAGAATTTTAAAGTCTGAAAGATGAATCAAAGTGTCATAGTCAAGATCAAGTATCTGAAGTTTTCAAAATTTAAATTGTCTGAATTTGCACAATCATGGGTTATGGTTGTGGCATAGTATATGAACTTCCAGTGCAGCGTTCACTGCAAAATTCTGGATTTTTACTGTGGGGTCGACTGACAGTGTTTTCTACTTTGTTCAGGTTGTCCCGTCAATTGCAATTGCTTTCGTGACATATGAATATGTGAAGGATATGCTTGGCGTAGAGGTGAGGATATCAGATTAAAGATAAAAGTGTGGCTCAGTATTTTTGTAGGGTTTTGACTTGTAGCTTGGTAGTTGGTGCGGTATTTTAAAATGACAACTTGGAGATGCATATATCTTTCTGTAGAAGGGAAGGTAGGAGACCTTTCTCTGATTTGTGTTGATAATAGTCAACAATTTGTTTTCAGCTGTATTTGTGGCTATTTGCAATAAAATATTGATCTGTTTCAGTATTCTCTGTCGAGACTAGAAATCTGGTTCTGGATATGCACGTTATTTTCCCGTGTTATTTTTTCATTCTGTATGCTTTTATGTTAAAGATATATGCAAAGTAAAAAATATATATTAATCACCATATGAAATTATGCAAAATTATGCAGTGTAGTTTCGCCATGTTGAGGCTAATTGTGTTAATAGACATTTTCCTTTCTATAAACTGGTTATGCAAGTGCATCCTAAGCTAACGAATATCAAAACACCGTAATATGTTTGCGCCTACGCATTAGGAACATGGTTTCTTGTTGGTGCAAACAAAACGTCATCTGTATGTTTTCTTTGTTTTAATTTTAGGAAGGTAACTTTTTCTGTCAAAACCAGCACGAGCCCTTCACAAACTAGCAAGTTTTGGTTGCCCACCCAAGTTACTGTCAAGTGTTAAAGAAACTCGGACACGAGATAAAGGACCTAGCAAGTGTTATTTACGCCATCAAAGTCATTCAAGATATATTCATATCTATTTTCATAACACGTGAAATGTACAATACATTGGCAGCGGCATTAAAAAACAACATAGATGACCTGCTCAATTATAAAGTAATTCGAATTTAGTGTAAACTAAAACTTTCCAGAAGATTAACCGGTATAGTACCTAGGATCCTGAGAAAAAAATTTGATCTTACTAGGTGATCAAAGCAGTCCCACCTATTCTAGCTACCTGATATTAGAGCAGAAAATACAGGGGAAAGAAAAACATGTTTGAACTCCAGGCAAATGTAATGACGAGTAACTACAACACAATAATATGTCTATAGGTAAAATCTAATGCGAAGGAAAGAACAAAACAAGATTTATCATGCATTACATAACCATATCCATTTATATGTACTGACTGAATGAGAGAGCGACTAAACTTCTACTTGAAAATGCAATTTTGCTGTAACTAATGCCGAGTCTGTCTGGAAATTGCAATGAGAAAATTGCAATTCTCACGGTAGTACTCAATTGCAATGCAAAGCTGCCTGATTGCCTCCCTTTTCTCTTCGTCTTTCGAGTTTATCTCCATTTCCTCCTCCTTGATCCTGCTCTCCAATTCCACCAATCTACTCTTCATTTTTTCTTTCTCAGAAAGTTCTTCATCCAATTTCTTTTTAAAAAATTTCAACTCCTCCGTTAGCTCCAGAACCCTTGAAACAACACTGGAGAACCTATCATCAAAAATTGATTTCAGCTCTTTAATTCTGTTTCCTAAGGCTGAAATTCCAACCTTTGCATTTTCCTCTGTTTGTACAAGGTGGTTTTCTAGAAAATTGAGTCTCGCGATCATTTTTGACATTTTCCCCTCGAGTTCTTGCACTTTCAAGTTTAGACCCTCCACCAACTTCTTGGAATTCTCCTCTTTGTATCTACACTCTGTTTCAGTGATTTTAAGCTTTTGATTTGACAACCTGAGCTGCACCTCAAGAGCTTGCAGTTGAGCACTCAATTTTGCAGTTTCCCCCTCAGAATGTGCAAGTTTCTCTGTTAGGTCCAAACGGGTTTCTTCTGCACTTTTCAGCTCTCTCTTTTGTTCTGTGCTTACGGACTCCAATGCAGAGATATTCACCATGGCACCCACGTATGCATCTCTCAGTTCCTTGCAAGTAGAAACTACCTCTTCAAAACAACATCCAAGGTCAGATACATGGGCTTCTTGATTGACAATTTTGCCCCTCAACCTCTCCTCCCATTTCTTAACCAAAACTTGGTTTTCTAGGCATTTCACCAAAATTAAGTTCACCTCCTCTTCTACTTTCAACTTTTCAGTAGATAGATTTTCAATCTCCCCTTGAAGTTCTAAATTTGCAAACCTTGCTTCTTCCAGACCTTTCTCCACTTGCTGCAAGTGCACCTCCACTCCCTCTTTCTCTTCCTGCAATACTTTAAGCTTGTCCCTCAAATCATCTATTCCATGTTCCAACTCAGATTTAATGGCATTCAACTTGTCTCTCTCATCTGTCAAACCCTGCAACTGCACTTCCCTCTTTTCTACAGCACTTGCAAGCAAAAGATTTTCATCTTCTTTCATTTCTAGAATTTGTTTCAACTCAGCCTTCTCTATTGATTCTTTTTCTAGCTTCGCATTTAGATGGCCATTGGCATCAAATAACTTCTCTCTCTCATCCTTCACCTGCTCACATTTTAGAGCAAGTTCACTTACCATACTCTCTTCTTCTTGCAATTTAATACATAATCGCTCCATCTCCTCTTGCATATTCTTATTTTCTGTCTCCACACTCGCTAATTTGCTACCCAACTCTTCTACCCTTGTATTGGTTCTTTCCATAATTTGTTTCAACTCAGCCTTCTCTATTGATTCTTTTTCTAGCTTCGCATTTAGATGGCCATTGGCATCAAATAACTTCTCTCTCTCCTCCTCCACCTGCTCACATTTTAGAGCAAGTTCACTTACCATACTCTCTTCTTCTTGCAATTTAATACATAATCGCTCCATCTCCTCTTGCATATTCTTATTTTCTGTCTCCACACTCGCCAATTTGCTACCCAACTCTTCTACCCTTGTATTGGTTCTTTCCAGAATTTGTTTCAACTCAGCCTTCTCTATTGATTCTTTTTCTAGCTTCGCATTTAGATCGCCATTGGCATCAAATAACTTCTCTCTCTCATCCTTCAACTGCTCACATTTTAGAGCAAGTTCACTTACCATACTCTCTTCTTCTTGCAATTTAATACATAATCGCTCTATTTCCTCTTGCATATTCTTATTTTCTGTCTCCACACTCACCAATTTGCTACCCAACTCTTCTACCCTTGTATTGGCTCTTTCCAGCATTTGTATTAAACTCTCTCTGTCCTCATCAGCTTCCTTGATTTTACACAAAAGCCCAGAATTTGTAGATTTTAGTACTTCCTTCTCTCTATTTGCATCATTCAGTTGCCGGTTCAGATCAGCCTCATGCTGGTTCTTCTCCTCCATTTTTTGGTTCAAATCTGCCACCTCATCTTTCAACTGATCCATTTCAAATTTTGATATTTGCACAAATTTCTCATTTTCCTCACAAAGTACTCTCAACCGTTCATTTAAAGCACCATTCTCATTTTCGAGGGTCTCCATCCTCTCCAAGTCTTTCTGCAGATTTGAAATCACCAAATCCTTTTCCTTCAATTCTTCTTTTAATTGCAAGGTCTCCTTTTTCAGCTGATCATTTTTAATGTCGGAAACCTCCAATGTTTTCTCAACCTGGCTCAACTGGCTGAAGGCCTCCTTTTTTTCTACTTTTAGCACCTCGTTTTCTTCAGAAACTGCCTCCAATGAGTTTTTCAAATTTGAAATAACTGATTCTTTTTCCTCTGCCTCCTTTCCCAATTTCAAAATCTCTTCTCTGGCCTCCTTATTTTCTAATTTCAGCATCTCTTTGTCTCCACAAATGCTCTCAATTTCTTTTCTCAAATTCGAGATAACCAACTCTTTTTCCTCTGCCCCCTTTTCAAATTTCAGAATCTCTTGTCTGGCCTCCTTATTTTCTAATTCCAGCATCTCATTGTCTACACAAATGCTCTCAATTTCTTTTCTCAAATTCGAAATAACCGACTCTTTTTCCTCTGCCTCCTTTGCAAATTTCAAAATCTCTTGTCTAGCCTCCTTATTTTCTAATTTCAGCATCTCATTTTCTCCAGTGGTGCTCTCAATTTCTTTTCTCAAATTTGAGATAAGTGATTCTTTTTCCTCCACCTCCTTTCCAAGTTTCAAAATCTCTTGTCTAGCCTCCTTATTTTCTAATTTCAGCATCTCATTTTCTCCAGAGATGCTCTCAATTTCTTTTTTCAAATTTGAGAAAACTGATTTGTTTTCCTCTACCTCCTTTTCAAATTTCAAAATCTCTTGTGTAGCCTCCTTATTTTCTAATTTCAGAGTCTCATTTTCTCCACAGATACTCTCAATTTCTTTTCTCAAATTCGAAATAACTGATTCTTTTTCCTCTACCTCCTTTTCAAATTTCAAAATCTCTTGTCTAGTCTCCTTATTTTCTAATTTCAATTGCTCATTTTCTCCAGCAATGCTCTCGACTTCTTTTTTAAAATTCGAAATAATAAATTCCTTTTCCTCTACCTCCTTTTCAAATTTCAAAATATCTTGTTTAGCCTCCTTGTTTTCTAATTTCAGTATCTCATTTTCTCCACCAACACTCTCAACTTCTTTTTTCAAATTCGAAATAACAAACTCCTTTCCCTCCATTTCTTTTTCAAAGTTACTAATCTCTTGTTTAACCATTTTATTTTCTAATTTTAGTGCCTCATTCTCTCCAGAAACACTCTCCAGCTTGTTATCCAAATTGCTAATAACAGAATCTTTCTCCTCCAATTTAGCCATGAGAGGGGTACTTTCGTCCAACTCTGAATCTGAAGAGTCAGAACTGGATGAACTGTGCTTCGACTGGCGGTCGCTGTTTCTTCTCTCCTTGGGACTAATCTTGTTCTTCAATTTTCCAATCAAATGGTCATAGTTCTGGTACAAAGCTTGGTAACCACTATGGAATTCTTTTATGAGAGAAGACAGTTCTGATTTATGAACTGAATCAAGGGAATATTCTGGATTAGTACTGGCATCATCCCCTATAAGCTTCAGTATTTTATCCAAATTCTTCTCCATTTCTGATAAGAAAACAATAATCAAAGATGTTAGTTACAACAGCGATAATAAAATTTTGTTTTCTCTACATATTATTCAGCTTTCAGCACAATTAACTGTAGTTAATAATGGTCAGGTTACAAGCAGGAACTATTCATGCCAACTGAAGAGAAGAGTGCTTTAAGATACTCGGTATTCTTTTTTTCTTGTACGCTTTTGTAATTTTCCTTTTTTTGTTCCCCACACTTGTCTGTTCAATTGCTAAGTTATGGTTAAGATAGATTAGGTTCAGACTGTGGCTGCGATTCAGTTCTATAATCAAGGGCTATAAAAAAGCTTGACTGGAGCTTGGATGCCATCAAGACAGACTGATACCATCGTTCTTTCCCTGGTTTCTAATGTGAAAAAAACACCTTAAGCAGGAGTTTACGAAGTGTTAACAAGACTAAATGCAACAACATCTAATATAAAATTAAATGTTCTCTATATTCAAAATTTCAGAGTAAATTAAAGATTGTAGAGTAGTTACCTTTTTTCTTTTCCAGCACATCAGAACTATCAGAATGAACATTGGTCCCAACAATGGATGACAAAAAGTGCTCGATTCGGTGCTTCCTTGTCATGTTGAACAAGTAACACCCTTAAAATGATACTTCGCCACTCAAAGCGACTCCTCAAAAGGCAAATCCTGTTGTTGAGTTTGATTGTGAAAACCACTGCCAAGAGATATAAAGAAATAACATGTCTGTTAACCTTCTGAGGATGTGTATAATCATATGCAAGGACAACTCTATAGCCAGTTTATACTGGTATCAGATACTGTCTCTGGGATGTTTATCCCCAAAACCTAACCTAAGCAAATCTTACAAAAACAAAAAATAAGAATAAAAATAAAAATAACAAACAGATACAAACCCAACTGGGAAAAAAAAAGGACTGTATAGTTCAGTACCAGTACAGTTCTAGTCTAGCATTGTATAAAAAACTTCAAAGAGGACCTGCTAAAATAAGGGAGTGAAACCTTGAAGTTACCGATACTTTACCAAAAACTCAACTTTCATAAATGCCACAGATACATATCGTAATTTAATATGGTTTTGGTAAATGTAAGAATTCAAATTCAATTCAAAACAGCTGTTGTTTTCTATGAACTAAGTTATGTTCTTAAGAATTAGCCAAAATTAAGTTGATCTTTTAAGAATTAAGAGATAAATTATCACATAATTAAAAAAGAACTACACACTAAGACAGCATAACAGAATGAAATGGCATTGAAATTTGATTGAGAGTTTGTAAGATGAAATAATAAAGAATAATTAAAGAATTGGTAGTTCAAGTGATTGATCAATTAAACTATTCAGTTAAGAACTGGGGTGGTAATGTACCAATCATTTTCTTCAAATAGAAGTTTTGATTTTGAAGAAAAGAAAAAGATCTTATGCAGTTGAGATTTGGTCTGAGAATACAGATTCTTGCAATATTCAACTCAAACAACAGTTCCTCTCTCTTCTACTTCTTGACCAAACATCAACAATTGACTGTTATTGCAGAATTAGACTGGAATGTACAAGTGACCTAAGCTAAGCTATTCTAAGATGAAAAAACAACAACAGGTGTGTCTATCAAACGCATTCAAAATAATCTTTGCATAGAAACTGAATCATATAACACCTCAGCAAATACCTACCCCGCCTAGATCCTTAAAAGGGTAAAAAGTAAAATAATAAAAGAAGAGACACAACAAAAGCAAATTGAAGACTTATATCTCGTCAAATTCAAAGAGAGATCACTAGAGAAAGGAAGAAACTTCTATAGTAATATTTCATGACTAACACTTGAATATTCTTTTTTTCTTTTTGGAGGAAAGATTAACACTTGAATAGAATTACAATCCAGAAAACTGGTGACATGATTATGGAAACAATAGATATGGAAAAGAAAATGCTCAAGAGATGACAAAAGTTGATAATTTACAACAAAACTTGAAAGAAATAATTGAATCAAGAACATTTAATCCGGACAATTCTGAAAAAAATCTAGATCGTTCTCCTATCAAAACTAAGACGGAATCTAATAAACATAAATCTAGCAACAAGAATTAAAGGGGAAAAGTGTTAACGCATACCTCCCTCAATCTGCTCCTATCCTCTTCCTCTGAAATCTCCTCTGCAATCTGCACAAATCAAAATTAGACAACGAGATTACGGAATTGAGACAGCTCCATCGTCGAAAAACAAAAACAAAAATCAGATCAAGACCTTGATTCGACTTCTACGAGGAGAAATAAAGGAGAAAAAAGAGAGAGAGTACCTGAAGCGTTTTTCTCTTCAGAGAACAGCGGTGAGTTTCAGTGGAGTAGAGAGGAGAAGAGTTCGCATGTGGTAGCTTGCAATTGCAAGAGATTATAATTTTGGCCGTTACAGAAACATGTTTACCCCCAGTTTTCCCTGTATTTGCACTAATGCCATTGATCACATGGCCGGCGTTTGTTGTCTGCTAAGCTATGATATTCAGGTAGACTTGGTTCACAAACCAAAATTTTTTCCTGTATTTAAATTAGGGGAGGGATTGCTTAAGTCACTTAAAAGATAATTATTTTAACAATTTTAATAATGAAATTTAAAATAAATTAAGAAAAAAATTAAAAATAGAAAAAAATTTATAGATTGATTGTTAAATTCATAAATTAATTGTATTTCAAATTTCATATATTTTAAATATTATTTGAAATGTTATTGTTAAAATTATCAAAATAATTATTGTCAAATGATCTCTTTTTTCTTTTATTATATATGCTAGAATACTATTAATTGGAATCCGATCTATTGACAGCTCTACGTACAATATTATGAAAATTAAAAAAATCTAGAACTCATTTAAATTTAAATTTTTTTATTTCGTTTAGAAACAAAATAAATTAGAGATAATTCGGAGATAAAATTATTCCTTATAAGATGAAATGATAATTTTATCATTCCTTATTTGAATCTAAAATAAGAGCTTTGTTTATTACAGTAAACATGTAGACGGGGTTTATATGGGAGTTCCTTAGTGCAGCCACCGTGTACGCAGTTGTGTGGCAGATGCCAGCTCAGAGGCAAAACAGGCCCAGGCCAATCCAGTCAAATAGATGAGGATCCGATCACCGCCCTGTATGGTTACCGTCGGAATAATCCTAGCAGTTGTCTTGATCAATGGCTCTCAGGTGCGGATGGTGACCAGGTGGGGTCGGTTATCTTCTCCCGCGTTGTAGCCCATTAAATTTCTTTCCCGCCACAAATAATAAAGGCTACCCAATATAATGCCGATATTTTTTTTATTTAAGATAAAAAATAATAAAAATTAAAAAAGTAGGAAAATAGAAAACGTTTTTTTTAAAATAAGAAAAACGGATAATCATTCCCGTCCCTGATTTTTTTTTTATTTAGGAAAATAAATAATAAAAAATTAAAAAAGTAGGAAAACAGAAATTTTTTTAAAAAAATAGGAAGAATGGATTTCTATTCCCCGTCCATCACCCTTGGACGCGGATTTTTTTTTCGAATTTTTTTCGGATTTTTTTCAAATTTTTTTCTTTGTTTTTTTTTCGAATTTTTTTCTTTTCGAATTTTTTTTTCGGATTTTTTCGAATTTTTTTTCTTTGTTTTTTTTTTTGTGTAATCTCTAATTTTTTTCTATGTTTTTTTGTTCTGTGTAATTTCGAAATTTTTTTCCTTTGTGCTTCCGATTTTATTTTTGATCTTTATTTATTTCTTCTGTTGTTATTGCTATGTAATATTTACGATTTTGTAAGAATTTATTAATTATTATTTGAAAAATTTGTAATAAATATGTGTTTTTATTTTCATACAAAACAAATAATTATGATTAACACTATAAATAATATAAATCCATAAAATAAAGTCCATACAATAACCTCCATAATAAAGTAATAAAAATAACGATCCAAGAACCCCAGCCGTATGTCAGATTGTTATATAAACACTTACAGATTGCATTTTTAATTTTATCTGCAAATTTTTAAACAAAATACTCGATTTAAAAAAAATTAATGTATATATGCCTTTTGGTATTTAAGAAAAATAATAATAAAAATTAATCAAGTACAGAAAGATAAATTGTTATTTTCCCCGCTATTTTCTTACTATGTAATTTTTATTATTTATTTTCTTAAATAAAAAAATTGATATATATGTGTGTGTAAATATAAAATAAATAATTATATTAATATGGAATAAAATCGTAATTATATGAGTGGTCCCAAAAGTATCACTTCTTTATCATTTTAGTCTGTAATATTTGAAAAAAATATTCGAAAAGAAAAAAATTCGAAAAAAAATCCGAGAAACAAAACAAAGAAAAAAAATCCGAAAAAAAATTCGAAAAGAAAAAATCCGAAAAAAAAATCCGAAAAAAAATTCGAAAAAAAAATCCACGTCCAAGGGTGACGGACGGAGAATAGAAATCCGTACTTCCTATTTTAAAAAAAAATTTCTGTTTTCTACTTTTTTAATTTTTATTATTTATTTTCCTAAATAAAAAAAAATCAGGGACGGGAATGATTATCCGTCCTTCTTATTTTTAAAAAAACGTTTTGTATTTTCCTACTTTTTTAATTTTTATTATCTTTTATCTTAAAAAAAAATCGGAATATAATGTCATGAAGAAATGATTGCGATCGCAACAACCTGCGACCATAATCTGAAGTGGCAAAATGATGTACTCTCTCAATGTACACCATCATCAATGGAGTTTGAACGCAGATTTAGATATTTAGCTCCAATTTACACCCAATCACGTAAAAAAAAAATGTTGAGGATGTAAATTGCTTATGTGCAGAAGCCAAATGTATACACAAATTTCAAATTAAAATTAACATCTCTGTTTCGTGTAATAAAAAAAATATTAAAAAAAAGTACGATGAAACAGATACAATTAATGCATCTATATTGACAATATGAAAATATATAAGAGCAAGTTTTAATTTCTCTTAATTAATATTGAGCAACTATATATGAATAAAGAGTAATTCTAACGTACATTTAATTTTTAGTATGTATTCAATTCTTATGATATATATATTTTTTAAAAATAGTATTCAAATTAAAATATTAAAATTATAAATATGTAATTAAATATAACGTATATCAATTTTGAGTTAATTTAGAATTTAATTGATTGTGCATCATAAAGTCATTAAAAACTCCACCAGTAAAATTTTAAAATTATTTACTGGAAGGCAAAATTTCTTCTCAATTGATTGAAATTTGATATGCATCTTATCTAAATAATTAAAAATACACTTATAATTATAATCAATATTTTTTAAAAATATATATATCATAAAAATTAGACGTACGTTATATAATAAAAGGAGGCGCATGCAACTTGGTGCGAGTTAGAGGATTCCTGGCTTTCTTTGACTTGACTCCTTTTTTTTTGTGTGTGTCTGTGTACAAACAAAGGTACAATCCGAGCTGGCTGAATCTCGCTTTCAAATTAATTTGAATCCAAATTCACACAGGGGTTTGATTCCAGAAACGAGGGAGGGAACTTCTGAAATTAATTAAAGAGAGTGAAGATGCATGAATAGTTAAAACACACATGTTACCTGATTCCAGGTACATGTGGTACATGGCCCCCTCTGGTTTTGGATGCAAGTGTCAATTTGGTGAAAGAAAACACAAATTTGATGAAGATGTTGATGTGTTGTATGTATTATTGCATGTATTTGTAGCAAATAAGATTGTATATTTGTATGTTTCTATACTGAGAGTGGTTCAGATTATTATTTTGGTGTGTAATTAAATAGCTTTTGTATATATGCCGGACAATTTGCAAGTAACATGCTTAAGTTATGATCCCCAAATCAGATCTTGAAACATTTAAAATGATTTTGAATTTGAATTTGAATTTTCATAATCGAAAGGTTTAATTAATTTTTTGTAAGTAAATTTCATCAATAGAAAACAAATAAAAAAAAGTATATGCAATAATGTCCTCCAATTTAATCCATCATCACTTATACATAGACCCCACGCGAATTGCTTTATAAAAGGTCCTTTTGTCGCTGATAGGAACATAATCAGTTTCAAACGATAAATTTAAATTGCTCAATTTCATATTAAAATTTTACAAGATACAATGCATTTTAAATTTATTCAGCAACTCAGATTTATCATTTGAAATCGATTTGATAGATTTTAAGTTAATTTCGTCAAGAAATTTGATGAGTTTAAACTCACCCAAATTTTACTCTAATTATAAATTTAAACTTTAAAAAAACTACAGCAAAATTCTTTCAAAAAAAAAATATAACATATGATTCTACAAAACTAATTCAATATATATACACAACTAATTCTACTATCCACACAAATAGTAACAAATTGTAGCAACTTTTGAAGACAAGAACACTTCACTTTTTTAAGTCATTGCTCTATTGAGCAGATGCCACGTGCGCTGCACGTGAGAGGTGGTGTTAAGAACTTTTACGTCTCCAAAAAAAAAAATGTACGACGGAGGTGATGCCACGTGGCGTGCTCTGTGATGAATTGACGACTTCTTTTGACTGGAAAAATTAATGGCTTCATTAATTTATTGTCATGAAATAAATTTTATGGGACAATTAGTAAGCTGCCAAAGTACCAGCAGTTGAATTTAATTACACATCAGACTATTTATTACTTCAATTATTATACCTTGAAAATCTGAATAACTTGGCCACTTGGTTCCTTTATTTATTTTTATTTTTTTTTACTCTGTACCGTATAATACATCATGTTATCTGTCTAATTATATTAAAATTCGTATAAAATAAATTTCAAAAAAAATTATTTTATAATTTATTCGTTCATATATAATATATAATATAGTACAATATAATGAGTCATTATAAGCCTGAATTGATTTTATTAAATTAAATGATAATGATGATTGCGCATAATTATTTCCCTTTTAAATATTATAGTATGCTTTTGAAAAACAGAATGGTAAAGGATATACTTATCCTTTTTTGTCGTCATTGTATATTCGATTGTTGTTCAAATAAAGACTTACAATTTAATTAGTGATTGCCTAAATAGTCAAACAAAAATGGTCAGAAAATTAAAAATAGATACACATCCTTTCTTGTTTGTTAGATATTTAAGTCTAAATAATTAAAATTATATTATCCGGATCATAATATTGTTATTGTCTTTAAGAATATTCCATTTTCTATGTGCAAAATTTAGAATCACAATCGAGATAATCTGGGGTTATCACTTTTTGGGACACGATCATAAAAGTGATTGACAATGGCTCCGTAATATCCAGCCAAATATATTGAAATAATATTTCAGAATGAAATTGAGGAACTATTATGTGGAGAATTTTTTCTGTTAATTGGAATAAATCTGTGAAGGGATATTACAATTGGAATAGATCATGTTTTCATCTCTGTATATACTTAACAAATAGATTAGGCTAGTAATATATAATCCATACTAAATCTTTGATTTATTGAGGCAGCAAAGCTTATTACAATAGCAAGTTAATTTAGGTAATAAATACCAAAAAAGTGAAACCGAACAATGAGTGTGAAGGATGTGGTCAAATGATAAACGTCTAGTGAAAATAATATTCAATTGACCAAGGAATTAAGGAAATTAATCGAAAGATAATTTTGAGTTTTATAGTATTATATCCAACATTTTCAACATGTTCAATCATCACCAAAAGTATATCATGTCGTTTGTAAGTCTCATTCTGCTTGTATAAACCAGATATAATTTCAATTTTTATATATACTTCACATGTAATACAAAGTAGAAACTTGTATGATGTGAGTGACTATATTACAAAGTAGAAACTATACTATAAACAGTTAATTTATTTATGTCTGAATCCGAAAGTATTTATAGTTAGTATAAAAAACATTTATCAATTTTTTCTTAATGAATAATTACAAAAAAATTCAAATTAAAAATTATATTATATAAATAAAAATACACTTTACAATACTTATAATATCAATAATCTAAAATATAAACACTTTTATCATTAAATATAAACATTTAAAAAAAATAATACAAATACATAAAAAATCCTACCGTTATAACCCCTCAATTAAAAATCGACAGCACTCTCTCTCTCTCTCTCTCTCTCTCAATCTCTCAATCCTTTTTGAATGAATAAATTAAGAGTCAGAGTTATCAGTTAAATTACACTCGCTGCCCTTCTTCCGCTCATGCCCAGAAAACATGAGATGGAGTCCAAATCAAACCCAAAGAAATTTCTTGTCCATTTCTTTGTTCTGATTGGTCAACTAAATGAGTATCTTATTGCACTTAAAACACAAGCTAGCTAAAGATACCACAAAATGTTGAATCTGTTCTTAAATTCACAAGATTTAATAAATACAGTTGTGTGTATATATATATATATATATATTTCAATCCAAATTCCATGAGGTGAATTTTAGTCTCAGAAACATATCTCATCAAAGCATATGATTGCAATTAAATGTATGATCTTCATTTTAAAAGAAAATGAAGGCTCCATTAATTCTTGTACTTTTAATTAGTATATTTTTTTATAGATATTTGCGGAAATCAAACTCCATTTTTTTTAAGAGACAAAGAGTTCATTATTATTTGTAGTGGATTTATAATTCATTCAAATATACATGTTAGTTCAGGAAAATTAGACTTGAGAAATTAATTCTGCTTTTGAATTCTCTGATTAGACCATATTTTTGTTTTCGGTTCTATATTTGATCATGTATAGGTGCTAGATTAATGTTTATGTTGATTTAGAAGGAGGACGTAGATTTATTGACAATGCGTTAAACTTAACAATCTTGATAATTATCAAAAATACTTTTTTTATTTTTAAAATCAAATATTTCGAGTGCAGATTATAATAAATGTATATCATGCATGCATATACTAAATGTTCATAAAAAATCTGAAAATTTACAATAGTTTAGATTTAATTTTCTTTGTTGAAATATGAAATAAAACTTATTGTGCTTTATTTATTTATTTATTTATTTTAATGCTTCAAGAAAAAATTTCTATTTTTAAAATTTTTTTGAACTTATTAAAAAGTATTGTCAAAATTATCATGTTTATTTGTGAAATAAATGAACCGGTTATTAGAATTTTTCCATATTTCTCACACAGAATAGTACATGACTCTGCTACTAGTCCTTTTTTTACATTTCTTATTGGGGGTGTAAGTCTAACCCGTATAATTCGATCAACCTGATCCGAAAAATTACGGATTTTGTATTTAATTGGTTAGGTATGAATTGAATTTTGAAAAACCTAACAATTAAAATTTGGTTATGGATTTTTTTAAAAATATTGAGTAAAACTCAACCCAACTGTTATACACTATTTTCTTTCAAAAATATACTATTAATATAGCTATAATTATAATATCATTTTAAAAATATAGTATCTTGTTAAATTTTAATTTTTTAATTGAAAATTTTTCTATGTTACTTTTTATTTGTACTTTTTCCCATTAAACCTTATTTTTACTCATATTTTTTTATAATAATTTTTTTAAAACAAAACCCACTGATCCGTAAAACCCGATTACCTAACATAAAACTTAAATTAAATGATTTTTATAATTAACTGATTAGTTATGGATTGAAAAAAATCATAATCCGATTATAATAATGCGAATTGAGAACATACATAAAATCCAACCAATCCGATCCATTTACACCCCTATTTCTTGCTCAAAGCTTCACAGAGATTTTATAAGAGGCACCTTACACCATCTATTATTGAAAACCTTTTATCTTTTTGGAAATTATTTATTGAAGACTTGAAGTGACGAACTACATTCATATCGATAAATTCATTTCATTGATCCTCTCCTCTCTCAGTTACACTCTCAGAAAACACACATTATTTTCTTAAGTTCACCTCATCTCTTCTCTCTTCACACCTCTCTTTGTTCTTCTCTCAACGCTCAAGCACATCAACCTAGCTAAACTTGGAAGAACCGATTGATCGGTTCCAAGAATCTGATATACAACCAATGGTTGATACCTCAAAGAGCACATCAAAAGTTCTCTGGTGACACCAAAGGCCAATCACCCCACCTGACTATATTGAACCACCAAGAAAGCATCTTTACAAGCAGAGGTTGTTATCTTGAAACCAAAATTTCACAACTGCATCATCGTCTCATCAAGATTGCTATGAAGCCGGAACTAGAGGAGGAAGAGGATCAGATTGATCAACAGAGAAACAAGAGGATGTTGGTTGATGTTACGAGCGCAAAAATTAAAGGTAAAGCACCTATGTGTTCGAGTACTGATCTTAGTGCAGATAAGGTGTTTGACAAGAAGCCACATAGGAAGACGATTAAGTTGCGGGTAAATTATCCGACAGTGAGTTCTGCGCTTAACAAGGAGCCACTTAGAAAGCCATTTAAATCGGGGTTGAAGTATTCATCATCTTCATTGACAGTAGATTGCGGATCAAGTAGTGGCGAGTCCCATAAATCAGGACTACGACTCGGCCATGTTGTATCTGGGTCTATAGCAGGTTCTGGGTCCACAAATGGCGAAACATCAATGGATGACATGCCGAGTTCTCTAGGTTATGTTGAAATCACATCGGGTGCAGAGATAGCTTTCGGGTGTAATGATGAGGAGGTCGTACTGGAATTACCAGTAGTTGAGATCATGGATTCTTTATCAGAAATGAGTCTTGGGAGCCACCGAACTGAACCCAAAACTGCTAAAGAAATGGATGCGGAAATTCCTGAGACATCCAAAAAGAAAGATAACTTGAGTAGAAAAAGAAAATTGGATTTAAGGTGGACGAACACAGAGGACATGCTCTTGGCTCTGAAGGATTCGCCACAGATGCGAATGGAGGCAGTATGTGCATTGTACCGGCAGGTGATGAAGACACACAAGCAGCCCACTATCATGCTCTCTTATTCACACTATACAAAGTATTTTTTTTTTCTTTTTTTAACTTACTTTTTTTTTAATTAAAATTCAATGTATAAGCCTGCTGGTATGTAGGATTCTGAATAATCTTGCAAATAGTACATTGGTTTACTGTTTCTCTGCTCGGCGATTTTGCAAATGGAACCCAAACTTGAAGTGTCATTGTTTGTTTCTCTACATTCAATTATAGAATACGCATCTTGCAAAATCGAGCAGATTTCTCATCTCTCAGTCAAGTGCCATCTTACAATGGAATAAAAGCTGGAATTGGACCGTCTTGTCTTACATTGGAAATTTTTGTTGACAAACTTCATGTATTTAAAAACTGCACCGTAGAATTTCAAAACCATATTGTACCAGTTTTTATATTGATAAAAGTTATATTTCTCATTTCATTAAGTTCATTCCTTAAAGAAGGTTTAGCAGCATATTTACTAACAGGAAAAAGTTTCTTGACTTTTAGTGTACAATATGAATTATAATAATACTTTGTAAGATCAAATTTATTTAATTGAAGAAAAGAACCGTTAAATTTAAGTACTATATATCAATACATTGCCAAATGACTAATAGAAAAATTAGGTGAGTATATTTGGCAAAGATTGGCATATACTGACAAGACAGTACTGAGATGAATTGATCTGGTTGTATTGTACTGAAACCCAAAGAATTTGGTGCCATTGAAATATGTTACTGGTATTTCCCTGCCCTCATTTGATTTTCAAATCAGTAGCTCCATGTAACACGTTCCACAACTAACTTAATGATTTACATTTCACCACCAATAAGTACTATAATGTGCTTATGGACCCAGGAATGTATTTTTATATTTTAGTTGTTCAATGAGAGTGCACTTTTTTGTGTATTCTGGTATTTGATTGTTAAAAGTTTTCTCTACAATCTGTGGCAGGGTAAAACAAATAGCAGCATTTCTGACAGGTGGCAATGTCTGTGGTCCATGCATGAGGACATCTGAAGAGTTAGAAGAGATATTTATTGGTGGTACAGCCTATTGTTCATGGCTTATCAGTACCTACTCGAGGGAGCTATATCATATTTACCATGGTGGATTGGACCTGTATTTTCGCTAATTATTCCCGACTTCATTTTCGATAGGCACGGAATCAGTATTTTTATCACTCTGTTTTCAGGTTACTGAAAATGCTTCAGTTTCTTCAATTGAGGTTGTTAATAGAAGCGCTTAAATCAATAGTCTTTTGGTTTACTTAATTTAGTTAAAAATGGAGCTGATTCTTTCTCTGACATTTATGTACAGGTTAGTAGTTGGATGTTTAAAATAGTTGTGAATGGTAAAGCTGTGTTCTTTGGTCTATCTCATTTGGTTAAAAATGATTCCATTTCTCACTGCGTATGTTTCTATTTTCTAGTATGAAGAGATTTTGCATCTCATGTGCCCTTTCCTTCTCATTTGACATAGTTTCTGCTCTGAGCCCTCACTGCCAATACCAACAGTTTTGGTTCTTAATTTGATTAATGTTAGTTTTTTTAAGGGCTTTCGGTAGCCCTGATATTTATTTCTTTTCAAATGCTTCTTGCAGGATTTGAATATACGTCTCTCCGTAGAGAGACAAAACTTATCACTATTAGGCTTGTGGTTCTGATTAATGTTAGTTAATATGAATAATTTATATTGTGTAAACAGTGGGCAGCTCATGAAGGGGTTGGAGACTAGCCATTTTTTCTGTGTAAAAAATAAGGATCTAACCCTCGGTAATTTGGTGTCTATATCTCAAACTTTCATTTTATATCGAAACTATAAAATAAATTCTGCAGGTGCTATATATATATATATATATATTTTACAATCTCTATCTTCATTTGGGAAAAGAATATGTGATGTGATTTTGATTTTGTTCTGCTGAACATAAAGAGATCAGAATTCCAAGGTGTAAAACTTGTCCATTTTTGTTTATTGGTTGGTTCCATAACGAAGCGGTTAAGTACGAAAACAAGACCGATTGAAACAATTTTATTTTTTGAAGAAAGTGGGTCACCACCAGTTTCATTGAAACTAAATAAGTTTGTTACAGTAAACATAATTAAAGATTGATATCCAATACTAATATCACTAGCCACCTATTATCTGCCTAAAAACATTACTAGTACATACTATCAAACATATACCCTAAACAACATAACAGATAATACCATTTTTCAAAAAGACACAAAATGAAATTTCTTAGACTGGTTGAATTGGCAAAAAACTAAGAAGTTATTTGTCTAATCTCTGTGCCAGACCCAAGGGGTTCTACTGTTGCCTCCTCTTCTACCTCCAGTAAATTGTGAGAAGAGAGCCCTACTACATCCTGTGGTAAAATAACTGTTAATATGAAAAATAACTTATCACTAAGTACCTGACACCAAAAGCTAGCTAAATTAATGATTTGCATACCTAAAGTTTGTACTAATTTACCTTTATGATTAGTGAAGCATAATTTATTTCTTTCATTCCATAAAACCCTAGCTGACCATTAAAGCTTAAACATATTCTACTACATTGTAAAATATTCTCAATTCAACTGACCCACTTACTACTAAAGCCTCTACCTTTTAAAATTTCAATTAAGAAATCCCAGTGTACTCTGTCAAAGGCTTTTACAAAGTCAATTTCAAAAAAAACACCGAGTTGTTTAGAAAACTTAACTTTATGTAAAATTTCATGTGCATAAACAATATTATTCATGACCTTTCTACCTTTTATATAAGCAGTCTGAGTGGAATCGATTAAAGAGTCCACAAGGGGTGCTAATCTCTCAGTTGATAATTTTGTTATTATTTTAAAACTGTAGTTAGTTAGACTAATAGGTACGTAATTAGTAATAGCATTAGCATCAGCTTTTTTAGGAAGTAAGCAAATAGACATCATGTTTAATTTAGAAACATCTAATTCATTGTAATAAAAAAACATTAACTAATTTAAAAATGTCTGATGAAACTAAATCCCAAAATGATTAGTAAAAGGAAAAAGAAAACCATCTGGGCCTCGGGCCTTAGATGGATTACAAGAAAGCACTATTTTTTTAATTTCCTCTAAAGTAAAAGGTTTAATTAAACTATTATTTTGTTCTATCATTAGCTTGTCAGAATCTGTCCAAAAATCTAATTGGAGGCTAGTATGCCTAATTGTATTGGTATAAAGTAAATCTCTATAAAAATCATTTATATGTTTATGTAGAATTTTAGGGTCATATTCTACTATTCCGTTAATTTCTAAAGAAAATATAAATTTTTTATTTTTTCTAATAGAAGTAGAAGTATGAAAAAACTTGGTGTAATTGTCTCCTTCTAGAAACCAAGTAGTTTTGGCTCTTTGTTGTCAGTATAACTCTTCATCATCATATATTTTGTTAAATTCAGTTTGACAAAAAAGAAACTTATCTGATTCTAATGGATCCAAGTCCCTAAATTCTTGGATTTTTTTTTCAAACCTTCTATTTCTTGTGAAAATTGTATTTTGGATTTTTTTTTCTTTTCAGCTTTGATATTATTATTTCATCCTCTAAGTTTTCTTCTTAAAAACTGAAGTTTAAGTCTCCGGTTGTTTTCAAAATCATTAATTTTTAGAAAAATTGATCACCATTCAATTACTAAATCTACAAATCCTTTTTGTTTTAACCATATTTTTTCAAATCTAATAGGATAAAAGAAAATATAACTAAAAGTATTAGATTGAAGAATGATAGGGGAGTGATCAGATTGTATTCTATGCAAGGATTTGACTATAGTTTAATAATAATGAGAATTCCATTGCGCTGTACAAAAAAAAATCTGTCTAGATAAGCATAGGTATCAGAGTTTAAAGATCTAGACCATGTAAATTCTTTATCTTCTAATTTGAACTCTAAAAGCCCTAATTCATTAATAACTGCATTAAATCTAGCACTAGTAACATAATTGTAAGTTTTCCTTGTCTTTCATTTTTTATTCTAATCATATTGAAGTCACCACACACTATCCAAGCCTCATTATAGAAAAAATGAAGGAGCTTCAATTCAGCCAGAAAAAAGGATCTTAAATTGGAAAAGACAGGGCCATATACTACTGTAAAAAACCATGAAAAAATTTCATTTTTATTTTTGATATAAATAGTAATTGAATATTCTAAAATTCATTGATCAATTATAGAAAATAAATGAGAGTTTATACCTAAGAGGATACCTCCTGAATTACCAATGGAGAGTTTAATTACCCATGAAGAAATAGTTGAACTAAGAAATTTTAAAGTTCTATCTTTAAAAGATTCTTATTTTGTTTCTTGTAAACCGGCAATATCTATCTTATAATCAATTGATACTCCTTTAATAATCTCCTCGTTTTGAGTTTATTCAAACCTCTACAATTCCTGCTTAATATATTAATCATCACTTAAAGAAGTATTCCCTATATTATTTATTGCTAAAACCTTAGAGCTAATATCAATTAAATCCGAAGAATCTCTAATTACTATAGTATCAGATTCCTCAAAAATATCAGTAACTACTTTAAAATGAGATTTCAAAAGAGTTCTAAATTTTTACACTACTTACAATCTAATTTCCTCAGCTTTTTCCAAGAAAAACCACAAACTTCATACGTCTAAACAATATCACTATCTGAGAATTGTGCATATGGGAATTTATCTAATAAACTAGATTTACCATGAGAGGTGCCAGCTTTTCCTTTGCCTTTGTGTTGGGTGCCACTGGTACCACCTTTTTTCTGAAGCAACCTCTGGTTGTACCTAGGTCCACTCCAACTCCGGTAGCAGTAGAGGCGGGTTGCTGTACCAATTACCGAGATGATTGAGAGACAACAATTGCATATGATCTGGGAATAGGTACCGAAATAGGGTTGAGAGGTGGAATCGGTGCGTGAGCCAATGAAGGGGTTGCAGAAGCAGAAACACCTGGAACACCAACCTAATTCGAGATAGGCTGAGAGATCAGAGAGGAAGAAGTTGGCGCACTCATTAAATGTCCCACAGTGGCAAGAAGTTGATTAAACGATTGTTGGAGTGCACAGATTGAAGAATGGAGAGGAAGAAGGGCCAGAATAATGGGCCATTTAAACAATCTTGAATTTCCGATTGGCTTCTCTTGAATTGCTGATGGGCTAATCTTGAAAGAGAGATATTTTTATAGAGGTTGGAAAAGTTGAATGAAGTTATGAGATAATAAGGCTGTAGTGATTAATTGAAACAATTAATTCTTGAGACCTCAAATTAAGCTCAGCTATCTCAACCAACCTTAACTAAATTTAGCAGTTAATAGAGGTGTAGATTTTGACATTATCTAACAGTTCTTAAGGTACTTACGTGACAATATCACATTTTTCTTTTCCAGTTCTATCTACTTTTCCCCTTATTTTTTTTAAAAGAAAAAAAAAAGAGAACTCAGGTTTGAACTGAATCTCCTCTTTTTTCTTCATGGATTGTTTGTCCTCTTCGCAACCGCAACTTGGTCGGCCTATCATTGAAGAACTAGATGAAACACCTCAACAATCTCAGCTGGTATGGCCTGAGACCAGAAAACATCAGAACCCATCATTCGAACAATATCAGATGCGATCAGAACCCAATGGCACAATACACGAACTAGCAGCTGAGATGGCATTCCTACGAGCCGAGCTCAATTCCCTGAAACATAAGAACCAATTACTCTGGAACCATTTAGCAAATTTAGAACAGCACAACCAAACTTTGCTGAAGGAGGATGCAAAAAACAACAAAAAGATCGATAAGTTGATCAGCATTGTTGAGCAGATTTTGGGGAAACAAAGCTGAAGAAATTGTTTGTCATTTATTTTTTTTCCTTCTTCTTTTGTTCAACCATGTTGGATTGCACACAAGTGAGAGGAAATCGATGCCGATACCGATACTGATGCATAACGCTGCATCAGTTGTAATTTTCTTGAGTCAATTTGGTGTTTATTCTTATCCAAATTGGAGTCACATACAGATTATGGCACAATACATGTATCTTTTTACTATTTGATTTTTATTTTGGTTAATTATGGTATTTCTTAAAGTGTTAAGCCTATTTGAATGTATGAAAGTTCTAATTGACAAGTTGTAACTTAATTGCAAATTAATGAAATTTTGCTTTTCCTTGAAAAGTTTTATATTGCTCAAAGTGTTTCCTCTTTAGTCAATTGATTATTTTTGTGTCTAGAGAATGGTAAATCCAGTTTTCTTTTAATTAATCTTTAATTATTGCATCTTGAAACCTCTACTAGAAAACAAAGCCAGAATGACTCAAGATAATTAAGGTACTTGTTACCAATGGCAATAATATCTCTGTTTTAAATGGGTAAGCATTTGTTCAATAGGTTAATTACATACATACATAATCAAGTTATATCTAGTAATAAAATGCATCTACTAGTGCTGTCATTGTCAAAAGGAAAAACCAAAAAAAAAAAAAACAGAAACTATATCAAGAGTTCAAAATAATAAGAAAGGATTTGTCTATGATATTAACATTAGCATCAAGCTGTTGATAATAATGCCTTTTTGTACCTCGTTATTTGCATCATGATTTGATTCTAACTCTTGTTATTGTTTATTTCTTTTTTCGCCTCATCTCTGCATCTCTTCTCCTCTAGACAAATTGGATGGTACACTATTAGTACCAACATCTCGATACTAACATTAATATTATAGTCAAATTCTTTAATGAATTACAGAATTGAAAGCATGAAGAATGTAATTAGGAAGATACACCTCTCTAAAATGTTGAAATTTATACCTTGGAAAGTAACGATTTAACATCTAAATTAAATAATTGCCTTAATTATTAGCAATTTCCACAACACTTACACAGAGATTTACAGCTCTATTTGACCAAATATTCAAACTCCCTTTCCTTATTTTACATCTTTGCTCAATTTCTTTTCTGAGAAATTTTTTTTTCTCAGCAGCAGCAGTCCAGCACATTTATAGTTTTAACATGTGTACATTTTGTTCTGTCAAAGCATTTTTTTTTTTGGTTTCAAACTTGATCTCAGAGGATTTAAGTTAAATCTGTCAAAGTATATTAAATGCTACATTTGTACATATTTTTACATTTATGGACGAGAGTATGAAAAGATATAACGCATTCTAAATAAATAATAGACGAACTTGAAAGAAAAAAAATAGCTCGATGATTTTAACTCTTTTTTTTTTTAAACAAAAGGAGAATTGTCGCATCTGTTTTTATCTCTTTAATTTTTGTAAAAATCAATGCTTTCCGAAACTCTCGCCCGAGTTTTTTTCGCAACAAAAAAAGGAACAAACTATAAATAGAAATTTCTTGAAGTTTCTGGTCCTGGATAGACCAATTTTAATTCGATAATTACCTACAAAAATCGGACATTATTTCTCTTAATTAATTAGAAACACTAATTACTACTACACCAAGTCCAACACGAATTAATTCTTCCTATTTTTAAAACCATAACGAAGTACGCGGCGGGAAACAATCCTCATCTAATTACTGACCGTCCGATCAGAATTCAATGAGAGATTTTCGACCGTTCGATCATAATCGAACCGTTGTGATATCAAGAAGTGACGTCATCTAATAGACGACTGGAGAGTCCATTTCTGTTGCTACGCTACGCGCTTCTAAAATTAACCCATGTTTGATGTTTGATGTTTCCGGTTCCTTCCTATTTTTAGCTTCTCCATATATATTCTAGACCCCCAAACAAGGGTTTATGATATATCCGATCTCTCGCTCTCTCTCTCTCTCTCCCCTCTTCCTCTCGCATGGATTCTCCTCCTCCTCCTCCTCCACTAGCGCAGCTAGTTCCGAAATCTGCCATTCAACAACAACAACACGACACATCTCGACGATCTCAGATGCAACAACCTGATCATAAGATGTCTGGACAATTTCAGATGGAATCTACCGTGGAAAGCCCCGACAACACATCGGAACAATCAAAGGTGGGACCGGAAACCACTTACACAGCTGTGTTAGAGGCCAAGATTGCATCTTTACAATCAGAGCTCGATTTACTTAAGTCTGCTAAACCGCAACACAACTCGAATGTCTACAACTTAATTTTCGAGAACGAGACACTGAAGACCGATCTCGTAAAAGCACGAAGACACATCAATGTCTTGCTGGGACATGTCAATGATAAGGATCAAGAGATCACAAAGCTGAGAAACCTTCTTGGGATGGAGGAAGAGGAAGTAGTCGATAGGAAGGGGAAGAAAGTGGCAGAGATCGACAAGAAAAGAACAGTTAAACAACTCATCTGCATCACCAGAAAGGGCACAGATGAGGTGCTCAATATAATGCCACTCTCAGAAAGCAGTGACGACGATAGCGATAGCGACGAAGAACTAGAATCTGATGAAGAGGAGGATGTTGCACAGATTAAGACAGTGCTGAAAATGGCAAGGTTAGAGGGGATCGGATCTTCCTCTAAAATGGGTTCCAGGTCGGCAGAAGTCGGTGACATCGTCCAATCTATGTCTGGAATGGATTGTGCACCGAGCAACGGTGAAGTAGAGAAATTGAACATGCTTGATGGAAGCAATCCATCAACTAAAGAGTCTCTTAAGTCAGAAACTGATTTCATACCAAAATATCTAAATCACGGTGAAATCACATCCTGTGATAAAAAGCTTTACAGCTCTAACTATCAGGAAGGGTCGACGTCAAAATTACCAGGGTCCAGTGAAAGCGGATCTTCTTCTTGTCAAACAGATCTCCCACCAGATCTAACGCAATCAAAATCTACAACAGATGCCCCTCTAATCTTGAAATTGAATGATAATGAAGAGAAATTGACACATAGAAAGAGGAAATGGGACGTATATTGGGGAAGTGAAGAGGATATGCTTTGTTCTCTGACGAGTGACCCGGCGATGCTACTGGAGGCAGTCTGTGCGCTGTACCGAATGGAGAGGAAGATGCGTTATTGTAGGCCTAACGGCATGCATTACAAGGGCATCTCTGAGTCAGATTATAAATCGTAAGTCAACTTCTCATAATTTTATCTTTTATTTTTATTTCAAATGTACCTAAAATGGATATATACCATTTTTGGTCTGATGTAAACAACATAGACCAGTGTTACCTTTGTTTGAACAATAAACATATTGTTTTTTTTTTAAGGTACTATGAGAGTTCTGTGCAAAACTTAATACACACAAGTATATAGTTATATATGTTATACTAGCTTGCTTGAGATAATCTAGCTAGTATGTACTTGGTTCTTAATTTCAGAGGTACCAAGACACCACCATTGCAGGTATAAAGCATGGATTTTCAAACTGGTTATATATTCTAAGCTTGCCAGTTGGTTTGTCTCTTCATGACCTAATGCTTGCTCATACTAATGATTGACTATACCATAACATTCCTTCCGGTTGCAATTCATACCGTCATCAGTCCGACATGATTCAACACAATTATATATACTTAGCAAGTCAGAGTTATTGATTGACCATCTTTTTTCACGTAACAAAGTCAAATTTAAAATTTTATTAATTCTTTTTGTACTAAGACCGCCCTTATTTTTACAATGTTTTACAGGTTGATGCAAATCGCGGCAGTCCTGATGGAAGGGGATATGTGGGGTCCCAACAAAAAGACAACTGAAGATTTAGCAAAGTATACCAGTGACACCGGTTTAAACTTTTGTGCCATGCTGGTTGGTACCTACTCGACTCAGCTGTTTCATATTTACAAGCGGGGGTTGGACCCTCACTTTCGCTGAACTCTCTGATCTAATTTCTGTTAGGTAAATTGCATATATGGTCTCTAGCTAAACTAGCATGTTTATTTTTTTTTTCCCATTTTCACATCTAAAGTTTCTAAGCTCCAAATTTTGTTCCAAAATTTTATCAATTTGTACCAAATTGGTTCCTCCAATCACTTTCAGTAAAGAGTGGATGCAGAATTCAAAGCCAACAACATTCACATCATTAATCAAGATGACATGAATAATGTTGACATCATCATCACCTGCATCTTTAGGTTAGTGTGATATGGATATTGGCACAGCACCATCCACATCATCATATATAGAACCATAACTAGAAACAATCAATTTTAACATACTGTCATCTGACTGATTTGGTACAGATTGGAAACTTTATGGATTAAATTTGGAAAAAGAGTAATTATTTAAGGACCCTGTGTAATTTAGCTGTTAACTTGTTTAATAGAAAAAAAAATAGTTTCTTCTTGTTCTCCTTTCCTGCTAGTGCATAACAAAAGAGATATTCTTTGTTATTTTAGGACTAGTTGGTTGATGAATCAATGATAGTTATGAGATTAATTCTTTGTTATTTTTTCTACTATTGGCTTGATTTCGGTTAATACCACACGTTATAGTGCAGAGCTTCTAATTCCACTAGGCGGGGGTTGGGGTTTTTGAGTTCTCCTGTGAATTTTCACAATCTAATAAGTTTAATTTTTAAACTATATTTGTTGGCATAAAATATTATTCATGCATGACTTCCCTTTCTTTTTCTCTCTTTCTTATTTTTTGAAGAACTTGGCATGCAGTGACTGCAAATGATATATTAGCTAATAAAACCCTTTACAAATGATATACTTAGTCCAAATCCTTTTCGAGAACTAACTAATAATATGAACCATTACTACATTATTCTTTTTAAAAATTCACAAGCTGTGACCGGGCTGTGGTTGTTTTCTGATTATGAGATGTTGTTAGGCCAACGGATCAATGACAGAGTCTCATGATCAGTAATATTATAAAGGAGTTTGATATATAATTAATGCGAAACATTAATTTTCAAAATAAAGGAAAACTTAAAATCAACTTGAAAACCAAATGTTTATTATTAATGAGGAGGGATTCAATGCCTATAGTTATTAGTATCCATGGTGCATATTTTAATATTTATATTTTCATTAATATATGTAAACCATTAGATATATTCTAATCTATCTTAACAATATGCATATAAAAAATGATTGAATTTTAACTTTATTTAGATAGTCATCAAGAGAGCGAATTAAATTATAAAATTTGGTCCGTCGATTTTTGTTAGCGTTTGATGTATATCAAAATAAAGTTGAAATTGTGTAATTTTTTGTGTACCTATATAATATAATATATACAAAATGTTCAATTAATTAGTTTTATTATTTAAGAGTTTAACAAATAGTTATCTAAAATTTAATTTTATAATCATTGATGTGGCACCAATAACTATAGGCATTTGATCCCTCTTCATTATTAATTACGTCCTTTGATCAGTTAACTGTTCGCAAAAGAACTGTAACCTATTCACACCAGGAATATTGATAGTTATTTTATCAGATGTGGTATGAAATAGATTTACAGTTTAGTGACTTGCTATGCATCTGCTACATAGATAACAATAGAACTGTTGCTGGCACTGTGCCAATAAATTTTAGAACAAAGTTAAGTTCCTCGAACAGTCGAATCATTCGCAGGTTTATGCCTAAAACATTTGTAGCTACCAGCTTAAAAAAACACTTGTGTTGCACTTAATGTTCAATAATCTCAGACTTAGCTACAACCAAACCACATGTTTACAACTAGCATGAACTGTCACATAGACTAAAAATATCTTCTTTTGTGGATCAAAATTCTCTGGTTATTTTTGTAGCCTCAATAAAACCTTAGATGAGAAGCATTGCATTAATTTATATGAGGATTAATTAGTCAATATCTTTTAACAGAATTCACAAAAGAATTATAGTTTTTATCATTTATATTCCATAGTCCACAAACCACATTACCACAACCTTTGATTTTTGTTCTTTCTGGTACAAATTTTTCATTTTTTGAAGTCAAGAATGACCATTTATGATTTTGGTAACTGAGTTAAATCTGCCAGGCATCTGTTTCTACTGGTACCTACCAAAACCAAATTGCTGATGATTTGATGTTATGATAATGATATAGTTAATTAGTAATGATGTTGTTGAATTGATACTGGTACAACTCAGAGCATCCTCAAATTTTGATTTTATACTCTGAAACTGTGTATTGCCAGAAATAGGATTTGTCTCACATTCTCTTCATGGTTGAAGAACTAATGTATTCTCCGGCTGTTTTTTGTTGCATCCTGCTGCTGGGGTTATTCAAATTTGGGTTGTTCAAAGATTTGGAAATATGGTTATATATAATGGTATTTTTCGCAAACTAATTGATTAAGCATGTATTGCAAGGGTGTGTTCTGAAAGGAATACAGATGAAAACATAAAAGTTCAATATGCATTTAAGGTTTTTTTTAAGGGGAGGGGATCCTTTGACAACTAATATTTTGATAATCTTGACAATTATTTTTCAAATAATCTCAAAATAAATCTTAAAAATTCTTAAAAATAGAAAAAAATTACAAATATATTTTGTAACTTATAGATTGATTGTGTTTCAATTTTCATATAATTTAAGAATCATTTGATATTCCATCATTCATATTAAATTTTATACCGTTGAAAGTTTTATATAATTTTGATTGTTTTTTATGGAGCATCAAATGATATTTAAATTGAATGAAATTTGAAACACAATCAGTTTATCATTTCAAGAATATGTCTAAATTTTTTTTCTATTTTTAAGATTTATTTTGAAAGTATTTAAAAAATAGTTGTCAAGGGATCCTTTTTTTTTTAAGACTTATTATCTTTTTCAACTTTTCTTTTGCGAGTTTCTGCTCATCACTGTAATTTGTCATTTATTTGAGATATATTTGAGATACAAAATGAGGGTAAAATCACTTATATTTGAATATCTATAAATTATCTCTCATCCAGATTTTTAAAACCTAAAATCTCTCGTACAAAAAACATTACTAAATCACTTATAATTTATCATTTTGTCTTCTAGTTATAAGCATATGGCAAAAACAACCACCAAACTAAAGTCGACAGAAATAAATTCCAGCTAGTGGCAACATTGCACCAACAACTATTTGGCTAGATAAACTCATCATTGAGTCTTATTATTTTTCTTTGATAAAATATTGCAAATGCATGTATCAAAATGATTTAACAGAAGAGGATGCCTGGAAGGCTGGAACATCAAATATTATTAAAAGAGACACACTAGACATTATAACTTATTCCAAATGAAAAATCATCCCTTTCTTAATATGATTATCATTGAAGGATTATCAGTATTGGGCTAAAACAATGCAAAGAGCAACCTAATTTAATCAACCCATGAATTGCATGAATTTGTTGCTCTTCTTTTGTAAATGAAGTAAAAGTATTTGGCATAGTATAATCTAATTACAGCATATTATTACATAATGAAGTTGGTCATTTTTTCCGTTGTCCAAAGAAAGAAACGGATAAAATAACAAAAAAAAATGAGAAGTATTTGAATGTATTTTTTTTATGGATGGAGATCCCTTAATAATTATTAATTTGACAAACTTGATAATATATTTTCAAATAATTTTGAAATAATTTTTAAAAAATTTATAAACATAGTTTTTAACTTATAGATCAATTAGTTGTGCTTCAATTTTTATATAATTTAATGATCATTTGATATTCCATTGATGATTGTTAAATTTATTCCATTGCAAATTTTATGTAATTTTGATTGTATTTTGGTAGAATATCAAATGACATTTAAATTATATGAAATTTAAAATACAATCAATCTAACCGTTTAAACATATATATATATATATATATATATATATATATATATATATATATATGTCTATAAATTTTTAAAATTATTTAAAAACCCGTTATCAATATTATCAAGTCATTAATAATCAGTAAAATTATAATCATCAAGAGATCATCGCGCATCATTTTCATATTCATATTTCATAGTTTTTTGCCCAAGGGCGTGAACTCTTTTGCTCACAATCCGCTCTTACGATCGATCGACGATTCACGCAAAGAAACAAAAGAGCCTTCAAGCATTTACCAAAGAGTGGGCCTTAATCTAACACTACTTAGACATCCCATGAGAAGTCTATATCCTCTGCATTGAACAGATACTCTAGAATGGATAGAAATTGAATAAAAAAAGCTGCATGAAATACTATAGCGGATAACTTTAAAACGGATAACTTTAAAATTCATGCCAAAAAATTTTGTAAAGAAACAGAGATTTTTATCTAATATAGATAAAATACTATAGGTGATGTAAACTCCGAGATCCGTTTTAAACCAACCCCACAAAACACCCCTCTCTACAATAACACACACAATCACAAAAAAATATAAAAGTATAAGCAAGGAAATAAAATAACGGGGACACTAATTTTCAGATCATAATAATAAATTTGGCGTTCGAAACTAGTTGTGAAGTATTGAGTATGATAAGAATATAATTTGAAAACAGTTTGAGACAATCCCTTGGGGTTTCCTTTGGATTGGTAGTTTTCGTTTGTTTTGTTTCATTTTTCTGTTTCTACACTTGTGTAATATTAGTGTTTTAATCAATGAAATGGGCATATATGCCTTTTCTCCAAAAAAAAAACAAGTTTGTTTACAAATTAACATGCTCTTAAGCTCATTAAAATTTTTAATGAATTTAAGTAAAAAATCAATTTAATATGACTTCAAATAATAAATTGAAACTATTGAGACCAGTCTACGAGTACTAAATTTACATTACAAATTTATAAATTTTCAAATTCATCTAATGTAAAATCAAGCTGTCAAAAAGTTAAAAGTTTTTGAGCTATTTTCTGCGTTCACTTTTTATCATTTTTTAACCACTTGACTTTAAATTAAATAAAATTAAAACTTCACAACTTTCGAATATAAACATATCACCCATAAAATAGATCAATTTAAATTTATCATTTAAAATTAATTAAAATAATTTTTAAATTAAGCTCGCAAATAATTTAAGAGCACACTAACTAACTTTATATAGTACATTGTAAGCTCAACAAAAGATCAAGCTACTCTCATTTAATATCAAGGTACAACGCAAATAACAAACAGTGATTAGATTAATTAATAACTTTACAAGTCAGAGAAGTCCCACGTGACCTTCTGCCACGTCACCTCTCGACTCTCCACTTTTGTGACCTTCCATCTCAGATGATATCAACGCGCAAGCAAGCAAAGGGCCCACACCTCCACGGGTGATGTCCCACCACGACCCATTCACTGCATCTGGGTCCCACGCGTGTGGTCCCCGTTCTCTCATTGATCTTCTCCAGTCCGGCCTCGAACATGTCTGTCTCCTAGTAACCTTAAATGGAGAGGGTGGGAAATACATTTTTAAAATGTGACAATTCGCACAGTCCCCCAGACTCCTGTAGCGATGCTACGGATCAATCCATGCCGGTCCCACCACTCAGGTCTCCACTGCGTGGTCTCGGAGTAAAGAAATTCCGGGTTTCTGATGGCCGTGGGTCCCACCGTCACTGACAGAAAGCCGCTGTTGGTGTACCGTCCTCGGGTCATAATGAAGAAGAAGTGGGCTGCCCCCACCGTGGAGACGGACAAACCGCTCTTTGCCTCCCAACACAAACCACGTGAACAACCCAATCAGATTTCGCCTTTCGAAATGGGCCTAAATGGGGCCCGCTCAAATGTCCGAGCAGGTAGACCGCAATTTGGAGTTGCGGTGCGGTGCGGTGTACCGCAGGAACAGAACTTCTTTCTTGGTTTCTTTTTAGTTATTATTATTATTATTTTTTTTTTTTTTGAAAATGTGCCCAGGGTTTGTATTATTAGAAATAATCAAATAAGAAAAACCATTACAGATATCATCAACCTGCACGGCTGTTAATATCTCTTGAGTTGCATCGCTAATTCCTGCATTATTAACCTTATCCTTTTAAGTTGCACAGTCAAAACAAAATCCGAGCTCCCATAAGAAAAGCTAATTAACAAAGGCGCCTAGTTGCTCTGATCGATCATTGCCCATGCCATCTTTCAACGAATAAGTTATTCGTGCCGTCACGCGGACCATACAGTGAGAGAGATATACATGTACGGGTCACGTAGATAGAGGCCGTTGGATGATGATCGAACGGAGAGGGATAGGGATGCTCTGGTGGTGTACCGAAGCCCACGTCGAGGCGTTTCGGAAGCAATAAGATAATAGTAATATGTTTGTTGGGGAAGCTTTGGAATAACTTATTCCGTGTTCTGAGTCAAGTCGTTTACTAGGTTGGCTTGCCTGCTTGGCCTTTTGAGGGTCAATCAGTTCAGATTCTTGTTAATGGACGCGGTGTAGCATTTATTAGTAGAACAAATTAAGTGGTGTGCTTGGTTGGTTGTTATGATTTTGGTGAGAAATTTTTGGAGTTGACTTAGTTTTGCTTGCTTTTGACAAGTTAGTCATTGAGGTTTATTTTTTTTGCTTTTATGTTTTAGTTTGTTTTAATCAAATTATTTGGTTATATTTTTAATTAAAATGTAACGAAGTATTAACATTAAATTTCGTCTTGGTAAGGAATTAAGTTCAGATTAATAAGCATGAACTTATGTCAACCAAAAAAAAAATCATATTATCAAAAATATTGTTTATGTAAAAAAAGATGTTCATACTAATATAATTTTTTTGAGTGTATAATATCCATCGGTTTATTTTAAAATTCTTCCTCTTAAATTTTTTTCCCACTCATAGTAAAAATAACTATTTTTTGCATCAAAGAGAAAAAAAAAATGAAAAGTCAGCATAACGCATGATGCTACTAATTATCTATACTTATATCATTGAATAAACTTAAATTATCATGTATTTAAAATTACACTATCAAATGTTTAGTATTATATCCAATCCAATGTGATATAAAAAAAACAATTTAAAAACAGTATCAGACGTTTAAACAAGGCATATATAATTTGATATCTATAATTAGTGTAATCATGATCATTTAACATTATATGTAAATTTTCATTGCATTGTTAGGTGTTTGAATATTAGACACAGCTGGTTGTTAGTTATACTTGATGTATTACTATTCAAATATAAGATACGAAGACATAAAAACACATAAAAAAAATAAATAATATAGAGTGCACTAAAAGTTTTATAAAAAAAAAACATTAATTAAACGCAACCAATGAAACCAAAAAAATTAAATCTTTCCTGCGGTTTTAATATTTGAGCTTAAGCCAAACTCTCCTAATACTTCCTGTCTCAAGCCACGCTCCACATCTCTACATGAAGCTTAAAATATTTTCAAAACCTTCTCCAGTCCAAGTTAGTAAACAAGCATCCAATGGAAGCAAAAACAAAGCCTTTCCGTTAAATAAGGCCTTATTGCCGGACATCTCCGTTTTAGTAGAAAACGGAGATCTGAGAACAAAATAATATTCCTAAGAAATCCAAGGTTTGGAGGCGAATATTTAATGGCCGTAGGAAAACAAATAAAGAAAAAGAGAGGGACACGATTTCTTGTTCCTCTCTCTCTCTCTTCTTTCTCTCTCTCTACGCTTGGCTTGCGCTTCCTCTCTTCCTATCCATCAAGCGGTTCCTTTTTCGGAAAAGAATTAAAATTATAAGAGGACGAGAGCGAGATGCAAAACTGAGTATTAACCTCTGCCACTTTCCATTTTTGGTAACTTTAGGGTTTGCTACATTCCGTTTTTTTTTCTCTCGAATTCTCCCCCATTCTTACTACTGGAGCGCTCTGAGTAAGGTATGTTGTTCATTCTCGTTTCATTCAAGTTCAACTAGTTTAGATGGATTTTGATCGGAAGTACGAAATTCTGATGCGATTTTGAGATAAACTGTTTGTTGATTTCCCTCTACTCTGTTTATATTTGCTCATATTCAAAGGCTATGGCTCAATTTTGTTCTCGTTCTTAGTTCAGACATAGGTTCTGGTTTTAGTAACTTCATCCATTTGTTTTTCCATTGATTTATTAGCCTGATTTAGTTTATAGTTCAGGGAATCTTAAATTAAATCAAATTCTGAGAATTTTGAGGTAGCAATCAAGGCCTTCTTGTTACAGTTAAACATTGAATAAATTAATATTGTAAAAGTAATTCCAAGGATTACTAATTTACCATCATGCACAGCACTGGCATGCACAAAGCCTTATATTCTGGTATAGACCTGACAGGCACAGTTCCGGGTTGAATTAGATTTAGCTTCAAAAAAAAAAATACATCACTGTCACGGCTCCGTATGGCTGTCAACTAGAAGATGTTAACCTTGGATATTACTTGCTTTACTTTTCCAAGCTAACTGAGCACCACTATACTGTTCACAGATTTTGCATTAAGAACCATCAAGACCTGGCAAGTAAAATGGTGCCCTTTATTGACTAGCTCTTGATTTGAGTACCGTTTGTCTTTTTGGAACAATTCTATGGAAGGAAGTACAGAATTGAATCACCAGGATGACACAATACAGAGTCCCACCGAGCCCCAAGTGCAGCTAGCTAAGGAAACCCAACCGCCCCATGACCTACATGTCGAATCAGCAAGCTTGACTGCTGATACTATGGCCCCACCTGTTAGCCGGGATCCAGACTGGTCAGAGCATTTTTCTTTTCTGTGCTCCTCAAAAGACGCATTTATGGAGAATACCGATGGGATAGCAAATCTCAATCCTAGTCAGGTTGAGAATTCTGGGTCCAAACCTGAGGTTATAGTAGAAGAGCTTACATTGAAGAATTACAAAAGTACCGCTAATGTTTCCGCAGGTAGTAGTTCGAGTAGTGGTGAAAAGCCAGCTACAATAAAAGGGCTTTGGGGTAATTTCACAAGGTTAGCTGGTAGTTTGTCGAGAGAAAGTGCACCTATTAACCGACCAGTTAGCCGGATGGTTGAAGGAGGAAGTGATGTTCATCCCCCCTTTGGTTCTCAGAGAACAGGAAATGATGTTCATCCCCCCTTTGGTTCTCAGAGAACAGGAAATGATGTTCATCCCCCCTTTGGTTCTCAGAGAACAGGAAATGATGTTCATCCCCTGTTTGGTTCTCAGAGGGCTCTCCAGTCAACCAGTAGGCCTCAAACTATATCTGAATTTACCAAAATTGGGGCCAAGAGTGCATTCAAAGGGAAAGGGGTAGTTCAAAAAGGAGCTATTGAAAAACCCAAATTTAATTTGGAGACAAACTTGGATACCTCCCGTAAAAAATGTATGAAGTCTGATGAAAAATCTCTTTATGGTGGTGGTGCCTTCAATTTATATAATTCAAGTAGCTATAAAGGAGTAAGTTTGAGAGAATTTCTGAAGCCGAGACACCAGAGAAAAAGCAAATCAACAAAAATGCAAATATTTAGACAAATAGTTGAGCTTTTGAATGTCTCGCATTCACAAGGGCTGGCTCTGAAAGATCTCCGGCCATCATACTTCGTGATTTTACCCCTGTACAAGGTGAAGTATAGTGGTGGATTTATCCCACAGGAAATGTCTAGTTCAGCACAAATAGAGGAGAACTTCAGCAAGAAGAGGTACTTAGATCAAAAGGAGATGCAAAAAGGGTCCGGTTGGGTCTCTCGGTTGAAGCATCAAAAGGTCGGTGATCAAGGATTTTTTGGTAGATTGACTAATACAGGGTGTGATTTTAGAGAGAACATGAGTATTGAGGGGGATGCATGTAAATTTGAGGAGAGGTGGTATAGCAGCCCTGAAGAACAGACTGAGTATGTGTGCCCTTTTTCTTCCAATATATATAGCCTTGGTGTTCTTCTTTTCGAGGTACTACACTTTCTTTCTTTTTTTCTTTCTTCTGTTTCGTATAGCATGCAGATTGTTTCAACTTCACCAAAGATTATTCTTTAAATAACTTAAAGTAGGATATTATATGCATTAGTGTTTATACAGCGAGGGGATGATCTTGATGTTGATCATTGTTTTGGCATGAAGTACAAAAAACTGATTCTGTTATTTTATTTGTACGATAAGCATGGGAAGCATGCATTGAATGTGGTTGTTGCTTGTAAGATTTACTTAAATCTTATTTAACTGTAGAAAAACAGTTTGAAGATTTTGTAATAAGATCTGACACAATTGCCCAGGAATATTACTAATCCAGATATTTTGCTTGTTTATTTAGGCTAATCAATAATATGTGATTTTTGTGATTCTTGCATGCTGTAGTTGTTTAGCTATTTTGAGACTTGGGAGCTCCACTCAACTGCCATGTCGGATCTACGCCACCGAATTCTACCTCCAAATTTTCTGGCTGAGAACCCAAAGGAGGCAGGTTTTTGCCTCTGGTTGCTTCATCCCGACCCAGCTTCCCGACCCAAAGCAAGGTTAGCATTACAATTTTTTTTCCCTTATGGTAGTGTGGAACATTCCCTTATTTCCTCTCTTTTTATTCTGTGTGTGTGCATATAGCGGCCAAAACATCTCGTGCTAGCAATTTTCTACCATTTCTTTTTTGGAACACCTTAGTTATGAAAAAACCTTGCTTGTTATTCATTTATTTTACTTTCAGAACCTCCTAAAATCTTCATATTGTAACCACCTCAATTATGCTTGTATTGCAAGCTAGAGAGATCTAAAATCATCAAAAGATATGATTGACTCTTTTGTATGAAATGTTTTAAAGTAATTTAGTTGAGTTATGCTCAGGCCAATTTACTCTTCATATAATTAGGTTACATATTTGGTATATCCATAACAAGTGGGTATAATCCAGGTCCATTTTCTATTTATTTTTCCAACCTGTTTTTGTTGGTTTATTTATTCTTAAGCATTATGGCCTAGAAAAGAACTTTTTGTATGCCTGGTACCATTATGTTAATCCTTGATGGAGGTCTTGTGGCACTTTTAACAACTAAGTGTGTTTACTGTTAGTGGTTTTACTGTTGTCTTTATGATATATTTCTCTTTTAACCAGAGATATTCTTCTCTGTGACCTACAAACCAAAGGTCAAGATCAAACTGTTAGTGGTTTTACTGTTGTCTTTATGATATATTTCTCTTTTAACCAGAGATATTCTTCTCTGTGACCTACTAACCGAAGGTCAAGATCAAACTGTGTCAGAAGAAGCATCAATCTCCATTGACGAAGAGGAGACAGAGTCCGAAACGTTATTGTACTTCCTTATATCATTAAAAGAACAAAAAGGAAAAAAAGCGGCTAGGCTAATGTCTGATCTCGGGTGCCTAGAAGCAGATATTTCACAAGTTGAAAGGATTCACACTTCAAGGACCCTAACAAAAGATCCACTTACAAACCCATCCCTGCCAGGCTTGTTTGAAGAGAGGCTCATGCGAAGCATGCGACACCTTGAGGCTGGATATTATTCTGTCCGGTCACAGCTTGAAATATCTCAGGAGAGAGCTGTCAGACGTACTGACATTGACGTCTTAAAATTGCGTGACAGCTACAACATACAGAAAGAAGGCAATTCAAATTTTGCGACTGAGCCGGCTGACAAGCTGTCTGGATTCTTTGGGGATTTATGCAAATATGCCCGGTACAACAAATTTGAGGTGCGTGGGTGTTTGAAAAACTCAGAGATACTAAGCAGTAGTAATGTGATTTGTTCTCTGAGTTTTGACCGGGATGAAGAGTACTTTGCGGCTGCTGGTGTATCGAAAAAAATTAAAATTTTTGAATTTGAGTCTTTGTTGAATGATAACGTCGATATACACTATCCCTTGATTGAGATGCCAAGCCCAGCCAAGCTTAGTTGTGTCTGTTGGAATAGCTACATTAAGAGTTACTTGGCGTCTACCGATTATGACGGGGTAGTTCAGGTACACGTTATTCACATTCTTTTTCAATACTTCTATTAGGTCTATTACCTAGGTCATTTTTAGATCGAGAATAAGCATGTATTGAGTAAGATTTTTCCCGATATGAAATTTCAGTTTATTGTCAGAATCAAGATATCACAAGCATACCCAGGATTGTATTATAGGCCTGATACCAAATCTCAAATTTCTCTATTATCTTTTGATCCGTAAAACTTATATTCATGATGGAATGTTTGGTTGAAATCAAGGATGACAATCCTAGATTTCTGTCATAGCTGGGTACAACAACAGTGCGGTACTGCTACTTGCGGGATATTACCAGATTACTGAACTAATGGCAGCTAAACAATTTGTATTGTTTTCATTGTCTTATTTTCTGTTTAGCTTAGAGCTTATAATTGAACATTCAGATTTGGCGAAAAGAACTATTCAATTACTGGCTGGTTTTGTCAGACAGAAAATCATTGTCCTACATCCATGCTCAGTACTTTGACAGACAAGTCTGATGGGACTCGTGTAATAATCTGTCAAAATTGACTTGGTTTTTGAAAGATGGCAAAACTTATGCTGAAAAATGGGAAAAATGCAGCTATGGGACGCAACAACAGGCCATGGTTTTACGCAATTCACAGAGCACCGAAAAAGGGCTTGGTCTGTTAATTTCTCGCAAGTGGACCCAACCAAGCTAGCTAGTGGGAGTGATGACTGTTCTGTTAAAATTTGGAGCATCAACGAGGTATGGCTCTTACATTTTCTACAGCAGCATGCATACCATTAGCATTGTGTACTTTTGGTAGTTGGTAACACAATATTATGGAGTTAACGGCTCCTTTTGAACGAGATTGTTGGTTCTTTGGATGCAGAGAAACAGCGTGGACACAATAAGGAATGTGGCAAACGTGTGCTGTGTGCAATACTCACCATACTCATCCCGATTGCTTGCGTTTGGGTCTGCAGACTATAAGGTGTACTGCTATGACTTGCGCAACACTCGCCTCCCGTGGTGCACCCTTTCCGGCCACTCCAAGGCTGTCAGCTATGTCCGCTTTCTTGACCCACATACTCTCGTCTCTGCCTCCACTGACAACAGTCTGAAGATCTGGGACCTTACTCGCACCAGCAGCACCGGGCTGTCCACTGATGCTTGCCAACTTACTCTTAGTGGCCATACTAATGAGAAGGTATTTTACCTTTTTTGCTTTTCTGATGTGATACATTCTCTTGCTGTGTATAAGTCTTGAGTATTCTTCCTATTGTCTGGTAATTTGCCTCATTACAAAGAACAAAATGAAACAAAAAGGCAAGGATACTTCATTTGCTGTGTAAAGATTTGTATGCGTGCTACTATACTTGTAGTTAACATGACTAATGGTTGATGCAAATTGATGCATGTTCAATAAAGTATTTTTTTAAATTGTCTGTATATTTTTATTTGTACCTAATAATTTTTTTCTTTCAGAACTTTGTAGGTTTATCTGTCAATGATGGATACATCACCTGCGGGTCTGAAACCAACGAAGTACGTGGTCTTGTTTTGTAACTGCAATTCTGTTTCTTGTCAGTGGTGATTTTTTTTCTGACAGCCCTGAATGCTTCTATTATTCCTTGTGTTAATTATTTTGCTCTCTTTTTTTCTCTCATGTGCAGATTTATGCTTATTACAAATCATTTCCCATGCCAATGACCTCTCACAAATTCGGATCAATTGACCCAATTACTGGCCAAGAGACTAGTGACGACAACTCGCTGTTCGTCTCCAGTGTCTGCTGGAGAGGAAGGTCAAACATGGTAGTTTCGGCTAACTCCACTGGCAGCATTAAGGTCTTACAACTTGTCTAAGTACAGGCACCATAGGAATTTTGGAAGTAACTTTGGGGTTATTTGCTATTTGTTCTGACTGATGGAAATATATGAGAGTATTGGAGCATAGTGACCTTGTGGACCGGGTTTTTTGCGCTTGAGAACAACAAGTGTTTTTGTCTCGGTGTCTACTGTCGACGAGATGGGAATGTGCTGTGAAACTGTGTACAGACTGAGACTTTTAAAAAAAGTTTATAATTCTTTCTCTTCTTTGCTTTATGTAAAGGTTCTCTAGGGTGTTCCAGTTGATGTAACTAATTGTTCAGCTAAAATTTTGTTTTTTGGGGGGCTGAGAAGCCTCTTCACTATATTTGGTGAATAGTCAGGGGATATGCACCCTTTTACTGAATTGTTTGGATGTTTCGGTTTACATAGTAAAATTTCAATTAATCCAGATGATAGAATATATATATATATATATATATATATAAGAGAATCACTTGACAATTGTTTATTTTGACAATCTTTAAAAATGAAATTTAATTTTGAAATTTAACATTATAGGCATAATTTATTTAATCTTCATATTGTGTACAAGTTATGGAGTCTCTTTAGATGAAACAAATTATTTCTCATGTTATGTTTTGATGGGACTTGTTATAAATAACATTATTGTTATTGTTACTGAGGTACAATTGAAAACAAAAAGAAGAAAAGAAAATCAGTTAATTCGTCATATTTGCTGTCTTCTCATTCGAACAGCAATGAAAGTAACTTTACCTAAAAGTCTAAAACACGTAACTTAATTAAAAAAAAAATAAAGTATAAATGTTCTTACATCAATCAGGAAGCAGTACTTCATCTTCCAATTGAAAAATATACTATTTGATATTGTTCTCCGAATGAAGTGGATGCATATATAACAGTGATTGTTGTTGACGACCACCCAAACTTCAAAAATTTTCTATTTAGTATTCAATTTTCACTTTTTCACATTTGCTCCTAAAAAATGAAAAAAAATATTTCTTCTTTCTCTTCTTGAATTTAAGCTCATGATTTATCATAAGCATCTCCTTCAACCAATATTCTTATATGAAGCAAATGCAATGTGGTAATTACAATCTTAATTACAGAAATATAAAACAATTGTTATTTTGTAAGATTGTCAAGTTAGTACTTTATCTGAATGCGTCATATCTGCTCCTACTTCAGCATGTGAATCCATCCGAATCCATCCAATACTTATTGCGAGCCTCATATATTATATAAGTTTAGAGAACTTATTTGAACAAAATATAAGAGGTAATGAGTTCAAATTTCAACGAAGACAATATAACGAGGATATTATGAAATTTTTCCCATCACTATGTCTAAAATATATACAACTTGCACAAGGTATGTGCCAAGAAATTTGTAATAGAAAATCATAGAATTTCTCTTCTCCATCATTTTTCAGATTCACCAATACTACTGAGATATATATTTTTGAGTACTACATACCAATGATCAAAGATGGGTTCAAATAAGAGGCTTGCTTAACCCGGTGCCACCCTCAATTTTTTATGTTATCAATAATGGTTATTTTTTTCTTAAGATTTTCAAGTTCATGTATCAATTTTAATTAAATTTGATTGGGCTTGATTATTTAATGCGAAAAAATTTGTAGCTATCCTTATTTTTTTTTTATCTATACTTGTTTGGCTCTCTAGATCTGCTGCCCCCCATAATATGAGTCATGATCTTCTTCTGCGGAGCACGGCTTGTGGACGAGTAGATTATAGAGTTTTTTTTTAGATTTATTTTACACAAATCTTGATATGGTTGGACATATGACATGTTATACTGTACGGTATAGCGCAACAAACCGCTATGTTGAATTTGAAAAAGAACTGTATATTTAGCTTGAAGATAAATGTAAAGTGTTCATTTAATTATAGATACTAAAGCCTAAATATATACTAAAGCACTTTTAAAAATTTAATATTATGTTAACAAATAAAACAAAATTTAGGATAAAATATACTAAAAGTCAGAAACTTATGTTTTAACTTTATTACTCCAATTTATTATGGAGCTAGCTTCTTTGACTTTATTTCAATTTAAATAACATCTTAAAGCACATTTGTTGATGCCTTAAAATAGTTAAATCCCACTAATGTTGAAACTAAATTGAGATGAATATATGAGGGAAATTGGCAAAAAATATTGAAGAACATTGTCAATCATTAAGAGAAACAAAAAAGATCAATTTAGAAGGATAGGATTAAACCACAAGAGAAAAACTAACCTAATTAACTTACAAATAGAAATAAAAATTCAATTTAAGCGTCATGTAAATTATTTTAACTAAAATAATTCAGGAGATATTGTCATTGATATTGACTTTATTATTTATGTTAAATGAGTTATTATTCATGTTAATGACTTTATTAAGCAACTTATTTTGTACAATATTTTTGTACGTTATTCAACTTAAATACCATTAATTTGAATAATAACTCACTTAAGTAGAATAATAAAAGTATCATACAAAATAAGTTATATAATAAAATCATTAATATGAATAATAACTCATTTAACATGAATAAATAAAATCAGTATAGCAGCTCTCTTATTTTAAAATATCAATCAGGATATCCGTATAACAGCTCTCTTATTTTAAAGAGGCACTTTTAATATGATCTGAAAATGCAATTTTTTGACCTTAAATTTCTTCTGACACAAGTTCATGAGTTCAACTTGAATTTCCCATTTTTTAATTTCTTTTTCTTATCTGTGTTGTTAATTATAATTTTTTTTGTAAGGATTTTATTCTCTCTTGAATAAGTCACTACTACATCCTTTAATTTTTTTTTCTTGATGTAATGTCAGCGGACTTTCACTATTTTTTACACTTTGTTTTTTTTTTCTTTTGAAACTTATAATATAGTTGTTATACTATTATATTACATCCTTATCCTTATGATGAAGTAATTTGAATATGCATCTTATAATTGAAAATTCGGCATTTCAACTATTTCATCCGTACCCTAGTAAAAGAGCTTTTATTTTAAGGGTAATTGTAGCATAAATCCAACTCTTAGGGTATATCTTTTTGAAAAGTATTATTAAAATTAAAAATTAAAAATATATATGTATTCCTAATTACTTAGATAAAATATGTAACAATTTTTAGTTAATTAGAATAATTTGATTGCTCATTCATCACAAAATCATTAAAATTTTAAAATTATTTGATAAAAGATAAAATATATTTCAAATTGACTCAAATTTAATATATACTCTATCTAAATAGTTACAAATATATCTACAATTTTAATTTTTTAACTTAAACAATATTTCTTAAAAATATATACAGTTAGATGTATCTTAAAACTTGAAAGTAAATAGATAAAAGTGCACAGTCTACACAATTTGTTGAAAGTCGATGTGTATATATTATGCGGTAGTTAATTTGTGATATATTTTTTTGAGATAAAGATAAAAATCAAAATCATTTAATTTTAAATGTCTATAAAAGATCTTCTATTCAGATTTCGAACCTGTAACATTTTACATAAAATACATTATTTTTGTCACTAGATCAAAAATTGATTCTCTAATTTGTGATAGATGAATAAGTCTTCATGAGGCATGAGATGAACACACTTGCATTCAATATAGAAACCGTTTGATGTTCATCACCAAGGATGTGACTTAATTACTAGAGATCCCCATAACATCTTGTAGAAGACACAATTCTCTTTCATTGTCAAGGGCATTTGGTCTAATTAGCAAGAATTTTGGTGGCAATGAAAAAAAAAGATTTCTAATATATATAATATTTTACTTAGTGGTACAGGTCATATATATTATCAATAAAAATAATGCATGTCCTGATCTAGTTTGCTTATCTGCATTATTAATAAATAAATCACACGTATTCTCCATCACTGGTTTCTACAATCTAGATATTCATCAAATAAACTAATTAATTAAATAAAAGAAGTGCCATGACAGGCCGGCTCAGAAGTCAGAACTTGAAATATAACACCCTTTGTCAGAAAAGACAATGTATCTTGTGCCAATTCTTGCTAATAAAATTACAAATCTCAAACTATGATTGACCATTTCCTTAAAAAAAAAAAATCATCTCTCAGACCAAAATGCTTGGTAATGGTGTCTACTTGTACATTCCAGATTCCCAATATCTCACTGTATATAACCCCCACTAACATACCATGATCTCTCAACACCAAAACCCTAATTATTTCAACCTCTCTCTAACCAGTTTTCTCTGATCAAAGATCTAGTACCAAGAAAAGGACCAAACCAACACAAACCAATATCAAGAAATCAACTAATGGAAACTGTAGAAACCATCCCTGCACCCATCAAGCCAGCTAAGCCAAGCCAGATCAGGCCTTTGGCTCACAATGGCATACCTGAGAGATGCTACGAGCACTTCCAGATGCCGTTGCACTATCCCAGGTACACGAAGGAAGAGTACGAGAACATGCCCGAGTGGAAGCTCGACTGCTTGCTTATTCAGTACGGCTTGCCGACCAATGGTAACATCGAGGAGAAGCGGCGATTTGCCATCGGTGCCTTCTGCTGGACGACTCCGACTGTTGTGAAAGTAAGCAACGGATCAATCTGCAGCTCTAAACTTTGAATACTCATTTGAGAATTGTTTGTTTGGGCCTTTTTTGCTCATGACGAGCGTTGTGTTTGGATCTGAGGTGTTGTGTTTTTTGGACATGACAATTCAGAGGCAAATACAGTGCAATGTAATGCCCAAACAAACGACAGTTAGCTCAGTTTTGAATTCGTGCATCATGTCAGTTAATTTTTACATCAAAAATAAGGTATAGGTCTATGTCATTTTGTTCTGATTCAAGTTTTGTTAGTAATATTTAAGTTTTAGTACTGGTACTTGCTTGGTATGAAGTCTGAATTATGAAGTTGTTCATGTCTCTAGCAGCTACCTAGTGACATGAAGGGCAGTTTAAGATAATTTTCTAAGAAATTTATGCTTGTTCTATTTACCAATTTGGTTGCTCAATGCTTGTTGCGTCGATTTTTCATTGCAGATATTTATTTAAATTTTGCAAATCTAGATACCGTCATTAATTAATCTTTTGATCTATTGTTCACCGAATGAAAGAATTTGCACAATTTTAAGCTACATATCTGTTTCTTTTTCTTTTTATGTGATGATGATAATTGGGGGAAAATACTATCATTTCTAACATAAGTTCAGGAATTTCCGGAATTATGTCCTCGGAAATTTGGTTAGAGAGATGAAACGCTGGTTTGATACCTCATAAAGGACCTCTCTGTAATTAAAAATAATTGATAAACAGAATGTACTAATACAAAATTGCACCATTATTGTTGAGAAATTTGTAAACTAGTTGCTACCTATCAAAATTAATGTGTTTAATTAGATACTCGCCACTAATCAGATCACTCTATGATTGGCAATTCCTTCTTTCAATTTAACAATGGTTGAGATATATATCTGGTTTTCTGGTATAGATATTTTCAAACCCACTCATGCATGATATCTGCATCGACGACATAGAGCACATGCAGTACACAAAATCTTGATCTATCCTACAATAAAAAAAAATAGTAATAAATGGAACTCTAGAGATAGTGCTAGAGTAGAGGATGAGCATATATACCTCTCTAATTATGCATATTAAAAATAATTCAGCAGCTAGACTCAATATAATTTTTGGTTTTGTTGGTTTTAATGGGAATTAATGCCATCTTGCAATGACATTGCAATTTGTTTTTGTTCTCCCCCCTTTACCCCATAGAGAAACTTAGGATCTCTTTTAACCATTTTGATATCTTTCATATAATAATAGGAGCTTTAATTAGGTCACTACTCTTCAAGACTTCAACTAATTAATATAGGAGATGATTGCACAAAATCATGCCTTTAGAATTTATTTTAAATTATTGACGAGCTTATAATTAAAATTCTTGGGAAAAATACTGGTTCCATTATCATGCATTTGCATATTCATTATTCCCTACTAAAAGAAGCACATCAAATAGGCACAATTAGATGTCTATTAAGTTCCAAATTCAACACCCAGGAAATTAATTGGCGAGATTCAATTTTTCAAACCAAAAATGCACTTTTACTCGATAAAAAACCTTGATCCGATACAAAAACCCAATTTATTTCACTTCAAATTAAAGCCTTGATCCCAATGTAAAAGCCCAATTTTATCCCATTTCAAAAAGCTTTGGTCCCCATATAAAAGCCCAATATATATCCCAGTCTTTGTTTATAGGATGGATTTTGCAAATATTAGGCATTTGACATTCTTTTTTAACTAGGATGCTTTAAAACCGCTTAATTAGTTGACTAATTAAAAGGGAACAATTAATATGGTTGGTTTATATACATGATAGTAACCCTAATTTAATTACCAAGAATTTTTTCTATTGATGCATTGATATCTTTGCTGATATTGTGCACATGGTTTCTTAAAAAGGTTGTTATGTTGAATCATGCAACTAACCAGATATCAAAAAATAAAAAAATTGATTCTGCACTTAATAATGACAAATACAAAAAAAAAATGTTGAGAATATTACAATAGGATATGCTAACTAGTAACCATCAACCAATGATATAACCTTTGCTGTCATCTTCTAGAATCCAAAATTTTGGATTCATCATTCATCCACATCAGAATCCAGCTCAGAAAAATAATCAAAGCTAATACCAACCATTTATTAAAACAGCAAATTGCTCAAACTAACCAGAGAAGATACCACAAGATCCCAACCTGTACAACTCAATCCTTCAAGCAAAATCAAGGTCCCTGATATACTCATGATACATCACACATGCATGTTAAATCAACCATTGAACCTAATTTTTTTGTATTATCGCTAAATTTAGCCTATAAACATCAATATTTTGATATGTACGCATGGTCTAATTAAATTATAAAAAGCAATGAAGTGTGGCGCCATCTTTTAACATTTGTCAGCGACTGTGGTCTAAGAATTTACAATAGACCAGGTCCTGTGATATTTTGTTAACAGGCTGGTTAGTATACCGGGCCTGGACGGCGGTACACATGGTGGGCCCCACAACCAACCTTCCGTATTACCTGTCCTCTCTCTCTCTCTCTCTCTCTCTTACAACCATCACCTTATAAAATGCAAACCAATGCGTGTTCTTCAAATCCAAGAGGAAAAAAGAAGAGGGGAAAAGCAAACAAAGAAGAAACATCTCTCTCTCTCTATCTTCGGCTCTTAGTGAAGGTCAAGGTAGAGAGAGGAATGGCAATGAAGAGAGCGTCATCCTTGCGTACCGTGGCCGTCTTGGCCTTGATACTTGGATTGGTGTTGCCGGCCGTGCAGGCTCAGGCACCCGCTCCTGCACCGGCCGCCACGAGCGATGGTAACTAATATCCATGCATTTTTTATTATTGTTTCTCAATTCTATATTCGAATGGTCATGCAAAATAATATTTAGTATACAAAATCGGTACAGATTTACAGAATTTTTACATGAGCTCAGTCATTTGATGGATGTTACGCTTCAATTTTCAATCAGATTAAATAAACAATACTCCACAAAGATATGAAATATGTCAGGTTGTACATGGAACTTCAATGGTGTTTATCTTATTGAAATTGCTGTCTTATGAAATAAAATTATTGACATTACCGATGGAATTATTTTAAGCTGGTCTCTGTATTTTCATAATTCATATAGCAAGTTCATTGTGATTTAAGCATATGCATCACAATATAATTATACTTTCTTTGGAGAAATCTTTAAAATATATCTGATAATTTGGTTAAGGGATGCGAAGTTTTGTAAATTTGTTGAGAAAATGTTGCTATATTTATCATCTGGTAAAGATGTTCTTGGCACCATATTTAGAAGGCATTATTTTGCCTAATTAACCATATGCCAGCTTTCAGTTAGCAAATTGCAAAAATAGTCAATTAATAATTCAAGTGTTTACAAATTCATATATGATTCTGTTACTTGTTACAATTTACAATATAACTAAAAAGTATGTAGATCAGTGTGTTGATAAGTTGATTAAAATATTTCTCACGTCGACATTTTTGGGGCGATCAATTAACGCAGGAACAACGGTTGATCAGGGAATTGCATACGTGCTGATGCTGGTGGCGTTGGTGCTGACGTATCTCATCCACCCTCTCGGCACATCCTCTTCTTCCTCACCGGCTTCCAACCTCTTCTAGATTTTTGTTTTTTAATGAAACAGCTAATTTAATTTAAGTACAGTCGGAATGTTAATTGTCAGTTAAATCAGTTCTTTCTTTTTATCCCTGTACATGGTTATTATATCTGCAGCGCGCCTTTTTTTTAAAATATATATGTATGATTTATATGCTTAATCAATGTACAAAATTTTCTTATAATTCAGTTTTTGAATGAGGATTCTGTGACTTCTTCTTGAGTTGTTCTGTATTTTTTGGTTTTGTAGTTAATATGTTTGCTATATTTGATGTGCTAAAAGAGAAGAAGAGATAAAAAAAAAAATACAAACCTAACGCAGTAGTGATAAATATTACCTTCTACAAAAATATGCAGATTTAAATTCTCTAAAAGACATTTTAAAAAAATATTATGACTAACGCGAGCCCTCATTTCATTAAAAAAAGAAAAAGAAAAAGGAAGAGTTGGAAGAACCACAATCAGTTAAGGCTATGAATTATGCAAAAATATAGTTAGTTGCATGTGCAAATCCCAACCTAAAGTTGAGAGGGTACATGATATGAGCACAAAAAGTGTAGTAAGGAAGCATAATTGAGTGTCCATTAATTTTCAATCTCCAACTTTTTAATTTATCTATGCACAACAATAGTGACTAGTCCCTGCCAATTTTCCAACAAAAAAAAAAATAGTGTCTAGTCCCAAGTTAATTCTTAAAGCAGAATTGGCTTTGAATAAAATAGCTTTGAACTAATAATTTGATTGATATGGACCATTTTTTTCAAATTTTAGAGTGTGGATAGATATGTATCTTTAATATATTGAAATGATTTCCATTATACGTAACAAACCAATAACGATTCATAAATAATAAATCTTCCAATCGGTAATTAGGTCAAAGAAAAAGATTTACATTTAACGAATTCATTTGCATCAGTATCAAAATTTCTTCTGATTGATATCCATGGTTTTCTTCTTATAGAAAAGGTAAAAGAATTTAAACAAAAAATACAAAATTTAGTTTTCCAAAAACGTCTTGAGATCACAAAGAGCAACTCATATTAGTTATTTGCACTTCCAAAATCGAAATATTAGGCTGAAGTATCGACACATCCTTACTTCAAGAAACGCTTTAATACAGTCGAAATCATCTTTATTGAATCAGGTTGTGCGATCGAAGTTTGTGTATCAGCAATAGACACAGTAAAGCTGTTACAGTTCCTATATCATCGATGATGGTTAAAATTGTTGATTTTGCTGATATTTTTAATGATATGTTATGTAAGTCATTGACGTTAAACCTTTCTTGGTGGTTTAATTTTATCATGCAGCTTAAAGTCAAAATTAAACTAATTCATTTAGCCAGTACTGAGACCACTGGCAAAGCAAAGCTATCTGTGATACCTAGATGAGAATCTCTGAATCTTCAAGCATCAATCTCCCAATTGCTTTGACCTTTTCCTTTATAATGCTTGTCCAGTAATAGAGCAAAATTACATATTAGTTTAATTAAATTTCTGATGATAGTGTGAGCATTTTTCCGAGTAAAGCTTATAGCATCTGCATTTTTGTTTTTCCGGATCATCTGACAAACTTCACTGAGCAATAAGCGCAATTGAAATTGCAAAATAAATTCAGAAACTGCAAGCATTCTTAATTTCAACTAATCTTAAATTTATTTTACAAAAGCCCTCTAATTTTTCAATCCATGTTAAATTTCACTCTAAGAAACTAACTAAAATTCAGGACATTTTAACTTGTGTATATATCATCAGAAAAGAAAAAAAAATAGAAGGAAAAAAATGAAAAATCCTATGCATAGAATTCCTTGTTTCTTTTTGCAGAAAGAACCAACAAAAGTCGTGGTCATCACTAGGCAATAAAAGACCACAATGCAAACAAAGACGCAGATCATCCAAGCTCAAAGTGTAAAAATAAAATGTAATATTAACCAAAAATAGGCTATCTTGATGTGCTGATTACCGCATATATTCTTGACAGTGAGTAACAAATACCATATTTAGTAAAAACAGAAGAGAATCACCAGAACAGAAAAAACCGAAACAATAGATGGATGCTATTCTCTCATCTTTTATCTGAAGCATTCAATATTCTTTTATTCTGATCTCCTCCAACACCTCTTTGCCTTGAATGCAGAAAGGAAAATATCGAATAAGAGAAATGGCGAAAGAAATCTTACTCGTCTTGGGAGCCATCAGCTGCCTGTTGGTGGGGTCCGCTGCTCAGCCGCAGCATGTCGTTCACATTGTAGGAGGAAGCAAAGGATGGTATACTCCCCCAAATACGACTTTCTATGACGAGTGGGCCGCCAAAAAGAACTTCACAGTTGGTGACAAATTGAGTGAGTAGTGCTTTGGAAAAAAGTGAAATCTCATTCTTGGCTGAATTTTTCAAAAAATTGTTTAATTATTAAAATTTCTTCATTCTTTTAATTTTTTTTAAAAAGATCTTATTGAGATTGCTGGTAAAGATATTAAAAAGTGCAGCAAGGCCGATAAGCAATATTTGTACAATATGAGTTTAGTTTCCAGTGAATTGAAATCAGGTAACAATGCCAGATTGGTTATTATTGTGGTTGTTACTCCTATGTAATCAATAATATTGCTTTGTTGGAAAATTATTATCAATTAATGCGATAGAAATCATAAAATTGTGCTGTAAAATAAACACCCTTATCATTTTCTTCGTACATCGATTGGCAGTGTTCCTCTACCACTCCTCGGTTTACAACATCATGCAAGTGACGAAGGAAGACTTCGATAGTTGCGATGATCGCCATGTCATCAACCGCTGGTTTATTGGCCCCAGCTTTATCAACCTAACAGAACCCGGCATGCATTACTATTATGACAGCATCGGTTTACACTGCGAAGCGGGCCAGAAGCTCAGCATCAATGTCAAAGCAGCCAGCCCTGCATTGGCTGCTAGTGGGGCCCACGTAACCTCCCCTAAGTTTATCGGTCTTTTGGGTCTTTTCGCGTACTTGGTATGCTTATTGTTCATGTAAGGTCCCGATGATTATCGCATTAGGATTTGGAATCCGTTTGGATTCAGTCCAGGTGAACGAGTTGTGTTCATGAGTTGGTGATATGAATCAAAATTAAGTGGTGTATGTTATGTTTGAAATGTTTATTTTTTTCTATAGGTGAGAATTTTACTTGATTTTTGTCACTGGAATTAATGTAAAATACTGTCATTAAGAAAATAAAAAAATAAAAAGCAAAATTTTTTAATTTGCAATTTTGCATAAATATAGATGTGTTCATGTCAGCATAACAAATGCTGCAAAAGTTTATATATTGCTAAAAAAAATGACAATTTCCAGCATGTGCTACCAGTAATAAATGCATATGCAAAAAAAAAAAGAAAGAAAGAAAGTGGTCTAGATCTTGGAAGCTTTTTCTTGTTTTATGTATATAATTGCATTAGCCTTTAGTGTTTATGAGCAAATTTTATGTAGAAGCCTTCCAAGATATATATGAAACAACTTGTTATATGTTTCTAACTTTCAAAAACAGAGATAATTAAAATATGGAAGGGAGTTCTTTGACAACTAGTAATTTGACAATCTTGAAAACAAATTTTCAAATAATTTCAAAAAAAATTTTAAAAACAGCAAAAATTTTATAAACATATTTTTCAACTTATAAATTGATTGTGTTTTAAATTTTATATAATTTAAGTGTTAATTAATATTTCATCAAAAACCGTTAAATACATATCATTATAAATGTCGTATAATTTTGATAGTTTTTTATGGAATATTAAATAATATTTAAATTATGTGAAATTTGAAACACAATCAATCTATAAATATAAAAATATGTTTATAATTTTTTTTTATTTTTTATTTTTTTGGATATTATTTGAAAATCCGTCCTTAAAATTATCAAATTAAATAGTTGTTAGGATTCCCATTTATTAATTGAAAATTCAGAAGTTAACAATTGGTTGAGGCATCAGGAAATCTACAAGTTGGTTCCACAGAATCAGACTGACTAGCCAAACCTAATTCAAATTGTTTAATTTTACAGATCTACAAGTTGGAAATTTAGACGAAAAGCCTCCAAAAAGAAAATGCTGGAATAAAGCCACAGTAATTCTAAGACAAAGCTTCCAGTAACAAAATGGAGCCTTTCTGTTAGTGACCGTTAGTTAGTTCATGAGCCCCTTTTTACCGTGGGTTGGTTTGGGTTGGGTTAATAAATATATTCTTCAAAAAGATCCGACCCAGTACGCTTTATCAGCTTAAAACACTCCTGCACTTTCACCTTTTACTCCATTTCACAACCTCGTGCAGTACCAAAAGAACAAACCACCCATTTATCGCTCGCCACGTCATCACCGTAGCACAGGCTTTGTGCAAAGCTTGTGCACCGAATTGCACTTTATCCCAATCTGTGGTTTATACAGCCGATGGTCCAATGGATCATCTCCAACACAGGCTGATTAAACTATAATAAACCATACATATGGACTTCAAACTTGGCATTAAATTCAACCAATGCAGCGAGCATGAAAAGCGAGATCAATTTTTGCTACCGACTGGTTCACATTTAATAGAAAATACTTGGTCCAATTGGAATTTATTATCCAGGCACAAGCTTTCTGACAAGGTTCTTAACCCAAGGATTTGACCGGATATTTTTGACCCGGTTTAACTGAGTCCGGTCGAGTTTTCTCACGTGACCCGGCTCCAATCTACGAGGAAGTGCTGGATCCGCTACTACCATCGTATTTGTAGTTTTGATGTGGCCTGTCTATCTGTGTAGGTGACTAGGAGTCAATATTATATTACAAAAGCAGACTAATAAAGCAAGTCAATCTTTTCATCATCCACGAACACAAATAATATATCAAGATGACGCAATTTTGAATGAATTTTTTTATGTGAGTTTATGATAGAATTATTTTAAAATTATGTTCATGTAAATGTTAAATTTGAATCAGTAATAAAAAAAAAATCCGAATTGGATTTTTAAATTCTTATTCATTACACTGATTAGAAAATATTGCACAATTCAAGGAATCTTTTAATGTTATATATATCCGAATTACAACATTATAATTATAATTATAAATGTGTTACATGTGTTACATGTGTGCTTATATTACTATCATCAAAATTAAAACTCTAAATATTTTCAAGTGCCAAAAATATTATAATTACCAAAATATTATTAACATGACACTGAAAAATATGAAGCTTGTATAATAAAGAAACAAATGTTTGAAGAAGTTTTACCAATACTAATTTTTTGAGTACAATCTGAAATTTTTTTATTAACACAATAAAATTCAAAAACCTAACTAGCACGAGAAGCACACAAGATTTGTAGAATTCACATAAGTATTATTTGTGTATATTATGTTTGCTCTTCTTTAATACAATAATAATTTTATAAATTTTATAAATTTCCTTATAATTTGGAAAAATCACAAGAAATTGCAAATTTAAAATTAATTTAAGAAGGAAGTCTAAGACTAATACTGTGTCTAATTTCATAATCTTAACAAATTGTGTCCACCTATAAAAACACTTTTTAAATGGTATCGCCGTGGATCAAATTTTTTAATAATCATTATATTCAAATAAATTATTATCTTTAACTTTAACTTATACTCTTTATCTATAATATAAATTTTTATCCATAACAAAATTTAAATTTCTCATATCATCTTCGATCAATGATATTCTCTTTATCTCCAAAACCGATGATTGCAAAGTTTTGACGACATACATTTTACGTCATCTGATCAATGGGGTGATTCATAATAAATTGAGTGATAATTACGTTTAAATGCGGCAACAGTACAGAAATGCCTCGTAATAATTCTGTCGTTTGCACGAAAGACGATACAGAGAGAGATTGCATACGATCCGGAAGCGTCCAACCACGGCACGGCACCTCTCTTTGGGCTTCGTGTAAATCCCAGCTGCAACTCCGCCTCCGTACTCTGTTCTCCTCCATCTCGCTTTCTAAATAATCCCTCCATTTATTCTCTACACTGGAATTCTCCGTTTATTCATATGTTGGGTCAGTTATTAGTTTCTATTTAGGAGAATGGATATGTCCGTTTTGTTTAAACCAGTAGAGGAAATACGACGATTCCAAAGCCGAGAGTTCCCGCCTTTTGATCTTCCACTATTATCTCTTCCATTGGTCTGCGCTGCGTACAATGCTGTTTACTGTGACGGAGCTTCAGAGCCGATAAGACACTGTTGGCGATCTTCAGAGACTCTAAACCTCCTCGGTGTACAATTTTATGTTGCTGGTTACTGCATGTCTAGAACTACCCGCTTCGTTAAACGCCACAGAGATCTGATACGGTTTGAAGCGGGAATCGATCTCAGTAAATAAATGCGAGAGGGAGAGGTAAAAGTAAACAGATCGTGAGCAACTGCGCACTGAGCAGCAGTTGTAAATATTAAAAACTAATCGGGCGTGGGTTCCCATTTACTCTGTCGGGTGAATTTCTATAAAGTAATACCGACCGTTTCATACTCTCTCTCTCTCTCTCTCTCTCTCTCTCCCTCTTCTCCCTTTTTATTATCTTCTCGTCTCTACTCTTCAAATCCCCATAGAACCTCTCTAAAACCCCACCAAAAACCTTCCATTTCTCTTTGAAAAACTACAAAAGGAAAACAAAAAACAAATCCTTAGTGCTCTGCTCTCCATCATCATTCACCAATCCTTCCTTTCGAGAGAGACTGCGAGAGCAAAGAGCTCTGTTTCTTATTCTGATTCCCAAAAACCGTTAGTTCCATTTCATTCTCTTGGTTTTCTCTCTTTATTGCCTCCATTAATACACCCCCTCTCCCTCTCCCCCCCCCCCCCCCTCCCTATTTCAAGACCGATTCTCTCCTAGGTTGTGTAGTTACTTGATACAACCACTTTCGCTGTTTCGTATTGTTCTCAATCCCTCTTTTCTATTAAAGTTGCTTTATTTATTCCCCCTCTGCTGCCATCTCACCTTTTTATTAAAACCCCTCATAGGTGGTAAACTCACCGCCTCTGACCTCCTCAATGGCGAAACCTCGCACATTGCGCATCATTTGGAGCGACCCTGATGCTACTGATACATCTGACACGGAAACACTGGAAAACACCTCCTGTCGGCGCCGCGTCAGCCGGGCGGTAAGACACCTACCGGTCACAACCCAGCACCAGGTCACCACCGCCATTTCAAAAGTGCCCAAAAAGGCTCCAATGCATAAAGCTAAGAACAAGACAAAGCATGTAGGAAGTACAAAGTACAGAGGAGTGAGGCGGAGGCCGTGGGGGAAATATGCGGCTGAAATACGGGACCCGTTGCGGGGAGTAAGGGTTTGGCTTGGTACATTCGACACGGCTGAGGAGGCAGCTCTGGTGTATGACTCCGCTGCAATTCAGCTAAGGGGACCCACAGCACAGACAAATTTCCCAACGGGGTCAACAGGATCTTCAGTGGCAGAGCCTGTGCAGACAATGGAGTGTGAGACGGGGTCGGGAGATGAGTTGCCGAAGGATTTGGGTTTATCCTCTCCAACATCAGTGCTCAGAAAGGTACAGTAATGTTACAAACTATTTTTGTTTGGTACCAGTATGGATGCCTCTTATGTGCCAGTATGTGTTTGTACTGGTATTTGATTAAGTACCAGAGAAATTTTACCATAGCAACCTCTAGTTTCTGAAAATATTGAATGTATTGGTGGAGGTGGTACAGTCAAAGGAGCCATTATGGTACCGGTATGGATACCTGTACCATATGGTACAATCAAAGGACTTATGTTGTCATCATTTCATGTTGACCGTGATTAAACTCTAAATTAGCCCCTAAATTTAGCAATTTTACTTGAGAAAAGGTAAAAACTTTATTAGGATTCAGGGTTTAGTCTGGGATGGTAGGGGGACCAATTTCTAACTGAAGGTACATTGATTTCAGGTGGAGTCGTCGTGCTCTCTAGCTGAAGAAAAAATCGAACCGACAAAAGAAATGAAGGCTAGTTCAACTACGGGGATGGAGTTGCCGCAAGAGCTCCTGCAGGAACTCGAGTTGCCGATTTATGACAACTTCTTGGAGCTTGATATGTCTGAACCAAGGTTGTTGCTCTTCGAAGAGACATCTGGGGTTGATGTGGCAGCCTCTGATTGGTCGTGGGGTTTGGATTTAGGATCGGGACCGGAGACTTGGCAGGACAATGATTATTTTGAGGAGTTGCATGATTTGTTTCCTCTAAATTCTCTCCCTGCTGTGTTTTAGAAGAATGGAGAATTAATTAAGTGCTGTTTTGTTAATTAAAAAGTTATATTATTTTCTTGTTAGTAGAATGGAGAGTAATTTTTGTTGTTATTAGTTATAACATTTAGGAGACTAAAGTTATACATATCGGCTTTGTGTTTTATTGTAGTTTTAGTTTTAGTAGCAATTTTGCTGGATGTTTGTGTGGTGGTGAAATGTAATTTTTTTATTATTATTTTTTTAATTTTAAGTTATGAGCCCTTGCCTGTGTAATGTTTTATTGTGTGAAATTCCTTTCTATAATTCAGGTATTCATCTGTTCATGTTTAAAAGTATGGTGTATGGAGAATTAGGTTTTAGTTTAGTGTTCATGTTTAAAAGTATGGTGTATGGAGAATTAGGTTTTAGTTTAGTGTTCATGTTTTAAAGTATTTAAATTTGAGTGATTTAACTCTTATTTTTATTTAAAAAAATATATGGTGTAATGAAAGATGATAAATTTCAAGTTGAAATTAGGCTAACACAAATTGAACCTAATAATACGTGTTCATAATTTCATATTAAAAAAAATTAAAAACGTGTTGCATTTACTAAATTATATATTTAAACTATTCGTTATCTGTTTCAAGTATTTGTCGAGCTTAGTGCAAGAAAGATTAGAACACGGAAAACTCGGAATTGATTTAATTACCAGAAAACTCGGATTAGTGTTAAATGTAACCTTGGTGAGTGTGATGATTGACGACTAAACTTAAATTTGTTTTCAAAACCTTGTTTTGGGTTTTGTGAATTGCTTTGTTATTGTAACCCAAAAAATTTTTCTTTATTATACAGAGATTATATTGTTGGATGTCACAAGAGTTATGGTTGTTGTCTGTCATGTATGAGCCGTAGAAATTTTGTGCATGATAGCAATTAGTATGCTAATATTATACAAATTTTGTTCAAAAAGTATTAACAAAAACTAATTAAGATAATGTTGCATGAATATGAAAATGTTCACGTACCAAATTCTCTGATATATGAACATGCACTCAATAATTACATGCGGTATTAAACAATATACATAAGGAGACGCGAGTTCAAATCTCACAATAAATATTTGAAAAAAAAATATAAATATCAAAAATTAATGAAAACTCTTATATAAAAAAACAAAAAACAAAAAGAAAATAAAAGAAAAAGGATCTAAATTAGACACATTTAAATCAACATAATGCCATTTCAGAGAAAAGAAAACTGAGAAAAGAATGGAAGGAATGAACCTTTACTGTTGTAAAACCAACTTTTATTAATTGATTGATATGTGTCGTAGTACATAGTACGTACTGCATACCTTTCTTTTCTTTTCTTCACTTTTGCACGTATAAATTAGATAAATTAGATCAACATATTTGTTTTCTTTTCCATTTCTTTTATGATTCTTTCATTTTTTTTTTCTTTGTATACTTTTTGTTGAGAAAAATGTTGGAAAATGCAGTACATGTCATATCAAAATTCAGAAAGTACATTTTTTTTAAAAATGTTTCAGGAAAAAAACCAGTATACTGGGTCGAAAAGTACGCTATATCGGTTATCAAAAAGAAATAAAGCCAAATGGAAAGAATTAAAAATAGAGAGTTGATATACATATGTCATACCAAATTTATTATTCATATTAAATAAGTTATTATTTATATTAACGATTTTATTATGCAATTTATTTATACATTACTTTTGTTATTCAACTTAAATGAGTTATTATTTATATTAGTGGTATTTGAGTTGAGTGAGTAAAAATAATATTATCAAAAATAAGTTGCATAATAAAATAGTTAATATAAATTATAATTTATGTAATCTAAATAATAAAATCGGTATGAATTATGATATTTCTCAAATATTTTCCTTAAAAATATAATGACAAAAAATAATGGACAGACAAATAGCAATTTGGAATGTTCTCTTTTACGGCGGCAAATAACATTTCCTGTACAAACATGTCGGACAAAAGAAATGCAATTTTCTAAAAAGACGAGGGTCCAACTGAAAAAGACACTGATAAAATAAGAAAAAGCATCATCTAACGTTATCAGATCAAAGAAATCAGATAAAAAAAAAATGTGCCAGAGAGCAGAACAGTTCTTTGACTTCCCTTTTTGCTTCTTCAAAATTGAAAGGACAGTAAACACTTCTTTTTCATTTAAGAAAAAGAGATAAACTATGATGTTATAAAAGAAAAATTAACTAAAAATATTAAAGGAATAGATAAAGTCATGAAACAGCAAAGTTCAAATACATTGTTGTAATGATGCAATTTACAGCCTTTTATCTATTTTTTTTATTTATTTGTGCTTCATTTTGTGTTTCAACATGTATGAGAGAAAATGTAGGAGATGTAAGATTCCATTTCCATAAGAAAGGGATGATTAATTTTTTTTTTTTTTTGAGAAGTAAAAATATCAATATTCTCTCTTGTGCATTCATTATTTTTCTTATAATATTTATGGAGAATCACATTATCACGTGACACACACACCTAAACGAAATAATATGAAGTGCAATTTATGTGGTGCATTGGTGGTCCATTTAAGCCCATTGTAGCCCATTTAAGAGAGTATCTGTTTTAGTACCTAATATGTTGGGTCCACTTCCCCTTCACACACACACACACACACACACACACACACACACACACACAGGATTATTCAGATTTTGCTATGGGATATTTTATAAAGTGGTTGTGCGTATTAATGTGTAATGAGTCATTATTAGATATGTGATGGGTTTGAAATAAGTAAAAGAACTTTGGCAATTAATTAAGCATTCATGGTAAATATCAAAATTAAACCCGGAGATCTTTCTCATCTACTAGTTAATTAGAAAAAAAAAAGTAGTTGAATTTGTGTATAAAATTTCAAAACTTTATTATGTATTTCTTCCTTTAAAATTAATAATATCATATTTATCTTTCCAAATTATTATTCATATTTACTCATATAATTTGGTTGACAATGGATTTAGTCGTATGTATATTTACAAAGAATTTGATTAAACCTAATTTTATTTTTTATTGACAATAAGGTAAATGAGGAATTCAGATGTGTGGAATTAGTTTTAATGCAAAACATAATAGGTTGGGTATATATGAGATATTTAATAGTTTTGAAGGATAAATGTGATGTTATAAATTTTAAAAAGAAAAATATGTTATTTTGAAGTCTTGGAATGGTGCACACGAAACTTTGCTAAAAGAATCACATGTATAATTAAACTCGTAACATGGGGTTAAATCTTAAATGAATGATTTTTTTTAGAGCGATTCTGCTATGGATCAAAATTATTAGTTATTGATCAATTATAATCATTAATTTCAGTCTGATCTCTTCATCTATAATACAAATTATGATCAATAACAGAATTATTTTTATTAATTAAAAATCCAATGAACCATATATGCATAAAAAAAATTACATTTTAAAATGTTTGATCTATTTTTTTTATATCTACTTATCTATTTCTTCCTATGGCTCTCGTAAGTTTCAAAATCATTTTTTTCTCATTTCCCTTAAGACCAAAAAAGAAACAAAAATATACTTATTTTTCATTTACTTTATAATTTATATTTATTTATTTAAAAATCATTGTCAAAACTATATTTTAAAATTTGAAGCAACCCCTCCTCTCATACATCAATTACTCCCCAATAAATTCGAACAAATTAAATGTACAACTGCACCAGTCAAACCTATACAACGCAGTAAATGCACGGCAAAGAATAGGTCTCCATCACATCATATCATCAAAATAGGATTCGAAATCTCCACCAAAAATCTAGGTTCAATGTAAGATATACATAAAATTATACATCCTGTACCAGTAAAAGCGTTAATTTTGTAGTAGCGAGTCACAGGCTCACAGAATCAAACATCAACAAAGGTAGTGTGCACTGTGCATCACCATTTCCTATCAGCATCTGATTAAGTGTCTGGGATTATGATAATTGATCAATAAAGACACGTCAAATAGTCCAAGTATTTCCAAGCGAGCAGTGATAGGAGTAAACAGACAAATAGAAATATTTATTGGGCATTCATTGATTAAAAACAGTGGATTAAGAATCACATGCTTAATATAGTAGGTTTTATATTTTTAGGGACAGATACATATTTAAATTTTATAAGAGATATTTAAAAAAGAATAAATATCAAGATTAATGAAAACTTTTATATCAAAAAAAAATAGTAAATTAGTTTAACAATATTAGTATTGAAATTCAATATTTTAAATGTGAATTATACTGTATGTATGTTCATGAAACATAAAAAGAAATGATGTTATTTCATGCAGACTATGTTGTGAAATCTGGAGTGATCACTTTTCATTTTCTCAATATTTCTTAGAAAGTTAATTCATGATAAGTTATATGTTGAACAAGTAAAAAATGTGACTTTCATAATTCTAAATTTATAATAATACGAAATATAAATCTTTTTATCATTAAATATAAATATATTTTTAACAAAAATATCAATACATATAGAGTGCAGATAAATCGGACAATTATCAATTCTTTTTTTTAAATATCCAACAATATGGGATGTGTTATAATTGAACAGTAGAATTTAATTCGAGATCTTTTTTTGAAATGGAGGACAAAATGTAAAAATTTTCCGTCTATATATATCAAATTTAAAGAAAGTCAATCGACAATTAATTTGTTAGCTATATATCAAATCGATCGATTTGAACATAAACGGATCAAACTTAATAATCATTTGATTCATATATACATGATCAAACAACTCTCAAATTACATTATCATTAAATCCATTACCTAAACCATTTAGATGATAATTAGCACGTTAATTTGTATATAGTTTTAACTTGTATTTAAACAAACTCCGACATCATCAGTTGGTTTTTGTGGAATGATTCTAATTGACAAGTGCATGCAAATTCTGGATCAGACAAAAAGACACTAATTAATTACTAATAATTAAAGTTTACGGATTTTTTTGACCTCCTGTTTGAGTAGTTGGGAAGATGATTGTTGGAGTAATAAATGTATACGTAGTAAGCAAGTTTTCAGGAAGAAAAAACAAAGAAGGAAAGAAAGAAGAGGCTTATTGTTGGTACTATTATTGATTGATGTTGATTTTATTAGTTATATTAAATTAGTTATTATTTATGTTAATGATTTTGTTATGAATTTATTTTATATAATATTTTTATTATTCAATTTAAGTGAGTTATTATTCAGATTAATGGTATTTGAGTTCAATAATGAAATACTATACAAAATAAATTGTTTAGTAAAATCGTCAATATGAATAATAATTCATTTTATATAAATAATAAAATTGGTATTGGTATCATGAAGGTATTAATTTTAGTATCTCTTAAGCATTTCCCTTTCAATTAATACTATAGGATCAATGCTTGTTTTATAAAGTAGTAAAGTGGACTTCTTATACCAGAAGGTTCCACTTCCAACTAAAGCGTAGGAGTTACAAAATTAATTAATTAATTAATGAAGTATATTATATAGATAGTTAACAAGCTTTTGACAATGAATAAAAAAATTTATTAAAATAAAATATGAAAATTTTACATTTGTTAAAATTAAGCTAAGTGTCTATATATGTGGCTTCATTATATAACGATAAACACCCGGAGTTTTGACTTAAATTTCAGTCCAATTTCTTTGTTCCAACAATTTGTCATGTTGAATAGGCCACTTGTTTTCTTTTTTTTTTCTAGAATGTCTATTTTGGCGGCGTCAAGTTATCCCCACAAAATACTGAGTCAATATTTTGCATACATGTCATCATCGCATTAATATGGGATTAATTTGTGTCCCTTAATACTCTTAATTATTAATAGATAATTACTGTCCCCATGCATGTTATCTTCCGAAATTAAAGAGAAGAAATTGGATCAACAACAAAGATTGATGAAAGGTTGCAACACGCCTTTTATTGTGATTTCATTTTTGTTAGATGTTACAGAGTATTTAAAGACGTCGAAGTACTGTAATCCCATTTTTTTTTAAGAAAAAACTAAAATTTATCGATTGAATAGCTTTTATACACTATACGTTAGGTTCATGTAGTAGTACCATCTCGACTTTTTTTTTCATTATTTATCAAGAGAAAAAATAAATTAATGGATTATATTTTAAGAATTTTTGGTTTTTTTAATAGATTTTAAAAAGAGATTAAAAATATAAAATATTTCATATATATATATATGCAATTGAGATGACTTGACATTGGATCCATCCATATTTTTATTTTATTTTTCCCTTCTTCTTAATTTGACGAGAATATGGACCAAGTCTTTCAACGCATTAATTAGTTATACTTCTCGTAATTTCCAGCGTTCCTACTGCACGTCCCAAAATATACGTAATATATACACGTCATGATATATTAATTCCTCCATATATAGCACCATATCATCTCTCCCCCACTACATAGCCTCTCTTGTCTCTTTGAAATCACACACACATATAAAAAAAACAATGAAGTGGGTTGTTAGGTCGGATGAATTATTGGTGATATTCGGACCAATAGCAGTTTATTGGATATACTCAGGGATTTATGAATGGTTCGGTTGCATGCACAATATTTATAGATTGCACACAAAAAAGGAAGAAGATACCAAGAATTTAGTCTCAAAAAGAGATGTAATTATAGGTGTTCTCTTTCAGCAGGCTATTCAAGCAGGTTTAACTTTCCTGTTTATTCAGGTGCGTAATTAATTATTACTTTTGTTTGATTATTGTCTTAGTTTAATTATTGCATGTTTATGGCTGAAATATTCTTAGTTTTTTTTGGTTTGGATGTAGCTAGGCAAAATATATGTTTTTTTTTTTTTGCTTTTTTGTTTGTTTGAAGTTGAAACACATGTTTGGTTTCACTAACATAAAGTTGTTCCTTATCATCTTCATGGTTTCTCTTTCTTCAATTATTATAAGAAAAAAATATCTGACACATGAGTTTTGAGTTTAGAACCTTTTGCACTAATTTTGATCATTGGGCTGTTTAATTTTTTCAGCTTTTTCATCACTTAATTAGTTCCAAAAACTAATTATATGTTTTTAATTTATGAGATATGAGATACCTAATATTTTACAAAATTGGTCTTTCCGATGAGATAGATATAAGAAAAATATATAACAAAATCCATAAACAGAAGGTAACATCTTAATATTAATTCTGTTATTCCATGTTAATTTGCAATGCATAACTCTATTATCTTTTTGTATGCTTGTGTTGAACAGATAAATGACAACAGTAGCAGCACCAACGATGTCCCGGACCCCGCATTCCACATCCACGTAGCCAGGTTCTTAGTCGCCATGTTCATCTTCGACACATGGCAATACTTTGTGCACCGCTACATGCACCTCAATCGGTATCTCTACCGCCACGTGCACTCCTGGCACCACCGAGTTGTAGCCCCTTACGCCTTCGCCGCTCAATACAACCACCCGATTGACGGCATTGTGACCGAGACCCTCGCAGGTGCGGTTGCTTTCTTCATGTCGGGGATGACACCGGGGACCTCTGTCATATTCTTCGTGTTCGCCACAATCAAAGGGATAGACGATCACTGTGGGTTCATGCTTCCTTGGAACCCCTTCCATGTACTTTTCGGCAACAACACGGCTTACCATGATATCCACCATCAAGTAAAGGGTCACAAGTACAATTTTTCTCAGCCATTTTTTGTACATTGGGATAAGATACTTGGAACATACAAACCATTCACGGTTGTGAGAAGAGAAGATGGTGGTGGCCTTGAAGCACGGATAGAAAAAAAGTTAACATGATCTATAAATAATTAAAGGGGGAATCACTTGATAATGATTATTTTGACAATCTTAACAATGAGATTTTAAATAAATTCGAAAAAGTTTTAAAAATAGAAAAAAAAATTATATATATATATATATATGTTTTAACTTATAGATTAATTGTATTTCAAATTTCATGCAATTTGAGTGTCATTTGAAAATCCATCAAAAATCGTTGTAAATTGTATAAATTTTAATAGTTTTTTATGTGCTACTAAATAAAGTTGAAATTATATGAAATGTGAAATATAATTAATATATAAGTTTAAAAATATATCTATAAAAAAATTAATTTTTTTTAATTTATTGGAAATTTTATCCTCGAGATTGTCAAAAATAGTCATTATGAAGTGATCCCACGATCCCCATAATTATATATAGACGGTTAGAGTTTGTTCATCTATACTATATATGATCGGTTTTTGATGAGATATGTACAAAGAGGAATTGAAGGTTTTATTTGCATTTAGTAATATACCAATACGTAATAGTTCCATACGATCCATAGACCTATGCGCTTGTTGGAGTTTTGTAAGTGGAAAAAAATAAAATAAAATAAAATATCAGGTACATTTTGCTGTAAAAGTGTTTGTGTGGTTGTTATTAACATATAAATTTTGTATTTCGTTTGCTGAGTATTGCTATCTTTATGTTTAAAATAGAAAAAAAAAAATAAAGTATCTAATGTGTTTTTCTAAATAAAGATGAAGATCGAATTTGTTTAACTTTAATATATATTTTCATGATTTTTTTTAGATTTATGAACCTACTATTTCTTACAAGGAAAATATAATTTTTATCAGCAAATCAACAACTGATAATTTAGATATTTAGATTTTGTTGGCATAAATAAAATATATCCTGAATATTCCAAGAATATAGTAGCTCCCCAATACGTATTCTTTTTGTCTTTTTTTCTTATTGATGCAAAAGGACTATCTCATGAAATTGTGGCATGCAAAATGAGACCAAACGAAGTGATTGGTCTAGTAATGTCTATTCAGCTTTGCATTTCTTCACTTTCAATTAATTTGTCTCTTCTCTTTACTCTTTCCACTATAAAAAAAAAAATTTAATATGATACCAGTGTCAATGGAAGAATCTTAAAAGTTGACAACGATTATTTGAATAATCGTTATTAAAGGTAGGACTTTCAGCATCGGTTATTAACAAAAAATCGGTGCTTAAAGTTACTTTTCGCACCGGTTATTAATAAATAATCGGTGCCAAAGGTTCACTTTTCGCACCGATTATTAATAAATAACCGTTGCCAAAGGTTCATTTTTCGCACCAATTATTAACAAATAACCATTGTCAAAGGTTCACTTTACGCACCGATTATTAACAAACAACCGTTGTCAAAGGATGTACTTTTCGCAATAGTTATTTGTTAATAACCGGTACTGAAAGTCCTTTTTTTTTAAAAAAAAAATAGCTTATAGCCACGGTAGGGTATTTATATATGTAAATAAATCAATTTCTATATGGATTAATTAGTATCCTTTACTAAAATATTTATTTTAAAATTTAATAATTTTAACAATTTCTGCATGTCTCATAAAACGAAGTGAAAATTATAAATAAAAATAATAATTTCAAATGACATATAAAACAATCTCAGAAATTTCAGAAAATTGTTAACAAAATATCGAGGTTCAAACAAGCACAACTTTTGACTGGAGAGTCCGCAGAAAACATTTAATATCTTTTCAGAAAGCCCGTAAAATGATCTACAATTGTTGTTGGGTATAACCCACAACTGCCCTTTTTGGGCCCAAAAAATATCGTCTGAGCCCTCTAAACTTAGATTTTAATTTTCTGAAATTTCAGGGATTTTTTTTATATGTCATTTGAAATTTTTTTTATTTCTGATTTTCACTGTCCTTTATGAGGCATGCAGAAATTATTAAAATATAAAAATAAAATTTTCAAATATTTTCAACTCCTAACTCTTTATCTGAACTAATTTATAACCATAATTAGAGTACTAACCTTCAGAGAGAGAGAGAGGGAAGCCAGGAGAGAGAGGCAGGGAAAGAGCTGAAAACAGCAACTCGGCTGGGAAGCTGGGCGTGGCAAAGAAGGGTTGTGCAACAGAGAAAAGCTGTGCTCAGCAACTCAGCTAAGAAATAGAGAGAAGAGTATAGTCGGGAGAGAGAGAAAAGAGTTTACAACTTAGAGGGCCCAGAGGGAGAGAAGGGATTTAAGGGGCAACCGTCAAAATTTTGAAATCAGGCACATTCAGCACTGGCGGGAGATTTCCCTCCAGAACATTCAACATCGGTTACTTAAAAAAACCGTTTCGGAAAGTTAGAGAAAAATTAAAAAAAATAAAGATTCAACAACTACTAAAGAACTGATTCTGAAAGTTGAACATTCCACACCAGCTTTTTTGTAATAACCGTTGTCGAAAGTCAGACAAAAATTAAAAAAAAATAAAAATTCAGCAAAGGTTATTAGTAAATAACTGTTTCTAAAAGTTGAACATTCAACACCGGTTTTCTTGTAATAACCATTGCTAAAAGTCAAACAAAAATTAAAAAAAAAATTAAAGATTCAGCAACGATTATTAGTAAATAACTGTTTCTGAAAGTTGAATATTCAGCACCGGTTTTTTATAGAGACTGGTGTTGAAAGTCTTTCGATTTTTTTTTTCATTTTTGGGCAGCAATTTAGCAACGGTTGTTTCCTAACAACCGTTGCTAAATGTTTTAGAAAAATTTCTAAATTACCACTAGACATTTTTATTGACGATTTTGTTAAATAATCATTACTAAAAATGTTTATAAAAGTTGTTTTTGTAGCAGTGTTTTCTCCTTTTTTTTTTATAAGTATCTCTCTCTTTTTTTTCTTCCGATAGAATGGCATGTTATGTATATGCTGCCTCTAAAATATGGGCAGGAGTAATGCTTGACATCTCTCAATGTTACTTGGTCCAAATATAATTTTACTATCATCATGGTATTTATTTATTTATTTAACTAGCTTACATTTGGAGAAAAATATTTATAATATTTTGATATTCAATAACATGGGGAATATACCGTTAACTATATATTAATATGTAACTTGTACACTATTTTAAGAGAGAGACAAAATTATACATTAGCTCAAGCATTCAATTAGAGATTTGTTATTTTCAAAAGCAACAACAACATGCTAGCTACATATTTCTTTCTCAAGTCCCTGTGTAACTAATAAATAAAAATAACAAAATAAAAAATAGAAATATAACCAATCCTACAATGAAAAGAGAAATTAACTGTTGCTGTCATATTTAGAATTTCAACTGAAAGGTAGATAGCCATAGGTTCTCTATCTTGTTTCTATAAAAACACAATTTGGGTCCACAAAGAGGCATTATTGTACTAGCATTGATATCAATCCAGATGGAAATCTAAAAAGAATCAATGGTACATTGCACGACTTTTCATCTTCTTGACTAAAAAAAAAGATAACAAATTTGATGTGATTTGCAATAGTCTTCTTAGACAGGTCTCGATTTTCTAGCGTTTGTTATTGCCCTTTCATTTAATAAACATTAACTTTCAAAGGAGAAAATTATCACAATATATAGAGCTTTCAAGCTCAAATCTTTGATGTGTCTTGGCTAATTGATTGAAAATATCACGTCTAATAAGTCATTTGAAAGTTTGATGAAGATGTATTTAAGATTATATAGTCTCTAACTCTCCATCGTCTTTTGTTTTCTCTGTCTCCATACCCTGTCATTGCCTCTCTCTCTCTCTCTCTCTAAGGTACTTTCTCTATGGATCAAACTTGTTAGCTCATGACCACACGACCATTATTAATATTTGATTTTTCGCACTACACACTGTCCCTTTCAATTTTTAAAAATCTGAGTAAAGATTAAAAAATATAATTTTTGTGGGGGTTATGGCTGTCAGGCTGTCCGATTTCATATTACTCAGATGGTTATTTTGTTCGATAACAATTTTTTTTCTTATTTTACTATTAGAATTAGTACTAAAAATTAAAAAATATATATTTTATTGTTTGTGATTGTAGTTTTGGGTTATCGATTTATATCTGAGTTTAGCTTGTAAAATTCAAGGTTTATTATCATGGCTATTGAGACTTTAGATTTTGAATGTAATTAGTTAGTTAAACCTCATCATTACGTTGTGCTTAAAACAAACGCACCTAAGTCGATCCACTGACATTATTTTGGACAAATTGATCTGTACATTACATTTATTTTTTAAAAACTGAAGGTCTGAAAAAAAAAAAGCAAGTCCAGCTATCCAAATCAGGAATTACCTAGAATCAAGGTTTCAAACAGCCAGTTGATTGCAATTAATTTTTATTTCACAAACGCAGCGGAAGACTAACAAATTAAGTCCTAATCAACAAATTTACAATGAGAAATATTTACCAGGTTCAATTATCAAACTGCTAATTAGCTAATTCCCTTTTTCTCTTGTGCAGAAATATCAGTAACAATAGAAGCTGATAATTAATCCCATGGACAATCAGCACTAGCCATTCCTGTGATGAATCCTATTATAAAGCTTTGTTCGAAGAAAGGTTTGAAAAATGTTGAAAAATGTGTTCTGAGGGAGTTTAGTATTTGGTGAAAATCTTGACAAGAATGCATTTTATAATTTTGTAACCCATGTAATTCTTTTTTTTTCTTTTGTTATTTTTGTAAAGAATGTATTTTGTTTTATTAATGTTTTGCAATATGCTGTACTGTACAATAAGTCACCTGACAAACACATAATACCTCATTTAAAGACTAATGAATAATTTTCACAGACCAAAATTATTTCTCATGTACTTCTTTTTATTTGATTAAATGAGAATATAGCAGATTTTTCGCCTACTACAAAAAAAAAAAAAGAATCCCGAATAAAATCCAACCAAATCTCGATCATATAGTCATTCCTCTCTTAAACAATTTTGCATGCACTTCAAATAAGGGGAAGTACCAAGTATAAACTTAAACATGCATCTGAAGGAACTGGTTCATTAATAAAATAACTTAAAAAAGTAAAAGAATAAATTCTGAACTTAAAAAATAAAAATGATAAATACATCTCCATCCAGAAAATAACGACAAAAACCTCATAACAAGTAATCAAAATAGGATGACTATTACAAAATAAATACACAAAAGATGCATTGTTCTCTTAACAGAAACAGGGTGCAAAGGCAAAGACATTTGATTTCAACTCTATAAAACTAATCAACCATTTATGGAGGTTGAACTATTATATTTAACGATTCATTTAATATTAGTTCCTGAAAAATAAGTTCAGACACTGACTTAGGCTTCTCTCTATTTAAATCCGCCCATGAGAACTACACAACAATAAGCAAGCACAAATATTAGAGGTACCAAAACAACTTCAAGATGTTCATTGAATCTCACTACGTACGACATTATCAAGCTTACCAATGTCAAGGCTATATATCTGACATCTCTTAGTTATTTCATAATAACTTCAAATATGCAAGATTTCACTTTAGGCGACCCATAGTCCTAGATGTTCCTTCGGACAGGTTTGCATTTGATTATGTCTTTTCTTTTTTCACTACCAGTACTTGGTTATTTGTCTCATTTTTTACAAGTACTTGGGAAACATTTATAGAATTGACGACATTTAATGCTGCTTGACCGAACGTTCCTAACAGAAACGAACAAGACCTAGAATGTTGATGTTGCATTGCTAATTTTCTTTTTTTTTTTTTTTTGCTTGTTCATGTTAGAATAAAAACTCCACTGAAATCAACAAGAGTAAAGATTTAGTTCATTCTCATTTCATACCTATGCATAAAAAGTCATAATTAGCATGGAAGTATCCACTGTGCAGCTAGTCAAAACTTCAAAAGACCCAGTTGTATCTGCACTTCACGCCATTGATTCCCCCCTTCCTCGCTATTCATATCACCAAACCACTGAAAAGATGCACATTAGATATCATTTCAATCAGCAAAAGAAACTTGCTATATTCCTTTATATAAAAGAAATATTTAATGATTGTACATTCACATACAACTTTATGAGGCATACCTGAAGGTACGAGATGCTGTTAACTTGGCACCACCCCCTCAATAGAGGGCAGTCTCTGATTACAACATGTCCGAGTTCAGCATAGAGTCTTTCAACTGGTGAGAAACATATGTTCTTACATTGTATTACCATCAATGTCTCTAGCTTAGTCAAGTACTGCAATCCCTCAACTGTGCTCAGCTCAGTGCAGTTCCAAATCTGAAGTTCTTCCAATGTGCTTGAGTTTTGCAATGAGGGTATTGAACAGAGCTTTTGGCATTCCATCACTAGCAGGTTCTCAAGTGTTGCAGGAAGGCATTCACCCAGTAAATTGCGGAGTTCTGAGCAATAGGATATAGCCAAGTTCTTTAGGGAGCAAAGATGGTTGAACCCAGATACAGATACTACCTTACCACAGTTATTCAACTCCAAACTTACTATCCTAGGAAGGTCTATGTTGGGAAGATAGTTCCGGATAACAGTGCAGAAATAATATGAGACCAGTTGATCATTATCTTGAGGCTGTTCACCAAAATGTGGTTTTGTGCACAAGTATATAGGGGACAGGTCCTGATAGAGTTCACAAGCTGATGGGACCTTTCCATCTGATATGATAATCTCCTTGAGTGATACTTTCTGATGCACAAAAGAGAGAGAAATTACTACATGTCATGAAGTATCAAATTAAAGAGATGCTCACAATAAGATAATTTCAGCAATAGAACAAAAGGAAGATTTTGTTGTACCTGGAAGTAGTTTACTTGGCATTTTTGACACCAGTTACTCAATTTGGGGCAATCGATAATCCTCAGCTTCTGTGGCACACAGCCAAGCATTGCAAAACTTTTAAATTCCAGAAAAGGGCAGGATGCCAATTGCATGTCTGTTATGGAATTAATATGTTCTAGCCCATAAACAGAATGAAGATATCTGCAGCGAGTAATGTGAATGTATTGAAGCTCGGAATGGATAGGCAGACTGATTTCAATTAAAGCACAGTCAGTTATCTCCAATTGCTTTAGTTTGTTTAAGCACCTCAGTTCAAACTTTGGAAAAAGATTTGGGCAATCACGAACAACAAGAGTATGCAGTTCCAAAGGATGTTTCTCATTTATATACTCAAATAGACGAAGCTGTTCTACACTCTGGCATTCGATTATAAACAAAAACTGTAGAGATGGAATTCTTGGTACTTCCAGTAGTTTTGGACAAATTTCAACTGAGAGCTTTTTAAGGCATGGGAAGGCTCCGTTAACAACATGAAATCCCTTCCACTTTTTCATGTATCTGAGTTCAAGAGTTTCAAGTGAAGGGAATATGATTTCTCCCGAGTATCTTCTACTATAGTCATTCTCTCCTATGAATGCTACACTCAATCCTGTGGCACGCAAATATTTAAGGGAAGGCAGTTCACCCAAGCAAGAGAGATTATTTTCCTCAAGGTTGCAGTCCCAAAGAACTACTTCAGTTAGCTTAGATAGCGCCACAGGATCACCAACCCATTTAGGAAATCTAAGCCCATTATATCCATGTATGGTAATACTCTTGATGTTTTTATGAGGCTGGAGGCTCCCAAGCACAGCTTCCTCTATCTCTTCACTGTCCATTGCATCACCTGAGCAACTTGGACCAACCTTCAAGTAAAGTCCTTCCTCTTCTCCATTTTTTCTATCGAGGGCATCCTCGATTCTATCATCAACACGCCATCTTAACTTTAATTTGTGCAAATGATTTTTGGAGATCAAATGGGCTTGTCTGGAACATTCCACATCAACAATGTTTTGAAGTCCTGAGATACAAAAAGTTCCTCGTAGATTGATCAAATCCTTCACTTCTGCCAGCCCTTTATGGTTATCATCTCTATCAACAATGAGTTTCGCACCCAGGTGTTGTAGATTAGTTAATTTTTCAACGCCAGGTACCATGCAGGTAATGTTAGAATGAGAAATTTCTAAACAGCGTAAGCTGGTAAGCTGTTCTATACCGCTTGGCAACTCACTGAGTTTGCAGCAGCATTTTACATCCAATATCTGCAAGTGAGGAAGCCAACAGATTGACTCCGGTAATTTGTTCATTTCTTCACTATAAAGCCTTATGTACCGAAGGTTGATTAGGTTCCCAATCCCACTAGGCAATTCCAAAAGGAAAGGAGAATGTTGGAGATCCAATGTCTGAAGGTTGTAAAGGACACATAGTGATTCAGGCAATCTTCGCAATTTACGCCCAATGACACCCAGGTAGCGCAAGTGCTTCAAACTATCAATTGAATCCGGTAGTTCAGTCCCATACACCTCCACTTCAAGCACACGTAGACAAGCCATCGTTGAAATTATAGAACAACTCGCATAGTAGACATCCAAGCTATAGTTGACCAATGTTCTTAAAGCTGTATGGTTGTTTAGTGTGGGGAAGCCTGGTAAGACGGTGTCATTCTTTGCATATAAGTGCTGAACTCCATATGAGATGCCAGAGCATATTCTCTTCGAGAGGGACATTGCAAGCTCATGGATCATTACATGCATCTTGTACATGACCTCTCCATACTTGTTAAACGGCAGTAACAATGACCTGCCATATAATTCCTCAAAGTACTTGATGCCAATATCTTCCAACCTTTTGTTTGATTGTGCGTGGATGTAACCTTGTGCCATCCACATCCTAATTATCAGGTCTCTCCGGAATTCATGATCTTTGGGAAACATTGAGAAATAAAGGAAGCATGGCCTCAGGTGGGATGGCATTCTGTAATAACTCAATTTCAATGCAGACAAAATTTCTTCCCTTCCTGCATCCAGTTCCCAAGTATAACATTCCAATACCTCCCTCCAGGTATCTATGTCCCTATCATATCGGAGGATGCCTCCCAGCACCTTAATGGCCAATGGTAAGCCATCACATTTCCTGACAATTTGGTTGCCAATTTCAACCAAATCTGAATACTCAACTACATCCTGGGTACCAAATGCACAATTCCTGAAGAGGATCAAAGATTTCTCATCAGGTAAGGAACCCAGCCGATACGAAAGCACACTTGCTTGCATGATCTCAGCAACAGAAGTGTCACGAGTTGTTATCAAAATTCTTACAAATTGTGCACTCCAAAGGGCAATCCGAAAGTGTTCCCAAAGCTCTCTGTTTTTATTCCATACATCATCCAGCACAAGCAAGAGTTTTCTCTTGGCTACCTTCTCCATGAGAGCCTCTTGGAGAATGTTTGGTTGAGCAATATGACATGGCTCTCGGGTGACTGATTCAATGACTTCTTTGGTAAGGCGGATGACATCAAAGTCATCTGAAACAGATATCCAAGCTGTTTGATCAAAGAACTGACGTACTCGTACATCATGATAGATAAATTGAGCAAGAGTTGTCTTGCCCACTCCACCCATTCCAACAATTGGAATCACAGAAAAAGAGGAACTCCCAGTGGTTAGAAGGTGTATCAACTTCTCTCTGTCTTCCTCCCTCCCAATGACACCTATCTCTTCTACATGAGAGGTACTTGGTGGCCTCTTACGGAAACCATAATATCGCCGTTCACCATCTTCCTCCCTTAAACTAAAGTTTTGACGGCCTTCACAGATCTCTTGAAATTTATTTTTAATCTCTTTTATTCGGGCCGCAATTTCATTCAAAACAGAGACATGTGCAGTTGCATAAGGAGCCCAAAATGAAGAAAACGCAACATATGCAAGAGGCATCTCCTTCGATTTCCTCTTACTGCCTGTAAGATGCAAGCATGAAACAAAACCCCAGAAAGAAAACAAAAGAAAAAAAGAATAGAAGAATTTCTTGACAAAAAAGTTGCTTGAAGGAGACAATATGAATATACAAATAAAAATAAGAACAACAAAATTCCTGAAAGGACAACAACCTGGACTAGCTAAAACTAAGAGAAGTATATGCAAAAAATACAAAGGGTAACTGGTGGAATTAAAGGTGCGAAAAAACATATATATCCCCATTTTTTCTTATTTCTAACAAAAATTAAAGTGGAGTTAATCCGGAATACTGCTAAATTAATTGTTCAATGGACTCCAATCTAAGACCAAATTGTTGTATATCCCTCATCAAAAGGTGTTAACTTGGCATAGCATTTGCTTAATTTTGCTCCTTGGTCTAGCACAAAGAAAAGTCAAAGGGGACAATATATCGGGAAAAAGAAAGGAAATAACTTTCTCTCAAGTCCATCTCTGATTCAGATTGACCTCCTTCTAGGGGATTTTTTTACACCCCGTGTTTTGCAACCGTTATCTACATACCATTAATATTTATATTAAATAAATAATTTATTTATATTTGTATTTATAAATATTTATAATTAAGATAGGAAATGTTTATCATTTTTCCATTCTACAATGATATGAAAAATTTTAAGTTAAAAACTTCGTTGTATAAATAAAAATAAAGTCTATAAAATTTTAATTCTAGTAATATAAAATATAAATACTTTTGTCATTAAATATAAATATTTTTTAAAAAAATATAAATATATCTGAGTGCAGATAAGACACATATGTGTGATTAAGAGATGTAGTTATCACTCCTCTTTTTACAAAACTTTCCGATTTTGTGCAACAAAAGCTGAGTGACATCTCATTTTCTTCATCTCTACTTCAAGCTGAAGTCCCTAGAAGGAGGGCTTTTCTAAAACATTGCCTAAATTTCTGTCAATTGATTTGAATCCAAAATTGGCCCCACATAATAGCAACATAAAACAAGGTGCAAATTGTTCTTGTGTCTCCAACTTTGCCTTTTTCTAAACAAATTTCTCTGAAATTTCAACAACAGATCTAATCTAAGTGACCATACTTGTTACAAAACAATATCAAGCCTACACAAAAAAAATAAGAAATAAAAATAAAGATAGAAATGCAGACTTTGATAAAGGAGTTCAGAAAAACTATTTCGATTGGCCGATCTAGCTAAACTTGAATTTGTGGTCGTGACATAAATTTTTATGCCTGTACAAGTTCAAACAAATCGCACATTCCACTATCTCAAGAAAAAAAGTATCTTACAGATTCAAACAAATCACATCTTACATCAAGTAATAGTAAGTCGCAATCAAGTAATACTAAACAAAACTTTTGTACATACCGTTACTAGAAGAAGCCTCAGAGTCAGCGACGCCATTGCTCCCTTCTATATCTGCTCTCAGCAACTCATACTGGTACTCGTCTAACACATCCTCCGCCTCGTGAGCTACAGATCTGAGATCAGAGAGCCAGAGCTCCACCGATTGGTCACGGATCTCCCTCTCCTCTGCATCGTGAAGCACAGTGTGTATCCGCCTGAGAGTGCGATGCAACTGATTTAAATCGTCCAAGATAGCTTGAGTTTGACTTTGCGCGGATGATGATGATTCGGGTGCGACAGATTTTTGCAGAGTCTCCACCAGATTCCCCGTCAGTCGCCGGACGGAGGATACAAGCGCTTGTGCCATTACTGTGCCCGATCTTTCTCCTTTTTGCTTCGGGTGATTCTCACTGTGTTCAGTCAATCAGTGATTGCAAACTCTCTCATGAACGCTGTACAGCCGAGATTTTTTCATGGGAGCGCAATTTTCAGATGATGTGAGGTCTAGAGGGGCGATATCCGGCCCCTCCTAGAGTACTCAGTCTAACTGATTTGAACCGTTAGATGTTATTCATGATAGAACAGAATTCGTGTCGAATGGTTCAAATTTTACCTATCACACATGTATTACTACAAAGCATGGTTTGTTGTGACTGGATTGGGTTGGTATTACTTTTTTATTTTTTTATGTCAAGGAGTCGGATGGGTCGATATTTTTTTCTTTTTTGATAAAATTACTCTCCGCTTAATCTCCATTCCACTAATAAATCTGACTTTACTGAAGGTGGTCTTTGCCATTTATGCTTCTTCAATAATTATGGCTTCTCCATTTTAATCACATGAGCGCTCTCCAGTTACACGGAATGAAGATTTTGGTATATAAAAATTGAAGATCAAATTTTTATATTTCAAATCACTTTGCAAAATAAGAAGATTAGTGATGATACAGAAAAATACTCTAAACGTTTCAAGTGAATACACTGTCGTCTGTATGTAGCATCAAATTTATCTATTTATTTTTAACTTAGTGAGGACAAAATAAAAGGGGTAGGGATTCATTGATAATTATTGTTTTGACAATTTGGACAACTATTTTTTAAATAATTTTAAAAAAAATTTTATAAACATATTTTTTAACTTATGGATCAATTATATTTCAAATTTCATACAATTTAAATATTATTTGATATTTCATCAAAAACCATCAAAATTATATAACATTTACCATAGTTCATATTTAACGGTCTTAGATGAAATATCAGATAATTTTTAAATTACTTGAAATTTGAAACACAATCAATCTATAAGTTAAAAAATATCTTTGTCAATTTTTTTATATTTTTGAGGATTTCTAAAAATTATTTCAAAAGTAGTTGTCAAGATAGTAGTTATCAAAGGATCTCCTCCCAAAAAAAAATAAAGAAGAGGAAAAATAAAAATAAAAAAGAAATTAAAATTAAAGAGGGAAAATAACAAATTATCGCAAAGCATATATCAAAATTGCTATGTTTTATTACAATAATGTTATATTAAAATACTGAAACATCCAAAGCGTTAAATCACATGATGAGGAGATGATCAAAGCATTAAAATGTATATTAATATTCTTCAACATATCCAAAGCGTTAAAATGTATTTATTCTTCAAAATATTTATTATTTAATTATTAATATTTCAGATCAGCAATATATATATTTATACATAGTAAATCTTAACACTTTCAACAATTATATTTTTATAAACTTTTCAGCGTCTTCATTCTTCGAAATACTTATTATCTAACTATTAATATTTTGAACTAATAATATATACACTTACATATAATAAGTCTTCCTACTTTCAACGATCATATTCTTATAAATTTTTTAGCACCCTCATTCTTGGAATATTTATTATCTAACTATTAGTATTTTGAACCAACGATATATACACTTTACATATAATAAATCTTGATACTTTTAACGATCATATTATTATAAATTCTTTAGCGCTCTCTCAAGTAGCGACTTACTAATCTAACTATTAATATTTTCTATAAATAATATATACATGTATTATAAAAAAATTTAATACTATCAATGAAAATTCATATATCTTAAAAGTAATATTCATAGATTGAGTAGTATTAATATCTGAAAGCCCAACATTTAATACTTTCAATTTACAAGTCTTAATACTAAAAAATATTAATATTTCTTTTTTTAAAAAACATAAAGAAAACGAATAGTATTAATAGTAGGCAGAAACTATTAATATTTGCAATTTCAGTATACAAAATCTTTATAATAATAACATATAAGTATTAATACTTACACGCACTAGCAATTTCAGTATACCAAAATCTTTATAATAATAACATTCAGCATCGATTACTATATAAAATAGTTGCTGAATATCCCGCTGGCGGGAGATTTCCCTCCATGAGGCGTAAAAAAAAAAAGAATTTAGCAACGGTTATTTGTAAAAAATCATTGCTGGAAGATAGACATTTGGCACCGATTTTTTTTAAAAATCGATGCTGAAGGTTATTTTTTTCTGGGTAAGCATTTAGACCGGTTGTTTTCTAAAAACCGGTACTAAAGGTTTCACAATAATTTTCAAATTACCACCAGACACTTTCATTAACGGTTGTCTTAAGTAACCGTTACTAAAATGACGTTTACGAAAGTTATTTTTCTAGTAGTATGGGGAAAGTAATCTCAATCCTCTAAGCTATAAGTTAAAATATTAATATAATTAATTGATAAATAATAACACATAAATAAATTTAACTTGCCTGATTATTGAATACGCTTGAGAAGTCAGGGAAGTGTCTCACGCGCCACTATATCTAGCTAACAATTTGAGACTCTTAACTATTTCTAACGTTCTTAATTACTTGATTATAAGATTGTAGAGCTAACAAATTGTAGAATTACTCGTTACTAATTTGACATATCTCTGAAGAGCCTTGAAATGGAAAAAAGGCCATGGTTTTTTTTATAGTTTTTCAAAAAATGTGATCCCTTTCTTCCCATCAGCAAAGGTGAGATGCTATTTATACATGAAGCCCAAATTACTTATTCTCACTTTCTTTAGCTCTTATCGAAATAGCAGGAGATGGTATGCAAAAGGCCCTCAAAACCATGCACCATCTAGGTGCCAATTACAGGAGAATCCACATCATTATTTAACTCATGAGAAGATGACACATATATTACAAGATTTAAATATTGACCTTTTAATTATAATTTTAAATGGCAATTCTGGAATCACACGTATTTTAGCTTTTGATATTTAGTTGTTAGTCCCTCATACATTTATAAATTATTATATCTAGTAAGTCCTTCTAAATTTTATTATTTATATTGTAGTCCTTTATATATTTTGATATATTGCATGCAAGTGTTTTCATCGATTTTGTTATTTTATAAATTTATCTTATTATTCTAAAGGTAGCTGATATACAAATACCGTCATCGATACCGATTTTATTATTCAGATTAAATGATTTATTATTCATGTTTATATATTTATTATATAACTAATTTTGTATAATATTTTTATTATACAACTTAAGTAAATTACTATTCAAATTACTAGTATTTGAGTTGAATAATAAAATACTATATAAAATAAGTTGCATAATAAAATCGTTAACATGAATAATAACTTATTTTACGTAAATAATAAAGTCCATATTGATGATAACATCAAATCAATAATAGTATCTTCCAAACATTTTTCCTATTCTAAAATACTTATTTTTATTGTATATAGATATTTGCTAGCAATATCCATATCTATATTTGAAAATTAGTCATTTTTTATCTGTATAAGTTTAAGACAGATTTGATTTCAATTTTTAAACTTTACTTAATATTCATATTTCTATTAATATATGCTCAATAAAATACAATTACAAGTATAATCATTATCCATTTTGTTTAAAGACCGATACAAACAGTGTACTTATTTTTTTCTTTAGAGCGTATTATGTTGTCATGAAATTATGTGGGATGAAATTACACGGGTATGAAAATCCAAAAATTAATTTATGGAAACCCATATATATAGGAAAGAGATAGAATGTGTACAAATTAATGTTCAGTTATACCGTGGGAATTATTGTGAGAAAATATATTTTCATTTTTAAATGCTTGATATTAATACTAATTTTTTTGTGAATAATTAATATTGTTTCAAAGAAAAACTTTTTTTCTTCATTAAAGGAGTTTAAAAATTTTGTAAAATTATAATAAAAAAAGAAATAGTGAAAATAGTTAACAAAATTATGAAGAAAAGAATAATTTATTACTGTATGTCTAATAAAATCACTATAAAACAAGTTTTAACAAAGTTGATTTTTTTTGTGCGGTCTTTCAAACGACCAATAAGCTCATTTATGATTTTTGATATAAAAAATCATAAATAATAATCAGTTAAATATGATAAACATAAATTTTATAATTAGAATAATATTAAAATAATTACAAAAGCCGTTATGATTTTTTATTAAAAAAGCATTCCTTTGTAAATAGAAATTAAATCAAGTAATTTGATATTATTATACATAACTTTTACAATGATAATATATAAGTATAAGCAAGTATAAATAAAAATAATTTGTTCAACATTAAGCACCAATGTTATTAAATATTTTTTTTAAAACTTGAAGGGAGAGATGAAGCCAGAGATTATGGGAAAAAATAATTCGGTATGATATAATTTTTTTCGTCAATTTGTATAGAAATGAGAATACAAATGAGAAAAATATTTAATCCCATGTTAAAAAAAAATTACACCCAAACGGTTCAGAGTCCATACTCTCTGAAGTGGGAGTAAACAGTTACTCCAAGCGATGAAGTAAATAAAAATTACACACGATTATTATAACAAGTATTGAGATTCCACAAAAAATTTTGTAAAAAAAATTTTACTCCAATATAATTAAAGTACTGCATCGATGCGAATTCAACAGTTCATGGGAAAGTTTTTTAGTTGTGTTTAAAATCCAACCGTTTCTCACTGCTTGGGTACCCTGTTCGGGGCCTCAATGGCAGTCTTTCTTGGAAGTTGGAACTCCGAGAGATTGTAGACCTTTTTTTGAAGAATTGTGTCTCGTGATCTTTGAATAAATGGCAGAAAAATAGGAATAAAATATTAAAGTAGGTTTGTCAATCAAAAACCCTAACGTAATTACCTGCAATTGAGATTGTGAAGTTGGGGCTGTGAAGTCATGTTTTGTCATCTCGAATTTCACTCATCTTTACTGAAACAATTTTGTATTACACGCTCTTTTTTATTTTTCTTTTTCTTTTTCTTTTTTTTTTTAGTGCTCATGTATAAAGCTCGATGTGCAGATTAAATGTGCCTTTCTTGGATGTTTTGTGCTTGTCTTTCTCTTACCAAAATGAATTCCACTGAAGAGACCTTATTAGAGTTATCAATAGATACATGAAAATTCAATCTGAATCCGTATAAATAAATTTAGATCTAATTAAAAAAAATATATGTTTTATTAGATTTTTACATATGAATCTTGAAAAAATATTCACTTTAGTTTTTGTATTTGTATTTAGATCAAACATAATCAGAATCTAAATTCGCTACGAATCCAATAAATAATTTTATTTTAATTTTTTTAATAATAAGACATATATATAATAATGATTTATTTTGAATTATTGTAATTATTTATAAGGGAAATATTTGGAAGATACCATTGTTCATGCCGTCATCGATATCGATTTGTTACATATAATATGAGTTTTATTTATGTTAACGATTGTATTATATAATTTATTTTGTACATTACTTTTGTTATTCAACTCAAATACCACAAATCTGAATAATAATTTACTTAAGTTAAATAATAAAAGTACTATATAAATAAATTACAAAATAAAGTCGTTAACATGAATAACAACTCATTTAATATGAATAACAAAGTCAATATCGACAACGATATCAAATAACGATATCCATGCATAATTGTAATCTAATTAAATTAATCTTGATGATTATCATCATTTTATTTTATTTTTATTTTTATTTTTATAATAGAAAATTTATTTATATTTACATGTTATATTAAATATTTTTATTATGATAATTTAATCACGTTAGTTTTACAAAACCTTGTAACTAGTGAGCATGGTTAATTGCCAGCAATGCGATTTTTTGTGACATCAAAACCATGTAACTACTAATGCTGTGAGGATATGTCTAAAATGGTGGTGACTGGTACCCATGGTGGATCCTAATTTCTAATGAAGCTTTCAATCTCGGTAACACTAGCTGATAGATTTTACTCTATGATTGCTAGATCATCTTGACAATTGTTGCCATGGAAGAAGAGAGAAATCATGGAGAAGATAGCAAAAGTGTAGGGATCAAGAATTTATAATCTTGATGCCTAATTTTTGAAAAAAGTAAGGGATCAAGAACTTAGTTTTTCTTATGGACATAACTTTTTTTTTTAACATTAAGCTTTCTTAAAAGATGTTCCTCTTTTTGACAGTACACTCATGACCTCTTACAATAATTTATTGGCAGTTAAACTGAGACCTCTATATTCAGCTTGTACATATTAATTAGCACTCCCTCATATCCTCATGACAGATATTTTCTATTTCAGGCAGCCTGCCCAATAACACAAGTATGTTTCGAAATCAAACCATGTTGCGAAACGTCAAAGGAGAAGGTGTGTAGGAATAATATATAGGTTCTTTCAATATTAGATCTACACTATATATATCTTTGTAGATTTTATGCTTTATCTATAAATACTTGGCACCTGTGCAGTGTCAGAGGATGTTCAGCATGAAGCAAAGAAGAGGAGCAATACTACTGCCTCTCTAGAAGAATGCAAAAATGAAAATTTGAAAATTTTGAGGATATTGTTGAAAATCTTAGGTCGATTTGCTACTCAGATATGCAGCCTGATGAAGAAGAGCACCAACTAATGAATAAGATCTGGCAGAATGTTGGGTCAGCAGTGCATTTTTTGTCGGCTGCAATGGCATATGAACAGAAACGATTCGTGAAGGAACGTGATGTGCTGCCTTCTGGTTAGTATTTTACATTGCTTAATACAATCTATCAAATAGAGGTTTACCACTTACATCTTTGATTTAGCAGAGTAGCTTTTTTTGTTCTTTAGATTTTGTTCTTGTTTCTCTTCCTACATCTTTATTGATAAACTCGGACTTAATTTAAGCTCTAGTACAAAGTTTGTCCAAAATATCCTGCTTTCTCGCTTGTCAGATCTACGATGCACATGGATACTGCTCTACTTTCTCTTGCTCTGGTGCCAATTCAAACATAGTGTACTGAGCTCTAACTATTTCTATTAGCTGATCGACGGTGCTAAGTTATCTGTGATTACAGCTGGTGTGCTCGGGATGCGAAGAAAAATGAGAAAGAATTGTCTTGATATCAAAGATGACCTCAGAATTACCTATGCCTTTTTCAAACTTAAACGCGAGATGAGGTGTTTCAAAACTGTCTTAGACACATACAAAGATGGATTGCTTCAAAGGCTTCAGAAGCTGCGTCAAAAGCAAAATTAATGTACAATTTCTCGTTTACTATCAATATGATGTATGATTCCTTTTAGAGCAGAGCTCCGCGTTCATTTCAATTAGGAAGACTGTTAAATGAATGGCATGTGATACATGAGAGGATACAGTAAACAATGCCATCGTCCAAGCATCACTCCGCTTGTTCTTATCAGAATAGTTTTCAGTTTATACCAGATTTGCTCTGCAGTTAACTTATTTAACACAAATTTGCTGTGTAGAATATACAGGCTTTTCCATAACAAGCTATTATAATTAAGTAGAGCTTAGAGCTTAAATATTGTACAGTATTGGTAATCGTTTATTTCTCTGACAATACAAAATCTAAATATAACAGACAACAGGAATTCACATAGAACGAATAAAATTAAAGATGAAACGACTTGAATACTACACAACTCTCTCTCTCTCTCTCTCTCTCTCTCTCTCTCTCTCTCTCTCTAACTCACATAGGATAAATACAAAAAAAAACGAAAAGAAAACCACGCTGTATTCTACACACTCTCTCAATCGAGATGGTCATGGCAACAAGTGGACGGGACGCTAGAAAGCTCCAGCCTGCCTGTCCATTCCTCGTTTGGTTTTAAAGTGATCTGCTTCTCTATCGCAGCTGCATCTACACACAACATCTGTTTATACTCTTCATCCCCCAAATCCACCATCGACCTCGATTTCTTCTCCCATGGATTCCATACGACTTCATAAAGTATATTTGAAAGTTAAAAACTATCTTACATGTGCACAAGTGATGTTTATTATTGTATTATCAGGTTTGTATCTGTACCAGTGTCAGGGAGGCCTTCTTTCCTAATAAGAAAAGTACGCTTCTTTTCATGGTCAAGAACAGCTATTACATTTGGAGAGCCAACATAAACTCTGTCAACCTGTTCAGAAAAAAGGATGTAAAACAAATTCAAGTTGCATGAGGTAAAAGTGAATGATATCTCTTTTTAAATAATGATATCTCAGTAAGATCTACCTCAGATTCAAATGTTATAGCATCCCCTTGCTCAGTGAAGCGCTCCCTTTGGGAAAGATTGTCAAGATAATCTAGGGTCTCTAGGCCCTCTATTCTTACCTCACTTCACCAAAATCATATCAAATTTATCAAAAGAGAAAAAACCAAAGTTTTTATTAGCGAAGAATTTGGTAACCAAAAGAGAAAAAAAAATAAAAAAAGAGGGCAATTCATGAAGCTTTTCCCAACCTTATAACAAAAGAAGAAAAAACAAATTGGACCTTGGATTTTCATTTGCACCAGATAGGTCCCTAAAAGTCCAAAATATTATCCAGTAATTTCATGGTTTCTAACTTTATATTTTGCAAACAGGTACCCTGTTGGCAGGCTCGCCATATTTTTAGCCCCAAGGAAATTTGCTTGGTTCGAACAAAAACAAGGAATAAAGAGGACTGGATCAGACCACCAGTGGTATAGTATTATAGAAAAGGGTTTTGTGTAGCGAGTCCACATGTCAAGCAAACAGTCCACATCAGCACAGGTAGTATACTACCTGGGTTTCTTTGGGAAAGTTGGGGGTCAATTTGATTCTTTTGGGTCTCTCTGGGACCAATACGTGATTTTTCCTTTAAAGAAAAGTAACAGTCATGGTTTGACATAGTTTCGACCAGAACTGAGTGGTTCTCACATTTTTAACTGGACCCACAATTTAAAAATGTTCCAATAACCCACTGCCCACTGTAAGGGCATTTGAAGGAAAATATGTCATGCTAAATATTGACAATTTGTAGCTCCTGTGACTATGGTGACCTGCTTTCCCTGAGCTTAATAATAATGGAAACAGTTTTTGGATGTTTGATCTTCTGAATTTATTTGACTCACTAAAAAGTAGTCTGGTCAGTTAATAAGAAATATTTACATTTTTCTTGATATAACTTTAGTTTTGACAGTTCAACGATATTCCCAAATGCCTGAAACTGTTGTGTGTTTAGAATGTTCCATCTTTAAGCAAGTACAATAACATGTTAGGAATTTTTAAATGATCTTAAAAAGTTTGATTGTGCTTATTTTGTACCTGATATCAGAAACCAAGAGGTATGTGTGGTATGCAAAAGAGAAGCTGAAAGCCTTCCCATTGACATTTCTGACCCGTGATGTGATGCTGAGATGACCATCCATGGAAAGGGAAATCCTGAGCCGAAACTCAAACCTGCTTCCATTGCAACAACTAAATTTTTATGCTGATCTGAATTTAAATCAAATGCAACTAGATCCAAATCAAGGATAAATAATTTGATCCAGCAACATGCATAGTTTGGACTATTACAGAATCAGTACAAGAGGGTAACTTGATACCAAATTAGTAAAATCAGGCTACTTCACTTGATTGAAAGCTGACTGACACAATATTGGCACCTAATGAGTTTATTAAACATTTGTAGTAAATTGGGGCTTGAAGTAATCAAAATGAGGATAAGTTAACCCAACTGAAGATAATCAAAGCAATGTCGGCTAAATTCAGAGACGTATAGACAGGGTTTTATTGAAATGCACTTTTACTAAAGTGGAAAATCTCTTACTATACAATATAAAAATTCAAAAAGTCCAAAGCCAAGGTGCATACCAGTGTGGCCAGCTTTTGAGGTCATCGTCAGTTGGTTTAAGAAGAAGGTTTATTGTTGCCTTGCCACTTTCAAATTTTGAATTTGTATTTAGAGGTGGCGGATCTTTTTCTATGCTCCAAATTCTGTTCCTTGCAAATCCATGTTGTTCCAAAGAACCACAATTGCCAAACTACATATGAATAAGAATCTACTTAGATATAATGCATGCTTATAAATTGTTGAATCAAGCCCCATTTCTATCCAATCTTGCCTCCCAGTTAACCTGTCTTAGTGTGATACAAATTCACACAAATTAAGCCTAAATGGTGTAACTGTGGCTCAATGACAGACCTACTTTAGATGTGCAATCAACAAAAGTTGTGCCACTGTTCCCAATCACAACCCTACTTTTAGATGTGCAACTAACAACTCTAATTCAGCAGAAACAACCGACTGAAAACTGAGTCCCGGTTTCCCACCAATACCTGTACCAAACAAACAACTGATACGCACTAGTTCAGAAATATCTGAAAAGTAAATAAAACATACCTGAGGAAAGCATATGGGAATTCCCCCACGCATTGCCTTTGGTGGCTTGAAAATTGCCTGCATTATGTTAAAAAAGGTTTAGGAAAACAAAATTTAAAAATAGGAAAACAGTTAGATTGGTTGTTTTGTGATATGGACATAAGTGTCGGTGTACAACTCAGGTGTTTCATTTATCAATGAAACAGATGGTATTATGTACCACCTTTTCAAAAAAAAAAAGAAAAAACCAAAGAAAGAAAGAAAAACAAGATGGGGGGGCTGAGGAAATATACTTTGCATCATCTCTAATCTTAAAATTAAGTAAAATATTTCTCAATAAACTTTAGTAAAATTTAGGAGAATGTGTAACTTCGAGTCACAACCTTTTGTAACTTACACATCGCAATTTTACAACATTTTTAGATGAGCTCTATTTTCACTTATTGAACCAGCACCATTTTTCTGGGCTGTTTGCAACTAGAGCAAATGTTTTAAGTCCACCAAAAATCCCAAACCTGCCCTCTTTTGCTGGTGACAAGTTAATAAGAATAATTCTCTAATTCCCCCCTTATTTTTCAGACAATATCTTTTGACCGTACCAAAATGAACCAGAACACTTCACAAATCATCCAAACAAGCTTAAAACCTAAGCATGTGGTTTAATTATACTTTAATCTGGAACTTATGTTGAAAGAATGTCTCGTCAATGTCTAAGTCAAATTGAATGGTCAAGAGGTACAGAATAAACGTTTCCATAAATACCAATCTAATAGAGGTCAAACTCTCCAAAAATTCTTCAATGAAAGGGATGCTTATTCTTGCATGTAGAATAAGAACCTAGATATTATAAATATTTCCCCAGGTAATTTGATTTTTCTTCATCCAAGTGACAAGACAGAGTCTCTTAATATGCGTATTCTTGCATCCACAAACGGGTAATAAGATGATTAAAGTAAGTAGAAATATACGAATAGTTGGTACCTTGCTACTAGTAAAGAGAAGCTCTTCTCCCTTCTCATTTCTCCATGAAATCACTTGACCTCCGTGCAAACTAACCTAATATTAAAAATGAAAAGAAAATTGACGGATTTCAAGCAGATATACCACCACTGTAATCAAGTAAAAAAGGAAACAAAAAACTTTGAACTCACTCTAACAGAAGCTCCGGAGGGAACTTTAAGCACGATTTGATCAATCCCATTCCAGCCTTTTACCACCTCAAACTCTGAATTTCTATCCAAATTTGTAGCCGGATGACCCATTTTATCACTCGAAACACCCAAAAAGGGAACTCGAAATAGAAATCTCAACTCTCTTGGGGCAAAAAACAAAAAAAAAAAACTACCACCAACAGAGAGGCCACATACTAATTATCAACACTACTCTAAACTGTCTCCATCAAGCAGTTGAGATTTGAGTAATACACTCACAACACACACACTCTTTTCTTGTGATCAAGTCTATTTCCCGTGATTAGAAAAACCTTTTTTACCCTTTCTCAGCTCTCTCTCTCTCTCTTTCTCTAATACACACACACAAATTAGAGAAAAGAAAAATGCAGGGAGCTGAAACCTGAAAGCAATTGAAACCTTAAAAGACTTTTCCCTTAGTCTTGATTTCACGAAACACGCAATTTCACAGCTGGATTCGTACTTCTAGACGAAATCAACACATTTTCATGGATAATAGGAAACAATCGCACCGAACTAAATATGCACGGATCCCCCCCAAATCTCTTACGAAATAAAACCTCGTTAAATCCCAGTAAAGTCCAGCACAAAACCTATCATGATAGATCGCAACTGAGAATTCAGCGAGAGAGAGGCGCGTCTCGCGAGATCCACCAGTGTGGACACGTGCATGGCGAGCGCCGCTTTCCAATTTGGGCTACCACCGATCGAGAGACCAATATTGGAAATGGAATTAATGTCGAAGCGGAGGGTTTTAACTTTTAAAAGGGAAAGGTGGCTGGAGATAAAAAAAAAAAAACTCAGAAGAAAAAGAGAGACAGAGAGAGAAATAATAACAGAACAAAACGAAACGAGCCAAAAATAAAAAATAAAAAGCGTTTCCTTTTTTTTTTTTCTTTTTTGGTTTTGCTCTTGAACTGTTTGTGTTTCCAATATTTTGTGTAGACGGCTCCTTTACAACGGTCACAATTCAAAGTCTGATAGATAGATAGATAGATAGATAGATAGATAGATAGATAGATAGATAGATAGATAGATAGATAGATACGCTCGTGCTTTTGAAATTTTCTCATCTCATCAGTAACTAGGCCAATATAGATTATTTGGTAACTGTCAATTAAAGATGATTGTTTCTAGGGGGATGATGTGATGGAAAGTCTTTTAATTTTTGGGTTTTTTGTATATAAATTAGCCTTTTGATTAATTATTTTTTCCAATTATGTAATTAGTAATAATATTTTTTTAGTTTATATATTGTATAGTGATCTATATACGTATCGTATTGTATCTATACGTGTCGGGCATACACATATTAATCGAATGTATCATATCATATAGGTACATGTAAAAATCAACATGTACTGTACCGTATCGTATTTTTTTTATAATAATAATGAAAGCACACTTCTAACGACACAGTACGTCTTGACACGTCATGCCTGCACATGCTTATACGTGTTTGGATTTGTTTTAATTTTTTTATTTTCAATTTCCCTTTTCTTTTGTTAACAATATTAAAAAATTCAAGAAATATGAAAAATCAGAATAAAAAAAAAGGAAAATTTTCATAGAATTGAAGAAAAATATTTTACAATAATATATTTTTTAAATATGATTGTAATAGCTATTAAAAATACATTTTAATAATTATTTTTTAAAATTTGTGTTACATGCTAATTAGATACTTGAGCATACTGCATTGTATTGTGTTCGATGCGTTTATCACCTAATACAATACTTATAAAAATACGGCACATAATACGTGAAATATGATATGTTCAAATATACATGTCATGTTTTCACCATATCTAAACATATACAATTCTTATTATATCCATATACTACATATTTTTATTAATACACTGTATTTATACATCCACGACTATCCTTATCGTTGCCAACTATTCTGTTCGTTCAATATTCTTTTAATCTGATTAATATTTAAAAAAATTATTGCTCTATCCCTCGCAACTTTCACAAGTGCTCCAATGAAAATTCAACAAAAATATTTCAACTAAACAATAAATAATGTTAATAGAATACTATAACATTTACTTATTTAGACTGAACAATAAAAGACGCATATTAGATATTGAAATATTTAAATTAAACAATGCATGTATTTAAAATTAACAACAAAGCACACAAAAAAAACACATTCAAGTACTAGAGCATTTAAACTCATAATTCGGAATTCAGATATAATTTGGCATCGTCAAAAGTTTATAATTCGGAAATAATATGGGTATAATTTAAGAATAGTTTGTTTCTATAATACAAGCGATATATTAAAATATTAATCTCAAAAGAAAGTTTACGAACATCACAAAACATAAATCTTGTATTATATGTAAATTTTGTAAATAACACAAATATTAAACATTTATTTGCTAACAACTCGTTAGTGTTGTGATTTAGAAACCAATCATTTGAATAAAATCCTTCACAATTCAATTCATATATTTCCGTTTATAAGCACTAAAATTAAATCAAATAATAGGATATTATTTTTAAATTTAATTCAAACCGTCAATATATGCCATGTGAAAAGAAAAGGTTTTGACTTTAAATCTTTAATCCTGTCACAATCAAAAAAAAGTGATGGGTTTGATTTGACCAATGAAAAATAAACAAAGAGAATATGTTAAAATAAATGCGACCGATTTTTTTATTTTAAGAAAATTAATATTTAAAAATAAATAAATAAGAAAATCAAATGAAAAAATATAAATATATGATAGAAGAATTTTGAAAATCCGTCTTCAAATATAACACTATTTTAACATTTTTTTAACAAAAAATAATATTTTATGAAAATATATCTCTCAATAAAATAATAATATTTTATTAAGAGATAGATTTTTAAAATCCGTCCATTAATAAAATAATAATATTTTAGAAAATCAGTGTTTACAAAAAAAATGAGAGTCTGTTTCAGATCCTCCAGAAGCACGTGAAAAGATAGAGCACTATTAACTATTTCTATTCGGATCCTCTCCAATAGTATGGATATAATTATATTAATCATGACAGTCTGTTTCAGATCAGACCGTTGGCGTTACACCTCAAGATGATGATGTACGGGTCCCTGTGCGTACATTGAAACTTGGCCCGAATCGTTATCTGAATGATACTATTCATTACCCGTTATCTCAATAACAATATTTAAGGGATGAATTTAAAAAATCCGTCTTTTGATAAAATATTATTTTTTATAAAAAAAATACTGAAACAGTGTTCCGTACGTTTGGAGATGGATTTTCAAAATTCATCGCTCCTATATTTATAATTTTTCATCAAATTCTCTTATTTATTTAATTTTGAATATTACTTTCTTAAATAAAAAATCGGATTTAAAGAACCAGTACAGTTTAAAAAAAAACAAAAAAATGGTATTGAGAACAGCAAAACAAAAGATAGCATTAGTCTACTTAGGGTTTTAGGTTGCATTGCAAAAACGTTTTTCATGTTATTTAAATAACAGTTCAAAAGGAAATAGTAACAAACTAACAACTGTCCAAAAGGAATAAAATCTCATTTATTATTCAGATTAGTGATATTTAAGTTGAAAAATAAAATATTATACAAAATAAATTGTATAATAAAGTTATTACTATGAATAATAATTCATTTTATATAAATAATAAAATTAATATTGATGGTGATGATATCTTCCAAAAATATTTTTCTTATCAAATATAATACGGTTTAAAAATCTTGCGTCACCCACCAAATGTCCATGATCAATTGATTTTCAAATTCACAAAAATATAAAACACGTGGAAAATCATAAATAATTTACCTAAAATTTGAACCTTTATTTTTTTTACAACCGTTGAACCAACAATAAGTTGTCATATAAATGTGATATTAGTAATCTATGTAGAATCATTGATGGAACATACAAATTTTAAACACCTTGCAAACAATGAATGTTTTGTTACGTTAATAATTCCACATAATATTTCAAAATTCGTCTGGAAACATCTAAAAATTCAAGAAATTAACGCCTACGGGCTTTTTAGATTAAAAAAAAAAAAGTGCCACGGTTGCGGTTTGGGCTGTTTGGTGTTAAATCAATGAGTTTCTAGTCGGAACCTTTGTGCATAAGTCTTTACGTTTACGACATGTGGCGGATCATAGTTCATACTATTTACTCTTCAGATTTTTATCCATGAACCGAAACACATTTTCTTTACTCGGAATGGTTACAGAGAATCACCCGGACCAACGGAAGAGGAGCGGGACAAATTGTGGTAGTTCGCGGCCAAGTGGACCTTCGACAGCTCTCCAATCTTGTGTGAACTCGGTGTATAATAATTCACAAAAACCGCTGTTATGTCCTTACTGACCCGTTTTTCTGTGGCAAAATAAAATTTGACCTGGTCAGGAAAAGGCACCGAGTCTGGGCTTGAATCCGGGTTTGACTAACCCGAACCCGACCCGTTTAATATAAACCCTTTGCTCTCCAGTTCTGACTATATGAGCATGAGCTGGACCTGGTTGACTGGTTCGGATCTCCAAACGACGGATCCGAAATTCGATCCGAAAGTCAAATAAAAACTGAATGTATTAGGAGGATTGCATGAGCTGGGGACTTCTACTGTCTACCTACCCCTCATGGTATCTAAGAGAAAAAAAATAATGACGGAGTTTGACTAAAATTAATTGAGAATTAAAATATTATTTTCAGTATTATTATATATCTCAATTTTTTTTGAAAAGATTGACTACAGTGTAATAACGATAAAATATTTAAAATTTTTAATATATATAATTAGTTTTCAAAATTTTTGAGAGGGGTTGTAGTCCCTCTCGATCTTCACTAAACTTCGCCCCTCTCTGAAAAGCCTTTAGTATAGATAATCTAGAATTTCATCAAATTTACGGAAACTTTAATCAACTTGCTTGCAAAAAAGAAATTGCTGGAATATATTTTTAAGTATGTTACATAAGTAAGCCATGTATTATTTGGAACTTTTAATTAACTTAGCATCCGCTATCACTATTAGAATTTGTATTATGGACATATCTCGCACGTCATTATCTTATCTTTTATGCTACTATCTGTTCATGTGGATTTACACACACAAATTTATTTCAAACTGAAGAATATTGATATGCGTATTGGAGTTATACATGTCGTTATCTGTAACTACGCCATTAATATCCATACTTACGTCTATACTATAAATTCTAGTAGTATATATCTAAAAAAAATCACAAAAAATATAATTACACTAAATAACTTTAACACGTACAGAAAGTATGATTCGCTTTAATTAACAAATTTTGATCTAATATGATATGAATAAACATTTGAACTAAACTTGGGAAATGTTAGTATGTTACATGTTGCAATTGAAGGCTTTAATTTGTTTATCGACCAACATAGTATGAAGCAGTGCAGAATAGAAACTGAAACCCGTTCATACAATCGTAGTATACAAGAAGTCAAATCATCTAATAATAATATAAAGATAATTTTTGTAATATGCGATGAGATGATAGTGAAAAACTCTTCGACTTATCTTCAATGTAAATTTTAAATTTCACATTTCTGACTTTCTATATAGAAGACAATGATCGTCTTAAATTTTTTATGTTAGACTTGTCTTTCACGATATAAACGATAACAAAAATATCAAAATATGTTAATTTAATTCTATTCATGATATGAGGCCAAGAGAGATGTATCGTCCCAAAAGTTTTTTTCTTTTTTGATATAAAAATTTTAATTCCGATATTTTTTTAAATATCTTTTATAAAATTTAACTTTATATTTTTTCATAAAAAGATAAAAAAGATAAAAATTTATTATCACTTATACTAAACCTACAATTTCTATTATCCCAAAAGTTCGCAACTTGGATCAGGGTTTTATGCATAATTAATAAAAAGGAGAATAAAATTAAAATTAAAATTAAAAGCAAACTAAAGCAAAGTTTTAAATGTCAACAAATTCTATTGAAGGCGACAAAAATGAAGGACCAGAGGAGGAGAAGGGTTGGAAGGCTAAATCAATTTAGCACACATTTATACAAAAGCATTTCAAATCCTCTCTAGAAGGCAATTACCAAGCCCTCGGATAAAAACTAAAAAGAAAGGTTAATTTACCATTAGTTATTTTTTTATCTTATCTTAACCTAATTCCCACGACAGGGATCAAAAAGTCTCCACCACCATGAAGAGAGAATCACACCTCTAAAATTACACAACCAAAAAACCATTGATTACTACATTACAAAATCAACAACAAAACTACCACAAAAAAAAAAAAGCTTAGTTCAGTAATTTCCCCCAAACTCTACTCCATGACGATCGTCGAGGTTAGGATCGATATCTAAAATGTGTTTTCTGTTATTAGCTGGCAGCGACTGCATCAGTTCTACGTGCCGGGTCTAGGAGCTGGTGCAGCTTTCCGTTTGCAGTATTGGTGTTGGTGTTATTATTATCTTGAGCTTCTAAATTAGCGGATGAGTTTGCGTTTTTGTCTATCATGGATAAGAAGTTTTCGACAACGACAGACGATGCTCGTGCTTTCTTCAGTTTCTCCTGCATGGTAGAACACGAATGTCATTAGTTACGAATAAGCGTTAACAGGTATTAACATAATATCGTATTATTGGTTACTGATAGGGCAATTAAAAGAACAAATATCGAACCAGACGTATAAATATCAATTACAACAATCAAGTAATGTCAGAACATCATTAATCAGAGAAAAGGAAATGACGCAAAATTGACAAAAGAAGAAATTTGTCGGGAATCATGAATCAATGTAATGAAGTTCGAAGATACCTGAAGAACGGTGTTTTCTGTTTTGAGTTTCTCAGAATCCTGAGAAAGGCGGCCTATTTTCGATTTTAGAGTACTGTTTTCAGCAGTCAGTGATTCGACTCTCATCGCTAGCTCCTCTGTCTCGGCCTGTCAAAAAATAATTCGTTTAAAATCTTTCATATGTTTTGTGATATTTCAATTAATATAGTTCGAGAATCTTCATTTCCAACAAATAGTACCTGTTTTCTTAGCCTTGATCTTCTAGCAGATTCTCTGTTGGACTGCTTCCTCTTTTCCCTTTTAATCTCCTTTTCGTCCTTTGTTAAACAAGAGAAAATAATTTCATTATTTTGGTACGAGGGATATGCTGACATGAAAGTATAATTCACCTTTGAAATAATAAGCTGATGAATTTTATGCTGTAGTCCCTTTACTTCTCCTATTTTCTTACCGTTTCAATCATACTATTGTACAGTATAGTTCTTGTTTACATTTCTTCCAGCCAGAAAATCATATGACATTTAAAATGACCATAAAAGCTAGGTATGAGTACAAGCCAAAATATATATATTGGTGTTACAGGAAAAGGATGTACCTTATACCATAAGTCGGTAACTGCATTGCGTGAAGGTGGAATTGTCCCGTTACTAACAGCAGAAGCGGTTGGATTTGCCCCAGGAGCAGAGCAATACGGAGGCAGAGTAGTCAGGGGCTTGACCACAATTTCGCCAATCTCAGATGTTACTTTTGAGGGACCGCTTGCTTCTCCATCCTTCCAAGAACTAGCCCTTTTGCTCAACTTGGGATCTGTACAAGTTCAATTTCTTAACATCATTTGTATTTCTGGTAATTTAATGTTTTTGTTATTTGAATGTTTTTGCCTGCAACTAGAACTTCAGATCAAGATCACATGAAATTAAAGTAGGATAGGAACCTCATGCAACCTGATATGGTATGAACAAAGTGCAGGTACGTACTGGTATTATACCAGTATTGGACCTGACATGGGTGTTATTGATTAAAAGCAAACTTGTGAATAAGTTAAAGAGAAGTATCATGCGATTTTTAGAGATGTAATGTACATAAAAAAAATTGGACCTGATTAACAAACGATTTATTGTTATTATTAAGTATCATGTGATTTTTAGAGATGTAATGTACATAGAAAAAAAAATTAGACCTGATTGACAAATGATTCATTGTTAAGTAATAAAAACAAATCTTAATATGGGTACCTGACAATTGCTCATCTGCTGAGCTTTGCTTTCTTTTCTGTGTTACACTGACCTGAACAAAGCATGAGTATTTATTAATAAAAACTGCGGTTGAATTGTTAGAAGAGCAACCTTGTATGCAAAAACAAGAGATTAAATAACACATACCCCTGTTTCATTTTTTCTGTCATCCGACTCTTCTGAACTGTTATAGTACAGATAAAAAAAATTCAGAAATATAAGAACAAAATAGATGACACGCTAGAAAAATTTTGAACGTTTAAGTCTCATTGTATGATGATTTAACTAACCTAGTCTTTTCAGTGACGCCATTAACAGCAGACATGGCAAAACGATTCACCTCCTTTTGCTTTCTCAGTGTACTTTTGTTATCCTTCTCAGTTGCTGACTTGGCAGGTGATTCTGTGCTCGTGTGTTGTGGAACCTTGGTCGAGTCAACATGAACAAAATGAACATAATTATTTACTATTTACATGAGGAAAAAATGAAATCAAACAAGTATATACCCACAAAATTTATCATAAAATACTTACAAAGGGCATAGCAGGATGATGTGAGTAAGCACCTCCGTGGGGGTACATAAATGGTGCACCATATGGCGGCATAATAGGCTGATCAATTACCAAAAAAAAAAATGTTATTGATTAAGTAGCCCTATTTGCAATTAAGCTCAGTTTGATTATAAACATGAATCAGAGATTTGTCCTTTTTTTGAAGAACAAGAATAAGAATTTCTATCATCCGCTTTTGAAATAAATTACCTGTGGGGCCCACATGTAAGGTTGAGGAGCATGACCAGGAGGTGCGCTATAATATGGCGGCGGCATCATGCCAGGTCCATAATAAGCCTAGACATAAAAAACAAAAATATTATGGATTTGCTAGCTTTATAAGTTAACTTTATTTGTGCATTTTATTTATGCTATCAAATTTGATAATAAGCCTAAGCATAAAAAACAAAATTATTATGGTTTCGTCAACTTATATTTATTTGCATGTTTTATGCTATCAAATTTAAACGTGCAAATATACCTGCAATGCTGACCAATCAGGATAAGGATAAATTGGTGGCTGTTCCTGAAAACAAAAGGAGGTGCAAAGAGACAAGCTTAAATAATTAATTATAATTACTATTCAAAAAGCGGCCACCGAAGTAGCGTATTGAACTTCAGCAACAGCAACAAGATAGTTACCTTAGGTGGTGGTGTTGATGCTTTTTCAGATTTTGAAGGTGTAGATGTAGATTCATTTCCCATATGTAATGTACTTCTCTTACCTAATGCGAGTAAATTAAAACAAAATTTCAAATTATGTCTACACATATTTGCATATATATGAACATGAATATATTGTGAAATAACAGAACCAAGCTTTTCTCCATAAGCTAATTAAGAAGCACATCTAATAGTCCCAGGTTATATCCACTCAAATAGCACAATAGATATGATATGATATGATATGATATGCACATCATTCACCTCACCAATATTGAAACTGGACACCTCCATTTCCATTTAATGTACAACAGAGCTGTTCTCTTCTCTCTCTTTTTCTTTCGTTCTCATATATTTTCTCTCTCTCAGGTACTTACCGCTAGGTGGCTTTGTTACCGTGGAAGGGGCACATTTGTCTTTTCCATTTACAAGATGGCGCACCCAACTGTCCTAATTAAAAGCTTAAACAGTCTCCTCAAAGTACAAACTTTTGGTGAATTACCAACTTGCCCCCACCGTAGAAAGCAAAAGTACCACCGGACGATGAAATGACAAAAAGCCCCCTCAATCAACCCAAGGGAAAAAGAAGATTAGAACAGAGAGAGAGAGAGAGAGAGAGAGAGAAATCAGAAACCCCTCTCTCAATTTTACCGAATAAAAATCAAACCGAATTTCCGTGAATTTTGAAGTTCAGATCGTAAAATAGGTTTGGTTTCTATGTTCTTTCTCTTTCCCCAACTTCACTGATGCAAAATTTTTAAAATTGTCAAGGATATTAATTGAATAGTCAAAGAAGTTACGATCTTGCAATTCAAAACCTTTTTTTCCCTTGAAAACCTTGTAAATAGAACCTAAGATAAGCTCATTTAACATGTATAAACAGGAAGAAGACATTAAAATAACAGCTATTGAGAACATTGCACAAGAATGAGAACTAATTCGGATAGATTTCATTTCATGTCCTCTGAAATGTAGCAATCTAACTCTGTATGATAGGAAAAAAAAAACAGAAAGAAATGGAAGGAATTCAAAGTACCTGAATTACAAAAATTCTTCGACAAAAGAATTATAGTGTCGAGTTCGGAAAAGATGAAACCTTTTCACGAGGGAAACTTTAAACGAGAAGAGAAAGAGAGAGAAAAAGAGAGGAGAGGAGAGGCGTTTGAGGAGGGAGAAAAGGAGAAGGAAAGAAGAGGAGGCGCCAAGGCGAGGCAAAGGCCACGTCAGTATACACGTGTCCACGATAGGGACGGGGGTAAACGGCGTAAAATGGGGCTATGCTTTTCCTCACGCAATAGATCGCACATGGAAAATACACCAACGCTCCAGAAATAGACAGCGTCTCATGTGGGACCCTTATTGATAATTAATTGATAAGGTAGAAAAGCGTAGATGTTGTATTGTGTTTGATTCGTTAGGATGAGGTGAAGCGGGGGAGGAAAAGGGAGGAGTGGTGGTTGAGCTGGCGGTCGGTGAAATTGTGGGGGCCAATTGTTTTATTCCTCGTCACCGCTGGGATACACGTGTCGAACACCTCGTTTAGCTACGCGTCGAGTCGTCTCTGTTCTTGGTCCAAATACTCTGCAATTTAGTTACATGCATCTATCTGGAATGTTGTAATAATATTTTTTAAATAAAGTGAGAATTTAAATTATCTCAATTTTAAATATATTTTCAAATTACTTCTTTTAATAAGAAAATTAGTTTTAAAGTAACAACATATACATTCAATGATTTTATATTTACATAAAAATATATTTAAAATTCAATGTACTCGGATGTCAATATATCGGTCATTTATATTAATGAATATTTTTTTTACAATTAAAAGTTGTATACCTTAATTATTTTTGAAACCGAATTAAGGGTTTCATCCATCAAATATTGCAATTAGTTAGATCGTTAAAGTTTTAGTTAAAGTATAATATTTATATGTTGAAGATAATTAAATAAGAATATATTTATCTTCAATTTGAAGCCAAGATGTCATCATGTTGATGGTCCATAAACAATATATTTAAAGCGTGGAATTTAAAACAATTGTAGAGGGCATGTCTCACATATCCCTAGGGCCAGCTAGTCACCTTGTCATGTGGCTGACGTGTTCGCTTTGGTGGTGGGGACCACGTGGCGTAATTTATAGCAGATTTTTAAAAAAGTTTACTCCGACCGGTTAGTGAAGCACGCAAACGATATCTATCTCGTTTCCCGCGGCCTCATTGGTTCGCTTTTTGTGGCACGCTTGTCGTGAACCAAACAGTAAACTTTCGTCGGTGCATATGGACTTGAGAGAGAGACTCAAGCCCATTGGAATGGGAATTCAAGTCCGGGTGGTGACGTGGAGAGCTGGATCTGAAGATCCCGCGTGCTATCCGGATTTAAACATCGTTTATTAGTTTTCTTAATTTTTTTAATTAGTTTATTGTTCTTTTTCTATTATGCCCCTTGGAGATCGCTAAAATTGAAAATACGCCACGCCAGCATTTGAAAAATTTGCACAATCGTCTTTACGCTTCCTTTTTTGCCCTCTCGTCAAATATGGGTAACACGTCAGCGTTGGTGATTAATTTAGGATTATCTGCTTTTATTCCTCTTGAATGAGTTGATGAATCGATTTTTTTTTATAAACTAAAAAGAATCATTTTTTTTGGATGATATATAAACTTTTCTCAAATTATACAAAGTACCAACATATTTTTTTTTTTTGCAAATATTTATTTCTTTCGAAAAGCATCAGTATCTTTGATGGTGTTATGTTATTAGCAGCAGAGCTTAAATTCAAAATAAAAAGAATTCATATTTTTTGAAGTGGACAAGAAAAAATGCGCGGAGCTGTAGTGATCATTGTAGCTAACGGCATTGAGATTCGCACACGATGTTTTGAAAGAAATAGATTTTTTAGCAATTACTTCCCCTGATGAAATACTGTAGGGATGTGAATTCAAATAAAAGGAGGTCAACTCAACTAAAGAAGAAAAATCATGATGTAAAATTGATTATAGGGGCATTTCATGACCCAAATAACAAATAACTCAGAAAATATATCGTTTCTATATAAATTTTTTGATGAAAAGCGCGGGCCACGGTCCAAACCGTGACTAATATCAAGCTCTGTCACTATATACAATGTTATACAAAGTAAAAAAGAAATTATAGTATTTAGCATTTAGATTTCTGTCAAAATTTGAATGTCATATCCAAATTGTTAAATGTGACTTATATATTAAAAGTTCTTATTGCATACCTAATTTTATATATTTTTAAAATTTTCTAATACTTTTTAGATAGAAATAAATTTGGCAGCCCAAAATTTTTTTAGTCAACAGAATTTATTTCTTATTTTAAAAATATAAACAAATGTCGAATATATAAAATTTGCTTTGCAACGAGATTTCAACAAGTAGATTAAATTGAGCAGCTACAATCGATTATTCGAACTTTTCAGATTTAAATTGGAACGTAAAGAAAATTTGAAACTCTTTTACTTTTACTTTGTAATTTAAATATAATTATGAACCGTAAATTTAATACAATAACAATAGACTCCGTCTCTTACAAAGAGACATAAATTTAAATCTTATAAAAAACATTTGAAAATGACTAAATATTAATATTAGCCTTTATATCAATTTTTCTTAAAAAAAATATGATTTATGATTAGTAATGTATTGTACTCAAGCTTTGAGCTATTTCCATATCTTACTCATACAACTAGTCAATTTACATGGCAATTTTACATCTAGTCAAATTTACGCCACGTCAAAAAAAATTCAATATCTAATTATGAAGCTCCATTCCACTTTTGAGGCCTGTAGTCTTTATAATCAGTGAAATTGAAATATCCTTCCACTTAATAACAGTTTCTATTATATGTCCAGCTGCTACTTTTAAACCGGATGTCATTTTCTTAACCCAATATTTTGACATTACAAAATTCAAATCTTCAAAAGAAAAACATAAGAGCTTTTAAAAAGGGTGTAGAGTACCACAATAATATCCGTGACAAAACTTGATTAAATTTACTAAAATATTACTTTTAATATAATTATATATTTTAAATTTGTTTAAAAAAACTGAATACGACATAATTACAATAAAATATTTTAAAATTTTAATATATACAACTAATTTTTAAAATTTATAAAAAAACTACAATATTTTTCTATCTTCATAAAACTCCACCTCCAAATAGTACTACGCCGAATTGACAAGGAGTCTTTCTTCATTAAAAAGGGGCATTCTAGAAAAACTAAAACAACTACGGAAAGTGACACCTTCCATTGCACACCGATTTCTTCTTCTTGTTTACTTTGTTGCGAGTCTGATTGGCTTGACTCGATCAGCTTGTCCGGACCGAAATCGAACGCAACAGGCAACAGCTGCTGTCTGGCAAGCCTCAGACTCTTCTCTGGGGCCCACGCGCTGACATCACGAGCCACGTCAACCCGCCTCGCAAAGACGCGAATCAAATCCAACGGCGCACATGTCTCCACGACTGGCGTTGTCCTGTTGTGCATGCCGCCGTTCTCTCGTGGGACCCACCTCGGATTTGCTACGCGATTCGCCGAAAGGATGTACATGTACGTCTCTTCCGTGTTTTACATTTTTCTCCAGTTGTGAGGAACTGGATGTGTCCGGCAATTATGGGGGACGCAATTATAACGTGCAAATTGTGTGTCTGACAATTGAGTGAGATAGTGTCATCCTCCGTTCTTTGTAGTTTTGTACCATGCAAGTACGAGACGACAAAAAATCAATCGAGTTGTTAACTTGTAAATTGTTTTCAGTTGATCATGCCATGATTTAGGGACGCGCATTTGAATTATTTTAGCTGCTGGACTATATCCGAAACAAGGTTCTAAATTGCGCTATAATACAATCATAGTATATTTATACGACGAAATTGTGCTAACTTGGTAACGGCCGCTATGATTATAATAGCGATCCGCTATGAAGTATAACAAATAGTGCTGACAATGATTGCTATGTTACGGGAAGGTTTTAATCAATTCTTTTGAATTTTGTAGGATCGAATTATGATTTATTACTTGATTTTGTATAATTCTACGTTTTCGTAATAGTCGTCGTATATTTCATTTTTTTTAATATATACTGCAATTACCTTAAGTTTCAACAATGTTTAGGTATATGATATGATGTATCATATTCTATCAAGTTCTGATAATTGGTTTTTAAGTAGAATATGATTTTTTTTTTGTTTCTAAAGCTAATTCTTAGTTTTTTATCTTTTAATAAGAAAATGAGTAGATTTGTTATGAACAAAAAATTTAAATATTTTATTATATTTGAGTGAATCAAAATCGTTAATTTTATTATGACATAATAAGAGAATAGTCAGTAGTATATATTAATTATAACCACCAATTAATTTAAAAAAATTATAATAATATAACATAACTATTCTTTGAAATGAATATGACCCGTTTCTTTACGTGTAGTGGGTCAACCTTTTATTTCAAACTACAACGATCCGATGCAGCTAGTTCCATAAAGGCAGCCGTTCGATCAGAATCGAACGGCCGAGATCGAATACTGAGGTGTGTGTCGATCCGATCGGCGCACCAGTTTAATCGACAAACTCGGCTGAATTGAAACTTGAAAACGACATAACATGGGTCTGATTGTCTGATCATTGATCAATAGCAACCTCGAAAAAGGCCAAACATGTGAAAGGCCTGTCAGTGTCCGCTACGTGTCAAACAATTATTGGACGAGTCACCGTCTCGGCACGCCGCGGTTTTTTTTCTTCTATGCCTGCTTAGAAACCAATCAATATGTATGTTTTGATAAATTGGATAAAAATATATCTACTTTATTAATATTTGTGTCGGTAATTTAATTCTTATTTATTATTAAGTTAGATATTAAAGAATAATATATAAATATTTTGAGCTAAAATTTTAAACTGCATATATTTAAATTGTAAAAAATTTATGTTATTTAACCGCACACAACCGTTTTAATATAAAAAAAAACTCAAATCATACTCACAGATCGGATTAAGGAATAAAAACAAGAGGACTTATATTTTGGTGAAAACATATCTAATTTTATGACTCAGAAACATCGAATATACACATATAAGCATCTAATTGCATACGTTTAGCTACAGTAAATATATACGACTAAATAATAAATATAATTCACAATTTAGACATATGTATTTAATATATATTAAGATAGGGAATACCAAAAAAAATTCATTACGCCGTGATGTCTGACGATGAACCGACGATAAGCCGAGATCATTTAAAAAAGTTTTGAATCTGTGGGGTCGATCCGCTGGATTTTCTGTTTGCTGTTTTGGAAAATGTTGCTGATCAAACCAAGATGCGACAAGTTGACGTGGCGCTCAGTGCGAGGAGGATGTGACAGGCGAAAGAAAGAGAGTATTATTACGTGGGGTGTGAAGACTTGGGACAAGCGGATACGGAGTTGGATTCAGTATTAGATCCGCATCCGAATAGCCCGGCCCATTTATTATCTCATATATAAGCCTATGTGATACACGTGGTCGCATGGGCCTTTATTGTTCACTTATTATTCAGACGAAATAATAAAAGGTTTCTGTTGCGCAACTTTTTTTTTTTTATGTTATGATTTGAATTTTTTTGTATGAAAATATGTGGGTGATATTATTATCAATATCATCGATTTTATCTAAATAATAATTTATTTTATATGAAAAATAAAATCGATATTAACGAAGATATTAATAAGAATATCGGTATATCAGTTTTTTTTTTTTTGAATGAATATTGTGACCCCTGTTACTAAAAGAGTAAATAGCAAAAATGTACTTATCCTATAGGCAATCTAACTACAAATATATATTAACAGACAATGCATGATGTTCCATGTTTATCCAATAGAATTGTCATTGCTCATTAGCTAAGAGTGCAAAAATAAACAACTCGACTATAATTTTGGGATGAAGATATTTTTAATCTTGCGATGATAATTAATTCCAGAATAATAATTAATGGTCCAAAACTCCAGATGCGACCAGATCCTTGATGTGCCCTTTTGATAAAGAATAGAATACACTTGGTCTTTGGCATTTAATGTACACCGCCCCAATTTCGCAACGCCACTGAACCTACTGTTTCCAGCTTTCTACTCGTCGGTGTTTTGATACCTTATCAGTTGTCACTCTCCTCCTCTCTATTCTCTAGTCTCTTCCTATCACAAGGCATCAACACATTACAAGATATAATCTCTCTTCTCCGGGGATCGTCGGGGAATCTGATCGATCAAGCTCAGGCATCGGATCGGGAGGAGCGAAGATGAACGACGCAGATGTCTCCAAGCAGATACACCAGATGGTGCGGTTCATCCGCCAGGAGGCAGAGGAGAAGGCCAACGAGATCTCTGTCTCAGCTGAAGAGGTTTCTCTCTTTCTCTCTTTCTCTATCTATCTATCGTGTGCGATAAGATCTAGATGCACCTTTTGTTCGAGTACTAGTGTCTCATAGTTCTATCCAATTGTTATGATTTTTAGTTCTCTGTAGTCAAATGTTTAGGATCTTCTTGTGCTCTTCTTTATCTAAACGAATTAGCAAGTGAATATTTTAGGGAAATTGAGACATCCGGCTTTTGAAGTCCCTACAAATTCCATGTGTCTATGTTCTGTCTATTTTCCTTTGAAGATGTGCAGGTTTCCTGATCTTATTGCCAAAATAAATATATAAATTCTGGGCTGCAGATCTTTTCTTGTCTTTAATTTTTGTATTCGATTGCTGCGGTGATCTGACATATAGCAATGATTGTGATTTCAATTAGTGAATGCTGGCATCAGTGATCCAGCTTATTATCTTACAAATTTTGAGTATTTATTAAATCAATTTGCCATATATTTTTTTTCAAAGCTCCCATTCAAGCTTCAACGTACCTACGGCTTCTACATAAATTAAGCAACTAAGCATGAGAAAGGACCATACTAAATTGGAGTCAAGTGATACCCAATTGATACCTAGCATTGTTAGATCTTAATTATTCTTTCTCCTACCTTTTTTTTCCTCATGTTTGGGAATTTTGTAGGAATTCAATATAGAAAAATTGCAACTGGTGGAGGCTGAGAAGAAAAAGATCAGGCAGGAATATGAGAAAAAGGAGAAGCAAGTCGAAATTCGCAAAAAAATGTACTAACTTTATCCATCTCTCCTCGTTCTTTTTATTTTCATGCTTTATTGTAATTAAAATGTGTCATTCAAACAATTAGGTCAGATTAAATTTTTAACCCAATTTTACCATGGTAATCTATTAATTCTTGCCCAAAGCTCAATTTAGAATTGATTTGTGTTCAGTCAAGTTGCGTGGCTCTTATTTTTATCTTTGTATTTGTTGTGGAGCCTTAACCATTCATGACCTTGGTTTCCCTCAATTATCAACCCAACCTTGATTAACCCAAACATATTATCATTGTACCTTCATTTTGGCTTAACTTCTAGTAATGCAATGTTGTTATTAGGCCTTAAATCTTACTTTAGATGGTGTTTGCTGTTTGGTATCCCGTATTTCTTGTAGATAAGAGATAGAAAAAAAAATCTCCCATGAGAAAATTACCAAACAGATGGCTAAGAAAAGTTGGACGATTTTCTTCCAAATTCTTCCACCGTTTATAACAAACAATAATTTAAATAATTAGATTTTTAAATACTAAATAATAGTTGTAGTGGCTTGGTATCTAGTTGGTATTTTGTAGTAGGTTGTTTTGTTGATACTTTTAGGACGTTTTATGTTACCAGAGGTTTAGTACCTTCAAATGGAGTAAACTTTTCTAGTTTCAATGAAGCGGGGGGGTATGTTCCACTTTTATCAAACAAAATGATAATAATATCGGTATTGTAGTTTATCAAAACTAATAATAAATTTGTGGTATATTTTGTTTTAATGATAATAACATAATATTGTTCTTCTTCTTATTATCATTTTATTATTTTTAGAAACATTACTTTCTTTCCAAAATTAGGGGTACCAAACACAACTACAAAAGACTATAATAGAATGAAAGAAGAGTTTTTCCTGCAGATCTTCTCTTCCACAATTCTCCAGGGAAAAAAGGGACCTTAGCCTCAATTAAGTAATTTATTCCATCTTATTTAGTCTTTTTCCAATTAAGCCTGAAGTTAGTCACAAGCAACAATTCGAAATTGTCTGGTACCTATTTCCTGATTTGCAATTTTTTTCTATCAAATCTATTTCCACCTTCGGAGCATACCTGATGCAATCAAACCTAACTTTGCCTCAGTCACCCTCACTTGTGCTACTGTATCTCAATCAATGCCAACTTAGCCTCAATTAATTGCAAGTAATTAGTACCTAAAAGTTCCTACACCCTTTAGTTTACATCTCTCTCTTTTTCTTGACTTTTCAGTGAGTACTCAATGCAACTGAATGCATCGAGAATAAAGGTACTCCAAGCACAGGATGACTTGGTGAATGAAATGAAAGAGGAAGCGATTAAGGCTCTTCTGAATGTGAGCAAAGGCCATCATCACTTACTCGAGTTCCTCCACATCGGTTACCATCATAACTTTTACCAACACCTCCTCAAGGAACTCATTGTTCAGGTAATAATGCGTGTTTGCTCATCAATTCATATTTTAGTTTCATGCTAGCCTTGTTTCAAAGGTAGAGAGTCTCTTGTTTTGTTTTGAGCATATTCTTTATTAGTTTTAATCTTCTGTAAGCTATAAAACTGGGGGGAGAAAATTGTTCATTGTTCAATTTCTTATCTGCTCTGTATATCTAAGTTTTTGTTAGTCAATCTCATCTTATTCTGTAATCATTTAATTCAGAGCCTTCTGAGGTTGAAGGAACCAGCTGTATTGCTACGTTGCCGCAAGGAAGACAAGCACTGTGTGGATGAGGTACTAGACTCAGCCAAGAATGAATATGCTGAGAAGGCCAATGTTGCTCCTCCTGAGATTTTTGTTGATGAAAATGTCTATCTCCCACCTTCTCCCGAGCACCATCACTCTCATGGTTTCTTCTGGTAGGTCCTGCCAACAAACTGCAGTTTCATTATTTTCTTTGGTTGTATTTAATATGCATTAGCAATGATCTCAGAACTGGCCTCAGTTCAAGCCTGCTAATGGGCAGGTTTTGGCCCATACCCAGCTTGGCCTATTGATAAAGAGTGAGAGCCCGAACCCAAACCCAGTCCATATTAACAAGTGTCCAGTCCATACCCAGCCCTGCTACAGCTCGACTTGAGTTTGAGAAAAGCCCACAATCTGTCCACAGGTTTAACTCTACGAGCCTATCCAATTGAGTGGACTTTTAACTGAATTTTAAATTGAACAAGTTGCATTAAATTAATAAAGAATTACAAGCAGAGTTACTTCTGCTTTATATAACTTCTAAATCTAAATATAAATTATCAAAATTCCAAATTTCATCATCAAATTAATAAAGAAAATTACAAAAAATTAGTAGCATCAACTAATAGTTTTACTAGCTACATGCATGTTTGTCCTTAATAGCAATGAAGACTAAAATCACATGTCAATATATCAAGAAATCAATTCCAAATCATGGATTGAAACAAAACAATTATCTCACTCCCACAACCAGAAACCAAATAAAATTATAAAGAAAGAAAATAAATTAAATCCAAGCTCACTCTTACACAACCAGCAACCAAAGAAAACCAAAATTATTATAGAACCATCCTTTTTTTTTTTGAGGAAAATTATAGAACCATTTTAATACTGATTTTAGACATAGACAAATGATCTTCACAAATAACAATTTGTTCCAGCCCCTCTCTTTTCATTAAATTGAACAAGCTACACCATTCCCATGAGCTGCACTTCCATCACTATTTTTCTGCATGATATAGTTACAACAACATAAATGTTTGATGGTTCAAGAAGTTAGATCAGCCATGATTAGCTATAATCTCAACAGTTTTTTAGAATTGTAATCATTGTTAATAAAGTACCCAAAAACCACCTAATCAAGATGCCAAATAAACTCTTATAGCCCGCCTAATTTGTTTTGACGTTTCGAGAAGAAAATCTCACACCCTTGAACTTAGATGTACACAGTTTCAAGCTTTACTTCAAAGGAATCAGATGAAATGGTCTAATACAAATTCGCCAACTGTTTGACAAAAAGCTGCAAACACAACCAGACAAAGTGTAACCAAACATGGAAGAAAGTTCATAATTTCAAACCAACCAAAAAAAACTGGTGCCTACCATTTTAGGTTTGGTACAATCCAAATTATGTAGCCAAATATTTAATATGCCAGAAAATTCAAGCATCTTATCACATCAATTTAGCATACATCCAAGATAAACCCTCCCTTTTCTCCTAGTTCAAAAATGAAGCTACACGACCAATAATGCCAGCACACAGAGGAATTGTTGACTCTGTTCAAGACAAATACTAGATAAATGAAGGTTTTGTAACCAATAATGCCAAACTTGAACAAAAGGTAGCAAGAGGAAAACTAGGAAAGAAAATGGAAGACACAAAGTAAAGTACGGCTGTACCGATCTTTTATTCTATTCACCTCCTCCTTCCTACTCGAGCCAACCACTGAAGCTATGCGCCAACAGCAAGACTCGAGAGGCGTCAGAGAGCTCCGTCAGACTGTCAGAGGTGAGACTTGACTACTTGAGAGGCGTCGAAGAGAGAGAGCTGAGAGCGATGCTTGATTCAGATCTGAGTTTGAGTTTGAGAGAGACTTGATATGGCCCTGTCCACTGTTTTGGGGGCTGTCCACAAAAAGCCCATTGTTTGCCCAGAGTTGACCCATGATTTATCCATTAAAAAATTATTTTTGGACTCGAGCTGAGCTTTTAAGCCCTGCCCAGATATGGCTCTGTCCACTGTTGTCCAATTACTACCTGGCCCGTTTAACCCAAGGGCCGCGTTGCCCATTAGCAGGCTTACCTCAGTTAAGCAAAAAATATAAGCTTAATCATTAAGTTGATTGGATTTGGATAACTTTCTCTGGTTTTGTTGGGATTTTGTTTTTCCTTCTTGGTTTGCTGTATAACTCTTTAAGTTGTTTAGTTGAGTATTAACTGAGCCTAATAGGAAAACAAGTCACTTATCAAGTTATCATAATGGCACTACTATCATTCAACCATCAAAATAGATATCTTATGATTTGCCGATATTTGATGTCTTCAAATAAATTGGTATCAATAGCAGAGTTTTTGTGTGCATGATATTTATTTTCCATTGTTTGTAATTTTTTTTTTAATTGAAGCTCCGGTGGTGTGGTGTTGGCTTCGAGAGATGGAAAGATAGTGTTTGAGAACAGTCTTGATGCACGGCTTGAGGTTATCTTCCGCAAAAAACTGCCTGAGGTATCCATTTTTTTCACTTTCTAGCATGCATTTATTTTTCATAGTTATCAGCTACTCAGCTCTTATTAGGGCAAGCCATTTAAATAATTATCTTTGGAACTCTGCAGTTGTCATGGTTACATTGATCCTTTTGTTTTGTGTTGTCACTGTAACAAGTCGGTCTTAAGGATCTATTAGAGGTCGGGGTTTGGGTATTTAATCATCAAACCTGGGTCTGGAACTTTGGATAGGCTTTTTCCCAAACCCTGATAGCTGGAACTTCTAGGATCCTCTCACTTCTGATTTGAAAGCTGAATAAAGAATCCTGACATATCTGGAATGATAGCAGAGTAATGGCAACTCAGAAAATGTACAATTTGCAAAAATGCCCCTATCTAATTTAGAAAGTTCAACACTACCCTCACATTAGATCATTATACCCATATTTGGAAAAAAGAACTTGTGTATTGTTAATTTAAAAACAACAGAAGTTACTGTATCTATAGTTGCACTTTAATCTGTAGTGTTGTATTTTGGCAATTTTATTGATTATTGGATAGTTATGAAATTTAATTTTTGCAGAAATATATAAACCTTATAATAATTTTGAGGTTCCCTGATGCAATAGTTTAAAAATTAAAACCTAGATTTAATTTAGTTTGTTAAAGATTATATTTAAAACAATAAGAGGATGTATCATTTCCATAATGATTTTTATTCCATCGTGTTGCTTGTAACCACTTGTGTAAGAATATGAATATGGGATTTTATTTTTCAAACCTAACTAATTGCTGTGAGTTTTCTGAATTTCGCCAATGATGAAGTTCTATTGTGAATTCTCTAAAAAGTAAAACCGTAAGTGCTCTTTTGCAACACATATAATTGTCACTGGTGACCTTGCTATTTATTCAAATATTGGCCTGTACAGAGCTATTTATATAGTGATTGTATTAAATGGAGAAGGATAACAAGTCGCTCGTGTTGGACCCATATGCATTTGGATGCTATATTTTACTTTCACATTTTGTGAAGATATAATCCAGTTTTGCTGAGGTCTAATTATTTTTTCCTGCTGTAGATTCGGAAACTTCTTTTTAGCCAGGTTGCTGCGTGATCAAGCTGTGTAATTTGAGAGCGCAGAGAGTTTGAAGTAAATTTATTGTACGTAAAAATTGTTCGTAGTTTCTCGTACTTGTAGAACATTCATTGTTTTTATCTTGTTGAGTGATTACTGAACACACTTCCTTGAAGCATGAACTTATTTATGTTCAATAATATTATGTCGACCAGAGTAAAGTGTATTGGAGTAGCTACCAGCAATAAAAGAACAGACTATGTATTCTTGTTTGCACTGCAGATGATATTTTTTCATGTAAAATATAAATCTTTTTGTATTTTTAATTACTCATTTAGGTGCTCCAACTGTCTTAGTTATTAGGAATTTTAGGGGACAACAGAAACGTACCTAAGGTAATTCCCATATAATCAGAATGGGCTAAGATTGTTTAGTATAAAGTAGAAAATAACTTTTTGCCAAAAAAGCAACGCACATGTGGTTGTGTTTGAAACGCAGAACCTAACTAAATTAGTCTTTTAGACCATTGGACGTAAAATTAATGGTCTGGGACTGTAAATACCATTCGTGGAAAACATGGATTGAGCCACTGTTCATGCTTCATAGAAAAATCAACATTCTCCCGTTCAAATTGCAAGACCAACTGGTTGTATTCTATTAGAGAGGATCATCGCAAAATCATCATCAGGTCTAACTATGTGCGCTTCCATGATAACCATAAAGTGTTTTACTCTCTCTTTTATAAAAAATATAACATTCATTCACTTGCACAAATATAATCCATTTGTCTGACACTCAAGCATACTCTGTCACCACAGCTCATCAACTGTCTGTGCATACTTACAGCGATCTTGACAAGGTCATGGGCCACCTTAATGGCAAATCGTTACCTACTCAGGTGCAAAGTAAGTTGGTTAACCCCCCTAAATGCAGTCGATCTAACAAAAAGTAACATATATTACTTTTCTACTCCATATACAAGGCAGTGGAAGAAAATAATGCTCTAAAATAGATATAAGACATGATCCTGCTTAATCATAATGAAGCACTGAAATACTGAATGATGTTCACAGATATCGCTGCACATATCCTGATTCAGAAATTATGGTCCTCCAAGTATAGCATTCTCAATATCCTCTCTACTTAGAGCATAACTGAACCTCCTCTCTATATCCTTCTCCAAATTACCTGGTCCGCTTTTAAGGTACCTGTTATGACAAGGAAGGATGAGCTTATAAGATAAATATCCACTTGAAAGCTACAAATTACATATGCATTATATACTAAACTTTTGTATTATTACAATGTGCTTTGGTTTTTTTTTTGGACTTTGTCTAGATCAATTGGAACTGTTAGATGTGCATCTGTTTTACTTTAGTTCTAGCAGGACAAGAACAGACCGATATCTAGCTGATACATCGGAGACTAGTTAGACAAAATCTGACTGACACTGAACTAAATTCAATGTCTGCAACAAAAACAGGTAAATCATTAGTCCCACAATCCATAATAATGGTTTCTCTGGTACGAAAGAGGCAGAGAAGTAAGATCAGCTGCCTGTGGGTCAAATTTTAGCCTGCCTACAAATAGAAGGATATGTGCGGCTACATAATCATATGCTGTAAACTAGTTCCCATCTACACCTTTGCAACTGCATAAGCTGAACTTTAGAAAACTGTACCAGCCAAACTAAAAGTTCATATGAAATCTTTGATCGATCTTCTAGAGTTTAAGGTGAGTAATTTTATATGTATATGCCCCCCACCGAGTTAAGAACCATCCAACAACCAGCATTTAGATGGAAAATGCATTTTAATATCCATACTGAATGAGTCATGCTAGAGCTGCCAGTTGTTAAAAGGTGAAGATACATTCACATCAGCGTATACCCGAACAAGATTATGTAAGAGCAGCAGCTGCCAGTTCAGACGCCATGGGGCTGACACAACTTTGTCAGGTCACAGATTTTACTGTATTGTGAATGTTTTGCATACTGTAAAGGACAGTTTCAAGGATGGAGTCCCAATTTGTTGTCATAGTTGTCATAGCACTGTAACTATTGCACATCTATCTGAATCAGATCGAGCATGCCAATTCTATGCTGTTTTTTAGGAGTAGTCTTTCAAATTCAAACCTAGTTAGAATCCAATGGAATAGATTTGTGCCATGCAGCACACTGCAACTATGTCTGCAGATGATGTCGTGACCCAACATGATAAGTCGAACCAAAACAATTACTTCAATGTTGTCTAATTTTTGTTGTTCTATGTGATGGAGCATGGTAGTGCATAGTTACTAATTAACTTTTTACTGTTCTATTCTTAAATGCATGTTTCTCATTATTATGCTTGCAATTTTACATTTAAATATCCATGTGTTGACTGGCATAAAGTAATCAATCAATATCAATTATCCAGTTTATTATTATTAGTCTTTTCTAGGGTTTGGAGGGAAGTAATTTAGTTTTAGTTGATCCAGCCACTAGACATACTTCAGCCTTCCACTGACATTTTTCATTGGCCTCCATCTTACAAACCCGAACCACTACAACAGTTTCATTGACGTGCCTTTATAACAAACCCTCATTTGCCCCAAAACTCCAAGTGTAGTCCCACCAAACACCTAAAATACCTTTGACGGTTCTTTCTGTCCCAACCATCCTCTTTCATCAACTTTCACCAATTATTTCGTCCATCAAATGCCTTCAAGATTCTCCAAACTACACCAAAAACTAGATGCCTTTGTCCTCTATGCATCCAAACCCCTTCCGATGCCTCAAAATCCAAGAGAAGGAATGTTGTCTAGAACAGAACCAACTCAGATCTTCACCAGTGATATCAATCAGAGAATAAGTTGTATCATGACGAATGTGAAAATTCTATAATGGTGTTGGTGAAAACTAAGCTGTTGGACAGTAGATATATTCCATTGAATGTTTCGATATTGGCCAGCTGCTTATTAAAAAAACGACCCTTATATGTATGTTGTGTTGCAAAACATCGGATTAGGATATCATTGATTGCAGATATCGGCAAATTGAAAGATATAATTTATAGTTAATCGAAGTATTGATGACTAAATAACCTAATCTTAAACATTCCTTCCCCAATCCCAAACTCTCCAACAACTCAATCTATGTAACCCCATGATTTCACCATGTGGTACCAGCAGCAGACTCAAACTGTTCAATCAATTCACACAGGAACAGAACAATCAAAAAAGTAAATTACCTAATATATAGCTCAGTGACATCAAGAGATAGCTTCGCGTGCCAATTAGGATTCTCAACAATCCACACTGACCGATCCTCACGGCTCTGATAGAACCCTAAGCTTCTCAACCAAGCCTCGATGCAAGGCAAGCTATGAGAGTAAATAGGCTTCTTCTTATCCGGCAGCTTGTTCAGCCATTCCTCCCATCCCTCCGCCTCCATCGGAGCCTGAGACGGAGATGCGCAGCATAGTCGGGTCACCTTTCTCTCTGCTCTCCAGTTTGAGCGCGTAAATCTACTCTTCTGATCAACGGAGAAGAGGGATGGTGTTTTGAGGCGACGAGAGAAGAAGAGAAGAAGAGGTGAAGTTGCGACAATGGATGACATCCTCTTTTTCTTCTTTGGAAAGGTTTCAGATTGTGTTGTTGCTACTACTTAGAAATAAATAAACTGGGCTTATTTGAAAAAGTACCTTGTTGGGCCTTTTTTTATTTTTACATTAATTCATGGGTTTATGTGTTATTTACATTGGATGCACTATTGAGATTAATTGGGCTGTTTTCCATGAATTCAAATCAGTGGTTTTAATCCCCTGGCAAATATTTAATGGAAAATGTTTTGGAGGTAATACATTCTTACTATCCGTCATTAATATTAATTTTATTATTTGTATAAAATGAGTTATTATTCGTATTAACGATTTTATTATATAATTTATTTTATACAGTATTTTTATTATTTAAGTCAAATATCATTAATCTGAATAATAACTCATTTAAGTCGAATATAAAAATATTATATAAATAAGTTACATAATAAAGTTTTTAACATAAATAATAATTCATTTAATATGAATAATAAAATCGATATCGATGATAATACCAATAACGATATTTATATATCAACTTCCAAATTTAATTTCACTTCTTTTACGACAGTTGAGAGTTGAAAAAAGAGGATGAACAGATTGGGGTTGAATTTACCACTTGGCATCCAAAATTAGCTAATTAAATTTTGTGATGTAAAAAACGAATTCACATCCACGCTCATAGTTTTCTTGACAGAAATATGATGGCGGTCGTCGTGCATTATAAATTATGTATATTATAATAAATCTGTTACTCATAGAAAGTATCCTAATCAACGTAACATGTGTTTGTCATATTTTGACAACACGATGCAACATGTCTCGACGTCATCTGTCCATTTGACCCGTGTAGATAAAGAATTAAAATATTTTAAATATCAATGTTTGGTTAATTAAATAAATAAATAAAATATTAAGAATAAAAATTATTAAATTTTATAAAATTTACTGATTTAATTTAATTTAATTTTTATAAATATTTTAACATACTACATTTTAAATTATCTCTGTTTAATATATCAAACCGTTTTAAAATATTTACATTATCTATACTTTATTCGCAAAACAGAGGTTTGTATTTATCATATTTTGACAGCACCATGCAACATGTCTCGATAGCAAGTGTAACAGATTACAAAAGTATCTATATGTGTAGTTCTTCACACAAGATACGCATAATGTTTCGGAGAAGATATTTAGACAAAAAGATAACAGAATAGCATAACAGTGATAAAAAAAAATCATTTACTGTCGTCAAAATGCATAACAGTGATAAAAAAATTATGAGAAATTATTTTTATATCTAAAATTTTATACTTAATATTTAGTTTAAATATTTTTTAAAATATATAATTAAAAATTTTAATTCTGTATTTTTTAGCTTTAAATATTTAAGGTGTAACTAAAAGACGTGGATGATGGTTGTAGTTATCACTTCTCAAAAATTATTATTTGAAATTTATCTATAATGATTAACTTGACATTTTGAATGATGATTTTTAAAATAAATTTGAAAAATTGGTAGATATATTATTAAATTTATAATTTTTTTTATCAAATATTAAGCAATTTAGATAATATTTGATATTTCATTAAAACAATCAAAATTATATAAAATCCATAACTGATTAAATTTAATGATATTTTATTAAATTTCAAATAATATTTAAATTATACAAAATTCAAGCATAATCAACTACAAAGCCCAAAAATAAATCTATAAACTATTTTTTATTTTCAAAAACAAAAATAAATCAAATTTATTACAAAAATAAATTACCATTAAAATTATCAAATTAATCATCATCAATAAATTCTCACCCTAACAAAAATCATCATACTGCCACAATATTTACTCAATATAACCTGACCAGTACTACATTTTACAATGATGATTGCACTGTGCCACCAAAATAATGGTGGAGATTAGGTATCAGAAAGATGAGATAAGATCACACTTCTCACTTCTCACTTCTCACTTCTCAGCAACTCTCAACCCCGTTCCGAAAAACCGGATAAAGCACCGACAGTGACAAAACGCCAAAACACGCATATAATAAATATATCACATATCCGTTGATAGATTCATCGACTTTTGAAAAAGTAATCAAGTGGCAATCCATCCATCCATCCATCCAGCTCGGATGATGGCAATAATTGTGGGGGCCACGTCAACTGGTAGCAGGGAAAAGACAACTCAAGCAGCTGAGGCAGTGTAGTGCAGTGTAGCTCTCTCTGTCTCTAGTTGTACGGTCTCTCATCTATCCATCTCTCTTCCATCATCCATCATTCTATCAACACCATCATCCAGTCTTCCAAATCCCTACGCATAGAGTGTAGCACTTTGTAGGCCGATGCGATGCGATGCGACGCGGTTTCATACCAGGATAGAACCTGTTCACGCTGCCACTGCTCCTCAGCTGCTGACTGATGAATATATATAATATTGTATTCGTCGTACCAGTATCAGTACCAGTAGCAGTAGATAGATAGACTAGAGAGCTCGGCTCAGCTAGTACGTACCACTTTGCGTGGAGCATGGAATCACCCTTTCCTAGGCTGCTGCCACGCAACAACGTCTACGTGGGAAATTCATACAGAGAGATGAAAATTTAATTCAGGTTAGGTTAGGTAGCTGTTTCATGACCTCTCAAGTTGAACACCAATTGTATACGCAATTTGGTCGTCAGAATCATTTCTCTATACTTGAATTCAATCACTAAATCATATCTATATATATATAGATAAATATATATCCATAAAAGCAGCTGTTAGAGACAAAACCAGCTATAAATTATGAAACCAAAGTGCCTTTTCCTCGGGACAAGCTTATGTACCGTGCCACTCGAGTTGCACTCGAACTCGACATGCTCTTGCCTTGGTACTTGCATCTCCGTTTGCATCGTGCATCTATGGTCTATCTACATCTACAAACAATTAAAGCCTCTAAACTTTTACTACCACTAAAATTAATGCATCATTATATTCCATGTCGTATTAATTTATTAGTAAAAGCTATTTTTTGACACTTGGAATGGCGCTAACTGTGACTGAATTACGCAAGCCATCTCAGAATAGTACATCGTAGACTCGTAGTTCAAATTGTGTCAACTGTTTATGCTGTGAATTTACAGTTAAAAAATTATTTTTGCGTTTTCAATTTTCCATTTTTTTATTTACAGATCGAGAATATTTCATTACTAAAAATTAAAAAATTCATATCCAAATTTATCAATATTCATATTTAGTATAGAAAATATTTATCATCTTTTTAGAATAGAAAAATTTTAAATTAAAAATTTTGTTATAAAAACGAGAATATAATTTGGATAATTTTTAATCCTTAATCTTTATAATGTGAGATAGAATAATTTTTTAAAATAAATATAAATATATTTAAAATACGGATAAAGATATAATATCACACCTATTTAAAATTAACAAAAATCGTATCATTTTATGTAATCTTGCATTCTTGTAGTAACATCAATATCCGTCTTTTATTCTTATCGTGTTACTTGCTTCCTACAAGTGTGTTCGGCAAGTGGAATAAAAAAGATAGAGTAAATGTTACGAGACGTTTTAATGTATTAAACGAAATTGATTTAAAATTTAGTAAATCAAAATATAAATGAAAGCGAAATACAGTTATATTATCAAATTTTATAGCTTTTAAAATTTTATTTTTTCATCTATTTTATTATTATCAAATATCAATATCTTAAAATAATTTAACTCTTCCCCTACTTTAAATTTATTTTACATATCATACGAACAGCACGTACTTAGCAATTTCTGCCCGGTACTCAAAAGGGATCGTTTGTTGTTTGTCCGAACAATGAGATAACAAAATAAAATAACTGTTGGGAATGAAAATTATTTTAAAAAAAAAATGAGAATGATGCTCTCAAATTTTATTAAGATAGATGCCGGTCGTGATCTTTATTACAAAAGAAACATCATCAGTATTTACAAAAGGGATTGAAATTTGTTATTCATAGTGCATTAGAAATTTCGATATAATTTTAAAATAGACTAATTCATTATACTAATAACTGAATAAAATAAGATTTATTATATTATTAAATCGGTTTAAATTTTTCAATTCAAATTACTTAATGAATTCTACCTCACAGGATATCCCAGCTATCTATTTTTAAAATTTTCTAATTACTCATTTCATATTTTTTTAAAATGACATATTTTCATATACAAATATTTATTATTTTATTATTATTTTTAGAGTCATCTTTGAAATTTTTTGAAAAATAATTACAAAATCCTAAAAATAGAAATTTTTTCTTATACTACAAGATTGGAATATGAAGAATTTATTAAACAACTTTAATTATCATTTGTATTTGTTTCTATAGTTTTTTTAGTTAATACCAACAAGAATTTTGATGAGCTTAAGCTCATTCTAACTTTACTCTAGTTATATATTATTAATATTAGTATTTAAGATTATATTATCATATTGAATTATTTTTGCATTATAAATTCTGTATCTAACATTAAATATAAATCTTTTTTAAAAATACTTATTTCAAACTTTAACTCGGAAACTATGTTGACCGGTTTAAATACCTTGATATGAATAAAAGTTAGAGTTAACAGTACTCATTATTATGTCATAATTACTATAATAATTATATTATTAATATTTTTATAAGCACTAATATTATTATTATTTATATTATATTATTTGCGTTGTTATTATTATTGTATTATTATTTTTAAATTATTATAAATAATATTTTTATTATTATTATATTAATACTAATATTTATATCAACATCATCTCTGGTCTTTTCATTACTCCAAATTACAATTTATTAAATGACATTTTCACCTTGAAATAGTATAGAATAATTCAATTTTATGCTATTGGGAAACTAATAATCCATCATTATTCTACTTTCAATATTCCAATAACACTATCTCAATATTATTCCTTAATTCGTCAAAAGATCCGAACACAATTAAAGTGCTGTGAGTGAAGTGCAAATTCCCTAGGAAAGTTCTTCTAATATAAAAGCATTCAAAAGTAGATTAATCTTTTGGGAAATTACCCATCTACCCCCAATTTTACATTTTTTATCAACCATATCGAAAATATTTATATCTAAATTTATAAATATTTATAAAAAATTAAATACACAAGTATTTTCTTCCCTAAATAATTATAAAAAAATTAAAGTTAAATAAATACAACTTGTATAATTTTTAATTTTAATAATAAAAGATATACGTACTTTTATCATTAGATATAAAACTATTTTACAAAAAAGGTATAAATTAATCCGTGATGCACATAAAAGTTAAGTTCAAAAATATAATTATCACTGCTCTAATATTTTTAAAGACAAAAATTATAAATGTTTTTTCCTTATTTGGAAAAGGTAAAGACCATATTTATAGTGGGAACAATGTGAAAAATTCAGATTCGGTTGCGAGTGCTGCTTCATCCTCCTGTTTCAGCCATCTGTCTAAAGATTTCAGATCTGATTATAACTTTTAATTAATTATTAAACGTGAGTACCAAGAGTACACTAATTAGTCTCAGACTACCAAATTGTAGTTTCAACTTTGTGATTAATGTATTCCAGCCACAAATTGTCCCCAGTTTGGCGGGGCTTTAGGTTAACCCAACAGGATGTTGATATCCATCAAACCGAATTTGATCTTATGATGGTTTTAACAATCCAATTATCAAATTCAGTATTTTATATGATTATTAAACTTTTTTAGAAAAATTCTAAGTGAATTTTAATATTATCGAAATATTATTTTATTCATAAAATATAAAAGTTAATCCGCTAAATATCCAACCTCCCCCATTTCTAGGTTAACCCAATTATTGTCGTTAGATACGAAAATGAAGGTATAATATATGCGGCACCAATTGAATGGCGAAAAATTTATGTTTATATAATTTCATGTAAGATGAACTGTACTTATTCACGTATTATATGCTGATTACATGAACTTTTAGTAACAACGAAATAAAGAAATTACTGAAATCTAGGGCGGACTTAAGGTGTCCATACCCGCCGGGCAGCCACTTCACCGCGTAAAGTGAATAGAAAAAAACGAACGGTATTATAGCGGCAATATTGAGATTGGCACGTGATATTTTAGAGGAGGTATATTTTATGGGGTAAGTGAAATATTTCAGAGGATATGAATTAAAATTCAAGGGGTTCGGGGCATAGTGACAACACGGGCTTTTTCCCTCTGAAAGATCACAAAATAGAAGAAACTAAATTTTGGGTGTGTCTAATAAGTGAAGTAAAGGTGAAATATATATTTTAACGTATTTTAATGTATCTAACAAAAAAAATTAAGGTAGAATAAAATTAAATAATTAAATTTTTATATCTTTTAACATATTTTAGTGTCATTACTTTATTTATTTATTTCGTTGTTATCAAACATTAATGTTCTAAAGTAATTTAATACTTAATCTGATTTAATTTTAATTCATTTGTCAAATGGAGAATTTTGATTTAAAAGATAAGAAAAAGATACATTCTACATGCCTTATAAAGAACGCTTTAGTGAAAATTAAAGAAAATCACATAACCGTAGAAAATATAAAAATTACTTCTAAATATTCAAAGACTCAGAACTTAAAATTTAAAATTAGAAGGCTCAGATAACTTTTTTGGGTCCAAATTCAGTCATTAAGGCCACGCCCCTTAAATGTTCTGATCGGAATTTCCTATTAAAAATTATGTTTTTTAAAATATGGAAATTTCAATTTCAATTTTCATTGGATTTCCCCACCACTTGACCTCCCATGATGACAAATTGTTTTATTTTCCACGTACATTTTTCTTCTATTTAAAAAAATCTACAGCTTGCCCCTCAATTAAATAAGAATCTGTTAGGCAATCTTTATACCTAAAATTTTGACCTCCTTATAATAAATTTTTTATATCATCCCTGTCTAAAATGGTCACTCAATTAAGACACGAAATAGCCAAGTATAAAATTACACTAATAAAGAATGCATTCTATTGGCATCTAGTTCAAATGTTGTTGGTATTTTTTTTAAAGAAAGATAATGATTAAAGTCGTCAAATTTAAAATTTTTATAAAAAATTTCAGTTCAAATTTTAAATTAGTAACTTCTCATAGAAATAATATTATTTTTATCATTAAATTAAATACTAGTTAAATGAGTTTGAGCGTTATTTATGGCAGGGTATTTAAGATGATGAGTTTAATCTACCTTTTCCCATCCCAACCCAACCCAACCCAAATAAACCATGAAAAATAACTAAAAATCCTTTCAGCAGTTCACATTCTTTTTTCTCGAAACCAACGGAGGCGTTCGGCAACACATTAAGGATTAACTTTAATCCGTGTTAAGGAGTTTATGTTCGGAAATCTTAATCCGTGGGTGAAAGTTAAGGAGGATTAATCTAGGAAGAAAATTTCTTATGGAGCGGATAAAGGATTAAGATCCGGACAAAAAAATATTAAAAGAAAGGTTTTTAATCCGTTCTAAAGTGCATGTATTCGAAAGAATTAAGTAACTAAAAAAACTAAAAAAAACTTAAAAATATTAAAAAAAAGGTTAAAAAAGAAATGCTTAATGACACCAAAAGAATTTCATTTTGCAAAGGAACAGAGAAATCTCGTTTTGCTTTAGGATAATTGCTGGCTCCTCATTCATATAATAATTGTCATAATAAAATTCGTACATGTAGCAAACTATTTTAAAATTTTGTAAAACTCTTTTGTATATTCCAAAAAAAATAGAATCTCTCTTTCATCAAAATTATACAAAAAAAATAAGACTACCAAATTCGAAAATGAAGAAAAAAGAAAGTTGGTGAGGTGCTTTAATAATACGGGAGCTAAGCTAACAAGGTGTAGGATCAGACAAGAGAGTTGTTATCCGTCGTTTTGATATGTGCATTTGATTTGAAAAGATGGATTGAAAGGGAAGGAAGCAGAGGGAATCTAGTGTTTTAATCAATGATATTTCACACAGGAACTGACTTCAACTCAAAACCAGGAAAATAACTATACATACAGACACAATATGAAAGTATTAATTAAAGCAAGGATATATATATTTTTTCGTTATCTCAGTTATATATATATATATATATGTATGCCTATTTTTCTAATTCTGTTCTCATGGATGTTCTTCACAGTATGCCAAAAAATGTATGAAAGGTAAAAGTAGGAGATAAAAGTTTGGAGATTGAATATATATCATGAAACTTCTACCATGAATTTAATGATCCTTATAATTAACCATTTGATATTTTGAAAAAAGAAATGGAATGATAATTCACATTTCAGTTCTACCTGCATTACCATATACATAAGCTAGTAATCAATTTAGTTTAATCAGTTTGACACAAAATCTCAAAGTTTCCATCTAAATAAAATATCAAGAACTTCTCTTTTTTTTCCATCTTTCATGTACTAATAATTGCTTACAATACTAATGCCCGATGATCAATTCACATCATCACATGGTATCAGAAAGAATTGAAAACTAATGTGTGATCATGGTGGAAGCATATTGCTAGTCTGCCGAAAGTTAAAAAAGCATTTGCTATTTGCTATTGCCTGTCTCTTCCTAGCCAGAGAGAGGAGAGAAAGAGAAAGGCTATAAATCTGGCTAGAGCTAGACAAACTTCAGTGACACTTGAAAGTTTCTTTGTGGATGTCATGGTGTGGTCTTCTGTGATCCTTCTGTTGAACTTGTTAAGTTGTAAGCACTTTCATCTATTGTTCTTTGACAGTGATAATTTTGGTAATTTATTACCTACTTCTTTCTGCGAGATGGGCAAATTTTATGTTTAGAAGTTTCTTAATTCCCTACATACCTGATAAAAAAGTGTAGCAATAAAATAATAAGAATTTGATCTTATCACATTAATTAATCCGAGTCTTAATAAATAAACAATTCATGACAAAATATGAGTCTATATTTGTTGATATTTTATTCAAATAAAAATATCAAATCAAATCCAAGGTGTCTATACCCACCTTAATTTTTTAAATCAGTTAGTTTTTATCATGATGTAAACAATGTAATCAAAATAGCGGAACTTTTTCACATCTTAATGCTATGAAAAATGAAAAATACAAAAAAAATACTACACCAATAACTAACTAAAGAGAAATCAAACTCAAGATAATTTTTCTATATATTATCCTATTCTGGATCAATAACTAACTAATAGTTCATTGACAAATTTTTGAACTAGATAAAAGTAAGTGCATATCCATTAAAATCTTTACTAGCCAACTATTTGCCCGTTTGCACTTCAAAATCGAATATTATTCATCAAAATTTTGTCTCCTTTGATCATTTCTCTTGAAATAGTTAAATTTAGTTAAATTCAATTTATCTTCAATTAAAAATAACAATAAAATTTCCCATGTAATATTGGCTCTACATCTCTAGTCTCGCCTTTCACTACCAGTAAATATTTGTCAAAATACATTTACATAATTTGTGAAATTCCGTGAACCGGATGTCAGTGACCCGCCACACGCTGGTCCGTGGCATTCCGACCAGAGAAGCTTCTGATGCAGTGAACAGAGCAGAGGCAGGGGGCCAGAAGCCTCGGAGCAGGTTTAAGGGGTCAACATAAGAAAGAGAAAGAGAGAACAGAAACAAAAGCTACCATTACCAACACATCTATCTATAATCTACATTTCCACGTAAGAGGAAGAAAGCATTGTCTGTGTGTGTGTGTGTGGGGCCAACCCACCATGTCTGAGTTGTCTCATCGGTGGCCTTTTGGAGACGTACAGTGCATGGCAGGGCCAGTGCAGTGTGCATGGCCGCTGGCTACTGGCACCTCTCTCCTCTCTTCCCCTTGTTCAGTTTCTGAAAGGTCAACTCATTCATATCATATGGACATGCATGCACCTAACATCATCATCATCATCATCATCATCATCACCATCACCATCGTCGTCGTCATCGTCGTGATAATATCTGTGCTCTGTGCTTTCTTTCTTTTCAAGTCAAGTTACAACTTACACTTAACTCTGGAGCGAACTCAAACTCCGGTCTCGGATCAGTACTACTATTTAATTTCTCCGAGAGAACAAAACCCAAAAAAGGGGCTGAGAAAACTGTTACAATCCAAGCTCTCTATTCTGGAACTCGTTAATGATTAATTTAGAAATCTCATTTTATAAATCTTATTTATTACTGATTTCATATCAATAAATTGTCATATAACATCATGACAGCGAGCGGATGTGAATTCACCACTGCATTGTATTATGAAATATATATCCATATAATATTGACGATATTTGCATTAAATATTAAAAAGGGGTTCACACGTCAACAATTCTAACAGAGAATTTGGATTCTAGTTCCTGTCTCTGTTACTAATAATTTGACAATACGAGCTCTCTCTCGTGGAATATCTTCTTCCAGGTTTTGTTGTCACAGATCATATCGTATATTTGATATGCAGACTCTGACGCGTGCGAATCCAACCAGCATATATATATATATATATATCAATATATGAATTTGTAACACATTTTCTTCCGAAATATTTTCTTTTATAGTCACTAGTTTCATGAAAGTAAATGAAAGAAATCCACCGATCAATAAATGCACATTGAAATAATTTTTTTGAATAAAAGATGAAAGAAGTCTTTTTAACCGGAGATATATAGTTATTTTTAGAAATAATCGACATTTAATTCAATAATAACTGAAATAATAATATCTGCGTGAAAGCTAGATCACATGCCACCTAATGAAAGAGAAATTATATAATTATTTAATTAAGAATGATTTATTTTGAATTATATAATTATTTAATTATAGTTATAATATAATTAAATTAGTCTCGATGATTATCATAATTTCTATTCTATATAATTTTGTAAAAGATAATTTATTTATAACCGGTTGTTATATTAAAATTTCTCACTATGATAATTAGATCATATCAGTTTTACGGAAGTTTATTTTTATAAATCATGGAAGTTAATTAAATTAGAGTTATATTTTTGTAATGTACAATTATACATATTTATTCACACACATTTCATTATTTAAATATTTGAATAAAAAATCCAAAATACGATTCAAATCCAATCCGATATCCTCTAAGAAAGTGGATATGAATTCGCATATCGATCATTCTAGATCCAATCCATTAACAGCCCTAGTCTTAACTATTATTTTTATTTCAAAAAAAACTTTAAATACATACCATAAATATTTAAAATTTAAAAACTTCTGTCCAAAGAATATTACTTCGCTCACTACTCCACAAATTAATTCTCGTTTGCATACATATCTGACGACTTAGCAAACAAAGACCAACTAAACTATATACATATCAAGAATAAAATAAAAACTATTTCAACATGTACCGTATGTTTTCAATTTATCCGACATATGTACATCTTTAACTCAATTCATTGTTTCAATCCAAATTTTTCCACAAATGCATGCACTGTAACTAAAACCCCTCCTTTTTAAGGTAACAAATAACAAGAGGTGCTTTTCAATGGGCTCACTGTGTATTAATGGCAGAACATCCGCAGTTCTTCACACAGCATGCATGTTTTTCGTTTTGTTCACTGTTTAATAACCTTCCTTCCTAAATTGGTGAAGGAGATTTAATGAAGCTGTACACCGGAGGTTTGAATCTCCCCTTAATTTGCACTAGGTTAATAGTACGCAACACATCCTTGAAATGTCAAAGGCAAATAGTTTCAGCTTCAAATATCATAATAATAAGTGTTTAATTTAATGAAAAGAATGATGTTTTTTTATGTAAAAGATCGTAGCTTTAACATTTAAATTAAAGAGATTTTTAATGAATATTTAAATTTAAATAACTTAATATTTATCTTAATTTATCTCGAAAAGAATAAACAGAAACCACGATTGGGTGCCTCGCTTTTAATTGGTTGGAGATTTACTTTTTCTTAAAATAAAATTTACAAGCTTAGATTATTTTGGATTTTATTTTTTATTTTGGACGAAGGATAGGTGGTTATATGGAATGAAGAGTCATACATTCATATTTTTTAATCTTTTCTTATTGTGGTAATCATTTTTAATAAATATTTCATACAAATGATTGAGATTCAATGCCTCTGAAACAAAGCTAAGTCATCAAACATATTTAATCATTGGATGAAATATTGTTAAATTTCATAGTATGACTAAAAATTATTTAACTTTTACTAACATATTTTCATCCGACTAATGCGTGAGGTATATCTAATGTATAAAATTAATTATTTTTGTATGATAATTTATCAAAATTATTATATATTATATTTATATTTTGTTGCGTTCTCTTTGATAGTATGTATCTCCACATAAAACTTATTTTTTTTGTAGAGGCATGATATTTATATCTCTTATTTATATTTCAGATATATCTATATTTTTTTCAAAAATACTTATATCTAAGGATACAAAATTTATATTTTATATTATTAGAATTCAAAGTTATACAAATATTATTTTTACTTGAGCAACAAAATTTTAAACTTGAATTTTTTATAATCATTTAAAAAACTAATAAATATTTTTTATATTAATTATAAATAATCAAAAATTTAAATATAAATAAATTATTTATTCAGTATAAATATTTTTTATATAAATAAATGACGCGATATTAATTTATCTATTTTAACATGTATTCTTTATTGTCGGTACGAACTCTGAAATATATTCCTTATGCAGCACATCTACACGAACAAGTTGAAGTCAAGTCAGGCAAAAAAAAATTTGTTATGAAAATTTATTTTAATATCAATATATTTTTAAATGTTTTTGCGAAAATTAATTATAGAACCTTTCATAAAAAAAACAACAGATAATTTTTTTATTATTTTATTTAGACGTCACGACTATTATAAATACTAATCCAACATTCATATTTTTCTATGCGTGTTTTTTTCCATTTTTGTTTTGTTTTGTTGGTATCTATATTGTCGGGGACAAAGCGCAATCAAGCACAATTAATAAAATAAACAGCGATTAGACTGCGATTATATATTTTTGTGAGACACTAGATACCCTGGTTAATTAGCTAGGTTTATAGGTACCTAGTTAATTAATTAATGTAGGTTTGGTTGGAACTTGGTGCATGCTTTGAGAGCAGAGAATCCCGAACTTTAATGAGAATATAATTTCTTTCTTTATCAGAAAATAAATAAAATGCTACACCGAGGAATCGAGATAATAATTTAGACCACGTTGCATCAAATTAAAAAAATGAGAGGAGATCACAAATTAATTAAGTACATTGGATTTTCTATTTTTTCCTAAGTCAACATATGAGCATGTTCATTTCATATAAAAGAAATTGTAATTGTCGTTGTATTTTTGTAATTTTAATTATAGTGATATGAAATATTTGTTGATTTATGGTTTTGTTAAATTAGTAATTTGTTTGATGTGTTACGAAAACTTTTGCAATTAGTTATAGATGGTTATAAATATCTCCATTGACATAATTTTAAAATATTCCTTTATTTGTTAATTCCAAACTTTCATATAATTTAAATTTCATTTGACAATTCATTAAAATTTATCCAATCTGCAACGGTCGGATGAAATATTAAATATAACTTAAATATAATTGTATGAAATTCGAAAACATGATCAATTTATAAATTCAAATATATCTCTATAATTTTTTTATTTTTAAGTATGAAATCTCAATTATCAAGTAATCCCTCCTCATTCATTCAGTATATCTAATTTCAGAACAAGAGAGTAGTATTAATCAAGACTCTAATTAATTATATGATTCATATTTGTTTTCTGCAAATTTTCTATTAAAATTTATTTTTCTGATTTAGATGAACTCGCATTTTCAATATTACGAACATGGATCTAATGATATTGCTTAATTATCGACACATCTCCAACTTCCTATTAAAATTCTTCCACCAATTCAGGGGAAAAAAGAGAGAGAAGAAAACATAAAGGAAAGAAAAACAATCAGAATCCTAAACTTTTTAATCTCTAAATTACGAGAAAATAAATTTAAAAATATATTTTTAACTCGAAAACAGTACAAACGTTTTCCATCTCTCCTCCCCAGCTCAAAAATTCACCAAACATTAAAAAGGAAACAATTCATTTTTTATTAAACCCCTTCTTTATAACGTGAATTTTAGAAGTTTTGTGTATTTGTCCATCATGTCTTTAAAATAAAATCATACATTATTCATATTGAAAGGTTATATCAAACACGTCTGCATTGATTTTAAACGGTTCAAATTTAAATGATAAAATATTATTTTTATTGATCCTCAAAAGTTAAAAAAAAAAATTCAAATGGATCCTTTAAATCTCAGCTTGAACTAAATTGCTTCTTAAATTAAAAAAAATTGTTAGTTACTGAACCTCTAAAATCGACTTAAATTAGTTCCTAAATCGATTTTTTTTTTACATATTTGGACTGAATTAAATGACATATGAAGTTTGGTCTGTCATTTGAACATGAACCAAACACAAACATATATATGGTAATTTTGATTTAGAATTAAGCGATTTATGAAAGAGCATCCAAAGGTTTATCATACAATACGGTGCTGCTCTGTAATCAAGTTGGTTTCAAAAAAAATATTTTGATCTAAATTTTGTTTATACTTGATTTGTATTAGATTGACAAGTCAAATAAATTAGCTCACACAAACATTACTGTTTACGCTCGCCGCAGACAAACATAAACTTCAACCACGCACGCTGTTAATTAATGATCTCTCGGAAAACAAAACAGTGAACTTTTAATTAAACAGTATTTCTGGGACTGTGTAATAAGCGCTAGCTTTTACAATAATTACTTATGAAATAATAATTTCATGAAAAGGTTTTGCACTTACAGTTAACTACTTAAGATGCGTCCTGTGTGGCAATTTGCTTAGAAAAACGAGAAGAGAAAAGAAAAAAACATGAACTGGTGGTTTGCTCCATTATTTTATATACTTCTCTCTGATCAATACTGCTCCAAGCCCTATATTTTACTGTTTTTTCCTGGCACACAATGCCATGATGTCATGCTTTCTATTTCCTATTTAAACCCTCCCCTCTAACTCTCCCTTACCCACTCATTCATTTCTCAGTATTTTCCCTAATCTGTTCTGTAATATAAATTCCAGGCCTCTCTACCTCCCAATCAAAACCCAAAAAAAAGAGGAGATCGGTGTTCTCTCTGCTTTGGTTGAGCAACCTAGGTTATCTCTATCTCCTTTCTTCATAAAACAAACACATACATATGTAAATTCTTTTATAACTAATCCTGCATCTAACAGAACGGTACCATCTCGTCCCACCAACTAATAACTAGAAATCGAAGACCATAAAAGTAGGAAATCTAGAAAACATTCAGGGTTTCATGCAAATGATTCGAATCTGATCCTGTTTCTTTTTCAAAAGTTGTTTCAAATTATTCATCGCAAGTGGGCGTGTTGGTACCCTAGCTAGGGTTTGGTCTGTTTCAACATATTAGGTGCAAATCGATCTGAAAACAGAAAGAGAGCTCTCTTCAGCCCACTCATAGGTGGCAACAGGGTTAGATTAGCTGCCGAGTCATTCATCCAAGTGCCAAGAAGAGTTTGCTTTGCTTCTTTGGTCGATTTCTTGGTGACTGAGTGAATGAAGCGGGAGCTAATGTTCGATCCTGGGCTATCTTTGCTTGGACTGAAGGGAGCTCCCTTGCTCTTCAAAAATCAGTCTTATATTTATTTATTTATATCCAGATTTGTGCCATTTCGTATTATATCGTTTATATATATCCAGATTTATCGAACTGTTTTGAGTTGTTTGAATGACTGTTAATTGTTGTAATGAAATCTGTCATAAATTTGACGAAAGGTAGTTCCCTCTCTTCAGGGGTTTATCTTATATATATATATTTATGTATAACTAGTATTTTTTATAATTTTATTTTACTGTGTTAACGAAACTGTTGAGTTGTTTGATCAACTGTTTTTTTGTGATTAAATCTGTCATTGAATGGTTCCAGAGAACTTGCTAGCAAATACAGGTTGACTTGCTTGACGAACTGTTTTTTGTACTGGTCCCTGTCATCAATTTGAGAGAGCTGGCTAGCAAATACTTGGTTTTCGTTGTAAGTTTTGTTAGATTCAATAGGAGATCGTGGTTTTAAATTATCACATTTACGTATCTACCTTTAATAAGATTTTTCTGCCGAGGAAGATGGGGATTCTTTGAATTTTTTGCTTTATATTTGGGCTTGGGTTTCTAGTTGTAACTTCTACTTTTCGTCATACCTTTCGGCATTAAAACAAATTAGTAGACAACATATTCTGTGTTACACTAATTGCTTAAATTTTGTTATTGTTGTCCAACTATCATTAAGGCGGTCAATTAAATTGCAAGTTTTATGGGTTCATAATTGTATGTACTTCTACATGTTTCTGTTGTCACAACCTATTAATTGAATTGAACTAATATCTTTCTCTTTAGTTTTTTTTTATTATAGCCTTTTTTTTTCTATACCTGTTGTTAAACAGACTTCCCATTTACACATTGCTTATAATTAAAGGACCTATTATCCCACCGGATGATGTGAAATGTTAATTTCAGCTATAGTTTATGAACTACGCTCTTACTATTCACTTCGAGTTTGTTAGATCCGCTTTTCATTTCAATCCATGTATACCAACATTTTATAATTATGTTTATGATCTACCCTTGATGGTTATACCCTTTTGCTTTTCTTGGTCTTTGTCCTTGCAATTCTCTTGTTAAAGGCATATACTCCCTCTTCCAATTTGATTTGACAGCGATTCTCTGTTAAAAAGGCTACCCATGAAATTGAATGACAAGGATCGATCACCATTAAAATATTCAGGCATATATATCTATTAAGTTCTCCTTCTTCCCATTAAAGTGTTTTGCGGTGGTATAAATGGCATTATTCGCGTTTTCATTTTTATTGTAACTAGCTTGTGATGCTTGGATCGAGTTTTGTATATTATATATGTATGTATAATTTTATGTTAATTTCTATATTGGATGGAAGGTGTGATCATTTTTGTGTATGAAGTTCCTCTCTTTAATTGTTTTGTTTATGTATGTTACTGTCAACACGGTTCAGCTTGAATTACTACCAGTGTCTAGATTTAATTCATCTCTTTCTGATTGTTTATTATAACTTTTTGTACTTAATATTCTTATGTAAATATCAGACTGAATATGGTAAAGAGAAATAATTTTATGCATTCTATACCAAATCCGAAAAAGTGGATATTGTTCATAATTTATATTAAATATGATCTTTTTCCAAAACCTTGATGTTTGTTCCTGCTAACTACGAATGCATAGATACAAACCAATAATTTTATGTTGTTCTAGTTCTCTCTCTCTGATATTTCATTTTTTGTACTTCTAATTGTTTTATGTTTTTTTTTATGTGTTGTTCTTGTACTTGTTGTTTTAGTTCTCTTTAAAGAAAATTCCATTTATGGTTTTTCGCATGTGTGGTAATTCAAAGGTGTGTCTATTGTATTCTTAATATGACTGGTAAATCAAATGTTACAAGTGTAAATCAAAATAAAATATAACATCATATGCAGCTCCATATTAGTCTTGACCTGACTACCATCAAACCCAATATGAAAAATCCTTCAACAAAATATTAATACCCTTAAAATTTATCGTACTACCATCGAAGCAATTAAGTCATTTATGTTAATAATAAAAATAATATTCAACAAACATCCATTGTTTATTCTCGTCAATACTTGATCAAACAGAACTCTAATCATCTCCGGCTTGTATGAATGCTCAGTAAGAAGCTGGAAATTATTTTATAAAATCCCGTAACTAAAGTAATATATTTATATTGCTATTATATTATAGAAACTGTTCAATTGAATTGGAATGTTAAATGTCTGCACTAGTCTTCAAATTAAACAAAACGCAAATATTGCCTACCGTTATGACGTATTAACATTCGAAAATGATTGGAAGATATTTTTGTTATTGATATTGATTTTATTTTTTATATAAAATGAACTATCGATTTTATTTATTTCTTTATTTTATAAAATGTTTTATTTATTCAATTCAAATATTAATAATAGAAATAATAAACTCATTTAAGTTAACAATAAAAATATTATTCAAAATAAATTCATAAAAAATGTTAATATGAATAATAATTCATTTAATATGAATAATAAAATTGATATTAATGTATCAGCTTCTAATAATGTTTATCATAATATTGCCTAACTAATTCTTAATGAGAATCGTTGTAGGCAGTAGACAACTATGAGATACAACAACTCCTTGTTTTGCACTAATACATAATCTTCTATTAAAGTAAATAACAGATATATTAAAGTAAAATAAACATTATTCTCTGCTACAGGTGCACCTATAGAAAAAGAAATCCTAATGTAACTTGGCATTGTTTCACTTGATTTCTTCTGTGCGTAAAAATGGAGAATCTTTTTTAGTCCGCTTAATGTATTTCACCTGACTATCAATGCCATGTAAGTATTTCATAATGATTTTATATCTCCAAATTTTAACGTAATGTTCTATGAATTATGAGCATTAAAACTTTTCCAAAATTATAAAAGCCATAATAACAATGTATATATAATTCTTTTTTTTTCAGATAAAAATGATAATAAAATCACTCAAATTTAAATGATCGTAAAAACCTCTTATTTAAACTTCGAATTTGTTTTATTTAATCGAATTAACAGTACCAACCTTTCCTTCTTTTAATTTGTTTTCAGAAGATTGGCCGTAAATATACGGCCGTATATTTGAATAGTATAAATGTATAATACAACTATACTATTGCGTTTCAAGTGTCTAAACTGTATTATATAGCTATAATATTCCTTTTAAAACTTGTTAGTCAGAGTCTACATCTTGATTTGTACCATTTCTGAATATTGGCATATAGTTTATAACCAATTGCTTTCTGTCAGAATTTCTGTAAATTTTAATTGAAAGGGGGTTCATAAAAAAGGTCCAAATTAAGCAAGTTGGGTCTGTTGGTGAATCCAAATATTAGGGTTTTAGCACACGTGCCACCTTAAAACTTAACCATCCCAAATCCCCACAATGGAGAGGAGAATCTGTCAGTACTACTTAATCAATTGCAAATCTAATACTATGATACGAGTTAAGTAATTTTATTTACTTTTTCCACTCAGTCAATGCCTTTTCACCTTTCTTTCAACCTCGGCATCAAGTCATGAGGTTATTATTAATTTATTATCATCCTTTTTTTTTTCTTTTTGCTTTACTTAGCTGTCATATAGATTTGGTAGTTGCCTGTGTGCCAAGTTGTAATAACATTATTAATTGAGTAATAAGTAGCACAAATTAAAGAGCCTATTGGTATGACCTAATTTCAGTTGAATTTCAAATTTTTATTAAGGTTTGCACTGACTTAGTAACAACTAACAAGTCAAATAAATAATTTTTCAAGATATGATGTCTCATATGTTTTGATTATTTTGTTGTGTTTTTTAAGATAAATATTAGAATCAAAATTTTTCATTTTAAATCTTTATAAGGGATCTGTTAATCGTATTTTAAATTATTATGTTACTATGAAAATTGTTGTTTTAGTCAACAGATGAAAGATTGATTCTCAATTATTTTTGTTGTCTTGAAGTAGAGAAGTAATCTTTTCTTTTGTTTGAAAGATGGAAAATTTAAATGGAAAATCTAAATTAGGATCTAGGCGATGAGATACAGTAGATCAAGCAACTCTTGCAGATCCATATTAATTAATTTTATGAGAATCACATATCTTAATTGCCTTTCTTCTCTTAGGTTAGCAGCCATGCCATATTCGACAGGAGTACTGACAGATAGAAAACTAGTTTTTAAATTAAGAATGTTAAGTTAAAATGTTGAAATTTTACTTGAAATATTTCCGAGTTGGTTGATAGATCTAGACTTGCAGTGGAGCGATGTGCTTGTAAAATATCATATTATAGATTTGCCAAGATCTGCCAAGATCTGATTAAGTAGCAATCAAACTGGATTTGTACCAGAAGATCAACAGTCAAAGATTTCATTAATGGTTCCAACAATGATTAAATGATATTTGCTCTATTTGTTTCCAAACATCAATTACAACATTATTGGGAGGTTCCTAGTACCGAATCAATTGAAGAAATGACTCATCTATCTATTTACCAGAATCACTTGAGAAAAGACATCATTATTTGCTTTCATGTAAAAAATATACCAAACCAAAATTACAAGATATGGAGAATCTAATTTTCTTGAGCTGTTTGGATTAGTTGTATCCATTGCTGCTTAATATTTTTTTGTAGAAATAGGGAATCTAGAAATGATACTCCAAAATATAAGCAGAGAAATAGTTAATCAATTATCTCAGCCATTAATTTTATGTGTGTTTAAAATTAATCTTTAATTTAGTGATGAAAAATGATATTATTCTTGTGGTACGTCATAGATTTAAAACCTAAATTAATAATTCTTTATGAATACATATGGATGGTTAATCTCCCATCTTATAATATATATTTATCAAAAAAAAAAGTTGTGCGCGTTGATTTAAATTTTTTTATTATGTGTGTGCTTGTCATCGAATTCATAGAAAATCAATCACTATAATTGATTCTGTCAAAAGCAAAATCTGAATACTCTCCTATGAAAAAAATTTTTACTTAATTTTTAAGTCTCTATCCTTCGGAGATAATTTTTTTTTACTGAATTGATTCTGCCAATGCAACAATTAATCTAGAATCGATTAGATGTTTCCATCTTAAATAGATGTAACACATTACCCGCTGTCACGTCGTTTCAAATTAAAATTCGAGTAGATTAATAATAAAAATAATGTTCTTTGTCAGGAAAATTATAAGTTTAAAATTTAGATAAGAAATTCTTTATAAATATTTAAATTTAAATAATTTGATTTTTATCTTTATCTAAAAAAGTTCTAACAAATCTTTTGCTTAAATTTAATTTTTGAGACCATACTTACAGAAGTACGAGAAGAAGGGGGGAGAGAGAGTGATCGGATTATTCCATTCACAGTTACACATTCAACAAAGTATAATTTTTGATAAAAAGAAGTGAAGAAAATGATAATATATATATATATATATATAAGCAAATAAGGTGACATCATTTCGCTCCGTTTTTGTAGCTCTTGCTTTAGAATGTAACTCATCTATTTTGCTCCATCTTTTTTCTTTTATTTCTCTCGAACTTTTAATTTTAGAACAAACCCTAAATCTCCACAATAAAAATTACGACAATTAAATTATGCCCTAATTTCGGTGGCTCCACCAGAAGAAAGATATTAACTTTCTTTTTTTAAATAAAGATTAGGGGTCGGAATTTAGTGGAGATCGAAAGCAACTGTAGCTCTCTTAAAAATTTTGAAAAATAATTATATATATTTAAGACTTTTTATTATAATTATAATACAATTTGAGAAATGATTTTTAAGATAATTAGAGGTTTGTAGTCTTTTATAGAACAAAAATATAATATTTTAGATCCTTTATTAATTTTGATCAAACTCCGTCACTGGATTTAAGACATCCAATTTTAATGTACCTAAAAAGAATTTTTATTTTGAATTTCAAATTTGCAACAACATTATTTTCACCCTAAACCTTGAGAAATTTTACTTGGAATTTCTATAATCAAAATTATGGAGCATTCCCGATTTTTTTTTATTTAAGAAAACTAATATTCAAAATTAAATAAATAAGAAAATTGGATAAAAAATTACAAAATATGGGAGGCACGGATTTTGAAAATCAGTCCCCAAACATATGTCACACTATTTTAACGTTATTTTATACAAAATAATATTTTTTCTTACCGAACAAATTTTGAAAATCCGTCCCTTACTTGAACAAAAAATCCAAAACAGTGGACAAATTTCTAAAATCCATCCCATACTAAAATATTATTTTTTATTAACAAAATGCCAAAATCGTATTATATTTGTAAAAGTCTGATTTCGAAATACCAGCCGTTCTTTGTTTGATTTTAAAGAATAAACCCATTCACCATAGTTATATTTTTATTTTTCTTGTTGAGAAAAAATTTAAAATTATACAAATTATATTTCAGTTACATAATATTAATAAAAAATCAACACACCTTAAAATATATGATCCGACTAAAATTAAAAAATAAATTTAATAATTTTTATTTGTACATTATGCGTTATTATTTATTATTATTTATCAAAAATATTTTTTTTTCCAAATTTCATGATTTTAATAATTTTTGTATGCCTTATAAAAGACAACAAAATAGAAAATAAAAAAATAATTGCATATGATATATAAAAAAAATCCCGAAATTTTAGGTCATTGTAAATGAAATATCAATATTCATATATGCATAGTTTTTGTTGGAAAATTCTGTAGAAAACTTTTACTGTTAATTCAGAAAGCTCGTAAAATGATCTGCATTCATTATTGGGAAACCCCCATAATAATTGTTTTTGTGCCCAAAATATATTGTTTGAGTCTTCTAAACGTAGGATTTAATTTTCTGAAATCTCAGCAGTTTTGTCATATTATTTGAAATTATTTTTTTAATTTTTAATTTTCACCGTCCTTTAAAAGACATGCAGAAATTATTAAAATTACTAAATTTGAAAAATAAATATTTTTAATAAAAGATAATAATTAATAACTTACTATATATTATTTTGGGAGCACCGATTTTCTTTTTATAAATTTTGCAATTAAATGAGAAAAGCTTACTTAAATTTCATATATTTTAATAATAAATAGTTATTCTCTGAATTTTGAGCGTAATGTTGCACAAGTTGAAAATAAAAAAATAAAAGAAGCGATGAATTTGTAAAATTCGGTCCTTGACTTGCAAATCATGGGCTGGATTTTAATAATCCGTTTCTTTATTTTCTAAAGGACGGTTTCTAAAATTTGGTCTATGGTTTGAGTTTTGTTGACCAAATTTAATGGATGGATTTTGAAAATCCGTTACATAATAAAATATATATTTTTTAAAAACATACAAAAACAATATTCCGTATGTTTTTTTTAAATAAAAAGTACTAGTTTTCTTAAAAAAATATATTTGTTATTTGTAATTTATTTAATTTTAAATATTAGTTTTTTTAAATAAAAAGAAATCAGCATTCCTTCGATAAATAAAACTAATTTTCCTTTTTAAAAAACAAGAAGATCTTGGCTTTAAAAAAATCTTGATTTTGTTGTCTGGTGCAGGCGCTGCTTGATACGAAGACACTATATGTAAAGAACTTTTTGCACACGTGTCACTTCCCTAGTAGTTATATTATTTCAAATAACACAACAAAGTTGGATTCACGAAGCCACCAAATAGAATCTTTCAGAAAGCAAGCAGATGATAGACATGGAGAGTTGTAAAGATTATTTCTTTTCTCTGTTTTTGCTGAGGAAGAAAAGGCCTTTTAGGGTTTTATTATTCTATGCAAATTTTGACAGAGAAAAGCTTCTTCTTTAATTTATTTTATTCTCTCCTCTGTGCGTGCAAGTGCAAGTGCAACTCAGATGCTTTTTTCCACTTACAGCTACTCAGCTAGCACTTGAAAGGGTCTGAAAAAAGCAAGATATGTTCAATTAAAGAAATGAGAATTACAACTTTATTCTGTCTCTGAAGATCCCCTTTTAGCACACTTTGTATTAATTTCTAGCTATTTTGATATTTTCTAACGTTGCAAGATGGCCACCTTAGGGTTTCAAAAGCCATCATAGAAAAGAAATGAGAAGAATATTGGAGGAGTTGTACTTGAAAAGGATAAGGCCAACGTAGGAAAAGAGAGAGATACATATGATAGTTATTTTTTTAATTTGAGGGGTAACCAAAGCCATTGAGGAAAATAAATGAAAGAATATTGGAGAATTTGTACTTGAAAAGATAAGGCCAAAGTAGGAAAAAAAAGGATGATAGATATGATGATGATTTTTTAATTTAGCGTGCATTTAATTTTTGTAATATATTTAGTTATTGATTTCTCAAAAATCATTGTACAAATAAAAAAATGAAAAAAATTAAGAGGAGAGATAATTGTACTCTTTAAGTGCAACTTTTATTTGTAACCTAAGTGTATTTATATTTTTTTCAAAAAAATATTTATATTTAATGATAAAAGTATTTATACCTTGTATTATTAGGATTAAAAATTATGTAAATTGTATTTTTATTTATGTAACAAAATTTTTTACTTCAATTTTTCTATAATTATTTAGAAAAAAAAGTGATAAATACTTTCTGTAGTTGCTATAAACACTTATAAATTTAGATATAAATAAATTATCCATTTAGTATAAATATTTTTGGTATGCAGATAAAAAGTGCAAAGATAATTTCTCAAAAATTAAATGTGTTTTAAATTATTTATTTGTGATGTGTGACGAAATTTGAATCAATCTAAAAATTAATTTTCATAATGTTATTAAAATTCTTCAATCAAATATTTCATACCGATTGATGGAAAGTTAGTATTTCAACTCAAATTTATACGTGTCATTTAAAATTGAAGAACACATCTAAAAATACTAAAATTAAAATTTTCTGATTTTATCATTACTTCTCATCTAAAAACTAAATTTTAAAATTTCTGATTTGATCAACACTTTTCCAATATATTAAGTACAGCTCACAATCAGGCCAAGACTACAAAACGCTTTATTAATTGCCACAAAAAGACCTTTATAGAGACGAAATATTTCAGTTAATTATTCAAATCCAAGTTGAACATTGCAATATCTATCTGATCACACTTGGATAATATGATTAATAAATGCACATATGCAAAGTTTGCTAATGGCTGCTAGCATTTTTTTAGTTTGTCAATGTTGAAATGTGGAGCAAATTTACTTTTTTAAGCCATATTGGATCTTACTTTTGTAAGCCAATATGGCGTAGAAAAATTTGTGTTTGAATTCATTTTTGTCTGATTAAGTTTACTAGCGTACTAACAATATAAAATTATTAATGAATGAAAACAAAATATAATTTTTATTTTAACAAATTGTTGCTACATCTAATAGGCCTATAAACAGACCACTTGTGTTTCAATCAATCAGAGCAACAATTTGTGGGCTGTTGAAGATGTTAAATTTATTGGGTTTAATTGGGCTATACACAGGCTGAAAAATACGGTCCAAATTTATATATATTAAAACAAATTATTACTGGGTCTGTTGTAATTAATGAAGCCCATTTAAAAAATATATATATTTAAATTTAATAATAAGTATGTTTATATTTTGTATTATTAAATTTAACTTATTGGATGGACCGCCGTCTGACCGCGGTCAGCTAGTTCTCGTGTCATCTACTATATAAATTATAATCTTGCAAAGAAGCGCAGAGAATCTTTAGAAAGAACCTCGATCGTCCGATCAATCAAGCTCTAACGTTAACCTTCCTTATATAATAATAATCGCCTCTTTATTCATTACTTTTATATCTTTTTTTTTGTATTTTGCCTCCTAATCTCTCACTTAAACCTCAGCACAGTGCTCTGCTCTGACGCTTCCTCTTCCTCTTCCTCTTCCTCTCCTCCTCTCTATTCTCTCGCTCTCTCGTCTCCAACGATGGAGACGCAATTAGTCGAGATAACGCTAATCTCGGCGCAAGGTCTCAAGATCCCGCCTCGCCTTCATCGGATCCAGACCTACGCCATGACCTGGGTTGACGCGGCGCACAAGCTCCGCACTCGGATCGACCGTACTAGTGGGCCCGACCCTACCTGGAACGACAGGTTCGTATTTCGCGTACCGACCTCCTTCCTCTTGCCGGATTCCTCCTCCGCTATCTGTATCGAGATCTACTGTACCGGTGGATGGTACAACAACGATTCACTCGTTGGCTCCGTTAGGTTTCTCATAGGTGGCGAGAGGCTTCTCTCCAAAGCCCCCAATTCGCCTTCTTTCGCTGCTTTAGGTAATGCTCAGACATAGCGCCTGTGCTTTTCTTTCTCAAATCAGTAACAAGAGCTCGTCTTTGTGTTTGCCGTGGGTTATATAAAACCAAATCTCGAGCTTTTAGGTTTAGGAATGGTTGATCACCTTCTTGTGTGATAATTGATTGATGCAATTTATACTGAGCAGTTGATCAAGTGCAATCTTGAGTTTTCTTGATAAGATATAGTAGGGTCAATTGCATTTTTTCTATTGCAATAAGGTATAATCAATGCTCTAATTTTGAATTACATAACCTCAGTTCCAATTTGGTACCAATTCCTGGATACCCCACATTTGAGCTAATTTGTTGAACCCTGACATTAGGGGCGGAGCTTAGCCATGGCTCCCCCCCCCCCCCCCCCCCCCTCCCATCCAAAATTTTATATGAAGAAAATATATTTTCTGAGCCAATTGTTATTTAAGTCACGAAATGCCCCCCAATTAGTTTTGTGTCATGATTTTTCTTTCTTTGTTAAGTTGGCCCTTTCTTATTTTGGGCTCAAGCTTTGCTACTGCCTGACATTGTACAAATTGGTCTACAGTTCTACTATTCTTTAATGAGTTCACTAATAACAACAATAAATAATCTAATTTACAATAGGAATAAGACGGCCATCTGGTAGGATTACTGGAGTACTAAACATAGGTGCGGTACTCCTTGAGAAGGTCCCTCTGACAGTAGCTGAGGCTCTGAACCATGGACCAGCTGTGGGTTACCGGGATCTGATGCGCCGGCCTGCCATGCGAGACCGCACAAACATAATCATTGATGAGAAGGTAAAGGGAGGTGGAGAGAGGAGAGAGAAACAAATAGTTATGGTTGAAGAAGAGGAGGAGGAGGAGGAGGAGGAGAGAGAGCACCAGGGGGGTGGTGTTATGCTTTGCGGATCCTGCCTCTTGCGTGTTCCACGCAAGGTTTACACAACACCATCTGGTGAGAAGTTTACTGTGCCAGTACCAGTTTTCTCGCGCTCTCGCCATAGCAGTCCAAAGTCTCGCCATGGCAGCCCAAAGCGGTGATTTCATGGTGCGTAAAAAGTATTAAATATAAGACGTTTTGATGCTGAGTTCGATTGTTGTACTGATCAAGCATTTTTCTGCACCTGTTTAGTTGGCATCGGCACCGCTATTGTTGGTACGGACCAGACTGTAACAGTAGATGCCAATACAGTATATCATAGAGTTTCAACTGAACTGAGTCACCTGGGTATCTTCAATACTTTATACCGGGATTGTAACGCTAGTACAGAAATTCTTGTTTGTAGCCTTCGTTATCTTCAATCTCTTACACCTAGAATTTTATTCATTGAAAAGTTTGGTGCGCTCCTAAGTCACATCTCAAAAGTGTGCATGTAAAATTCTCAAATTAGGCTAAATTTCTTTTCATGAAAAATGGTAAATTTGTAATCTAATAATAGGAATCATTTCCTTTTCGTGCCTTTGCAGTGTCGGAGCATCTTATTGGATTCATATAGTCTATCTTCAAAATGCTCTTCTTCAATTACCTTGTTTGGTAACACTGTTCTCATTTAGGTATGAGATATTATAGGTCTGGATATCCTCTTTGCTGGACAGAATTGATAAGAAGGGGAAATTTTTAACGGTGGGTGATGTGCAAATTAATATCGATTCTAACCATAAGAAATTTACACCTCGTATATTTCTATAGCTCAGAAGAATTCTTTTGTTGTATTGTTGCACTTTCTTTCTAGATCTTACAAACAAACAAGCTGTATTTCTGGAAATATCTTTGTTCACCTTGCTGTGTTTTTCATCTTGCTTTGTGACTTTATATGTTAATGTTTGTTTGATTTGGCATCAAATGGAAGAATTGCACCGTGTTGTTGCAAAGTCTTTTGCCAAATGCATGAATCTACTAGCATAAATTTGCTTCAAAATATAAGGCCCAAAGCTTGTTTGTGTGTTATATCTACCCCTTAGTAAAAGTAGGCCCATACCTTTTCCAATGTCAAATTTTTTTATTAAATTGTGAGAATTTTAAAACTACATCATCAAATAGATAAGGGAAACCTGAAAGCTATAGGCTATGTTTAAATCAATGATTAGACATTTATAGACTCTTTATGTTTTAGCTTATAATTTATCATGACCACTCATGTACATGCCGAAAGGGCTCATTAGTAATCTTTGTTCCTAAATTTTTTTACCATTTATAGATTCTACCCTTTATATCTTTTCAACCCTTCAATTCAAATCTCACTTTTGGGGAAAAAAAATTGTTCGCACTCTGTTGTGGTTGAAATTGCACGGTGCAAAAAGTGACAAAGAGATAAAGACCATCTTGTTTCTTTTGATTAGAAAAGGAAGTCACTTTATTTTTATTTTTTTGCCATTCAATTTATTTCACTTTTGTTAATGAACAAAAGGACTTTTGATCTTATCAGTCAGTTCAGAATTTTAGAGTTTTTTTTTTGGATTTTATGGTGTTGCCATATATGTAAAAACTTATTCAATTAAATTATTCGGAATATACAAAAGAAAATCCAATCCAAGAAATAAAATAAAAAAAATAAAGAAAATTAATTATACAAATTTCTCAAATGATACGTTGAATATATTTAAAATTTAAATATAAATCCGGATTAGTAGTGTCATTGTAGGGTTACATCAAAGAATTTGAAGAGGGGGACCCACAAAGAGTATATATTAATTACAAAATACAACCTCACTAATCAGTTATCAGTACCAATCTTTTGGGCACTGAATAGTATGCTAATCTTTTAATCCAACTACAATACACTATACAATATTATACCTTTTGTGGTTCTAAGTCTAAAGTTAGATGCATGGGACTTCTATATTGGCCTATGGGCTATGATGGAAAAGAGAGATCTCATATAAAAAGGAAGGAGATTTATTGACAATTATTAACTTGATATTTTTGATAATAAATTTTTAAATAATTAAAAAAAATTAAAATAGGAAAAAGTTTATAGATATATTTTTGAACTTATAGATTAATTGTGATTTAAATTTCGTACAATTTAAATATCATTTGATATTCCATCAAAACCCATGAAAATTAAATAATATTTACAACCGTCCATAATTAACCGCCTTTGATGAAATATCAACCGATGCTTAAATTATATGAAATTTAAAACACAATTAATCTATAAGTTCAAAAATATGCTTACAAACATTTTTTTATTTTTTTAAAAATATTTAAAAATCTATTATTATAGTCATTAAATTGATAATTGTCAAAAGAGTTTTCACCCTATAAAAAATGATTAATAATAAAATAACCAAAAATAATGTATGACAATAATGATATATAGTGTTAGCTCCTCCTTTACAAGGGAAACTGAATGATCCACCAAATTTATTTGGGCCCACCTGCCAAGTCAGCAAATTGGTGCCTCACATCAGCACCTAATTTAAACCTTATTCTTTTCTTCAGTGGGAATAGTTAGGTTAAAAGTACACTGTCTTTTTCAACGGGTATTAATTGAATTTCATAATTTAGAGATGGTAAAATATGCATCATTATTTATCCCTGGACTACTATTTTCAAGTGCATTTTCAAATATTGCAAAATATAAACATTATTTTAGTTGACTACTCTTTTGATGTCTTAAATTAATTCAATGAATGTTTATATAAATGATTAGTTTGGACCAGAAAAAATATTATATCAAGTACTCTTTTAATAGTCGTAATTAAACAAAAATATTTGGCGAGAGTTGTAATTAAGGAAATTATCTGAACTTTCAAATTTGGAAAATAATGAGCCAATTAAATAATTCATCTTTTTTTTATTCAATTAATTACTTCGTTATTTTTTTATCAAAAAATTAACAGTATATTGATATCATTAATTATGCGGAAAAAAAAAACATGTACATGCTAGTAAAAAAAGCTGTATGTCTCAATAAAATATTTTCATGTCATTATACTATCTCATTTTTTTTAAAATAGAGTGGTCATATCGGACAAATTAAAATGTTCGATGGAAAAATCAAAATTTCATAATCAATTTGTTATTTTGTTACGAAGGAAAAATTTTGACGCATACATGTTAACTTTAATTTTTAAAAAAAAGGTAAAACTAAAAACTAGAACGTAGCAGTATGCTGGATTGTATTTTTACAAAGACAAAAAAAGATAAATTAGGCAAAAAGAAAGTACTAAAAGGAAACAAAAACGAAAAGTAAGAGATACTCAAAATCACTCAATATTTCAGCACAGTTTCGACTCAAATTAGGCACTGAATTTTTGTAGAAATCATCACAGAAAAGTTTGCCAAAATGGCATTTTTTTATGGTAGCCAACGCACACTTCAAAAAATAAAAGAAAAAATTGGAAGAGTGACAAAGCTATAGGACTTTCCAATTGGAGACACGTCGGCGTGTCGGCCAATGATTCAACTTGAAATCCTCTGTGGCAAAAAATGCCCGACACGTCATGTCACAAGCCATTGTAAAATGATAATTTCTTGAATTAATTACACTTGCTCACCATCAGAATTTAATTTTTCCGGGACCCACGTTGCTACAGTCACTGACAACACGAATGGCAACTTTGTTATTGAATCAGAGAATCCGAATTCCATGGCTTTGCCATGGTGTTTTAAAAGGGGTATCTTCGGATAGAATATCCAAGATTTTAACAACATTTGCAAAGAGGATTAATTCATCCAAATTTGAAGCATTGAGGTTTCCACTAATCCACTGTGCATGCATCAAGAGGTACAATCAAGTGCACTATGCATAAAGATAGAAGATACAATTTATTAGATTTCTTTTCAAGATATAGATCTTAAAAGTTGCATTTAGTTTTTCTTTTTCTTTTTTTGGAGAAAAAAAGAAAGAAAATAATGTATAAGCGGATCGACTTCAAAATTCATGATATCAATTTCAAACGATGAATTTAAATTACCGAGATTGATCTATTTTATCAGTATTATCTTTATATATCAATTTTGTAAATTTTCAAGTTAATTTAGTATAAAAAATCAGGCGATCTAAAATTTATGATAAATAAATATATTAAAATAAACTTGTAAATATTTATTTTCTAACCTCTTGACTTTACATTAAATCAACTTAAAAATTGACAAGTGTGGCATCTAAACACATTAATTATGAAATAAATCAATTATGAATTAATGGTTTAGATTAGTCATTTGTGATATGTCTTAATTTTAGATTTTTGGGTTTTTTATATGAAAATTTGTTATTGTTAAATAAAAATATTCACATTACATCAAATCATCAAGAGATTGCAATATATATATATATAATAAAACTATGGTGCTTTCATAAACATTTCGGTTTGAAATGTTTATAGATCAAATTTCAAAATCTCGTGTCCGAAACGTCGATCCAAGTAGCTCAATAAATTTTTCATATCAAAATCTTGTTGAATACCAAAATTTATCATTTTTAGGATTTTTGAGCTATTTTTAATGAATTTTGAAAAATAACCATAAAAATAATAGAAAATATTAATATTTGAATGACAAAAAATGATCATTTTTAAAAATCATTAAAAATAGTTAAAAAAATTCTAAAAATGATAAATTTTGATATGAAAAATTTATTGAGTTATTTAAATCGATATTTCAAATATGAAATTTTGAATAAATATTTTGGATTGAAGTGCTTATAAAAATACCTTAACTTTACTCATATATATATATGTATATAGTAAAATTAACGTGAACTTAAATCATCAATATTTTTAATAAATTTAATTTAAAAATCTGTCGAATCGACTTAAGTTAATCCGTTTGTACCATTTACTTTTTCTAAGTGCTCGAGTACCTCCGTGGATCCAATTAGTTTTAAGTCAAGCCCACAATTAAATTTAAAAAAATAGGCTTGTCTATGCGGTCAAATTGATCAAATGGTGGAATTTAAGTGTATTTAATTAATACATTAAAATTTGCATTTGAAAATTCTTGTGTAAGTGCAATGCATACACACACATGGGTCTAATAGATATGGACGAGTATGTTATGTGGAAATCTATCTAGCTAGAGTGGTCCATAATGATATAAATTAAACATTAGATGTACTTCACATTTTATGATAAAATATATATAGGTGTAGTTCTTTATGGAGCTTTGCATGTTATACTTTTATATAGGTGTTCAAACAAATATATCATACCTTTTTAGACTGTCCCATCAAAATCAAATTATCAAAATTACACCTTGATCTTTTAGAAATAATAATTTTATTTGATCCTAACTGTTCAGCTTGAATCAAATTTATATTTTCTTTTGAATCTTTTATACATAATATGCAGATAATTAAGTTTGAAACAAAAGGCGAGAAGGATTAATATACTTTCAAAATTAGACTGTTCAAAAAAAAATATTGTTCAAATATTTCTAGCAATACTGACTGATGGCATTCAATTAATATTTATCTCATGTAGCTAAATTAAATGACGAGGTATTTATAAAAGGAACAATATATATATATATTATGGAGGCTAAAGAGTCTCATTTCTCATATATCATATTTTAATAACAGGAGGGATTATTTGGTAGTATTCTTTTGATGATTTAATTTGACAACTATTTTTAAAGAAGTTAAATTAAGTTGAGAATTGATAAGTAATTTTATAAGTATATTATTGAACACATAATCGGTCGAATAATCGAATATTTTAATATTATTCGATGATATATCATAAACTGTTAATTTTGAATCGTTGAATTTTAAGTTATTTGGGATATGTTTAAATGGTTGAGGAATAACGCTAACTCAAGTTAATGAGTCATTTGAATTTTATTCATGTTTGAATGGTGAGTAACTATTTGGAATAGTTATTAATCTTTATTTTATTTTTTTGATATTCTAACGAAAGGTTGTGTTAGCGACTATTTCGAATAATTATGTTAGTCGCTAACATGGCTTACAATCCAAACACATTTTATGTACAATAAAACATACATTAAATTTCATCATTTTTATAATCACGATACATGAATTACATAAATCATACATATATATAATATTGGATCCCAAAATCAAACTTTATTCATTAAGATGATCAAAATCACTAAATTAAAGAATTATTAAGTAGGCAATCCCTCCTCTTCTAATAATAATCCGGAATTGAGCACACATAGCAAGTTGTTTCACGGACTAGCCCGTTACAAAAATTGCAACCTGGACCGCTATACCTTTTCTAAGAGCTGGCATGTTAGGAATAAGGCATATTTATGACATGTTTGGAATAAGATATATTCTAAAGACTCGAATATGGTAAAGAGATGTCAGAAATGTTGTCAAACATGTAAAACGTTGTGGGCTAAGAGAACCAAACTCCAAAAAAGGCAAAGTTTATAAAGCAAAAAATGTCAATAATAGGTAGCATGTGAGGCGTGAAGTGAAAAATAAAAATAAACTTGTAGGGGTAGATGGGGAAGAAAGTGGGTACATTTATAGAGGCATTTTTTTTATGAGAAATTATTTTTACATTTCATATTTTACATTTTACGTCTTTTATTTTTTTTATTTATATATAAAAAATATTTATTTTAAATAAATAATTTATTTTTATTTAAATTTATAAGTTAGTATAAAAAGTGTTTATCATTTTTATTATTAGATAAATATTTTATGAAATAAATATAAATACATTTATAGTGTAAATAAATGATGTAATTATCACTTTTTTTTATTATTTTCTTTATAATTTTAGTTTTGTTTTAATGAAACATGTGAGTTATTCTATTCACTTAGTCCCCACTTTTATCAAGAAAAAAATGTTTCTTCCTTGACAATTCTCACCATTGATTTAAACGTCACTTTTATGAGGGAATTTTGAGATATATGGTTCATGAACTTATACTTTTTATCTTAAAAAAACTTACTAATAAGTACAAAAATGATTTTTTTTAATTAATCTAGCTACAATGGTAATTATTTTTTAGTGTGTTCTATTAAGTTCTCTCTATGTCTACACAATAGTTAAAATATGTATGAATTTGAATTATTAATATATCACAAAACTAAGTCTACAGTTCTTGATTAGTTCTACACGAATTTTAAAATAATCAGATAGACTGAATTTTGGGTTGCACGTTGTTGCACGGCAGAAAATGCGAATCCATCCAACTTAGATAATTAGATGCCTCATTATGTTAACAAATAAACATATATGTAATTTTTTTAAGAGGTGTGTTTAATATTAATTTGTTGAGATGAATAAAATTCTTATACTTTTTCAAAATAGGAGAAAGTATATTTTTTGGTGTTTTACAATATTAAAGTATTGACATCAGAAATGTATATAAATGTTAGGGGAAATCTAAAGTTTTTCTTTATTATTTTTCTTACGTAAAAAGGAAAAAAAAAACTAATTTTATTTTTGCACATATATAATACAAAGTCATAGAAATTATAGGTTTAAAGTAAACCGGTCTAAAGTATAATAAAAGTCTAGCGACAAAAATAATATTATTTTTGTGAGAAATTATAGGTTTAAAATTCAAATAAATTTTTTTTATAAATATTTAAATTTAAATAACTTAATTCTCATTTTAATTTAAACAAATTGAGCAGTAATTACAACAAGACAGAAACCCAGTGGGAAATTGAAATTTCATTTCCTCTCTCTCTCTCTCTCTCTCTCTCTCTCTCTCTCTCTCTCTCTCTTTCATTTCCTCTCTTTATAAATGCATCTCCTCAGATACATATCAGAGAAAAGAAGTTTCAACACAGCTGTAACTACTTTTTATTTCTAATTTTTTATGTTTACACAAGAGAAACTTCGACCAAATTAAGATCAGAAGCAGAAGGATTAATTGCACTATTTTATTTCACAGCTTAGAAAACTATGAAAAAAGAAAAAAAACTTGGCAATCATGTAGCTAGCTAGCTAACGACGACACATGACATGCAATTATTTGTCAAATTAGAAATATATGTCTCTTTGGTTCGATCCAAAAATTGAAAATGGCATGTGTCGGGTTGTAACACACCCCTGGAAATTAAAAGAAAAAAGAAAAAAAAGAAGAGAGAGAGAGAGAGAATTACATTGAATAAATTCCATTTATTGCGTTATTTTCATTGACAAAAGTTGAAAAACTCGGGTTAGGTTGGATCGAGTCAGATTGAGTCGAAATTGTCAGTAGAAATTATATCTATAAGGGAAATTTGTCAGTGTATTCGATAATTAAACGAACTTGTACGCAAATTTAATACGTTGGTTTTGCTGCTTAACGACACAGCAAAAGTTATAGCGCTGTTGAAAGCAAAAAAAGAAAAGAAAGAGAAATTAGAAAGAAATATACCAGTGAAATCTGTTGCATCATTTTTGAAATTACACTTAGTGTTGTTTTATGAAAGTATTATGTTGTACATATGTAGAGGTCAAAGTATCGTGTAGGTTAGTGTAAAAGTTAGAATATATTATGTTATGTCGTATTTTTTTATATGAATGTTAATAATGATATTTATAACGGTACGATACGTGTCTGCATTTATTTTAATTATTTTTGAAAATATTAAAATTTTAATTATTACCAACATTAAAAATTAAAAAAGAAATCAGAAAAATTAAGAAAAATTATATTAAATGGGAGAAAATATATTCAATAATTAAAAAAAATAATATTTAAATAAAGTCACTCTTTTCGTTGAAGTATTTTTAAAAAGAAATAAGATGTCTCTATTTATACTTATACGTATTTAGATATACCTACAGCATCACATGATTAATTTTTAGATACTTTGACATATTATACCGTGTTATGTCCAATATATATATTATCTAACACATCATTTCTAAAAACACAACACGACACGTAAACACGATATATAAACATGTATACTGTGTTTAAACACATAAATACAGTTCCATACATATATATCACATATTTTTATTAATATATACGCAACGATAAAGAAATACCGAGCTAGTGAATTTTCATCCGTCCGATCTAAATCCAATTAAATAAAGAAATAAATGAATAATTTTGCTCTGAGTTGTGTGGAGCATGACATTTTATGTAGTAGGTGTTCTCTCTTTTATTTTTTTTTCTCTTCTCTCTCTCTCTCTCTCTCTCTCTCTCTCTCTCTTATTTTTAGGCATAAGGTGGCAACAGAGCTTGATTGGAATTGGAGAAGCAATCTGGAGATTAGATCCCTATAATATTTTCATATTTCTCTCATTATCCAATGTAGTTGATGTATCAAAACTCCTAAATTTATAACTGTATTTCTAGGTAGTAATTATGTAAAAATTAACATATTATTTTTACCATACAAATCATTACCATCTGTTATTCAAAAACTAGTTTTTTCTATCCTATCCAAAATAATTATGCCAAAAACTTTCTACCCAAAATTTCAAAATTGAACTTTTTAAAAAACATATGTATATTTTTGAGTTCGAACTGCCATATGCTAATGTTAATATATTAATAATACTCAAAATAATAAGGTGTTGGTAGAAAAAATGGAAAGAATTGGAAGACTTCAGGGTATGGAAGATGGTGAGAAAGACAACGAATAATGATGAGATGAGAAAAAGGAGGCACCATGTGTCGGGTCCATATCTTCTGAAGTCGGTAGAAATTATACATGATTAATGTAGTGAGAACTGTAGCAGACAGCGTTGAGATTTGTATGAAAATTTATTTAGAGGAGTTATTTTCACTTTATCGTGAAGTACTTCATTGAATATGAACTCGGATAAGAGAGAGGAAGAGGATGAAATCAAAGATGAAATCGGTGAGGAAATATAAATTAGGTCAAAGGATGGTGATATTTGTTCTAATCAAATAAAATCTTAGATATAAAGTACTTCCTCTCTTGTAAGATTAAAAAAGTGAAGAGATATTTGACAAGGTAAAATTATTTTAGTATCCAAAACATGTTTGTGTGAATTTAGTGATTTTTGTAATGTTATAGTTATTACAAATAGAGTTCGGATTTTCGATCTCAAATTTTAATTTTTGATAATTGGACTTTTAGATCTCAAATTCTAATTTCTAACATTTTGGTGCAATTTATGACTAATGGACAGATTTATAGGACGATTTTTCTTATGTTTTATTTTCAAGCTTTGTAATCTTGCTGGTTAATGAATTTTCCTTCGAATTTTGAATAAACGAAGTTTTGCAACAAAAATTTGTCATTATTTATTAGTACATTACTAATATATTATATTTGGAGTCCGGCTACGGTGCTTTCATAAGTATTTTGTTGAAACACTTCTGAGTTAAATTTTGAAATTCTGCATCCAAAATGGCAATCTAAATAGTTCAATAAATTTTTCATATCAAAATCTTGTAGAATACTAAAATTTATCATTTTTAAAATTTATTTACTATTTTTAATGATTTTTGAAAAATGATCATTTTTATTTTCAAATATTGATATTTTTTTTATTTATAGGGTCATTTTTCAAAAATCATTAAAAATAGTAGAAAAATTCTAAAAATGATAAATTTTAGTATTCTACAAGATTTTTAATATGAAGAATTTATTAAGCTATTTGGATTGCCATTTCGGATAGGGGATTTTCAAATTCGACTCGTAAGCGTTTCAGATCAAAATGCTTATGTACCCTTGCTTTACTCATTATATTTGACTATATATATCATTATATAAATTACATTAATAGTCTTTAAACACTACTTTTTTACTACATTGCTCCTTAAAATTTCAAAGTATCAATTTGATCTATAAATTATCATTTAATTATCATTTTGATTTTTAAAATTTCATAAGTATCATTTTAAATGTTAATCTTTTTAATTTCTATCAAATTAATTGTATATTTGAAAAAATAATGATATTGTTATCTATCATAGTGTTAATTTTTTCATTGAAACTAATGTAGATGTGGTAACAAAACAATACAAATAATGCGAAAACAACATAATTAATAATACATCAATTGTCATTTTAATTAATAATAACATTAATGTTTCTGCTGTCATAAATTAACTAAAATAATATCTAAATATATTTCATTATTAACATCTTAAGACATCATTATGTTATGAATGCAACGAGAATCTTCCTTCATTTTTTAACTAGATGATAATGATAGGACTAATTTATTTTAAATAAAAAATTTAAAAGTCAAAATAATAAATTTGTGATGCAGAGACTAACGTCTTAACATCGTCACAATTATTTGTTTGTATTTTTTTTTTGATATTATCACCTTTCTTTTCATCATAATACCACATACCATTAATATCGTCAATCGTCATCATAAAATTCACGCAACACATAATTTCATTATTCTTATTCTTCGAACTAATAATAATAAAAGTAATGTCATCGAGACTTCTATTCGAATAAAAACGCTAATCCGTAATTTCCTCGAATTTGTCCTTTTATTCCAAACCAACTCAATTTGAAATGAAATTGTGGAGTATAAAAGCAAACAATCAAACAATCAAACATCCGTCCAAGTTACTCTTACATTTTAATAATTATATACACATTATAAAATTTAACAAAATTTAATATTTTAATAATCATACACATTATAAAATTTAATAATTCAACGATAATTTTATTTTTTACTTCATAAATATAATTTAATGAGCATTGAAACGTCTCTAATTTCTGTGTTCACATTTGTTTCCTCTCTATATATAAACCCTCTTACTTGCACAATTACTTCTCTCATCTCTCTTTCTCTCTCTCTCTCTCTCTCTCTCTTTTCTCTCTGGCCCTCTCTGCCTTTCCTCACTGAACCATCTGTCGAGAGAGAAAGAGAGAGGGGGAGAGAGAGAGAGAGAGAGAGGAGAAAACAAGCAAACCAAAACCACGCTCTTCTTTTGGTTTTGGCTTATTACTTAAGCCTGTCGTTTTCTCTCCTCTCCTCTCTCCTCTCTGCTCTCTTGAAGCTATTCCCTGTTCCATCTCTTCTTTCTTTTGGTTTTTCTCGGTCTCTGATCCCGAGAGGAGAAACGGAGACGGGGGTTTCTTTCTTCCGACCATTTCTCCCCCCCTCTTTTCTTTTCTTTTCTATTCTATTCTATCTATCCGGTTGAGGTATAGACGGAGGGAGAAATCCCTTTGTTTTGTTTGTGATCAAATGCTATTTCTCCATATAATCTATGCGATTTGGGCGAAATTTCGTCGGACCTAATACGAGAGAAGCGACATAGCTCACCTAATACGAGAAGGCTTGAATTCTAGTGGCTAGTTCTCTGAGATTTTAGCTTATTCTGAGGTACAAACACCCTTCTTATTGCCCCATTGGAGTCGATTTACTGATTTGGTTCCGTTATTTGTTGTATCTGAAGCTATAGTTGAGGTAGGAGACACCAATGGGGGTTTTTCTTTGACCTATTCCCCTTCTAACTTTGTAAATAGGTCCTCAGGTTATATCTGGTTGTACTTGTACTTGCATTAGTATCAGTTACTAGATTTTCTTTTTCTTTTGGATGGTACTTTAGTCTAAAATAGAAGACATTAAAATATATTCAGTGCTTGGGAGGTAAAAATGTTTTTTTTGTTTGTTTGTTTCAGTGATCTACTCATTTATATTGGGATATTCTTTAGTAATTTGATCAAGTAGCTAGACACCATGTTGTATACTTTCTTTACCAATTTATCAATTGGTATTGGTGCACAATTTCTCATTTTGTTACTTTTGTCTGTCATAGGGAAACAAACTGTTCTGGCATGACTTCGGGTCTGTTATTTTTATCGAATTTTTCTGAAAGGTATAATGCATTATAACTAAGGTGCCATCAACAATGTATGTCCTTGTAATTTGGGTAATTGTAATTAGCTTTTGTATTATTTCTTTCATAGACTCAGTCTCAAGTTTTCTTGTCCTTTGACTGGTCAATTTCATATTTCCGAACTCTCTCTTGTAACAAAAATGATCCAATGTAGAAGGAGTTAGTGCCTGTATGTCAATATTAATGTATTAGATGTATCAGGTTGTCAAAAGGCACTGATTCCGTTCTTCAGGAATAATTTCATGCATGACCCTTTTTAACCACATAATATCATTTGAAAAAAAGTTCAAATTGGTTGTGCGTACTGCTATAATACATGGCTAACTTCTATACCCTTGCTTTGATGTTTCGTCCAAACCATGCGCAACACAGGCATGGTAAACAGGGAGGTTGGAATGTGTTTTCATCAATTAAGGTTGGTTTCAGGCCATGTTCAGGTTCAGGTCTGTATCAGGTCAAATTATCTTAGGTCATGCTCATCAAGTTTTGGATTGGCTTTCAGTTTCTATCAGGTCTATAGGTCAATTCAGGTGGGTTATGATATTGGGTTGTTTTTTCGGTTTCATCAGGTTTCTGGTTTTGGATCATTCAGTTCATGGTATTAAGATTTGGGCTAGGTTCATTGTGGTTTTCTATAAGTTTGATTGGTTGGGTTTCAGCTAACTTGGGCTTGGGTTCAATGGGGTTTCTTCATAATTGAGTTTCCGTTAATTTTGGTTTTTGAGTTAATCTGGTTCATAGCCCTGTTGGATTCTGGGTATTCAGTATTGCTAAGACTGTTTTATTGCTAGTTAATTTGGTTTGTGTGGAAGTCATGGAAATAAACAGGTATCTCAAAATGGACCAGGCATTTCAATATGAAAGAGAAATGAAAGGTTGTTTCGGTGCTTTGCAGCAGCTTTGTTGATATTTGTAATTTAACTTTTCCCATGTATAGGGCATGTATACATGCTTGAGAGGCACATCCTGATACTGTATTGTTTTACTGATTTGTAGAATATTATGGAAGTTAGACTGGCAAACTTTTGGCCTCTTAGTACAGACCACTAAGAGATCCAGTACCAGATACTGGTACTGTTTTGGTCATTACTATATCAGGTGAGATACCTACAGATTGTGGATTAACATCTGATAACTTCTGTTCCTTAGTACTATTTTGAGTTTTATTGCATTTACTTCTTTCTAATTGCAGTTAACTTCACTTGCATGCTACCTGATCTGCTGCATCTCAGAATGGAGGTTGACGAGCTATCCTGGGATTCCCTACCATTGGATCACTTCAAACTACCATTGACCACGAAACCCACTGACTGCTGCACAGATATTGATGCGCCTGATATCCCCACTCTCTCTGATCTCTCTATCGACTCGGTTTTACCTGATGATGTGTTCGGGCGGATCTTCTCCTTCCTTCCCATATCTAGTGTAATTCGTGCCTCCTTGACATGCAAGCGGTGGCATGAAATCATTCACTCACGGCGCCGTTCTTTGTTCTGCCCCTGCAGCAAATCCAAGCCATGGTATTTCATGTTCACCTGCACCAGTGAGGCTTCCCCAGGTGGGTTTGCATTTGACCCATTAACCCGCAAATGGTTCACTTTCCACCTCCCTTGCATTGAGAAGTCAAACTGGTTTGTCTCCTCTTCCTCTGGCCTTGTCTGTTGCATGGATTCAGATTCGTGGAGCCGGGTTTTTGTTTCAAACCCAATAACTCGCGAGTGGAGACAGCTTCCAGAACCTTCTGGTGACTCTCAGCCTGACTACAGTACTGTTGCTATTTCTGTTGATAAGAGGTCTTTGGATTATATTGTTTCATTGGCTAGGTCGAAACAGGTCTCAGATGACTTCCATCAATGGGAGTTTGTGGTGCACCTTTATGGATCGAGTTCAGGCGAGTGGGTCACGCCTGTTAAGGAGGTTTTCAGTGGCTGGAGAGGTGGTGACGACAGTGTAATATGTAACGGTTTTCTTTACTGCTTGATCCAATCCACTGGTGTAATAGCTAACACTGTACCTCGGCATAGGCTTATAATGTATGACATTTTTGCTGCATCAGTACAGGGTCGGTTATGCTCTTCTTCTGGTTCTCTCATGCGCACATCAATTCCTGTTCCTAGTGCACTTACATGTGGTCGATTAATGAACTTGAAAGATAGACTTGTAATGGTGGGTGGAATTGCAAAAAATGACCGGCCTGATATTATAAAGGGAATAGGAATATGGGAGTTGCATGACAATAAGGTGTGGAGAGAGGTTGCGAAGATGCCCCATAAATATTTTCAAGGCTTTGGTGAGCTTGATGATGTTTTTGCTAGTAGTGGGTCCCATGAGTCGGTATATATTCAGAGTTATGGATCCACAGCTCTATTGATATTTGATATGGAGAAGAAGGAATGGAGGTGGTCGGCCAGGTGTCCTGTTAGCAAACGCTTTCCTCTCCAGTTGTTCACTGGGTTCTGTTTTGAGCCAAGACTGGAGGTATCCTGTTGATTGCTGTATTAGGAGGTAATTCTTGCCGGTACAACTCGAGTTCCTTCTGGTGTTTCTGATTTGTTGTAGTTACTATGGTGGTTATTGGTTGGTGATAGGTTCTGCTGGTAGTTCTTTGCAAGACACATTTTAGGAAGAACAAGGCCTGTTTTGACTGGAGATCTCTGCTTGTTTTTGTTTGGTTCGGTTTACTTCTTGAACAGATGCTGATGGTAATATGATTTATAATTCTACTGGATGTCAACTGGCATGTGATATGCTTTTTAATTACTCAAATGAGCTTACTACTTAGTGTGTCTCTGACATGAAACTTGTAGAATGCTCATTTACTGTTCTTTTCTACATTTCTTTGACGGTTTTCTTTGATATATGCCTCCGACGTATGCATATGCCTCCCCCTCCACACAACCACCCCTGTGGTGGTGGTTGGGGGGGGGGGGGGTTCTGGGATGGTTAATTTCGTTCGATTCAAGTCATATGCACATTCTGTTTAGATTCCACCCAGTGATGTATTAATGGCAGTTCAACAGGTGCCATTTTAGGAAAGGATGGCAACATGTCTGTGTGTCTATGTGATCAGTTTAGCCTATGGGGTTGAATTTTTTTTGAATTTTTGGAACTTTTGGCAGTAAGTATGATTTGAGTTAACAGATGACCCCAATTAAGCCTGGATCAAGCAAACAAGATAGTTAGAATAACACATTATGAAAAATAGGGACTAACAATATAATATAAGAATATAGACATACAGTTGAATAGTTGATAATGCTTTGCTATCTAGTTCAACAGGAACATTACATCCCCTTTGTTGCATGTGTACTGAGATATTCCATAATTGGGCCTTAATCACGCTTGAATTTGAGCAGAAATGTCTATCGCTACAACAATTTCTTTTACAAATCTATCACCCTTTGAATCATTTATAGTCCTAATATATATGATTTTGCAAATCAGCATTCTATATTTCTATTCATCCTTTGGACATCAATTGCCAGTAAACCCCACTAAAAATATACAACCCTAGTTAAGTCGAGATCTTTAATCTACCATGTAATCAAAACGCTGGTTTGCTAATTGATGTTGCCTCTCTAATGAAACAAGGCAATAATAAGCAATCTGACATCTCCTTTTCATTTGTGCCAAAATCACTAAGTAATTCTCTGTTTTACTAAGATATCCATATTAAACTTAATAATATTCAGAATGATTTTTGAGATAAATGGTTGCATCCAAATCACTCAAATTTAAATATTCAGAAGGATTTTATACCTCGGTATCCGGTTTGCGAAATGTGATTATTCCCTATTAGACTATAAAAATTTATTCATTATGATATATTGATATGCTTAAAATATCAATTAAACATAGTCTACGTACATTCCCTGACTACACTATTCTTATATTCGAAACATTTTTGTTTTGGGATTTTAATTTGAAATTGAAATAAAAAGAAATCGCATACTCACCTTTGCAAATCTATGTGCTGGATTTTTAATATATGCACTGTGTTTTATTCTTAAATGTTATAATATTTCATTGTTGTATAAAGAAAAATAATTAGATAGTCTTGAACAAAAAATAAGTAATTAATGATGAATTAAAGATAATATAATCCAGCCCTTGTTCTTACAATCCTACATTTAATTTACAATATCCTTTATTCTTTGAGCCATTTAAAACAGCAACATGCCAACCCTAGTTTAATTTAATTAATCCCGTCCGTACTGCTTTCAAAATCCAAACTCCATCTTTTGAGGATATATGAAATGCATCATCATCAATAAAATAATATCTTGACTTTTCAGAGTCCCAACTATCATGGCGTGTTCAGAAATTTTTGACTTTAAAGGTCCCAAACATTTTAAAAACGTATTGGATTATTATGAAATTATATGAGATAGAAATTTTATGAGCATAATTATTGATTGATTTACGAAAACTCACATTTAAGGAAACGTATGGATTTAATTATGAGAACTTTGGATGTATCATGAAAATTATTGTGAAAATTTTTATTTTTTATTTTAAAATACATGATATCAATACTAATTTTTTTTGCTAATAATTATTGTATAATATATTTAACCAATAGAAAATTAAATGAAGATTATTAAATAATTGGCATATAATGAAATATGAAATTTCAAAAAATAAAATTATAATTGAAATACTTCATAAAGCAAAATACAATTAGAAAACATACTGAACTAAAAAAATTATAATTAAAATAGTTCATGTAGTTATTCAATACATGCGAGACCTAGCAAATCTATGTGGGAAACAAATAATTTGGTTTGAGCGAATAATTTTTTTTCTCACATTTTTGTAAAGAATTGGGATGAAAGATAGATTTTTCTTCCTTTTCTTTGAATTGATAAAAGTGTTACCAAACTTATATGAGAAATTTTTAATCATTGAATTAAAATTCTCATGATTTCCCAGGGGTTGAGAAAAGACCAAAAAGACCCTAAGCACATTCAAGATGAACACTTCAAAGATAATTTAATTTATTGATAAGTATTTGCCTCCATTTTCAAACTCTGAACCTCCAAAATTTTAATTCAATCTAAGGAAATTTTTCTTTCAAAAACACTTTTTAAATATTTTCTATAGATGAGATCAATTTTTTTAAATTTAAATATTCATAAAGGATTTTTTAACTAAAATTTTACACATACAATTTTCTACAAGAAAAAACATCATCTTATCATTAAATTAAAAAACTGATTGTGAACACTTTTTAGTTAACCGCTCACTATGTGCCCACCGATTATAAGTTGAAAATAAATTCAAAAAAGTAATTTGAAATTATTGATTTTAAATTTCTTATTTTATTTTAAAAGATATTAGTACTTATCAACTTGTGTTTTCGAAGTCATCGCAAAGCGTATGGTTTTGACAGATTTGATTCTTCAATCAAACAAAATACTATTTGATTAGAATAATCACTTTGATGATTATGGAATTTAATACTAATTTAATAATTATAATATTCTTAATAATAATAGAATTCGGCGAAAAAGGAAAAGTTCTATGAACCCTTATTTAAATCAAATCAAAATATCTTTGGTTATCTTTTATAGTAATAATATCTCTGAGTTTACAACGATAATTTGATATATCAATTATATGACCATTAACTAAAATATGTCTATGATTCACCAATTATCTAACTCCAGGAATGGTCGAATCCATACTCAAACGAAAAACGATGTTATCCAAACGCATTTCAAGTAGTTGTAACAAAATGAAAACATATTTTCTGTTGTTCTTCTAAAAGAATACGATATGGCTTCTTGTTTTTTTTTCCTAAAAGGAATTTTAGCATCAACAGGTCTAAATTTCAATTTTCTATATTTGTTTCTTTGAATTAGTTTTGATAAAGCTCGTAGATGGCGTATTTTTTTTGAAACGAGGTCCTCGATAACGAGACATAAAAATTCCTCCTTTTTCTTTTTTTTATGAGAATTTCATTTTGAAAAATCAAAATTAAAACCGAATTCAAGGATAAACAAAACAAGATCGACTAAAGAAAAATACTAAAAAAAAATAATCATCAATTGGATTTTTTGTATATAGATTTTTTTGATTAAAAGTTGAGACTGACTCTTTTTTTTGTAGAGATTATAGATTTCAAGTTCTGTAATCTTTTTTTTAATTCTTATTTAATTAAGAGATCATAGATAAAGATTGTTTTTACTTAATCGAAAGTTCCTTTTTAGTTATTAGAAAGATTATTGCTGAAATAAAACAATATATATCGTAATATATATCTTATAGAAATATAAAAACATATTTTTTTTATACAATGTATTTTCTAGTTGTACGGTGATATACAAATAAGTTGCCCTCGGAATATTGCAAAATAAATTGCTCGCATTTGAATCCCAAATCTCGTTATTTTTAAATACCAAATGGTTGACTTGAGGCATGTAACATAGACATAAATACATAATACATGCTTAAAAATCAAATTTTATTTTTTTGAGTTTCTTATAATTAGTTGGAATCGTAATAGCTAATTGTTATTGACTGTTTAATTAGAAAGGATAGATGCATTTTTCTAGTTGTACGGTGATATATATATATATATATATATATAATTCATACATGCATGTTCTCTTAATACATAGAGCACAATAACAGTACAGCCATTTTATTACTATGTAATATCAGTACAACAGTTACATATAATGTGTACCATACTTATCAAGTAGCTGTACTCACTAAACTTATTACTTCACAGTCACACTGTCACAAAGTCACCCCCAACAAAAGCAAGCAAGCAACATATTTTCACTGAACTATATATCATGACATTGCCATATTGCTGCCACTAATTAACCAACGACAATCAGGCAGTTGCCATGATGCCAAAGGTGTCATGATCCTCCTCAACAGTATCCTCCTCCAACACAACACTCTTCACTTGAGCACAGTAACGGTTGAGCTTATCATAGTACCTGCTCCATAGCATGATCCCTCCGTACTTCGTCGACTTCTTCACCTTCGGCAGTACTTGACTCTTGAGTATGTTCGGTGGAATATACCCGCTGCCTGCCGCGGCGCGTGCAGCTGGCAGCCCGACAAAGATTTTCGTCGCTTTGATGCTTTTAACCCAAGTATTCCATGACTTGATTAATTTAGTGACGTCGCCGGACCTGTACTCGCATGGCTGGTTATTGTAGAATTGTACCCAGACATAGTCGAATAGCCCGGTAGAAAGTGCCTTCCGGAGGTGCGAATCGGGGTATGGGCACTGAGGAGCGGCAGAGAGATAGACCTTCTTGCCCTTGCTGCTGTATTCCGAGAGGTACTTTGCCAAGTTGTCGTAGTAGCTGGGGCCTCCTTGCTCTATGTCGAAGTCGATACCGTCAAGGACGGCGCTCCCAAGGGGTCGGTTAGCGGAGGTGCCACCGAGGTAGTTGTTCCAGAGGTAATTTGCGACACTCCGGGCATCTGATGGGGAAGATAGGGAGTAGCTGCCGACGCCACCACCGAGAGAAAGAAAAACCTAAATATAAGTTAAAGAATTATATGTTTTTCGTTGTTATTCGTCGTTGAAAAGATGGAGTCTTTCCAATTTATAAATTAAGATCTAAACTATAGCACTTATGTATAGAGTTCATTGGATAGTACCAGACAAATTTATGATGTCTGCTTAATTTCCAATCCGACAACCAAGATTGGAGTTAAATATATAATCAGTTGCTGTCTGTCCTTTTTATTCTGTCGATTTTAATAGTAAGGGGTTAGACTTAATGTAAACTATATTTATGACCAGAAATAGATAATCTAGATAATAAAATTGCATCCATATCCATTAATTGTCCATATATACATAGTGAAAGTTATGCACATTTTTTTTGTGAACAAATTAGTTATATGACCTCATGGGTTTAAATATCTGGAGTAGTGATTAATTATTAGTACACAGAAGCAGAAAATAAACCTTAATTCCCTTGGATTGGCAGTATTTGATATCAGAAGTGAGGCGTTTGCATCCACCACCGGAAGGATTGCAGTGGCCGGCAAGGTTAAGAACCGGAGTGCGGCCACTGCCGAAGGTGGTGAGAAAAGCCAAGATGACATAGGCATAGCATTTTGTGTCACAGGCTTCTTTGAGGGTCCCTTCTCGGCCGTCCTGGCCCCAGTAAACGGTAACGCCGCCGGCCTGGACCGAGGCAACGAGGAAAGAGAGTAACAGTGGGATGAGAACCAGAGAGAAGGTCATTGGTTGAGAGGCCATTGTGGGAACTAATTAAACTATTGCTTGATATGAGGAGATGATGGAAATTATATGCTTACATGTAGTGCTCTATTTATACAGGGAATTAGGTTTTTTTCTATTGTTGCGTGGAATTTGTGGTGATGATTTCCTGGAAGGTATGAACTACAATGTGTGTCATTTTATTTTATGACAGTGTCTTTTGGAATATGCGACGACTTGGCAGCGATTAATTACCAAAATTTATAGAGGTTGGTTACTTGGTTAGTAGGTTCGGCTTCTAATGCATCGGATTTAGATCGGACTTGATTAAATCTAAGTGCGAATTCATTTGTGTAATATTAAAGTTTTACAAAATCCATATTATTGATTAAAATATCAAAATTTGGATTGAATGTTTTTATTAAAATGTCTAAAATAATAATAAAATATATACATAGTATGAGTGAATATACTTATTTTTTATTTATAGATATGCAAATAAAAAATATAATATTTCTTCTTAACTAAAATTTACGGACGCGGCTAATGTCTAATCTCATACACGAAATATTTTGAAGAGAAAAAACAGCTGTATTTCATAACATCATATGATTTAATAAATATCCAAAGATCAGCATTACGTAACACTTGTTAATCTATTCCCTCTTGATTAGTTTGTTTAAGTTTGGCACTATTTCTAAAATAATAATTTTAATATACATTCAACTTTTATGATAAATATTATTCGAATTAAAAATTGAAAAAATAATATCATATTTATATTTCTAATTATCTATGATACATTTAATTTCTACAAAAAAATGAATGCGTCATAAAAAATGAAATGAATGTATACTAAAATTCTTCTTTTATAAAAATTGATAATTGTTCAGAACTCTTGTATAAATATAAAAGAATATAGGAGTCGTGTTATAGTCCACCACAAATTATATGCCTCGTATTGGGTACTTATATGTACTACACGTTTCAAAAATAGAGAATGTACTCATTTAATGTAACATAGCATCAAAATCTTAGGGGAAATAATGTTTTAAACGTGCATAATTATTTATCATGCTTATCCAATTAGTAAAGGAGATCGAAATGTTAAACTTCTGTATCACATTGTTTTGTTTATGTCGTACTAAATGATTTTTTATTCAAAACGATATCATTTCATTTCTCACAATTTCTTTTGAATTTTTGAATAGGTTGGAGACTTGACCTCCATCTTTTCATCAAAAAAAAAAAAATTGTCCATGATTGTTTTGTCTATTTTGTTTCTTATAAGTATCATATATTGTCAAACCATTGTATTAAATTGAAACCTTGAAACCTTACAAAATCTTGCTAATAAAACTCTCTCTAAAATCTCTATTTATCTTCAACTTTTCATAGCCAAATATTTGTGAGTTTACTCTCAAATTCTCCATATCGACGAGTGTGATCGTATAGCGTGTGGTAAATTAATCTGTGCTCAGTTGCTCTTGTTGATTTGAAACCTTTTTTTTTTAAATTTTTTTCAAGGTCAATGATTGCTCGTTTGTTATGTAAGGAAATCATTTATTCATAAGTTGTAAATTCTTTTTATTTTTGGTATTGAAATAAGGTGCACCAGTTAACGAAGTGATTGTACCACTTCGAAACGTAGAGCCTTACACACACACAAAAAAAAAAAAAACATTGAAAATAAATAAATACAGAAAAAAAAAGAACCAGAGTTCGTCTTTTACTCTTTCAATTTGATCATATATATAATATATATATAAGTAGGCAACTCTAATTAGGTCACTTGATTAGGTAGAGATTGTCAAAGGAATGATTACTTCAACATTTGAGTAATTTAATTCCATTGGAACCTAACCCCCTATTTTGCAGGCGGAATAAAAGTAATTTTATTGCTTTAAAATATTTTAATGTATCAAACAGAAGCGATTTAAGAAGAAATAAGTTAAAATATTTATGGATGTAGGATAAAATTAAATCACTAAATTTCATAATTTTTAATACATTTTACTTTAAATGATTTATCTACTATCAAACATCAATATTTTAAAATAATTTAACATTTACTCCGTTTTAAAAATTTTACTTCACTTATCAAACAAACAGAGTAAATTAATTAATGTGGTTCAATGATGCATTTGTAGTTGAGAGCTCTTATCCAGTAGTAAAATGAGAGAACACCATGTGAACACGCCTAATTAATATAGTATTTGATATGAATGATATAGAAAAACTATATACAGACAATTAATTGTTTATAAAAATATCACATCAACTTGCGGTTAGTCTATTAAATTTTAAATTGCATTCAAATACTATAAATAATGATTACGTGATTATACACATCAACTTAAAATTATTTATTAGAGAGTAGCATTCTAGGCTGATGGATATATCACATTACTATGCACGTTACATATATAGTTGATTTTATCAATCCAACATTAATTAACTAATTAAAGTTCTAGTCAAATTCTAAATGATTAGGTCAAGTCAACTATCCTATCGCAATTATTATGCCACAAAATTGCAATAAATTAATTGAATAGTTGCAAATAGCATGCCTGCTAAGCTACATATGCTAACGAAATTTCATAATAAATATATTGGATAAAATTACTACGCCCCTTTTTTTTCTGCTCTTTTACCCCTATCTTATTTTGTCAAAAAGAAAAAAAAAGAAAAAAAATACATGCTGCTGACCTCCATCATATCCAAATTTAACTTTTTTTATGGAGAAATATTTAAATAACAAAAATTGGATGAATTTACTAGCGAAAATAGTAAGTTTGGTGTTTTTTTAAAGATAAAAATGACGATCAAAATCATTTAATTTTAAATATTTTTAATTTGATATTTTAAATTTTTGAAAATTTACCTAATTAGACATACAAAAAATAAAGAAGTCGCTCCATCATCTAATAATTTAAAATTTTACTATTATTAACGCATTAAAAAAAGGATTAATCTGATATTTGACCTAGCATGAATTTGAATTATACATTCCTCCAGTCCTAATTTTTGTTTTTCTTTGTCATCGGCGCATCTTTTCTGGGTACAAAGTTTGGGCCCACTTTGATTTAATTAGGCCCAAATTAGGCAGATGCGCTTAGGCTGATTTAATTGGGTTTATCATTTGTTTTTTATGAGAAGGATTCAATATTAATGATTTTATTTGAGTTTTAGGAATGAGAAATACTGCGGTTGTGCGGAGTATATTGACTAACCCTTAGTTAATTATCCACCTTGTTTTAGTGTTTTCATGTTTTATTATGACTTTTTAGGAAAGAATTTTTTGAAATTTGTATAAATTTATGATAGATGGTTCAAATTGCATTCCATAGTTTCTATGATAAAAAAAAATATGACAGCAAATGTGAATTCATGCTAATATAAACCTTACCTCAAAGTCTATTATATGAGTTTGAAATGACAAATTTAATCAATTGAAAAGATTTACGGCATGAATGATATGTTTATGAGTTAAATTTGTTAATTTCAATTTTATTTAATATAAAGTCAAGTGTTAAAAATTTATAAAATATTATTGTCTTAAAATATCTTATAAACCTTCATTATTTTTACCGCTTGGCTTTGTACAAATAATATTTCATGAGAGTATATTGGTTTAAACAATTTAGATTCATCATTTGAGGGACTAATAAAATTTTGAGTTAAATTTATCAACTATCTTGAAAAGCTTTAAATACTAAAAGATATGTTTCCAATATCATAGACTTCGTAATTTATAAAATTGAAATGTAAATGTACATTAATAAAGTAGACTGATTTTAACATAATAGATCAGACACTTGAAGACGAATTAATATTACATTGACCGATAATCTTAATAAAATTAAGTAAATACTAACCATACAAAAATGTTTTACGTATGATGCATTTCAAAGTCGTTTCGTAATGTTGGATAATGTAATTTAGAACCGTCCAAGAAAAGGCAATTCTAGAATATCATAGTCTCCAACTCTCCATTTTGTCAACAGACATTATTGCAACAATTCAACAAAATTTTCAAATGCAACAATTAGAAAATCTCTCATTTATTAGCACAAATATCTCATAGCCTCCTGAGTGTACATGCATACATTATTCAATATGTCTTACTTATTTTATTCTATCCAACAACCACTCTCGTTTTCAGATTCTCACTAATAAACCCTCAACCTTACACACTGCTATGCACTTGAGCACTGTATTTGTTTTGTTCATCATAGTACCTATTCCACAGCATGATCCCGCCGTACTTCGAGTTCCCCTTAATCGCCGGCAAGACCTTAGATGTCAGCACATCTGGCGGAATGTACCCACTTCCTGCTGCGGCGGACGAAGCCGGTATCCCCAAAAACACGTTCGTCACCTTAAAACTGCTCGTCCATTTGTTCCATGAGCTTATTAGTTTGCTTGTATCGCCAGACGAGTACTCGCACGGTGCATTGTTGTAGAATTGCACCCAGACATAGTCGAACAACCCCGTCTGTAGTGCGGACCCCAGATGTGCGTCTGGGTAAGGGCATTGGGGAGCTGCGGTGAGATAGACCTTTTTACCCTTGCTGCTGTACTGCGAGAGGTAAGTTGCCAGGTTGCCATAGTAGGTAGCGCTCCCGCTTTCTATGTCAAAGTCGATGCCATCAAGAACGGCGCTGCCGAGGGGACGGGAAGAGGAGCTGCCACCAAGGTAGTTGTTCCAGAGGTATGTGGCAACACTCTGCGCGTCTGAGGCGGAGGTGAGCTGGTAGCTGCCTGATGCCCCTCCAAGGGAAAGAATAACCTATGTATAATTAATAAAATGAATAATTAATGTATTGTAATTAGGACTATTAATTGTTCTCTATCAATTAATTTAAATTTTAACCCACTTTCTATAAGTGATTTTTGAGAGGCTGGTACAATGTTTGGAAATTATACATCATGAGAAAATTTAAAGAGAATCAAAGCAAATAATAGTCATTTTTTTATTGTTTATTACAGAATTTTTTGAGAAAAAGTGTTTATTAGAGAATTGAATGGAACCTTGATGCCCTTGGACTGGCATGTATTGATATCAGAGGTGAGTCCCTTGCAACCACCTGCCGCTGCGTTACAGTGTCCCGCGAGGTTGAGAACGGGGGTTTGGCTGTTACCGAAGGTGGTCAGGAAAGCCAACATGACATACTTATAGTATCCACTGTTGCATGTGTCGGCAAGAGTTCCCTCGTTGCTATTCTGGCCCCAGTAGACAGCAATGCTGCCGGCCCGAGCAGAGGCAGCAAGGAGAGAGAACAAGAGAGGGATGAGGAGGAGAGAGAGAGTACGCCTGGTTTGAGAAGCCATTGTTGAGATACAGATAGATGTGGTGTAAGTAATGTTGTGAGATGATATATAGCATGCATTTATAGGGGAAATCTGCATGAGTTTAGACTAAAAGACTGTTAGGTGGCCTGAATATTTGAACAAATAACATCTGGCAGCTATATTTGACAAAGACATGAAAGATTGGATTGGAGATTAAGTCAATGTCTTGTTCGAATTGCTCTCTGATGCCTTCTTGCTCAAGTACATGCGAGCATTAATTAATTTGAGCAGTCTGATGTGTTCTTGCTAGCTTAAGCTAGCGCATATAAACAGGCTAATTAATTTCTACAAAGGTATATGCCAAACTCTCTACTAGAGCTACCAGTTATATATGTTTCTACGTGGTTCTTTCTGAGAAGAGGTGATTAATTAAAAATATTTGAATGGATGAAGATAAGAACAGAGTTTATTATCAAATGAAAGAAGTCAATATTTGAATGGTATAATTGATTTTGACAGACACCGCATGAGGAGCCTTAATGTGCGGGGAAATTTCCAACCGATACGTGTATTAGGAGTCGAAAATTCGAAATTAACCCATAAACAAAAAACAAGTAACTAGAAGTACAGTTACAATGCATGGCAAAATAAAATATAACAGTAAATGATAATGATAATAATAGAGAAATTATTTTTATATCCTGATATAAAATATAAAGATTTTTCGAAAATACATATTTCAAATTTTTAATCATAATAATGTAAGATATAAACATATTTTTTGAAAAAAAAAATATAAACACACATATGAAGTACACATAAAAGATGCAGATAATAATATAATAATAGTAATAACAACAATAATAATAAAGGATTAATTGAATGATCAGCAATCATTACAGTTCAGTCACAGATGTATCTAACATAATTAATCTATGATTCATATAATTTTATCTGTTGGAGTTAATAATAAGAATTGTTGCACATGCATGTATGTACATGTTGGAGATTGGTAAGCTGCTAAAGGAACTTTGACTTGGTCAAAAATCCGTTTAGGAAAGAAAACATAATAATTGTTGCAACAGCCAAACAAAAAAAAGGCAACTTTTATTTTAGTAAATGTCCTGCAATCCTCATTGTAACAATTTTTTTTATGAATTAAGGATTTATGTGAACTTTGATTTTTATTTTTTTTGAATTATTTATTGTGTGAATTAGATGTACATCTCTTTATAAAATAAAAAAAATTCCATTATCGTTTGTTGTGGATAAAATGAGGTTTAATCCACATTTCAACATCAATCACGCTAAAAATATAACATTTAATGTATTTGACTAGTAAGGTGCCAAATGTAACAATTTCAATAAGATGGACAAGTAAATTTATATTTTGCATTCTTGTTGAGTAAAAGATAGAATCGTTCAATCCTTACACTTTGAATAAATTGATAGTCAAAGAACTTTTTTGTGCTAATTCCAACGGATAAAAACTTGTGTAAATATATTAACAAAAGTCAGAAAATATGACTTTTTTTAGATAAAAATGAAACTTTAAACTGTTTAATTTTTTTGAAAGTAAGATTTTTTAAATCAATTACTGACAAAATTACATCAGAATTGAATTAGAGTTGAAGAAAAATAGCTAGAAGCATAATTCTGATTGTTTATCAAATTTTAGAATACAATTATAACTAATTAGGTAAAAACTAATAAATAGTGAATATATATGTCGCAGAATTGTAAAATCATTAATTAATTCAACTAACGGTTTAGATTCTTACAGTTTTTTTACATGATTGTAAATAATACAAAAAATAGTACAGAGAGTTCAGGATTAAGATTGAAACAAAAACAATGCTTAATTCGTGATCCAGTCCATATCCAATCTTGTATGAAATTTTAGGATGAAATAAAAATACACGAGTTTAATGAATTCAGACAAGACATGCATTTGTTAGAAGAAATAATCTGCACTTGTGCATACTGTTAGTTGAAACTTAGGGGTAAAAAAAAAGATGAGATCTCTTGATAATTATTATTTTGACAATCTTGATAATGAATTTTCAAATAATTTTAAAAATATATTAAAAATGGAAAAAAGTTCATAAATATATTATTTAATTTATAGATCAATTGTGTTTTAAATTTCATATAATTTAAGTATTATTTGATACTCCATCAAAGACCATTAAAATTACATGATATTTATAACGGTCCATATTTAATGAACTTTTATGGAATATCAAATGATCTTTAAATTATACGAAATTTGAAACACAATCAATTTACAAGTTAAAAATTATGTTTGTCAGTTTTTTTTTCTATGTTTGAGAATTTTAAAAATTATATTAAATTAAAAAAATTATATTATCAAGTTTGTCAATAGTGAATAAAAAACCTGACATGTCGTGACGTTCCGTATAAAAATACGGCGTGCCTTGATCATGTGATGTGATTAAAATATTTTTTTTACGTAACGTGACGTGACATGTCAAAAATGATAGAATGGAGACACGTCACGCCTATGGCACGGCACGTATAAGACACGTCACGTTTAGACACGCCGTGTTATACCATGACGTGTCAATACATGACGTAACGTGACACACATATAACATGTCACTTTTTTTAAAATTTTATCTTTTCATTGAAAAAATATTATAAATTATTTAAATTTGTGAAAAAATTATAATTTTTATTGTAAAGTGTTGGAAAATATTAAAAAAAATTTATGGTAAAAAATATATTTCATATTTATATTAAAAATTAAAAAAAACATTTGAAATAATTGATGTATGATTTTACATGACTACGTGACGTGCCATGTGACGTATCATGTGACGTGTCAATTTTGGTTGAAAGGAAACATGTCATGCAACATGCGAGACACGTCACGTAATAGATATACGTGTCATGACATATTGTGACGTGCCCATGACGTATCGTGATGTTTCGTAACGTAATTAATCACGATGTATCATCTTTTTAAAATTCTATTTATCAACGTAATAATTATCATGGATCCTCTCCCCAAAAAAAAAAAACATGAAAAACACTTGAAGCAAGGTTCATAACTAAGGATTAGTCATCATGCTCCAAAGCCTTTCCAAAACAAAAGCCCAAATAAAAAAAATGGTTAGCCCAATAAAATCAGCCTGAGTCCATGTGCATTCGGCCAAGTCAAAATTGGCCTGATATATGTATCTAGAAAAGATGTGCCAAGCACAAAAACAAAAATAAGAAAAGGAACCAATAATTCAAAATTTCAGGATAATGTTAGGTGAAATATCAATTGATTCTTATTAAATATTTGATATAAAAATAATGATATAATTTTGAATTATTTAAATCATGAAATAAGATTTTTATTTTTGGGAGGTTGCTAATTAATGGGCTAACTAAATAAGCAAATTAAGAATACATGGAAATTGATTTTGGGTTTCTTATCGGAACATTTGCCAATTTATTATCTCCTAGGTATCTTGAAGAAAATTACTAGACCCATTTAAGATCATTCAATTTATTATATTAATTAATGCATTTTGTAGTCTATTATTAGATGAACCTTAGTACAATTTTTTTTTAATAACAACGATATATCACTTGCTTTTATTTCTTTCTAAAAACAAATACACGACAAACGTTCAAAAAAAAAACAAAATAAACCTAGCTTAGAGTAGATCCTAAAAAAGAAAAAAATCAGCCAATGTATACAACAAAAGGGCTGAAAAATAAAATGTAACAGTAAAAAATATCCAGTAACAAAAAACATATAACAGTGAACTAAACAGACGAAAATTGTATACTCCCACTTTATTTTCTGTCCTATAAAATTATTTAATCTATTATTTTATTTTTCGGATCAAATTAATCGAATTGAAAAAAAAATGACCTAGTTAGACGGAATATTGAAAAAAAAAATTTATTTTTTGTGCTATAAAATTTTGATGTCATATATAAATGTTGTGTGCCACAAATTATCACACAATGTTAGAGCTACATGATAGCTTTTGGATGCGGATACCCCATTGATTTTTTACAAATTTATCTTTCAAATATTTATAATTTAATCAATGTTTTTTTTTATAAAATTAGTACAAAATATATGTAATGATTTTACTGAATATTTTTAACCTTTTGATGAATTGATCTAAGAGACTTTTACATTTTTTTTTTACTTTTGATAGACTCGGAAGCACGTCGAAAGCTTTGTTTTTTTTTTTTACTTTTTTAACCAGATGTTGACTCAATTAGGTCTGGTCAAATCAGCAATTAATTTATTGTGAACAAAACGTTGATTAATTAGAAGATCGCATAAAACGTGTTGACAATAACAAAACCGAAGTAAAATTAAATTTAAATTAAATTAGATTTTCTCTTCATATAGACTAGCTGATAGACCAAAACCAATAATTATGATTTATAAATTTTAAAATCAAGATGTAATTAAGCCCAGTATTTTTATTTATAGGTTTAAATTTTATTTTGCTAATATCTGGCGATATTCTAAATGTCAATCAAGCTTTGAACAAAGAAATTATCTCAGATTCTTGTTCTTCGTTGTAGATACTTCAACACTCTATGCACATCTAACTAACTTTTATTTTTCTCTTACCAAAAAAAAAGATTGAAAGTATTAATTGTAAGATTAATGTAACAAAATAATTGATTTATTATACAAAAAGAACTCAAAATACTTAAAAAAACTGAAATACAGTTTTTTTTATTTTTATTATTCCATAGAGTTTTTATTGATCTTTCATTTAATAAGTTTAAATGTATACTAACTGTATTGTGGCCATATCCATCCGTGTTTTTATGTTTTTTGTTAACTTTTTTCATGCATATCCTAAAATTATTCTCATATGTTTTCCGAATGTTGGATAATTATATAATTCAGAACCGACCAAGAAAAAAACAGGTCTCAAATATCATCACAAGTTGAAATCTGTCATGGATTTCATATTCAAGAGCAAACCTTATTCAAAGAATTATTGTTGAAGAAATAAATCTTTTCACACTGCTACCAACTTTTGTTGTCAGTATTCTCCATTCACTATTTCAACGAACTGAGGTCAAGTCCACTGACATTATTCCACTACTTTCAACAATTTCAAAAGCAATTATTAATTTACCAAAATAATTATTATGCTATCAATTAAATGCGATAATTAATCATCTCTAATTTATTTGCACAAATATCTCGTAGCCTCCCAAGCCTACATACATTATTCATCAATAATATGTCTGGTTCAATTTATTGTATCCAATCCAACATTAATTAACTAATCAATGTCGGTTCCATTTCTGATAAAATCCTCAAATCTTACACACTGCTGTGTACTTGAGCACTGTAACCATTTTGCACATCAGCATACCTATTCCACAGCATGATCCCGCCATAATTCGACGACCCCTGAATCGCCGGCAGCACCTGAGATGTCAGCACATCCGGCGGAATGTACCCGCTTCCTGCAGCATCGGAGGAAGCCGGTATCCCCAAAAATACGCTTGTCGCCTGAAAATTGCTCGTCCAAGTGTTCCACGAGTTTATGAGGTTGCTTGTGTCGCCAGATGAGTACTGGCACGGTGCATTGTTGTAGAATTGCACCCAGATGTAGTTGAACAAGCCCGTCTGAAGTGCGGGCCCCAGATGCGAGTCTGGGTAAGGGCACTGGGGAGCGGCGCTGAGATAGACTTTTTTATCCGAGGTGCTGTACTGTGAGAGGGAGTTTGCCAGGTCACCATAGTAGTCGGAGCCCCCGCTTTCTATGTCAAAGTCGATGCCGTCGAGAACGGCACTGCCGAGGGGACGGGAAGAGGAGCTGCCACCGAGGTAGTTATTCCAGAGGTAGTCGGCCACACTCTGCGCATCTGAGGTGGAGGTGAGCATGTAGTTACCTGATGCCCCACCAAGGGAAAGAATGACCTATGCAGGATAATTATACAATAAGTAATGTATACATGGTAAGATCATTCACCATTGTTCTTTATCAATTAATTTAGATTTTAACTAACTTTTAGTTTTGGGATACTGATCAATTTGTATTTATACTTGGTTAGTCAAAATTACTGTTTGGATGTACATATATAGTAAGAAGATTAAAAGAGAATCAAAACAGTCTTAATTTTGTAAACTTTCTGGTTTAGAGAAATTGGATGAAACCTTGATGCCCATAGACTGGCATGATTGGATGTCAGAGGTGAGCCCAGTGCAAGTACCCGACGCAGGGTCACAGTGCCCGGCAAGGTTAAGAACTGGGGTTTGGCCATTGCCGAAAGTTGTGAGGAAAGCCAACATGACATACTGGTAGTATCCCGTGGCGCATGTGTCGGCCAGTGTTCCCTCATTCCCATTCTGACCCCAGTACACAGCAATGCCGCCGGCCCGGACAGAGGCAGCGAGGAGAGAGAGCAAGAGAGGGATGAAGAGAAGAGAAAGAGTACTAGTTTGAGAAGCCATTGTTGAGATATAGATATGGTGTAAGTTGTGAGATCATATGCATTTATATAGGAGGTTGGCGTGTATGTATGCAACCATTTTCAATTCGGAATTTGCGTGGATGTTTCCTATTGGACCGAAGACTTCTGAGTTTCGACTAATGACTGTTATAGGTCGTTTGGATATTTGAACGTATAACATGGGGCAGTTAGATTTGATAAAGGCATTTAGCTGATTGGAGACTAAGTCCAAGTATCGTCGAGAAATGAGGAGACATGCATCGTTTGGTTCAGCGCCTAAAGCAATCAACTACACAGATCATTGACCGTTCAAACTGTGCATCACATGATTCATAATAAACAATGACGTGGCTGCACAAAATGACATATTTTATCAAACTTTTTTTTATTACTACTGTTGATGTCTATAAAAATCTTTTTTATTTTAAAGATTTTTTCAATTTATTTGAAAACTTACTGTGAAAATTGTCAAAATAATCATTATTAAATGATCTCTCCATATAAATAAAATAATAATTATTGAATATTTAACGAAATTATACAAGTCTAATCAGACCAAGTATATTCGTGATCCGTTCAGATCAAATTTGTATTAAAAATTTTCAATCCGTATCAGATCGAAATAATAATAAAATAATACTAAATCCAATTCCCACCAAGCATTAGACCCGAAAACCCAAATAAAACAAATGACAAACTCAATAAAATCAGTTATGGATTGGGGTGCAGGCATTTTGCAATGAGAAAAATCTAATTTTAATCCCTAAGTTATTCTAAATTATTGTGTCTGGTTCAAATTGCTTTCTGAACTTTTTTTTCGATTCAATTAAGTCCCTCCGTTAAATATTGATGTTAAAAAGAAAGTTATCTGTCTCTCTTAAATTTCCTCCCCATCTCACACTTACAAGCTCTTCAGTTCTTGCTTCTACGCTCACAATCCCTCCACATACCTCCGATTACTCCTCTTCAATCTATTTGTTTTTTGTAATCAACGACTGATCAACCTCTCTACCATCTCTCTCTCTCTCTTTTCGAATAACTGGCAGCAGCTGCCAACTGGAACAATAAATTGCTAGAGTACACTAAAGCAATGCAAAAGCCTAATTGAGATAAAAGATTGCACATTAAGAAAAAGAAATACATAGTTCAGCATGTAGATTTTTTCCTAGATGGTTCATTCTTTTTTTCTGAATTTTTTTTGCAAACTTTGTTTCTGATCCTTGTTGCTCTGTACAGAACAAATTTGTACTATAATTTGATGGATCAATGTGGTTAGATAAATAAAATACATTGCACCCATAATTCCGAACGGGCAGTTAATCAAGATCTAAAACATTTGAGAGAATGACCAATAATTCTCTGCGTGAGAGAGGAGGAAAAGGTCAGACAATGCAGATTTTTCAATGCTGAGACAAACCGATGCATTTGAAACTCAAATCCACCTATTTCAATTTTTTATTGACTAATCGATTTAAATAGTTAAAGTGAAACGGAGAGGAGAAAACAAAATGGAGTTGCATGAGGGACAGAATAACTCTTTCCTTTGCAACCAACAAGAGCAAGAATGACAGAGTTTAACAGAACGTGCCTTCTCTAACAGTAATGTTTAACGGAGGGGGTTAATTGAATCAAATTAAACAGTTTACTGACTTTGATTGAACTAAAATAAAATTCATGAGGCTATTTGAACCAAACACAATAATTCAGGGACTAAAAACACTCCTACGAGCACAATCCCACCATTACTCTCAAAGAATTTTTAACTGCTCAGGACTGGAGGAGCGGTTTCAGATCTAGAAGCAATGTCAGTAGAAGCAACATGCCAGTTTGATCAGTTTTTTTCTAGAAATTTAGCATTGCAATATTACGCTGACCATGCAAGAAGATAGTGCCAAATGGAAATGGAAATCAAATGGTATTTACACATGTAACTCAGCATACATTTCTCTAGCAACAACACCTTTCATTGCATCTTTGTCGCCTATTGTTGGGAAGTTAAAGATCCAACAAAAATTCAGATCTTTTATCTGGCTAACTCTTCAAAATAAAATTCTTACAATAGACATAATATATTGAGACTGTAAACCACCTCTTCAATAAATGCAGGGTCGCGTTAAGAGTGTACTGGCAAGTGCCTCAGTTCTACAATATTGTTGGTTCAGATTTAAACGTTCAGCGTTTAATTCTACAACCAGATATTGACACAAAAGATAGAGAGAGCATTACAATTTCAGTTTTTATAATTTGGAGAGAGAGATCTAACACAATATTTACAGACACCTCCAAACTGAAATTCAACTTGTCGAAGAAGTCTACAGAGAATGAAAACCGCTACATTGAAGATATCAGAAGTTGTGCTCTGGTTTTCATTTTGTTAATTTCTTAATTTTATAAGCTGATTGTTTCAAATCTCTTGAGGCGATCCTTTTCTTTTTCTCATCCTTTTCGTAATTGAGTCCTTGGAGGAGTCTATTCTGTCCGCTCATCCATCCATCCTTTATTTATTAACGTAAATTATATATTTATTAATTAAAAATATATTATTATTAACTAATAGTATTTAATTATTTTATATATAAAATAATTAAATTTTATTAGTTAATAACAATATTTTTTTAAATTAATAAATATATAATTAATGTTAATAAATAAAAAGATGATTAGATTAGTGAACGGTAAGGAGTGGACGCTAACTTTCATCTACTTTTCCTTTCCTTTTTTTTATTTTTATTTTATGAACCACTCTGTAATTGCTCTTTTGATTTTTAATATAAGAAAATAGGGGCTCTGAACTCTATTTTTTTTATAAAAAGAAAAAAACTTGTCTTCAGTATTCTCCATTGACCATTTCAACGAACTGAGGTCAAAGAGAAGTAGACTAAACTGTTGACAAGTCCACCGACATTATTCCAGTACTTTCAGCAATTTCAAATGCAATTACTAATTTACCAAAATAATTATTACGCTTTCAAATGCTTTCAAACAAAACGCCAATAATCAATCATCTCTAATTTATTTCCACAAATATCTCGTAGCCTCCTAGGTCTACATACACTATTTCAATATTGTGGTTTATTATTGTATCAAATCCAACATTAATTAACTAATCACCCTCGTTCCAGTTTTATATATCAAACCCTCAATCTTACACACTGCTGCGCACTTGAGCACTGTAACCATTTTGCACATCAGCATACCTATTCCACAGCATGATCCCGCCATAATTCGATGACCCCTGAATCGCTGGCAGAACCTGAGATGTTAACACATCCGGCGGAATGTACCCGCCGCTCGTTACTGCATCAGTCGAAGCCGGTATCCCCAAAAATATGCTTGTCGTTTGAAAATTGCTTGTCCAAGTGTTCCACGAGTTTATGAGGCTGCTTGTATCGCCGGACGAGTACTGACACTGTGCATTGTTGTAGAATTGCACCCAGATGTAGTCGAACAAGCCCATCTGAAGTGCGGGCCCCAGATGCGAGTCTGGGTAAGGGCACTGGGGAGCGGCACTGAGATAGACTTTTTTATCTGAGGTACTGCTGTACTGTGAGAGGTAGTTTGCCAGGTCACCGTAGTAGTCGGAGCCCCCGCTTTCTATGTCGAAATCGATGCCGTCGAGGACGGCATCGCCGAGGGGACGGGAAGAGGAGCTGCCACTGAGGTAGTTATTCCAGAGGTAGTCGGCCACAGTCTGCGCGTCTGAGGTGGAGGTGAGCGTGTACGTGCTTGAATCCCCACCAAGGGAAAGAATAACCTATGTATGATAATTATACAATAAGTAATGTATACATCATAAGAGATCATTTACCATTGTTCTTTATCAATTAATTTAAATTTTAACCAACCTTTTGTTTTGGGATACTGATCAATTTGTATTTATACTTGGTTAGTCAAAATTACTGTTTGGATGTACATAGTAAGAAAAATATTAGAAGAGAATCAAAACAATTTTTTGTTAACTTTCTGGTTTAGAGAAATTGGATGGAACCTTGATGCCCATGGACTGGCATGATTGGATGTCAGAGGTGAGCCCGGTGCAAGTACCCGACGCAGGGTCACAGTGCCCAGCAAGGTTAAGAACTGGGGTTTGGCCATTGCCGAAGGTTGTCAGGAAAGCCAACATGACATACTGGTAGTATCCCGTGGCGCATGTGTCGGCCAGTGTTCCCTCATTCCCATTCTGACCCCAGTACACAGCAATGTCGCCGGCCCTGGCAGAGGCAGCGAGGAGAGAGAGCAAGAGAGGGATGAAGAGAAGAGAAAGAGTACTAGTTTGAGAAGCCATTGTTGAGATACAGATATGGTATAAAGTTGTGAGATCATAGCATGCTTTTATAGGAGAGGTTGGCATGCATGTACGTACGTAAGGCAACCATTTCAATTTGGGATTTGTGTGGATGTTTCCTCCTAGACCGAAGACTTGTGACTTTTAACTAAAGATTGTTATGTTTAGATTTGATAATGACGACATTTAACTGATTGGAGACTAAGTCCAAGTATTGTGAGAAGCAGCCTGATGCCTTCTTGCTTAAGTACAATATAATATTTATTTTAACAGAATTCTAGAAAATTGAAGGCCAAACTTCGGTGGAGGTTTTTGGAAATTTTAGTGGAGTTATTGTTTATGGTTTTATCTGGCTCTTTCTGAGAATAGGTGATTACAAATAATCCAATAAATTGATAAATAAAAGCAGTATGTTACATGAAAGAAATCAACTTTGTTTTAATAAAGATGCGATTAAATTACTCAAATTTAAATATTCATAAAAAAAATTTCATCCGAATTTATGATTTTCTTATATGTAAAATATTGTCTTTACAATTTTTGATAGTACAGTTAAACTTAATTCTCACAAAGAAGCCCATTAATTTGATGCTAGAAATTAAAAAAAAGCTAATATATAAATATCATTATTAATACCGTCATCCGTATCGATTTTTGTTATTCAAGATGAGTTATTATTAGATTAATAATTTTATTATGAAACGTATATTATACAATATTTTTATTTTTAAATTGATTCAATTATTATGATATCTAATAATCAAAATACTATATAATAAATTAAATCATTAATACAAATAATAATTCATACAACTTATATAATAAAATCAATATCGACCAATGATAATATTAATAATAATATCTCAGTAATATTTTCTTTAAAAAAAACAGCATTATATAATTGACTCAGATTGGTAGCGCATGAGAACATTTAATCTCAGAGATAACTTCTGTGCTAAGTTGGAAATTATTTCAAGTGATGCATGTTTCAGAAGCTGTAACATAATAACATTCGAAACTAATACGAAAACAATAAACAGTGCATGAACGTACGATTTGGATTTTTTTAGTGGAAGATTTTTGGTAAAATTCTCAATGGACGCTAAAATATTTAGATTTTTGGTAAAATTCTACAAGATTTTAATAGGAAAAAAAATTATTGAGTTACTTGGATCAATATTTCGAACATAAAATTTTGAGATTCGATCCATAAACGTTTCGGACCGAAATGTTTATGAAAGCACCTTAATTAAAACTAGCTTGAACTTAATCTCACCAAGGCTTTTGGTGAGTTTAACTTAATAACCTATCAAATTGATATCAAACGACAAGTCCGAGTTGCTCAATAAATTCTTAATATCAAAATCTTGTAAAATATCAAAATTTTCTATTTTTAGAATTTTCTAACTATTTTTTTTCAAATTTTTTTAAAAAATGGTCTATTCTCATATAAAAATATTCATTATTTTATTATTATTTTAGAATCATTTTAAAAAATTCGAAAAAAATAGTTGAAAAACTCTAAAAACACAAATTTTTGGTATCTTATGAGATTTTGATATGAAGAATTTGTTCAACTATTCTGATTTATTTTTTGAAACTGTTTCAATCATTTTTTTGAGTTAAACTCATTAAAGGGCTTGGTGAGCTTAAGTTTACCCTAGCTTTACTCTCTCTCTCTCTCTCTCTATATATATATATATATAGATATATATATACATATATACTCATAGGATTACGCTAGCTTTATATATATATATATATATAAAGTTAGCGTAATCCTATGAGCACGAATCCCCTCAGTGTTCCTAACTCAAAAACCTATTGGATCAATTTCAAACGAAAAATTCAAGTTGCTCAATAAATTTGAATTTGCAAATGTGCTATTATTAGCATTTCGCCGAAATGGTAACGGTTCCAATTTTAAATTTTCGTGCTCAAAATTTTGATTTAAATAGCTCAACAAATTATTCTATCAAAATCTTATGGAATACTAAAATTTACTCTTTTTAGAGTTTTGAACTATTTTTTTTGTACTTTCAAAGATGACCTTAATTGACCTATAAAAATTTATTTTTATTTTATTTATTTTTGAGCCAAATAAAGTTATCTTTGAAAATTCCAAAAAAATATTAAAAAAATTCTAAAAATGATAAATTTTGATATTCTATAAGATTTTGATATAAAGAATTTATTGAATTACTTAAATCAAAATTTTGAATACGAAAATATAAAACTTAAATCGTTAATATTTCCGTCGAAATGCTAATGTTAACACAATAACAACACTATATATATATGCGCGCGCCATAAAGTTCCGATGTCATAAATGCAGCGCACCACAAATTAATAATTGATTTATGTTCAAAAAGAACTCAAAAAAAATTTGATATGCAACTCTTTTTGCCCATTCAATAGAGGAAGATTAATTGTGTAAATTTGTTTGTTTGACATCAATTCTATTTTCTCTAAAATTAAGCTTATAAAATTTTTAACAAGTTCAAATATATAATAACTTTCTTGTGGCCCTGTTCATCCGTCCTTTCTATTTTCATTTTTTTCTGTGCGATTTTCTTCACGCGTATTCTAAAATTGTTGTCATAAGTTTCAAAATGTTGAATTATATATTTTAGAACCATCAAAGAAAAAGACCTCATTCAAAGAATAATTGTTCAAGAAATAATTTTTTTAATACCGCTAAGAACTAATTTTTAATCTAATAATAAAAATAATATTTTTCATATAAAAAATCGGAGATTCAAAAATCAAATAAAAATCTTTTATAAATATTTAAAATTGAATAATTTAAACTTTTTTATCATTATCTCAAAATTATTTTTAACACTGCTACTTCTTCTATTAGTCTTCAGTTGAGTCTTATCCCTTTGACCATTTCAAGGATTCCAGGTCAAAGAAACCCACCTTACATATACAAAACATATTAATTATTTTTACATATATTTGCACGATATAACACGTCCGTTAACATATATAAGCAACATATATAAGCAATACACGGGATGTGTATATATGTACATATACGATGTGTCAAAATATATTGTGTAGTTAAAAATATCATTCTTAACACTATAATAAAAAAAATATAATATAATATAATACATATTACTTATTTTTATATGTATTTGCACGATATAATACGTCCGTTAACATATATAAGCAATATACGGCATGGCATGTGTATATATGTATATATACGATGTGTCAAAATATATTGTGCCGTTAAAAAATATCATTATTAATACTATAATAAAAAAAATATAATATAATATAATATATATTAATTATTTTTATATATATTTGCACAATATAACACGTCCCTTAACATATATAAGCAATACATGGCATGTGTATATATCATGACAGAATACCTAAACGCTCTAACTTAGATTGCGAGTGCATTTAATTTTGTCTGTTGGTGGTTAAATTCATTTATCGAGACACGTGTTGGATAATGATAGGCTGATAAACGACTTTGATTTGGTCAAAGTCTGATTAGCAAAAAGAATTGAACTAATAAATAAATAATCGATATAAGTTAGGTATCAATTATCGTAATTTAGATTAAGAAAAACAGACAAATAAATTTATATTTGCATTATTGTACATTATTATGTGGATGTTTCCGACCAATAACTTATGAGATTTGACTAATGATTTTTGGGTGAAACATCTAAACGAAATAGCTAAACTACTAAATGTAGAAATATAAATATGATGCCTTCTTATTTAAGTATATTTATTTAAACAGACTAATTTCTAGAAAGGAAAAAAAAAAAAGCTAAAAATTTAGGTGTTCTGCACCCCTAAATTCAAGTTGACGCCTTATCGGATCGTTTCAACTTAAAAATTGACGCCTCTAATTACAGCTATAATTTCAAAAAAAAAAAAAGGTAAAAATTCTGTCCTTAGAATGAGAATGAAATGTTGTTGTTTCTGAATATTTAGATAAAATTGTTGTTTCATGGTAATAAAGTCGGTAGTATAAGAACCGCTATTTTTTAATAAAGAAAAAAATGTACCTTTTGAGTATGACCAGGCCTTAATTTGGGTCACATGTCACAATGTGTCGGGTTGGGCTGATTACCCGTTAATAATGCTCAATAAAAACATTTTATTTGCATATTAAAAATATTTATACTAAAAATATAATTTATTAATATCTATATTTATAAGTATTTATTGTTTTTTGCGTAAGTAAAATTATAACTTACAAATTTTTAATTCTAATAATATAAAGTATAAATATTTTTATTATTATATATAAATATTTTTTTAAAGAAATATAAATATATTTAAAATACAAATAAATGTTGCGGTTATCACTCCTCTTTTTGTTAAATCACTCCTCTATATTAATGATATTTAAGTTAAATAATAAAAATATTATACATAATAAAATCATTAACATTGATAATAACTCATTTAATATATATAAATAAATCTGTATCCATGATAACGTATCAATAATGATATCTTCATAATATCTTTTAATATAAAAAATTGGACAAAAAGAAAGCAAATCTTAATGGCGCAAGATACTGAACAGGAGATCTTTTGACTGAATCAACGGCTATAATTCGTCTGGCAGTAGAGAACCTAATAGCCGTACAAACCGCTTGTCAATCCATGACATATAATTTGTGTATAATTTCTCCCCTTTTCTTTCTTTAAACCCACTCAAAGAAACAAAAGAAAGAAAGATGTATCAGTATAATAGACAAAAGGCATCAGTGAACAGGATTCCTCCACGTTGGTGAAACGGAGAGGAAAAAATAGTTAAAGTGAAACGGAGAGGATTTCAATTTTTTTTTTTACTAGCCGATTTAAATAGTTAAAGTGAAACGGAGAGGAAAAAATAAAATGAAGTTGCATGAGGGACAGAATAACTCTTTCCTTTGCAACCAACAAGAGCAAGAAGGATAGAGTTTAACAGAACGTACCTTCTCTAACAGTAATGTTTAACGGAGGGGGTTAATTGAATCAAATTAAAGAGTTTACGGACTTGATTGAACTAAAATATTAAGGATTCAAGGACTAAAAACAGACTTTTATCTTTTGCAATATATTTATCCTCGTCTTTACTCATACGAGCACAATCGCATCATTACTCTCAAAGAATTTTTAACTGCTCAGGAGTGGAGGAGCGGTTTCAGATCTAGAAGCAATGTCAGTAGAAGCAACATGCCAGTTTGATTAACTTTTGCTAGAAATTTAGCATTGCAATATTACGCTGACCATGTAAGAAGATAGTGCCAAATGGAAATGAAAATCAAATGGTATTTACACATGTAACTCAGCATACATTTCTCTAGCAAGAACACCTTTCATTGCATCTTTGTTGCATATTGTTTGGAAGTTAAAGATCCAACAAAAAATTCAGATCTTTATCTGGCTAACTCTTCAAAATAAAATACTTACAATAGATAATCTGATTCAAAGAGGTTGGAATATGGCTAGTATTTGTTTCATGTGCAGACATAATATTGAGACTGTAAACCACCTCTTCAATGGATGCAGGGTCGCATTGAGAGTATACTGGCAAGTGGCGTTCAGATTCTCTCAGGTGCCTCAGTTCTACAATATTGTTGGTTCAGATTTAAACGTTCAGCGTTTAATTCTACAATAAGATATTGACACAAAAGATAGAGAGAGCATTACAATTTCAGTTTTTATAATTTGGAGAGAGAGATCTAACACAATATTTACAGACACCTCCAAAACTGAAATTCAACTTGTCGAAGAAATCTACAGAGAAATTGAAGATATCAGAAGTTGTGCTCTGGTTTTCATTTTGTTAATTTCTTAATTTTATAAGCTGATTGTTTCAAATCTCTTGAGGCGATCCTTTTCTTTTTCTCATCCTTTTCGTCAACGAGTCCTTGGAGGAGTCTATTTTGTCCACCTATCTCTCCCTCCTTTATTTACTAACGTAATTTATATATTTATTAATTAAAAATATATTATTATCAACTAATAGTATTTAATTATTTTATATATAAAATAATTAAATTTTATTAATTAATAATAATATTTTTTTAATTAATAAATATATAATTAACGTTAATAAATAAAGAGGTGGATAGATTCGTTAAGGAGTGGACGCTAACTTTTATCTACTTTTCATTTCCTTTTTTTTTATTTTTATTTTATGAACCACTCTGTAATTGCTCTTTTGATTTTTAATATAAGAAAATAGGGGCTCTGAACTCTATTTTTTTTATAAAAAGAAAAAAACTTGTCTTCAGTATTCTCCATTGACCATTTCAACGAACTGAGGTCAAAGAGAAGTAGACTAAACTGTTGACAAGTCCACCGACATTATTCCAGTCTCTTTCAGCAATTTAAAATGCAATTATTAATTTACCAAAATAATTATTACGCTTTCAAATGCTTTCAAACAAAACGCCAATAATCAATCATCTCTAATTTATTTGCACAAATATCTCGTAGCCTCCTAGGTCTACATACACTATTTCAATATTGTGGTTTATTATTGTATCAAATCCAACATTAATTAACTAATCAGCCTCGTTCCAGTTTTATATATCAAACCCTCAATCTTACACACTGCTGCGCACTTGAGCACTGTAACCATTTTGCACATCAGCATTCCTATTCCACAGCATGATCCCGCCATAATTCGATGACCCCTGAATCGCCGGCAGAACCTGAGATGTTAACACATCCGGCGGAATGTACCCGCCGCTCGTTACTGCATCAGTCGAAGCAGGTATCCCCAAAAATATGCTTGTCACCTGAAAACTGCTTGTCCAACTGTTCCACGAGTTTATGAGGCTGCTTGTATCGCCGGACGAGTACTGACACTGTTCATTGTTGTAGAATTGCACCCAGACGTAGTCAAACAAGCCCGTCTGAAGTGCGGACCCCAGATATGAGTCTGGGTAAGAGCATGCGGGAGCGGCGCTGAGATGGACTTTTTTATCCGAGGTGCTGTGCTGTGAGAGGTAGTTTGCCAGGTCACCATAGTAGTCGGAGGTCCCTCTTTCTATGTCGAAGTCAATGCCGTCGAGAACGGCATCGCCGAGGGGACGAGAAGAGGAGCTGCCACCGAGGTAGTTATTCCAGAGATAATCGGCCACACTCTGCGCATCTGAGGTGGAGGTGAGCGTGTAAGTGGTTGAATCCCCACCAAGGGAAAGAATAACCTGGTTTTAACAATTAAAAGATGAATAACAATACATTGTAAGATTGTTCTTCTCTATGATCAATAATTTAATCTTAACACCCTCTAGTTGACATAAGTAATTTCAAGAGACTGATTAATTAATTTGTTTTTTTATTGGGTCAGTCAAAACCACTGTTAGTAAGAGCACGCATTAAAAGAGAATTCATCAAAGCAGCTACATGTTAATTTTTTGGTTGAGAGAATTAGATTGGAACCTTGACGCCCATGGACTGGCATGATTGGATGTCAGACGTGAGCACAGTGCAAGTACCCGATGCCGGGTCACAGTGATTGGCGAGGTTGAGAACCGGAGTTTGGCCATTGCCGAAGGTCGTTAAGAAAGCCAAGATGACATACTTGTAGCATCCAGTGGCACATGTGTCGGCCAGGGTTCCCTCATCACCAGTCAGTCCATTCTGACCCCAGTACACAGCAATGCTGCCTTCCCGGGCAGAGGCGGCGGGAAGAGAGAGCAAGAGAGGGATGAGGAGGAGGGAGAGAGCATTCCTGGTTACAGAAGCCATTGTTAGGATACAGATATATATGGTTTGAAGTTGAGATGAGATGATCATATGTGTAGCATGAATTTATAGGGGAGGTTTGCATGCATATCTGTACGTATGTAACCATTTCAGTTTGGGATTTGTCTGCATGTTTACTCTTAGACCGAAGACTTTGACTAATGATTAAAAATAGCATCGTTTGGATATCTGAACGAATAGCATCGGGCATTAAGATTTGATATAGACATTTAGCTGATTGGAGACTAAGTCCATATACTGTGAGAAGCAGTCCGATGCATATATTCTTGGTTAAATACATATATCTGATCGTTTCTGAGAAATCCAATCGGGGACATGACTGGGGGAATGGACACTCAGAGTCCGACTCCGCTATAATACTTTACGCATAGAATACACAGTTTAATCGATTCAAACCGTCTGATATTAATAACAGAATAAGTTTAACAAAACAGATATCATAAAGATTGCCTGCTCTACTTTATTACCATAAAGACATGAAGTCGGACTCTCTGGGAGTGAATATTTCCTCCCAAAAAAAGAAAATTGCATTATATACTTGACTCAGATTGATAGCGGATGAATAAGAAGCCTTAATCCCCGGTATAACTTCCGTGCTAAAGTTGTTTCAAGTGATGCATATTTAGAAGCTGGAGCAAAATGCGTGAACGATTTGGAATTTTTAGTGGAAGATTTTGATAAAAAATAATCTAAATTGGACGCTAAAATATTTAGAGACTGGATATGTTCGGTTTCTGCGTTGCACATATGCCTCGTGATTAATGTATTAATAAAAGCATAGATACGGTACGGTCAAAATATAATACGTATATTTAGATGTATCGTATTTTTATAGATGACGTATTAGACGATAAGCGCTTCAGGTATGGTATGTGTAAGTGTCTAACTGATAAATACAAGTGTCTAACTGACATGTGACACGATTAGACATGTCTCTGAAATTTTAAAAATTAGTTATTATAATATATTTTTAATAATTGTTATAAGCACATTTCAAAAAATATATATTATTATAATTTTTTTCCATTTTATGGATTTTTTATTTTTTTTATTTTTTATTTTTTATTTTTTTATTTTTTGAATGTTGTTAACAATTAAAATTAGAAATTAAAAAAAAAAGTTAAAACATATGTAAACACGTAAAGACACAGTATATCAAAACATATCATACTGTTAAAAATATCATTCTTAACACTATTATAAAAAAATACAACATAATACAATATATATTAATTATTTTTATGTATATTTATACGATATAATACGTTCAGTTAACATATGTAAAGAATACACGGCATTTGTATATATCACTGGTCATGACAGAATACCTAAACGCTCTAACTTAGATTGCGAGTGCATTTAATTTTGTCTGTTGGAGGTTAGATTCATTTATCGATACGCATGTTGGATATTGATAGGCTAATAAACGACTTTGATTTGGTCAAAGTCTGTTTAGCAAAAAGAAATGAACTAATAATAAATAATCGATCAGTTAGGTGTCAATTATCGTAATTTAGATATAAAAAAACAGACAAATAAATTTATATTTGCATTATTGTACATATAATGTCGTGAAAGCACAGCATTATTATGTGGATGTTTCCGACCAATAACTTATGAGATTTGACTAATGATTTTTGGGTGAAACATTTAAACGAAATAGCTAAACTACTAAATGTAGAAATATAAATATGATGCCTTCTTGTTTAAATATATTTATTTAAACAGACTAATTTCTAGAAAATTGTATATGCCAAACTTCGAACCGTGTTCTGCACCCCTAAATTCAAGTACATTTATTTAAACTTCGATACAATTTAAAGGAGGTGTCAATAGTTGATTAATTTTATTAGTGATTCTCAACCTAGATTTATATAGTAAGGATGGCCAATTAATTACTAACAAGCATATGTTCTGATGAAGTTATATTAGTCACCAGAGTCAATTAATTTTTTTTATTTTTTGTAATTCTACAAGATAATTATTTAGATTATAATTTCATTGACATCGATTTAGCGCAAAAAAAGCTTGGATATATCTTTCTCATAACTGATTAGGTAAAAACTAATAATGAATATATTGAACACCATGTTTTTTTCCAAAAAAGAACGTCATCATATTTTATATCTCTTCTTAATTTGATTTCATTTTATTTCGTTAACTTTACACTTCAATTTTGAAATTAACAAAATATAAACTTTAAAAAATTAAAAAGATTAGATAAATAATCTTCAAAATTTAATCTTCTATTAAGTATCAAACCAAATTAAAAACTAATCATGAAATTTTTTTCTCTCCATTTTCCTCCCTTCCGTCCAAATAAAAACTAATCATTGTATTATTTATTTATCCTCTGCATCTTCCACTCCTTTCGCTTCCGAATTCTATTATTTATTGTTAAAAGTTCCTTTTATTTGATATAAAATAATTTTTAATTTATCATTAAAATTGTTGGACGTTGAATTTTAGAAAACAAAAAATGTTGGACTTACAAATTCAGAAAATTATAAACGGGTCAACTCATGACTTGATCCGATCCGAATCGGGTCAAAATTTTCTAACTTGTACTACACATTTTGTCACATCTCATATCGGATCGGATCATTTCAACTTAAAAATTGACATCTCTAATAACAGCTATAATTTCAAAAAAAAAAAAAAGTAAAAATGCTATCCTCTAGAAGTTCGGGTAGAATGAGAATGAAATATTGTTGTTTCTGAATATTTAGATAAAATTGTTGTTTCATGGTAATAAAGTTGGTAGTATAAGAACCGCTATTTTTTAATAAAGAAAAAAATGAACCTTTTGAGTATGAAATGATAAAAAATATATATATATTGAAAATATAATTTATTAATATTTGTATTTATAAGAATTTATAATTAATATAATAAATATTTATCATTTTTTCATCCTAAAATGATAAAAAAAATTCATTTTTTTTGCATAAGTAAAATTTTAGCTCGTAAAATTTTTAATTTTAATAATATAAGATACAAATATTTGTATTATTATGTACAAATATTTTTTTAAAGAAATATAAATATATTTGAGATATAAATAAATATTGCAGTTATCACTCCTCTTTTTGTTAAATCAGTTTTAAATGAAGGATTTTCTCTCGAAAGAGAAAGATGATCAGTATACTTGACGCGAGGCGGAAATGTAGGCGAGAAGATGGATTTCATGGTATTAGATAACAACTTTTTTATTTTGATTTTGATTTTGATTTTGATGTCTTGTTTTACCTATTTTTTGTTAATTTTACTTATCTTTTATTTCACATCTGATATAATAATTCTGCAAAGTTTTTTTCTGAATGCATTTGTCAGTTGGTCAGATCATAATTATAATATATTGTTGGTTTGCAAAATTAATTCAACAATTATCACCCCTATAATATCATAATTAGCCTATAATTTAATTTGGTTGACACTTTACACTAATAGAAAAAAAAATTAATTAGATAAAACTATATTTTTTTATTAAGCTTCCTAATACACCAATTGACCATAAGGCCCATGTTAGAATATATTAATCCAATAATTTATAAGTTCCAAGTTTGGGCCTACTTAAGATCAAACAAAAGCTAAAATTTTGTTTTTCCCTTGTGATTTCTTCTTCTAATAATATACATCTACATATCTTATCTCAAATCATTATTCGAATCTTTTGTTGTAGTTGTAGGCAATAATTGTCAATAATATCATAATAGAAAACTTGGACTTGAATAGAACTAAAAAAAAAAAAAGAACAATCTAGAATTTCTCAATTGCAAGCTATTGCCAAATTCGCCACTTGATACTAAAGAGGAAAAAAGAAATAAGGCAACAAACACACACAAACACACACACACACACACACATATACACACACAAAATGTGGTTGTTGGTTGGGGTATAAGTATAAAAAATTGGACAAAAAGAAAGCAAATCTTAATGGCACAAGATACTGAACAGGAGATCTTTTGACTGAATCAACGGCTATAATTCGTCTGGCAACAGAGAACCTAACAGCCGTACAAACCACTTGTCAATCCATGACATATAATTTGTGTATAATTTCCCCTTTTCTTTCTTTAAACCCACTCAAAGAAACAAAAGAAAGAAAGATGTATCAGTATAATAGACAAAAGGCATCAGTGAACAGGATTCCTCCACGTTGGTCTGTGTCGCCGTCCTCTCCAGTTGGAAGTACAGGAGACGTCCATTTTCAGGAAACCAATGGCTTATGTATTTATTTCATTTTTTTTTTCTGTTATAACGAAATTGATTTGTATACAATGTCTTATGTAGTTTTATTTAGTTAGTGATTTATGAGGAGATTGATTTATACGATATTGTATATGAATTTGTGTTTTAAATCGTATGTTTGATACGGATAATTATTGACATTGAATTCCTTCTCATATATAATAAATATACATTTACATACTTTATCTAAAAGTATACTTCTAAAGATAGTGCTAACAATCATTATAATTTTTTATATTGCATTATATATGTACACGACATAGTTCAAAATATATTTATTATTATATGTTAAATTATATAAGATCAATTTATTCAATAATTATATGTTATTCATTTTCAGCCATTATTCAAATTTGTTTGGCATCAGTGGTACGCCATTTTTCCATATCCAAAGCACATCAAATTATTTAGCGGAATTTCAATTTTTGTGATTCCATCTCTATATGATCATTTTCATAATTCTATATTTTATTTTAGCTATTAACAAAAAATTTGTTATATTATTCAAATTAAAAAAGAATAGAATTAGATATGTATTTACAATTTTTGAGGCAATGCATGTACTAAATTATAGTCAATTTAGATTTGGCGTACATAACATTACAATTTCAATTTTAATTTCACTAATATTTTTTTATATCAATTTGGCGTACATAACAGTCAGATTTAGCTAGAAATACTGTTATTTTAAGCTTATTTTTGTACTCAAAATCTCTGTGCGTTATAAAGTAAAAAAATAATATTTATATGGAAAAGGAGGAACTTTATATGAGGTAAATTTAAGTAGAAAATTAAGGAAAGGAAATAAAGCAGAAACAAGAAAGATGTGCCCAATAAATGTAATTCATATTTTTTTTCATTCAAAAGAATTTTTTAAGTTTCATTTGTTATTTTTTTTTTTGTACTGAAAATAAACCAATGAACTTAACAACAAACATTGGAGAAAGAGAAAGAGATGTGTTAACTATTATTTGGAACAAATTTTGTCCCACTAATTTATCAATTTCCAACTATCATATCATCCGTAAAGTGTTAATTTTTTTAAGATTAAGTGCAATTCTATATGGTATCAATTATATATTTTTTTTATATATAGACTCCACACATGGAAAATTGTCACTTTGTGGGAATCATGACGTGTTTGTATAGTTAGAGTGAAAATTTCTTCAATAATCAAATTTATTAAAAAGAAAAAACTTTTAAAAAAACCTAAAATATTAATACGGAATTTTGCACACATAACAAACTCCAAGAAAAAAAAATAAAAGAGAAGTTTAAGGAAACTTCTCTTTCCATATAAAATAAGCATTTGTTTATTTATTTATTGAATTTAAAAAGAAGTTGTTTTAAAGTTAGATCTATTAAAGCGCTTATGCAAAATCATTTGAAAGCTACTTTGAATTATTTTATATTTCGTTAAGAAGAATTTTTTTAAAATTATAACAAAATAGTTTATTTTAGATTAACTCCATTTTATTATAAAAGAAATGAGGTTATCAATTAATGCATGTATATATGTTATTTTTTGCCACTCTAGATAAATAGAATTTTGTTTTCTCAACTCAAAAACAGTTCAATCTAAAATGCCCCCCAGCCTGACAATATCCACCGACAATATATACTAAAAAAAATAACCTTTTACTGTAAATCTGCTCCGTTTATTTTAGATCGGACGGTTCCAAACTTGATAATTGTACAGGATTAAAATCATTAAATTCTACCGATAAGATATATGATCCGACAGACGGCGAGGCAACTTATTCAATAGGGAGTAATATCAGCCGTCCGATTGAAAACGGACGATTGAGATTTGATTCGAGACCTGTCTAAGTCGTGAACCGTGATTCTCATGACCAACAAATATTATTCCTGTTGCCTGTTGGAGAAAATGGGACACGCGGCGTTCGTTCAGCTGCGGAGAGCGTGGGTCCCACGTGGGGATATAGAAATGCTTTACTTACTCGGAAAGGCACTCTTAACTTTATTGATGCCATCGGAAAAAAGAATTGCTTATAATAGAGAGCTATGGTTGTGTGAGAATCTTGCTAACTGTTATGTAATATTGACAAGAAAAATGCGATTATTATTTGTAAAAATAATATTTTTTTAATAGAAAATTTTGGTTGGTTTGTATTCTGATTATTATATATTTAGTATCAATTAAAGTTTGAAATAATGTTCTAAATTTTTTTTATTTTCTTTTATAGGAAGATCTAATTAATTTATTGGTGTTTGCAAGTATGTATAATACCATGGTATCAAATACACAAAAATATCCCAAGAATATGGTGCTTATTTTAAGATGATAAATGTATAAAGTTGAGTGAGAATATACTTATCTCTCTTCTCCTCTTGCAATTTATTTATTTATTTATTTATTTATTGCTAGTCAGAAATCACCTTTTCTTGCTGTCGTTGTTTGTCCTTTTACCAATCATAAACTAAATGCCACGTGGACATAAAGTAATTAATGAGATGAGTTTTTATATTTAACCTATAAGGCATCTTCAACGGTATATCTGATATGATATCTCTGGAAAAAAAATTCTTACCTAATATAATGAAATGATAGTTCAGTTCAGTTCAATTTTTGAAGATGGATTTCGTTGGTAGGTTTTTGAAATTGAAATGTTCTATCCACAAATAATTCACAAATACCTTCTTAAGAAATCTAGATTAATTTGGTGTTGTTGTGCACTATGAATATGTTTTTTTTTTCCAATCAGATGTTCAAATTTTCAATTGGTTTTTGACAAAAATATATTTGCGCTCTAGAAGTTATTGCATGAATTATGTTAACAATTAAAATGTTACGATACATGTAGTAACTGTATTCCTGAAATTATTTTATTTAATCAAAGTTAAATTTAAGCGTTGAATCCTTAGAAAATCTAGTAAAAATATTTGAAAAAAAAACCAGAAGGTCAATCTCGACACGGTTGTCCCGCGGTTTTAGAAAAAAAAAATTGAAGAGAACTTTATCAAATAAATAGTATCTTATCAACATGAAGCCTTTGGGCTGTTGGGTTAATTCTTAAGGAAAATATTGGAGATATATCAAAATAAATATCGATTTTATTATTTATATTATATAAGTTATTATTCATGTTAGCTACTTTATTATGTAATTTATTTTTTATAATATTTTTATTATTCAACTCAAATACAACTAATATGAATAATAAAAATATTATACAAATAAGTTACATAATAAAATCATTAATATGAATAATAACTCATTTAATCTGAATAACAAAGTCTGTATATCAGCTCCCAATTCTTAATTGTATTATCTCTTATCTTAAAACCTTCATGCTTCCTTGAAAAGTAAACATTTAACAATTATCTAAGAATTATTTGCATGAGTCAATTATATTTTAAAGGAGGTGTCAAGTTTAATGACTTATCTAACAAAAAAAAGAACCACAATTTGGCCTTGAATATCATTAAAATAAAAAAGAAAAGTACCCAAAACCTCACCACTTGATGCAGACATGCATGAAAATTTCAAAATAAGATTTAATAACTGTTTTCCACATCTAATTTCTCCAAATATTCAATGTTAAATTATGGATATGCATGTGAATCATTCAAAGGATGAATTATAAAAAATAAAGTTAAGTTCATTCAAAACTCAAAAGCTATTCAATAATTTATTAAAAAGTTCTCACTAATGGTTTATTATGGCCCTTCAATTTGTGAAAAGCCTCTTGAACTTTCTTCTTTTTTTTTCTTTTTTTTTTGAGGTTGGTCTCTGGAATCTTACATAGTTTTATTCCATGTGGCTAGTGATCTATAAACGTATCATGTATTATCTATATGTGTCAGTCAAACGTACCGTGTCATATATGCACCTGTAAAGATTAACATGATGTGCCGTGTTTTTTTATAATATTATTAAGAACGGCACGACATGTCTAATCACAACGTACCTACACGTGCCTATACGTGTTTGGACGTGTTTTAATTTTTTTTATTTAAATATCTGATTTTAATTATTAAAATATTTAAAAATTCCAAAAAAATAAAAGAAAATCAGAAAAAAATTCATAGAATGGAGAAAATAAATTTTAGAATAATATATTCTTTAAATGTGCTTGTAATAACTATGAAAAATACATTATAATAACTATTTTTAAAATTTTATAGACGTGTCACATATCAGCTAAACATTTGAATGTGTTGTGTCGTGCCCACTATATTTATCGGTTAACACAACACTTATAAAAACATAACACGTAGTACGTAAAATATAGTACATTCAAATACGTATGTCATATTTTGACCATATCCAAATATATATAATATGTATCGTATTCACATATCTTGTGCTTTAATTTGTTAATACACTACATGTGATGAACGATGTTTTGCTCCTACGATGTTGGATATATGACTCAAATTGGCACAAATCAAGGACTACAGAACAAATCTTGATCAAAGTTGCATTGGGAAAAGTTAGAACTTTAAATTTACTCCACTTAATGTTTTGTTTTGGTCCCACATTTTCTGATCGGTTGTACAATGTTCGAATGAGTGAACTATAAAAATTTTTTTCGAATTTTAATTTGTATGAATCTTAACGTGATGAAACGAACAATATACTACGCTGCTGATATACGATATAGCATAGTTTCTTTTGTTTCTATTTTTTTATTGATTTTGTGTAATTATTTGTTACTTTTAAAGCGCCTTGAAGTGTGAGCCTTCACTTATTGAGGAGAAACGGATATATCAAGTTTAATTAATGAAGATGTCCCTAGTAAAGTAAAATTATGTTTACTATAGAAAAATTACCGATTGTTTTTGTATCATAATATCGACATCAAACATTAATTTTTGAATTGTTTTACAATTAATCTCCATACTTTAAAAACTATTCTACACACAAAAAATGTTTCTTCAATTTATTTTATTTATTTTCTATTTTTTTATGGTAAAACTGACATATCCCTAGCTATTTTCCTTCTTTTTTCCAACATTTCGCATCCAATTTGCCTTTTCCTATTCATTTCTTCTATTTATTTTTCCTATTCTCCAAGTCATCACTAAAAAAGTTTAATCTTAGCCCATGAACTCAATGCAACCCAGCTGGCTACACAAAAAGCTATCCAGGAAAAAACGAAAAAAGAAAAGAACTACATTAAATATACAGTAAATTTTCCGATCAATCTCAGGCGCAGGATTTGCAAAAAAAGTACGAATCTTGACGCAGATGATCGACCGAGATGAGATCTGATCGCTGTTGGAATTAATTTCTATTAATTACAAAATTATATGGGCTTATATGTAATATAAATATATATCGAATAATATACTGTCAAATATCTAATTAAACCCGTTATGAAGTGATCAAATTAAGTATTATTTATCGGGTTTCAATATGTATCATGAGAAGTGAGACTTTTAATGTGTAGAGTACGTATTAATAACTTTATGATTTAGTGATGGTCTAAATTATATAAAGTTTAGTAATAATACAATTATGTTATTGGTTCCTAGAGAATACAACTAATAAGCATTTTTCTGATTTTGAAAGTAAACCCGTTAAGAGAGAAATTGGATCTGGTATGGATCCGCTAAGGCATAATCAGTGGTTTGTCAACTTTTCGGTTATTGACACTCATTATAAAAAGATCAAGAACCGTCATCTCTCCATGATCGTCATAAGGCAGAAACCAACAGAAATCTTCTCTCTAACAATTGGGGTTTTCTGAAAAGAGAAGAAAATTGTCGGGCCGATTTCCTTCATCTCTCCATCGAAGAAGAGAAAGATCACCGCGAAAGCTTAAGGAATCTGGTAATCAATGGAGTTGTGTCTCTCCAGAAAATCGATAATATAGATCAAGATAATTTTATTTAAATTAAAAATTTATTAGAGAATAACGGATAATGTTTTAAAAGAATCATGTCATGACAAGCGGAAACTAAGTCAATCAATCGTCTCTGAAAAGACAAAAAGAAAAATCTTAATTTGATGAATGAATGTAAACGGGACGTGTGTAAAGTGGTGTGTAAACGCAGCTATTAATTACAGTTGAAACCCCAAACAAAACGGGAGGAATGAGAGAGAAGAATTTTCTACCTGTATCATATTCCTATCTCTGTGTTTGTTTTCATAGAGGTAGGTAAGGATTGTTGTAGAGGTGGGGCCCACTGGCAGGCCACTACACGCATGGCGGCGACTGGCGAGAAGATGCCGTCTGACGCCAGAGATGGCGTCAGGACACGTGTCTCCGGATAATTGGCTGTTTGCATTTCTGTAACACTTTTGTTTTCGCCTCATAATTGCCGCGTCGGTGGGACCCACGTCGGATGCAACGGCGCAGACGATGGCGGGTCGGCACCTCTGTTTTGATCTCCTGTGGCTCTGGACCTTGTAGTGGATTGTGTTGTCTTTACATAAAATTTATCAGTATAGCAAAAATTGTATTCCGTAAAAAGTAAACATATGACGTCTAAAGCACTTCTTTGAGTTTTTTTTTCTTTATTTGGAGTTATGTTATCTTTCAAAATTTTAGTTTATATGATTGCCATATTAAACTTCTCATTCGTGCTTAAATTTAAAAAATTAAACCATTAGATGTGTTTGTATTGTTTTAACTTCATGCATATAAAAAATCATGCAACGTCAGCGGCATAACTTCATACCTATGGACTAATAAATACCACAAAAAATATATTAAATTATACAATGTGGTTTATGATTGTCACGAATCCAACGAGTGAAAAATGAAATTATTATTGAAATAAAAATTTGAAGGTAATGTTTTTGAGAGGATGTATTGACGTTGATTTTTAAAAGATAAGATAGATATGATACATAAGGAAAAAACTTAACTAGTGCAAATAAAATAGAAAATCTAATTATAAGTTTCAATAAAAAAAATTTACGACTTTGAGATTATAACAAAAAATCCATTTGGAACCATATAAGCTTGGAATTTGCTACAGAAAAAATTAAATAATATTGAAAGGTTTTATTGAAAAATTATATATTATATCCGTACCATTCTTTTTAGTATCCTCCCAAATTTTACTAATTGTATGAATAACACACTATATAACCCACATCATTTATGAAATTTTTGTTTGTTTCGCTAAAATATTAGTATTTAAGAATATTTTTTTTATTTATATAATATTTTTAAATTATATCTATTATATATTTGAGTCACGAAACATACAACTTTGTTGAATTATTTTTGAATTACGAACTCAGTTATCATCCTCCAATCAATAACCCAACCAAAAATACACTACGCTCTAGTTCCAGTCCAGCTACTCCCACTGTGCACATAGAAAAGAACAAAAAAATCAGCCACAGAGGATCCGAAACATCCAACGTGCTCGAGTGTCTTTTATTTCTCTCGCTCCAACGTTGCCTTTTTACTGAATACTCCCTACTATTTCTCAAAATTTGCATGTAACCTTCTTGTAATCTCTCTCTCTCTCTCTCTCTCTCTCTCTCTTATTTCGTTCCCATCCCCAATTTTTCACGTCTCATATATCTCCGCCTCCATCTCTCTCTCTCTCCTCTCTCTCTCTCGCCTCCTCTCTTCCCAACCTCCCTCCCACTGTATCTATGTTTTAGAACCCTAGCTGGAAGCTCTCACAGGACCCCGTTTCCATCGATTGTGAAAGTGGAGATCCAAGGTGAATTTATCTTCCGATTTAAAGTTGTTGTACTTTTTCTAGTTTTCTCCGCTAGGATTTGTATGTATTTCTCTCAGCGACAGTAGTTCTTTTGGTCTATACTTGTTGTTTGGAACTGTCTGGTGATTAATTAAGTGTTTATTAAAAAGATTCTTTTTTAACTCTAAAAACCAGATTTTGAAGCGGAATTTGTGTTTTGGCTTCATTTCTCAATCATCTCCTAGAGTTATGTTACGTTTAGATCTTACTTTTCTGATCTGAGGTTTATTGATCAATGGATTAGGGTTAGCTACTGAATTCTTATTTGATTGTGATAAATATATAGCTATGGTGGTCTAGTACAGGTCTTTACATTTTAGCTCGTTTATTTCTTTGCTCTGGTGGTTAATCATTGTTATTTTGATTTAATTCAAGACGAATTTGCAAAAGGAAAAGTTAATTGATGTCAAGAATTGTACTAATATCAACTTACTTGAGTTGTTTTGGTCTCAATTAGGAGCAAAATTAGAAATCCCCTAATCTACCTTCTTAAATTAGGATAAGGTTACTGAATGAATCCCAGTGCTTGAATTGCAGCTCTAGGAAGACAAATTGACTCGGAAGATTTCAGCATCCTGAAATTATGTATTGGATGTTAATTTCCATTATTGTCTTAAGTCAGCTAAATTGATTTTGCTGCTTTAAATATATTTTTTAAAAATGATATATAACTTATACATACAAGTAATAGCTGTTCTGACTTAGTACATCTTGCGTGTCCTTTTGTATTTTTCTCTTTATATAGTATATTTTATTTTCTTAATAGTTTTTTAGATTCAATAATTAACACCACATAACACACATTTCATCGTAAAAGAAGCCTGGATGACATATTTGTGGTAAAAAAATGAAATGCTTCACTTACATTCTGTTTTCATTATTGCGGAAAAAAAGTTGAATGAAAAATGTGTTATGACATTCATCAAAGAAAATAAGAAATTCTGTAAACTGTTTCTGAGAATCAGTTTTGTTTTTCATAAATTTGAAGGCAATTCAAATGGACCGGCATGATACCTCTGGATTTGTCAGTGGAGGCGCCTCTCCCAACCTCTGAACCTAACATAGCAATATTAAATGTGTTTCTTTTAACAGTGTCTTGCCCATTGAATGGATAAAGGTTCCTCTACTAATCTAGAAATTACTCTCTTTGGTAACTCGCCTCTCTTCGACCATGAATAAATCTTCGGAAAAATCAATTTCATGCTCTTCTGGATTGACGAACCGTCAGAAGCGTAATTATAGCGACAAACTGAAGGTCTCGAAAGGCGATTCTAGGCCTTGCAAAGGAAGAACAATATACTATTGCAAAGAGCTCCTGGAAGACACTTGTGTTCGTGGCGGTGCAGCATTTAGGCCTGGAACGACAAAAGAGGGTCGAGTTCATGGAGGTATCTCCTTGTTGGAGGCTGCATTGAAGGCTGAGAAGGAGGGTTTGTTTGGCGGAGACGGGTATGTCTATGACCCGAATCCGTTAGAGGCCAGATTGGTTCCAGTTTCAGTCTCTGGCACTGAAGGAAGGGTTCATGGTGGAAACTTGTTGGCTTTGTTTGCCGGCAATGGTGGTCATGATGGATTCAGGAATTAGGGTTGGCAAACTTTTATTTTTTTTTTCCTCTTTTTTCTCTCCTTTTGTTTTGGCATTGGGGCAATGTCTAAATGTCATAAGAAGTATTAGTGCAAGAGACTGAATACACATTTGGATGGTTTTTGTGGTCATTGATTGGATCATGTTGAGAATGTTTTGTATATGATACTTGCTTTAATCATAATAGGTTGAGATTTATGTGTAATGTTTAATTTCTTTTGTAATCATAGAAAATGTTCATTGTAATTGTTGAGTGTATGTTTGGGTTTTGTTGTTAGCGGCGGTGCTAAAATAAAAGAAGCGAGCCTAGCAGTAGTCGGGATTTGGGATCCTTATGCCAGTTTGTTTTCTGTTGTCATTTCATTTTTTTCTGATACAGAGCGGTCAAATGCTGAGCTTCTTTTCTTTCTTTTCCCTTCTGAGGATATTATTCAGATGTAATAAAAAATAGTTTTGATCTGTAGTTTATTAAACGCATGCATTCTCAAAGGATATTTATTAGTCTCTAATAAATTAAGTTAGACATACAAATTGACTTTATTGTAAAATACCTGGAAGCAGTTGTCTGTACAAATATAATTCTGTTATCTTTGGTTGCAAATGATATTGTTCCAAACTATGAAACAGTAATTAAAAATAACTTCTTTTTTTTTTCCTTTCGATGCTTTTACTTTATTTTTAATTGTGCGACAAATGTAGATGGAATTTCCACATGCTAAAAGGAGCAAGTACATAGCATGCCAGTGTGCTTCTGCTTATCACAATTAGGCGCAACTCGGGTAATAGAATTCCATGTGGCTGTGAAAAAGAAGAAGAAAGATACATATTACATATTATATAATTTACTTTCCCATGTTCTCATAAATAATTAAATATAAATATGCTCCTGATGTCAGAACAGGAAGTTTGTGCAGATCCAGCGAATAACAAATACGAATTAGTAGTATGTAATAGCTGTCTTTAGTTGATGCCAACGTGTGCTGTAGAGAAACTCTTTACCTAAAACCTTTGCTTCATCAATCATCATATGGTATATGATTCATTTTTCCTCGTGTACAAATAATAAAGCCATGTTTCTATGTTGCCCATATGTACTAAATCATGGGTTTCTGTCGGCCAGGAGAAAACATGACAACACAAATTGAAGCTGAGCAGACACATTTTTGTAACTTTTCACAAACCATTTATTGGCCGCTTTGTTAGTCGGTAGAATGATGCAACACGCATTAAATCCGTAGCTTATTATGAGATACGAGATGGATCATTAGAGGGGAAAAAAGGCCATATTTTATAAATGAGTGAATTTTAAATGAATGTAAAAATATATTTCCGGACAAAATAAAGATGAGATATTAAAAGAAATGAGTCACATGAATGACTGAACCGTTAAAACCTTTGATACGTGTCCATAGGTATATTCACATGTTATCTCAATTTTGTTATCATACATGACACGTGCCTTTATCTAATTTTTTGGGTTCAAATCCAATGTAGTTGCAACTTTTTTTTTATCGTTGGATACCAATGCAGCTTGTTATTTTAAAAGCTTCTGACAAAATATAATAAATTTCACGATCCCCATACAACGGAGGTTAATGTTTTTATATCACACACTTGGACGCTTTTGAAAGATGGGGAACAGGAAGTTGTGACTCCAGCAAAAAACAGTATCTCCTCGACACATTCCAGGTGTATCTATGATTGACATGTGTTTTACAAGAGATTCTCTACCAGCATTCGTTTTTTTCCCCAATAAAAAAATCTTCAGACCTTTGATAGAAAGAAGAACAAATTCAGAGCCCATTTGAAACCAACTCAATAGCCGTCCATGACACAGGGCAAAAACATGAAGTTTAAACACAGGTAGTTAAATGTTATATCTTGTGAATATGGAAACATAACAAAATCTAAATAGAAATAATCATCACAACAACAAAGTGAAAGTAAATTATTGTTTCAATTATAACTAGAATATTCAGAGTTGCCAAACCATGGGAAAATAAAAACTCAATAAACAAAAAAAATGAAATAAGAAACTACAACATAACTAAAACCTCACCTGTTCCTAGATAACACTGAGCAAACAGTAAACCCTATAGGGCTTTAACTCCCTTTCATCAGAAATAGTTACTTTTTCTTGTACTCTTCGATAATGCCTTATACGTTAACCAATGGTTTATTTAGACCTTCCTGACCTGAATATTATGAGTTGATTGTGACCGCCAAATCGGTTGTCTGCCACTTTGAAGAAGAGCTACTTCCTCTCCTTCTTTCACCATACCATGTTTCTGAGTCATAGAGGTAACAGAAAAATCTCTTAAATGTTATACAAGCCAATGATTAAACACAATGGCAAATCCAGTGCCAATATGTGCTAGTTGGTTTGGTAATGCACTAATACTGCAACTTAACCACACTATATTCCATTTTTGTTTTTGTTTTTGTTTTGTTTTGTTTTCTTGTTCTGAGCTGAATTACGCTTTGCCGATAAACTGCTGTTAAATATTGTTAGGGTATTTGTTACACCAGCAAAGGTTAATTAGGCTCAATTGTTCAACCATGGTTAAATTGAGGATAAATAGGGTCTAGGGCTTTACTGCACCATCAAAGGTTAATTAAATTTGGTTGCATAAACGAGGTTCAATCCCATAACTGCCAAGTTGACAGTAGCTAAATTGCATAATTTATGGTCCCTTAAACTATTAATGAAGGGAAAGCCAAGTTACCACAAGGTATGATAAGGCCTCAGAAAAGCTTTTCTCGGCATTGTCAAAGAAGTTCATATAGATTGGGCGCACGCCTTGGTATAATGCCAATCTCTGTCTCACTCTCTCACTACAGAAACAAATATCAAACAATCAAACAAATATATTCAATGATTTATTGAAAAGCTGATCACTGCAAAAAGAATACAATAATGTTATTAGTAATAGCTTACTCATTGGTGAAGGCAAAAATGGTGCCAGATGGACGATAGTGACTGAGCAGAATGGCCATAAAACCAGTACGAGTAAATACCACAATTGATGTGCCAAGAGTGTTTGCCATCATTGTGGCATGGTAAGCAAACATCTCGCTCATGTGCATCTTAAAAAAAATAGAAAAATAGAAATCAAATAAAGAGGAAATTTTTGGATGGCCCTGTAAAACCAGTTATTCATGGCCTTGAAAAACATGAAGTAGCTCATAACCTCACATGGGATTTCTTTGTACCGATTTCTTTTATTATATTTTTCAGAATTAAATTCTTGAGAAATTTAGAGCTAGAATTTCAGAAGTTGGAGAAATGGAAACATTACGTATCTGTTTTTTTTTTTTTGACAAAACTGCAGCAAAGAAAACATGTGAAAAAATAATGCCACATATAAGAAATGTTTGCCTGTGAATTCTTGGCAAGCCAACAATGCTACCTGTCGCTTTCTTATGTTTGTAGGCCCTACTTTTCATGACTTGTTTCTATTCTTATTTATTCTTTTAACTCGTGCTTTTCTGTGCATATTTTAGGGCAAAGGAATGATGGTGCTAGCCGTGACACCTCAAATTTAGCTCCACTCTTGAAATTTGAATATATAATCATTATATCAATATAAATAGTGAATCATATCAAATATATCTAAGCCATCAGCATTTGGGTACAAGTGCAACTGGTGTCAACCATCTGGATAGGAATCATTTGCACAAAACAAAAATATTTTAAAATATTTTTTGTTCTCCTAACAGTAGCTTTTTCTACATGTAGGTATTGTTGTTGCAGCCATAATGAGTCTGGCACTCCTGTGCCACTTGTATAAAAAATATGTCCAGAGTGTTTTCCAAGAATTGACATGTAAACAGTGTTTGCTTGCTCAGAATTGACAGAAAAACATTGCTGACTTACCAAAAATTGACACAAACCATATTTGCTTGCCATGAATTGACACACAAACAACTTTGTTAGAAAAAAAAAGGATGACACACAAATATTGTTTGCATTTGTCCTATTTCTGAAATTCCAACTAGAATTCCTAAAATTTAATTCACAAAAGTAAATATAACCAAATTAAGAAAGTTCAGTGTTTCGGTGCATAATAATAATTGTTTGTGAGAACTGTACCATTCCTTTTTTCTTTCTGAGGATTAAAAAAAGAAGAAGCAAAGATAACAAAGATGAAGGTACAAATGTATGATCTTCAAACCTTGAAAGCCTGGCCGAGGTTCTCAGGTTTCTCTCCACCGACAATGGTTGCCTCAGTGCGTAAAGCTACAGTATGCATCACCTTAACAGCTTTCAATGGGTATCTGTAGAAATACCAGATAAAATATATTGAACAAGAAGCAACTTATGTTTTTCTTTTTTTTGCCAGCTCATTGCTCATGTGCTTACAGCCAGGTCAAAATTTACATTAACAGTAAGCTCAAGTAGAATTACAGCTTAAATTTCAGATGAATTACGTCTTATATGTTCAAACATTTGTTAATTAACCAGTAGTTCTCAAACTCAATGGTAATAGAAAGTTTAGCATATTATCAGTGGTCCCTATGGATGGTGAATTTTCCATTTTACAATCTGAAGATTCAGAAGTAATCCTTATAGTCTTTCGCAGTGCAATTCCTGCCATTTCCATCCCAAGACATCTTTGTCTAAAGAATATATAAATATGAAACAGCATTCTACATCAGAAAGATGACACAGAGGTCTTTCACTCTTCCTCAATTTTACATGGTCCATTCAATGACAACAAGATTCTTCTTATCGAGACATTAATGTCAGACCAAAATGGGAATTTTTAAATATTGACAGGAAACTTATTATACTTGGCAGTTGGAAACCATTGCCAAGGTTTCAAAAAAAAAAAGAGGAGGAAACTTGAGTTCCTTCACAGGAATGTATATATTTTAGTCTCTAATCTAAAGAAAATTAGAACTGATAAACTTCATAAAAGCAAGTAGCACTTACTTCCCATGAGCAGTCTCACCAGAAAGCATAACAGCATCAGCACCTTCACGTACAGCGATGGCTATATCTGACACCTCGGCACGTGTTGGCGTTGGGTGCACTATCATGCTCTCTAACATGTTTGTAGCTACAATCACAGCTTTTCCCATGCTTCTGCATTTATTTATTATCTCCTCCTGCACATGTATACATGCATTTATATGTGTAACAACTAATAATGACCAAATAATATGGTTATTCAAATGCACAAAAAAAAAAATACTTCAAGTGTCCTCTGTCACTGAAAACTGTGCTTCTTAACAAGCCCTACAAACTCAGCATGCCCTCCCCCCCCCACCCGAGTTCATTATTTCCCTTTACATACAGGAGTAGTTATGGTATTGTGATTTCTTTCTTTATACCAAGTGGTGCTTACTGATTGCATATTACTTGATGATTAAAAAGCTTTCATGTACCTGAAGGAGGGGCACTTCCTCAATAGGGAGCTCAGCACCAAGGTCACCTCTAGCTACCATAGCCTACAGGCATTGTTGCAGAGAAGTTGAAAATGATAATACTTTTAGAGAAAACAAAGGACAGACAAAACCTATATGATGACAGACTTAATGGTTAGTTGAGGAATGGTGATACTACATTCCAATCTATACTGCACGTGTTGCATGATGCCCTGTAATAGGATAGAAGAAACAAATGCATGCAAGCAAATAACCATACCACCCTTGTATCAGATGTAGTTAACACATTCTGCACCATGTCATTTGTCAATATCATCTGAGCCATGCATAATACAAAATGCTTACCCCATCAGATGCAGTAATGATGGAATGCAAATTAGGGATTGAATCAGCACTCTCAATCTTCACAATTACATGAATGTCAGCATTTCGACCTGAAGGAGAAACAATGCAAATAAGTTGTCAAAGAATCAAAAGGACATGAAGAATTTAACTGAAAGTTCATAAATAGGAAATCCCATTTCTGTTTTCAGCATAAAAACTCATTCAGAACCCCCCCCCCCCCCGCCCCAAAAAAAAAAGAAAAATCACCCACCCTCCTTAAACAAGGTTAATTGTTGATATATACAGGAAGGATCAAAGGAAAATTACCCATCAAAAGAAAGACTCAAAACAAAAGCAAACGTCTCAACAAAATTATTATAAAATTAAGAAAACATGTCATTAAAAATCTGGACACTTACTTTTGAGGTAGTCCTTCAATTCATGTACAACATTTGCATCCTTCACAAAAGAAACAGCATAAAAGTCCACTTGATTGTCTACACCAAATTTAATGTCATCCCAATCCTTATCTGCAATTGAAAGAAATTAATTCAGCGTTTAATAATAATAAGAAAAAAAATTCACAAGAAAAAACGTCCTATCTACTATAGAATCAAATGACCCAGACATATGGCGATTTCAAATCAATAACTGTTTTTGCCCAGAAGCTGCAATACACAATGACCTTTTTATTGCTTTATTCCATATATTCAATAAGAAGCAATGTAATAAAGTGTAAGTCTTTAGCTTTTGGAGAAGGACCAAAATTTAGGGAACAATAATAATAAAAGCTAGGGTGAGCTTAAGCTCACCCAAAGGGATCGTCACCAGTCGGCTTAACCTAAAATCATTAGACCAGCTTCATACAACAAATCTAAAATCATGGAACCACCGATCTTGATGTACTTCGCAAGCCATGAATATACAATCTAAACTTTTTTATTTTGTGTTGTACATTATCAAGATTTGGAAATGTGAAAGTTAAGAAGTTCATTTTGGTAAGTTCATTTTCTTCACAATTCTCAACATCTGGATCTTATACATGGAAAAATGCAAATCCAAAACATAACAAATTGCTCATTAAGAAGATCAGTATCAACTTTAAATTTGTTGCTTGAAGCTGATCCAACAGTTTTTGGTTTAGCTCACACCATTGACAATAGTTGATTGACAAATCAGAAGACGAGCATAATCCATACTTTCAATAGAAAACCCTTGCTTTCAGTTTTTTCAGAAGACTACATAGCTCTTCATTATAAATGCAATGATTATTAGATACCTCTAAAAAAAAAAGCTCAAAAGAAAATTCCAAGTAATTGCAATTTTACCAGTGATGGATGGCAGTGTAGCACTCTTTCCACGCACATTCAAATGGCGTCTGGACTTAAGCTCACCTCCATCAACGACCTCGCATTTTACTGAATCAGCAGTCTTTGACCTGACCACAAAGGACATCATTCCTCCTGCAGTATCAGATTTCATTTAAGCTACTGTTAGATTATGGTTAAAAACTACTTGATTTGGAATATTTCCGGGACTTCCATTTTGTGGTACATACATGCATGCCTGGAACCCTAGCAACCCAAAACCAGACCAAGACTCTAATCTGACCCAAGACCAGAACCTACAACCCGATTTAACAAAAATAAAAAAATAAAAAAAAATCAAATGCACTCAACAGAGTTAAACTTAACTTAGTACGACCAAACACCAGAACATGAATGGCTGAAACCTAACAGAGTTAAACTTAACTTGGAACGGCTGAACCAGGAACATAACCCAAATACAAGACTCAAGACCTAAAATTGACCTGAACCTAAATGGTCTCACTGAAAGAACTAAGGTGAGTTGAGCGTTAATGTATCCAATCCAAACAAGGAAATAACAAAAAAAAAGAACATATTATAAATGTGACATTGTTTTAATATTCCATTTACCGTCAACAAGGAGCATGTCACCAACTTCCACATCATTGACAAAATCATCATAATTGACACTGACACATGTATCAGTGCCAACTCCTCTCTTTATTGTAAAAGTAAATTCCTGGCCAGCTGTGAGATATATCGGCTGTGGCAAATCACCACTTCTCACCTCTGGCCCCTGAGGTACAAAATATAGAATATGAAACAAAATTAAATGAGATTTTTCTCCTCATTGAAAAGGTAACATCTTATCAACCATAATCTAAGTTATGTTATCTAAACATAATGAAACAAAATAGCCTTAAATTTGTCATGCATCTTATCCTATATTTCTGGTGGATACTTTGTAGGAGCAGACAGAATTATTCTACCATCTTTTTTTCTTTCTTTTTAATGTGTGTATTTGCGCCTGACCATGCTTTGCATGTGGAGAAGGTTTAACATGGAAGTATGGAACTATAGCTGTTCCTAATCTGAGGTTGTATCCTTGGATCTTTGGCATAATTACTAATTGCTCAAAAATTATTTACTGCTTAAATGGAATCCAAATTACATACTAAAATATTAAAAAAAGAAAGAGAGAGAAGAATTCAACCACCAAAAACTTAGCCAACCTGCCCTTGGTATATTTTTTGGTCCCAGAAATTATCTCCCTCTCCCTATAGTCCGGTAAACTTCCTATCAGTATACATCTTTTTACTAGTTAAATACGCCGGAAAATGCTTTGGAAATCTCCTTCTGTTTTTTCCCTTTTTCTCTGTTCACCCTTGTCATCCCATTAAACAAGAATTACAAATAGCATAATCAGTAAGAAGTACAGACAAGTTAAGGCATAAGATAAAACCTTGGTATCAAGCATGATTGCAATAACATTATCCTTTGACTGTGCATTATACTCCTTGACCAGGTCAATGACCTTCTGGTGGGAGGCATGGTCCCCGTGGGACATGTTGAGGCGGGCCACATTCATGCCAGCCTCAGCAAGCTGCCAGATCATTTCCTTGGTATTAGTTGAGGGGCCAATGGTGCAAACTATCTTTGTCTTGCGTGTCACGTTTGGCTTTGACCAGATGCTACCATTTGAAGCTGTCCCCAGCTGTTGGATTGTTTTCAGGTGCTGGAAATTCTCCTCCTCCTGGTAAAAAAAAAATTTAGTTAATCTTTAAAATTCACTAAATTCGTTGTTTTGTAACAGTGAGAATCCCTCTGTCCAAATCCAAAATCTACAAATCCCATCTGACACTAATTAGGTTTGGATTAGTTTGGTACTGAACCTAAGATACTGGTATCAAACCTGACATGCTTAACAGCACAAGATTAGTCCAGAAAATTCTTTTTTTCCTAATACATGCTCGGTACTCACTTAGGTAAAGATGGGTCACAATATACTAATCAAGCCAGACTGGAGTAGAGCTCTTTTTTAATTTGTGCCTGTAATCCAGATCAGAAAATTTTGTGGAGGCAACAAGACAAAACTTAGAGCCAAATTTAATTATTTTAACCACAGTTATTTGCATAGGGCAAGTACAGAAGTAATATTGCACATACTCTCCCAACTCCTTGCAGGATGCAGGCTTCTATTATCTCAGTAAAACATTTAAATTAGATTAACTGAAAGGCTGTAAAGATTGTGTTAATAGCCCCAGAATCCCTTCAAAATGTAATGCAAATGCTGATTCAATTTTGAGAAAGGAAAATTCCAGATCTCTTATAACCTTCATCCGAAAGACAGAAGTTACTGAATATTCAAATTAGTACCACAACTATCACTCAATTTGAAGAATTAACTTATGAACTGAAACCACTGGTCCTCTTCTACCAACTTGGCAATATATAAAGCTTACATCAATCCGTTTGACATGGTTTGACAAATTGACTCCACACCCTAATGCAATGAATCGAAACGGAGGAAGAAAAGAGAAATCAACCTTGATTGAATCCTCAGGCGACACAGGAACAACCTCAGCTTCAACCTGAGGTGGCTTGCTGATAACCGCCTCAACGCGCAACGCACGGGCATTGCCTCTACACCTCCGCCACTCGTTCTTGGCGTAAGATCTCGCCGGGAACCCCTTGACTCTTCTCTGAGCAAGAGATGCGGTGCCCAGACCAGAGAGAAACGCAGCGTCCACCACGGCACGAGTCGCTCCCGCCATCTGAGCCATCTCGCGTCGCTTGAGATCTTGAGAGCAGAGAATGAATTAGGAGATGAGATTGAAATGTACCTTAGCGGCGAGGTTTGAATGCTCCTCGTTTGTATCGAAGGAACAGGAGAGGTTTTTGCTCTCGGACTCTCCGTCTGGTTAAACCTACCACGACATGTATAGTTACGTGATTAGGTCTCTGTCTTTGGTTTAATCACGTAAATGCCACCATCTGGCGACAAAATCAATAGATTTCTGTATTTCTGCATGCTGTGCGCCAGCGGAACCATTGGCGCCGTCTTACGTGTAGTCAAGTTTATACAAGAGAAACTTTACATGCGACTGGACCATACCGTACATTCTCATTTCAATGAGAAAACTCTGTTAGTTGAACGGTCTGTAAGCGTTTGTACGGTACACACCGTGTGTAGGTATGCTTTCATGAAGAAGTCATGAGTGGATCCATACATCGAGTCAAAATCTATTCAATCGCAACCGTCTAAAATGCACTGTACACTTTGAACGGCTGTTGATGAAAAATCCTTAGTTAATTCCCTCGAGGACAAAATATCATCGTCACGTCAAATTAATTACGAATTTTAATACGTCATTTGCAATTCTAATTATAAAGATGTAAAATATTTGCTAAATTAACGATGTTTAGAATTGTCGCGTAATTTTTTGCAATTGCTTTGCGACTGTTGTAAACATCTCTATTTTTGTAACTGCAAAATATTAATCTCTTTACTAATTTTAAAAATTAATTATTTTTGCCACAAAATTGGAATTCTAAAGATAAAAATATTCTAAAATTAATGTGAAAATTTGAAGTTTGTGATGTAACAAATAAATTTATTTTTGTAATTATATAAATGGAGACACTCTTTGTATTAGTCACGTAGATACTTCAAAAATAAACACGTTTGAAAACAAGTATGACTCAAAAATAATTCCAAATAATAATATATTGCAGAAATATAAATTAATTCTTAATTTAGTAAATTTGCAATTAGCTTGCAAGCTTTGTTAGAAAAATCTAAAAAAGTACATAAAATGGTCGACGGTCTTACAAATTGAAATCACGATTTGTCATATAAAGATGATTTGATAGGGATATCATTGTTTAAGTTTGTTGACGGAAGAAGTTTATTTATTTATTTACTTTTTGCAATTGTAGATTAGAGATGTCATATCTGAATTTTTAATTGTTGATCGATGAAATCATAACATAATTTACGATTATAGTGAGTATATAGAGCATCTTCATCCACTTTTAAATGAATTTGTTAAATCTAATATGACATTACAATATTAATTTCAGAGCAATAGAATATCTATTAATTTAAAAATCTCATTAAATTAGAAAATTTATCTGAAATGTCACATCATACTAAGCAATTATATTGGAAGTGTTAATTTCAGAGATAGAGGAATGAAGAGAGTTACCAACTGTAAAATTATTGATTCGTTAAAAATTATTAGAAATGGAGGACTTTTGAAAGTAAAACGGAGAAATTGCTTATCTGTCGATGTGGCAGAAGATATTTAATTTGAACAATTACTAATTTGGAGATGTTTTTAATGTAGATGTGTGCAATATTGGAAAAATGAAATCCACTCTCAGCATTGTTAGGCGCGCGCAAGTGCATTTTGATAATGTACTTTTGTATAAAAATGATATATTATTTAGAATCATCATAATAATTTGTTTTAACAAGTATTTCACAATGTTAGCAAAATAATTGTTAATTTTGAAGATTTTATGATTAAAACAAGGTGTGAATTTATTCTGAATATAAAAAGTACACACAATATGTTGTTGATTTTTGTAGTATATTTAGAATTAACGCAAAAATATCTATAAAATTTGTTCGGTGACCTTTTGAGAATATTTAAATTTACTGATTTTATGGATTAGACTTAGATTTAAACGAGTTGAAAAATCAAAAGATGTAAAAAAAAAAAACTAATTACATGCTCGTAGACTTTGTAAATATCAAGCAACCAATGAATTAACAAAATAACTAGTTCTCCATCTCTTCGTTAATATTTTTTATTAATAATATCAGTTATGTCACGCAACACTTGTGATGAGCTGAATTGGGACAAGACATTGCAATTTGCATTTGACAGCACGTAGAAATTTGCAAATGATAGTTCAAGTTTTGAGCAAACCAAAGCACATTTTCTGAGAATCTTTCTCAAAAAAAATGTTAATACATTAATAAATTAAATATATAATTGATTTAATTTTTTTAGTTAAATTTAAACACAATAAAATTTTAAATTATGATTTTATGGATTTAAAAAAATATATTACATTAATAATTATTTTAAAAAAATAAATTCAGATACTGATTTGAACTTGTCTCTATTTAAATTCATTTATGTTGTTAATTCAGAGAAAAATGGTAGAATTGCATTATTATTATTTTCTAGACGAGGGATACCCATTTGTTTCATTGAAATTTTATGAGCATATCAACGGATATTTAGCTAAAAGCGTTAGAACTACTATTTTTTTTTATTTAAGAAAATTAATATTTAAAATTAAATAAATAAAAAAATCGGCTGAGAAATATGAGAAACGGATTTCCAAAATCTATTCCCAAATGTTTGGAAATCCATTTCTCCTATATTTGAGATTTCTCAGCCGATTTTCTTATTTATTTAATTTTAAATATTAATTTTCTTAAATAAAAAAAAATCGGTTAGAACTATTCTCCAACAACCAATCATAGTCAAACAACAACCAACGGTAAATAAGAGTTTAACCAGAACAAGCAATTAAAAAAGAATACAAAAAACACAAAATCATTCCAAACACTTCTCATGCTGATACAAGTGCCCAATTATTCATGTTCTTCTCTAACATGAGCATTATTTAGACCATGTTCAATATGTTAATTAGAATTTTTGATCGGTACGACATTAAAATGCTGCTAAAGATCATAAATGTGCTCAAAATAAAATTTTTGAAATGAGGAGGGATTCAGTGTCTATGATTATTGATATTACATTAATGATCATGAAATTAAATTTTAAATAATTATTTGTTAAATTCTTAAATAACAAAATTAATTAATTGAATATTTCGTTTATATCATGTCATATAGATACATAAAAAAATATAATTTCAATTTTATTTTGATATGTATCAAGCACTAACAAAAATCAACGGATCTAATGTTGTAATTTAATTCACTTTTTTGATGACCGTCTAAATAAAATTAAAATTCGATAATTTTATATATATATGTTATTGAGATGTATTAGAATATATTTAACGGTTTATATACATGTATGTGCAAAATTTCATGTCGTACAAATTCAAATAAATTGAATCAAATTTGGTGGAAAAAATACATCGCAAAAATGCATTTGTACTAAATCTTATATATTTTTGAAATTAGAGTTACCTTATCATTTTCGTGTTTGATAATTGTACAAATGTCAACAAAGTAACAGCGCTGATCGAAATATTAATTAATTCACTATAATTCGAATTACGCAAATTGGTACTGAAACACATCAAATTTCGTAAAACGAAAAAAGTCAACGTGTATTTTCTCTCCATTTTCCATGTACTCAGAGACCGAGCCATTCACTTCGGGCAAACGGGTCGTAGCAAAACCCGGCCCAAATCCATCATACATCCCCCCGTCTTTTATTTACGTTTAAATCGCTTCCAACCCGGCCCAAACTTGTATCTACCCGACCCGGTAAATACCCGTACGCATTCCCTCGTTACCGAGTGGCGGGAAAAGGAAAAGGGAAACCGCGCAAGGGCGGGAAAGACGAAAACCAGCTCTCGATCTATCGGTTCCTAAATCCCAACCTCCAGATCTTAACCGATACCTCCATTTATCAAATTCTCTCCTCCTTCTCTGCTACATAGCTTTTTCGGATCAAGCTATACTCGCAAAACCCTAGCTAGAAGATGGATTCGGACAGGCTTTCCAGCATCTGTGCGGGGCTTGGCATCGCTGAAGAAGACGAGAATGGCGCCGTCATAGGATACACCAAAGGGGAATATTGTTTAGGTCAGATCTCGAAGCTTCTCGGATTTTCTTTTTCCTTTTTGTATTGTAATCGATTTTGTTTTTTGGCGAGGGTTTCAAATTTATGTTCACAGTACAAACTACAAGGTAATGCGGTTCTTGTAATTAGTTTTGACATCAATCTTGATCCTAATTATAGCATCAGCACTCTTGCTCCATTTAAGGTTTTTGATCAGTAAAGAAGTACCATTTGTTTTCTTAGATAACTTGAAGGATTTACAGAGGTTCCTGAGGCGAGACAACCCCCAGAAGAGAGACGTGTTCAAGCAGATCTGTAAATGGAACACAGTTTCTCGTGATTTAATACCGATCCTTGAGTCCTATCAAAATGAGCGCAATTTGGTTATATCTGCTGGTAAATTCTACTGTCGTCTTTGTTTTGTTAAGATCTTTCACTTGCTATGCACACCTTTTGCCTAGTACTTTCAGAAAAAAAGGCAGTAATTCTAAAAAATATGTATGTTCTAAAAAATATTTAAATTTGGCGAAAGTTGGGTGAAATTTAGACTGAATTGAGCAACAGTTTGAACACAGTTGCGTGATCCATTGATTTAACATCGAGCTGATCGTCATTTCATCAAGCTTATAAAAAGGTTGTGATGCAATTGAGGGTTGTGATAAATTCACACCTGCTGTTGGCCAATCTACAAGATCAACAACTATCATTAAATGTTTCAACAAAGGCATCGTTACAAATTTCAAATTGTTTGATGCATGGTAAAAATTGTGTCAAGTTCCGTCATTTTCAATAGATCCCAACACTTTAAATGAAGCTCAGTTGTACAAAATTGTTGCTTTGGCTAATTTTTTTTTTTTTTGTAATTTTGTCCCTGTAACTTAACTACCTGCTTAAATTGCAATTTTCGTACAGAACTTGTGGCTTTGTGTGATTAGATAAGAAGTGACCATTTTATGCTAAATTGCAACTTTTTTAACAACAGTTAAGATTTTGGTGTTCCTTACACTGCCAGTGGACCCCACTTCTTATGACATAGCACAACAGATGGAATATCTTTGGGACCTAAAAGCTGTGATGGCAAGGAATGTATTGGTAGCTGTTATTGTCGCTCTTCTGGAAGATCCTCTAGATCATTTGGAAAGGTAAATTCATTTTTATTCCTATGTGTCTTGCCAAACTTAGTTTGATTTATTTCTGTTGCTGATATTTTTAGTGTTGTCGATATTTTTCATTGTTACTGCATGCTGAATTGAGGTTCATGTCATCGTGTGGCAGCAGGAATCAGGTTTTATTTGGCTTACACATGAATTAAGGGTCCAATGACTAGTTAGAACACCTATTATTCTGTGTGGTGCTGTACCAACACTGTACCTGTCAGGTTGATGACCGGTATGCATTAACTAAAAGCACTACCCCTTAAACTTTTCTGTGTGCGCTGCTAACTTAGACTGAGTAGATCCATTGTACTTTCTTACATTGATTTATATTGTATAAGAGAGTTTTATGGGTACACTTGGTCTATATAGACTCAAACAAAATGAGTATATCTATACTTATTGAACTGATACAACAACGTATTATGCCACACCAGAATGAACTTGCACCGAATCCGATCACTTCAAGCAATTAATTTAATTCAACAAAAGAATTTGTCTCTTATTTACCTCACTTTGTTTAAATCTGAACCAGCAATGCATTCACAGAAGAAGACTGGAAGCTGGTCCAGTTAGTTCTTACTCTGTTTCGCAACCTTCTGGCTATAAGAGAGATAACATCACAACAAAAGGCCCGTGGCTTGGCTGCACAACTCATTCAACTTGCTGATTCATTTTTGGAGCTTTTGTTCCAAGAGAATGTCATGGATGTAATTTTAGTGCTGACTCAGCATGTCGAGGAAGACTGTGGTTTTATTAAGCAGGACAAACTGCTACTTTTGGAGATCTTTTATTATGTCTTTCTCGGCCGGGACCCAGAAGTAGTTGCCAAATCTTGCAAAAAAGGATGCCAGGTTGATTTTGCTTTCTTCAAGCTAAAACTTAATTTTTCTACAGTCTGAACAATGACAGTTATCGTGAGTTTGCATATGAAGCTTTGTCTTTCAAATTTTGCGCAAGAAACCTCTGTTAATACATGAGATACTTTTAATATTGCAGGCAGGGAACTGACATTAGTTTCCTTTCTTGAACTAAACTTGCAGGAGAACTCTGTTGAAAGCATTTGCAATTTTGAAGTTCTAAAATTTTGTCTTTTTAATTAGTTGCATAATCTTTCCAGGATGGTGAACTCAGTGCATCTGTTGATTCGTTGATTTCAATTATGGAAGAAGAATCTAAAAAAAGAAGGGCTGTTGTTCAAAGCAGCTTGGACCATAGTGGCATATTTTCTCGCGTCTTTTTGGTATTGCTCTAAGTAAAGAACAAAAAATAAATAGAGTTGATAAAAGACGGTTATTTTCCTAATATAAAAAGATTTTGCTTGTTTCTCTCAAAATATTGGGTACTGAATTCTTTAAGGTATTCTTTGTTTTTGTGGTAAAATCAGGATTATGAATTCAAATTTGCAAATAAGTATATGACCTGGGAAGATGGTGGCAAAGAAAAAGATGGGAGGAAATAAAACATATAAACATTACACATCAATTCATTTAAAAACGTATCAAAAAGAAAAAAAATGCAAAAAAATAGCCTATTTACTTATACAATTGCTCTCTGGCTGATACATTACTGGTAACATACTGATTCTGGACTTTTGGCGGTTTCTTTTATTTACGTGCATCAGGATGGATCAAAGACACTGCATAAATGCTACCCTGCTTGTGGGCCTGGAGACATGTTGTTGAAAGTGCATAAAGTTCAAAGGGGTCCACAAAAGAGGATTGCATGGGATCAACAGTTTCTTGCCTCACCAAAGGACGACCTTCTGGAACATCTAAAAATTTTTCTTGAGCAGTTTTTATCAGGAGGATATAATGGTACATATGTTTTTTCTAATATCTGCCAAATTTTGCTGTAAATAGTTGGTACAGTTTCACGAATAAACTGATCAAGTTCAGTATCTACCAGCCAACTCCTGCATAGCTTTATAACTCCCAGCAATTACCACTATAAACCAGCTTACTGAACAGATAGTGTACCACTTGAAAGTTTACGTTGCACTTGTTCTGACCTGGTTATAATTTTTCATTGTTTTGCCAATCAGTTCTGATGCAGTCAATACGCAAAGATATAAAGAAAGAGCACCCCTCTATTCAGAATGCTGACATCATAACATTTTTTCAAGTTGTTCAGTTTGTACTGGCTTTTCAATATCATCTTCTCTCCATTTCCAAGGTGAAGACCAGACTCATATTAATCATTATCTCTTTTCCCTTTTTATCTTTTGGTTTCCTTTATGTTCTTTTTGTCTTTCTTAATTTCGTTTATGCTCACTTCAGTAATTGATAGCTGAACAGCGCTTCATTTAGGAGGCCTTAGTGCGTCAAAGATTGGGCCAAAATTCAAATAGAGACCCAAAATTTCTGTGTATTTTGTATACCATTCTGGTGTAGAATATTTCAAGTATAACAAGTTGCACATCTCAGAACAAATTTTTTATACTATTGTTTAGTGGTGGATCTGGACGAACACAAGCATGGGCTCAAAGGTCTAAATTATCAAATATATGAAGAACCTTAGTTATCATGCACCAAAGCTTAGCATTTTTAAGTTTTATACTTGATTTATTCATATCGAATAGAACAAAATTAAGGGTTATACGACTATTTCAGAACTTAGCTTGCTCAGTTGCCCAGCCTTGCTATTAAATAAATCTGCCCCTGCTCTTGTTTGTACAGTATTCCAAATGCAATGAACCATCATTCATACGGCATTAATTATTCTTTTCTGGTATGCAATATGTCCAAAGTTACTGTTTATTTTGGCTTAATGAAAAATTAATTTGTCAGAAAGCTGGTGAGGCAGAGCCTCTGTCAGAAGCCTTGCATAGCCAAGAAGACCATGCAAATTTCAAAGGGGATATATGTGGTCCTGTGGCTGAAACGATTAATGAGGAGATGTTCAACCTGGTAATTAATAGGTGGCGTGAGACTTTTGATGGCTTGAAACAAACTAATGACTACAAGTCCTTATCAGCAGCTGGATCCCTAATGAAGAACATGGTTAGTACAAGGCTATGAACCGGCCCATATTAGCATTGGATTTTTATTTTGTTAAACCAAATTACTTGAATTCCCAATATGCAATGATGTTTATTCAAAAATTTTGAAGACACATAATGGAAAGTCAAATCTTACAAAAAGTAAGATCCATGCTGTCAGGTGTAGTCTGTAACCCAATTTTATGCTCATGACTGGTCAATGAGTCCCAAAATGTTGACCTAAATAAAAATTTGATACAATGATGCTGAACAAACTGATTGCTGGCCCTGTTTATTGGTGTAGTCATATGAGGATTTTCTGTTTGGAAGTTGAAAAAATATCAAGTTTTTTCTTGTGTTCTTTTTTTCCTTTAGTTAAATTTATTTTTGGGTCTGGAGGATCGGTTTGTTCCTCTTTGTTTTTTTATAAAGGGTAATCAATAATTTTAAGCCACCAAGGTCTTGCTTACAGCAATCCTTATTCTTAAGATATTCATGATGTTTTGTTATATAGTCGCTCTGTTAATGTTGTGTAGATCTTCATGATAGATCTGGTTATGAAGTTGCTTCCTGAAAGTTCTGGAGATACTCAAACAGCTCGAGTGCTTCTATACAAGATATTTTATGACCAGACAGATCAAGGGCTAACTCAATTCCTCTTAAACCTCTTTCGATCATTCAACATGCACAAGCAACCTAAAAGGTTTCTTTACAATCATTTCTTTCAATGTTGCCTGCAGTATGTATGAAATTTAAAGTTTATCGTGGTTGGATTCTGTGTTTTGAATTGTTTTGCTTTGGTGGCGTTGACAGATGAAGATAGGTTAAGTGCAGTATACCAGCCATAGTTTGGTAGTATACCAGGCATGCTAATGCTCCGCCCAATTTTTGTTTTCTTGTCTGTCATTCTGATTTTCTATTTTCCAAATATTTCAGTGATCTTTCAGATCTGCTGGAAATTATACATGTAATCTTTAGGCTGATGGAGAGGCTTCAAGCACGGGGCTCATTAAGGGTATGCGATTATAAAGTTTATTTATTACTTTCACAAGTTACAGAGCATACAATATACATACTTTGATTATCTTAATAGAAGTTCCTATACTCAAGGTGTTGTTAAAAGGTTCTTATTTATTATACAGGTAGCCAAAAAAGCCAGAAGAATCCGAAGAAAGAAGGTAGTAAAAGATCTCCCTGAGGTGATGCAAAACACAGAAACAGATGACACGGCTATACCTGATCCATCTACTGTCTCCAATGAACCTTGTAAAACCTCTTGTGACCAAGCAGCTGAAGATCCTCATATTCATTGTGATGCAACTCTTAGACCTATGGATCCACCTGAGCAAACAAATCCTGATCCATTGGTTGGCAATGATCAGGGAACATCAGGATCTTCGAGTGATGATGATGATAATGAGCTGCCAGCCACTAGTGAGGTTGACTTTAATGTGTCACGTTTAGTGGCTAGTTTTTTGAACAATACTGTTGTGCATAACCTTTGTTGGTTGTTAAAACATTATAAAACCAATTCAGTTAGAACAAACCATTATATCTTGTGCATGCTAAGGAGGATATGTGATGACCTAGGGATGGCTCCAATGCTTTATCAGGTACATTTTTCATTTCTTTCCCTTTGGATAAATTTAGCCTTTTGAAAGGATAAAAGATTACCATACCATTGCAATAACATGTACTAAGAAAGACCCTGATCAGCAAATTAAGTACACATTGCAAAAATGATGAAAAAATCGTGGATATCAGCAAATCTGAGGTTATGCCCTTGAAGGAATCTATCATTCATACCCCTGCCAAACAAAGGAAATATCATGTCTAATCCTACAGAAGAGAGATGTTCTATGCCTCTAGTTTGCTCCATTTCTTTAAAATACAGGGAGACTGGATGAGTGCTTAATTTGGAAAGAACAATGAGGGAGTGACAGTGATAGTTCCTAATGTCATAGCCTCATAGTGCATATGAGGAAATTCTTAATTTGTAATAGTATATATAAGATTCAAAATTTCAGAAATGCACCATGCAATGTCCATTAAATTTCGTTCCAACCATTTGTGAATGCTTTACAGCTCTCTCTCCTCACCATATTCTACACAATTCTCGCGGATCAGAAGTCATCTCGGTCTCAGGAGCACTCAAACATATTCCATTTTCTCACCAAGCTTGTTCGAGACATGTTGAAATTAGTGAAGAAACAGCCTCTGCTTTTTGTTGACATTCTCTTTTGGAAGACAAGAAAGGAGTGCCATTGCATCAGTGCTGATGCCCTCATGTCTGACATGGCTAGTCTGAGAACAGACATAAATGCCCTTAATGAAAACAATAAGGGCTTTCCTAGAAGCATTGCAGATTCTCTTGGAGATGATGAAGCTGATTTAGTGATACCGCATTATACTGAGAGCCAGAGGTAGGCATTAGTCTAATTGTGATTTGCAGATGTGCTTGTATAGGCCATAACCACTGTACTTAAACAAGTTTATCTGGATAATATATGATGAACTGAAGGTAAAATTTGACAAAGCCTTAAAGCAGAGTTCAGCAATAGTACAGATGAATTTATGCACTTGCAGTTGTCTTCTATATTTCTTTAAACAGGTTATAGCAAGATGGTAGAATGCACCTGTTTGTGGTTGGTATAAAACTTAAACTTGGGCCATATACATACCTTTTCTTTTCCTTTGAACAAATAATAGTGATTGTATCCTTTGATCTATAGGGAAGAACTCTCAGATATAGTTCGCGGAAATGACTTGCTGCAAACTGAGAAAACTAGAAAGAAAAGGAAGCAGGTCGAATCTCCCTTTAATGGAGAAAGAGATGACGAAAACGGGTCTGTTACAAATTTTATCTATTTCTAATTTAACATTTGTATCTTTTTCTTTGGCGGACTGACTGATTTTCTATTTCCATGCAGTGCCACAGTTTCAGCTGATGACAATAGTATAAAAGTTGTCAAGAGACGGAGGAGTTCAGTTTTCACTCCAGAGCAAGAGAATATGCTCAGGAATCTGTTTGAGAAGTAAGCTAATGCAACCTCTCTCATTTTTCTTAATAAATAAAGAGGATTATTACAGAGGTATTCGTATTACAGAACATGGTTATTGTGTTGGTAACTTGAGTTCAGCATTCCCATTTTTGGTTTATGCCATTTTGATTTGTAAACAATGTGACTTGCTCCAATTTGGCCCATCTCCTGTAAAAAAGAAATGAACAAGACATTGTGCAATTTAAGGGATCTCACAAATTGAGTCATTGGAAAGAGAGAAAAACAATGTCAAAAAGAGTGAAAGAAACTAATTTTAGATAAAATGCTTCCAAATTTTAGAGGAAGCGAGTCCTGTCGAATCATAAGTTCACAGCATTTTCTGTTACCAAAAGAGAACCTTCTAAGCCAAGATGGAAAATACATGATCTTTTTTAAGCATATAGTTCAAAAAAAAAGGAAGAAACAATAGAACTCTCATGCTCACTTTTAAATGTTATTTTGCTCATTCCAGGCACAAAGATGAGCGTGCATGTTGCCGAATAATTGCTGGTGCATTAGATCCTGATAACAAAATATCTCCATCCCAAGTGTCTCGCAAGCTTAAACAACTTGGTTTGAGAAGCAATGCCAGAACAAGGAAAACGACAGACAAAACAGATCCACAGCTTTCTTCTGCTGATGATGATGAAACTTTACAAACACTTGTGAACAAGTAATTGTTCTACTACCATTACTGTTCATTTTTGACTTGAATTTTGTGCACATGTTTTTTGTTTTTACTTATCGTTGAAAAAAAAATGGATAGCTGACCTGCAAGTTCTAGGAGTAATATTAAGGCTTAAAAATTTAATAGATGTAATATATGTGTGACAGTCCTTGTTGTGTATTGCTATTTCTATTTGTTGAGTAAATTCTCTTTTTACCAAATTTGAGTCCTCTTAATTTTATCTTCAGATGCAAAAGAGTGAAGGGAAGCTTGTTTGAAAAGGATGCTTCGCCTGAGAAACCTCAACAAGAGGAAGCAAAAGAAGGGTCTGGTTCTGACAATGACACTTTGACTTCTGTTTCAAGGTATGCTGTATTTATGTAATGTCTACAAGGTAATATATATAATATCATATGAACTACTAGGTTGAAAATATAAATATGTTTTATGTAAGTTAATCAGAATTTTTTTTCTTGTACATGGTCCTTCAATGCTCGTGCATGCTCCAACAACTGAATCATGTGTTGTATCTATTTATCACACGCATATGATTTTTCTTTTGAAGGCTAAAGAGGAAAAGCAAGTTAGAGGTGATGAGGAAATCTCCTCTTGGTTATTCATTTGTTGAGCAAGAATCTTACAATGCAGAAGACACCACCCATGAGTAAGTATATACCAGTATCGTATCAATGTTTTAATGTAGTATTGTCTCCCGTTTGACAAGTGAAGTAAAATTAAAGTGGAATAAGTATTAAATCACTCTAAAATGTTGATGTTTGGTAGTGAAGTAGATGAAATAGTGAGAATAAAAATGTTAAAAAATATGAAATTTGGTGATTTAACTTTACTCCACCTCTATAGGTGCTTTAATTTTACTCCACCTTAAATCACTTCTGTTTAATGCATTAAAACACCTCAAAACACTTAAATTATTTTTACTTCATTTGTCAAACGGAGGGTTAGTTTCTTAGCCATCCTTTAAAAATTGGAAATAGCATGCATGTCCTCATCTTGGGTGAAAACTAGAGAAATAACACATTTTTTTAGCATCTGATTTTGCAGTACATATATGGTTGAATCTATTGAAGGTGCAGTCATTCTATTAACCAAACTTATATAAAATCTAATAATTAATCTAATGTTTGAAGGATCTCTTTTATTTTACTGTACACCAGCTTAAAGTTCATCCAATGCATCTGAATTTAAGTGAACTTTGGATTAGATTATTTTCAAATAACCTCTGAATAAATCACTATTTACTAGGTCTTCCACTCTTCCTATTTGCAGGGATTTTGACAGTCGGGAGCTCTTGGATGATGACATGGAGTCAGAACTAAATAATGCCATTAATACGCACAGGAGCAAGGATTCTAACATAGAATCATTAGAAGATTCTGATGATGGTGCTGACAATGTGGAACCAAGAAATATCGGGTCAAAGAGAAGTCTAAAGTTGGTTTTTGATGATGACGAAGATGATTAAAGGCACATGCGCCATTAGAAGCTTCTATTTTGAGCGTATATGTTGAAATGCGTCTTTTATGATGAAGCTGACTGAGATCTAAAGCATATGTTGATCATTAATTGCAAAAATTATCACAAGGGTCAAACGACAAGAATTGCGTTATCTTTTTATTTCTATATTAACTAGTCTATGACAAATCCCTCTATATAGCAAGATGTTATCATTATTATTACACACAAAGTCATCTGTCGGGCCTCTGCCTCAGGTCCTAAGCCTTTCAGCTTCCACACTTGTTGAAATCATCTAATAACTGTACATTTGGTTATATATACGTTTAATTTATCTTAAGAAGATTGAACAAAAAATAATTAGAGGTAGAGAGTTAGTAGAGCATTCCAACAGAAAACGAAGCACGGTTAGATGCACTTGATGGGCTGAGATGGTGAGACCGTAACTATCTCGCTATGATGGGATCTAACGAGAGTAGTTTTCCTGGATTTTTCGTTCAAATGCTTTTATGCTAAATTTCTTGTAATGGAAAACGAAGACTTCTGTAGGATAATAGATTAAGAATAATGGATTAAAAATAACATCAAAGTCAGGATGGCCGAGTGGTCTAAGGCGCCAGACTCAAGTTCTGGTCCTCGTGAGAGGGCGTGGGTTCAAATCCCACTTCTGACATTTTTAATTAATGAATTTTTTTTATTGTGATCATAGGTTTTTGAGACTGGAGGTGGTGGCATTACAAGGTGGTGAGGCACTGATTTTTTATTTTTTATTTTTTTTATCGTTCCATCTGGTCCTCAGTCCGAAAAAGTTATTATTTGTTGTTAAAATTAAAATTCATGATAAATATTTAGCATTTAGGAAACCAAACTAAAACCTTCTAAAATTATATAGAGCAAAGTAAAATTGTCCTTCTTATCTAAATATAAAAGAAAAAAAAAATTAAAATTAGAGATACGAACAATTCTCATCACATTTCAATATCTAAAAAAAAAGGACACTCGCTATAATTAACTGCTAGTAAATTCCAGTAATAACGCTCGAGTTTCTGAAAAACTCGTGCAGATTTTTAGTTTTGATTTTTTTTAGGTGATCAGATACAAACTAAATTCTCATCGGACAAGTCTGTGGCGAGGAGGCTGATGCTGTCCACTGAAGCCACCGTACCAGAATCTGTATATAGAAGATTGCGGCGTGAAGTTTGATCCCTTTACAAAAAGCGAAATATTTTCAATTTAATACATGCCAAATATATATATGGAACCAACAACAAAAAAGATAATATGTGTAATCTCCGGTAACTTTCTTGGAACCGATTGTGGCATTTTGAGCAAAAACATTTAGTCGTAGGAACTCGGTATACATGGCTCAGTTGTATTCTAGTAGATAAGGTAGGACATGGCTTTTCTGGTCAGTTCTTTGTCCATGCATTTTATTATTTCCAGATACTGAATGTCTTCGATTTTGCAGATCGGTAAGTGCCACTAAACGTTTTCTAAAAGCTTGTTAGGAAGGGAAACTAAACTCGTCTTCCCCTGATCATATGATCAATATCTTCTTCTTTGCAAATCCTACATGTCATATCCATGTATCATGCATCATCCCTGTACGTATCAAAACATGAGCTTAATGAGTTTTAAGTTCATACTTAGTACTAACTTTACTTGTAACATTTCAGTCCTTTTATCTCTCCATAGAATGGTCCCAAACCATCCAGAGAGAGTTTCATTTGGTTTGTTGTTTCTGTCTATTTCGCTGTAAAAAATTGGCTACATTATCTTATTGTCTAATGTCTGTTGTTTCTCTTAACATATTACATGCCCATAACAAGAGACACAAAAGTACGACTCATTTTCGGTTATTTCATATTCCTCCGAACAAGGCCATACATTCCATAGAAACTTAACATATACTCTGTCCAACGTATGAAAATATTGGCACCAGGCCATCAGTGAAAGCAGAAAGCGGATGGAGTCAAACTATATTCAGGCTTTACCAAGAAAATTACAAAACCATTTCAACAACTCATGTCAAATTCAGCAACGTTTCAATTATATTTCAGGCTTTACCAAGAGAATTACCTTGAGGAAAACACATTATACTATCTAAAATTCAACAACATTTCAACACCATTGCCTTCCTTCCAACTACATGTCACTTCTCTCCTACAAATTAACTATGATTAACGTACTAACACCATTCTCTTCTATGGTCCCGACTAAATGTCACACTGTATTAGAAACTATGATTAACATACTAGTACTGTTAATTTCAGAAAAGTTTAAACCATTAAAATTCATCGTAGAAGAGCCTCCTGCCAATCTCAAAGGAGGCAAACGCATCAGCGCATGCATACTTGATCTGGTGCAGGGTGAGATTCTCACGGTCCCACTCGCTCGCTCTAATGTGCCTCGGTTTGCTCATGCGCAGCCCCATTATCTCTTTAACAAGTGTTGCTAGCCCTGCAGTGCTCAATTCAGGCCGATCCATCTTCTGTGCTGCCAGCTGTCAAAATACAATATACCAATAAATCTACATTTTTAACATGTCATTGAGGGAAACTGCGTTGCCTTGCAAAATAGGGGCTCTGCTGATTGCCCTAGTAAATCTTGTTGATTAGGTCATGTTCGTGTTTGATAAAGTATAGCTTCTTGAACCAATATACTGGAATTACTTTGGTTTTTTCAAATTTTTTCTACTCGGTTTTGTAGAGCTTTGACAGTGTTTTGGTGTTTTCATAATTTGCACTTTGATTTTATATTAGTTCGATTTTTGGGTTGAAGTCAGGCCAGTTTTCATAATTACCGCTGCCAAACTTGCACACTCGACAAAAGGCCCACTAAAACAGGAATGTCGCAATAGAAACTTAAAAAGTAAAATATCCTGGATACCCCTGCAATTTGAAAAATGTAAAATTTATCACCCCCCTCCCAACAAAGGTCAGAAGCACCCAAAACATCCTCATTTTCTCCCAATCAATGTAGAGAGACTAGAGACACAAAATTTCAAGAAAAGTTTATGGATGAGTACAGAGGGTTCTGCTTTGTAGAGACTAGATACCAGAAATGTGCATAGTAATCCCATAATTGTAAGTTGAGCATTTGTATTTCTATAGTCGGCAAGGGTTCCAGCTTGAGCTAGAACGATTTCCTGATATATTGTTAGAGTTTAATTAACCCATCTATTATCAGCTTGAGCTAGAACGATTTCTGTAGTTGTATCTTTTTTTTTCAAGAAAAATCACCTATTATAGTTAGCAGGACTATTATCAGATTAATAATAACCTCCATCCTACTCGACAAATTGTACCAATGCACTAAGCCCAAAGTACCTTAGGATAAACTAAAGGGTGGAGATACTTTGACAACTATTAATCAGATAACTTGATAACGAATTTTCAAATAATTTCAAAATAATTCTTAAAAATAAAAAAATTATAAACATATTCTTAACTTATAGATCAATTTTATTTCAAATTTCATACAATTTAAGTATTATTTGTTCCTCTATCAAAAACTATAAAAAATACTTGACATTTATAATATTTCATATTTAATGGTCTTTGAAGGAATATTAAATTATCCTTAAATTGTATGAAATTTGAAATACAATCAATCTGTAATCTAAAAAATATGTTTGTCAACTTTTTTCTATTTTTGAGAATTTCTAAAAATTATTTCAAAATTATTTAAAAATTAGTTATAAAGTCAAAATAAATAATAATCGTCAAGATTCCCTCCCTAAACTAAATGCCAAAAATACTGATCAAAGTTGGGGAAAGTAACAGCATTTACACTCTTCAAAGGGAATTAGGCTAATAAACTACAAAAATCACATATTTAAACAGATAAATTTCTAGAAAAAAGAGTCAAAATGCACTAACCCCTCTGAGATCTACGGGGTTAGCAACTGTCAGCTCATAATCCTCCTCCAGCTTAGCCACATCAGCATCGATCCCCACGCCGACGAATCTGAATCGCTCATCCATGAGAAATTCTGACAACTCATCAGGGATGTAATCGGCGTGGATGATCTGGAAAATGAGGCACCTCTGATCGACGCAGAACTGGATCAAGGCGGTAAAGTTGACATCGCCACCTCGCTGGAAGGTCGGACGCCACTCGAGGTCAAGGCCAACGATGAGATGGTCGAGATTCTGCTGGTTGATTTGGCGCGTGGTGACGATCCAGTCAGCAGCGGTGGCGCCGGAGGAGGTGACGGTGGTGAGAATGTCATCGCCGGGAAATGTAACCGTGTATGTTACATCGTCGTCGTTTAGGTAGATTCCTGTCGCCATGGCTTGGGTAAAGCGAGACGGGGAGAGAGAGAGAGAGAGAGAGGGAGGGGGGGGGGGGGGGGGGGGGAGTGGTAGATTCTCTCTCTATTGCTCTCTCTTCCCCACTAAAAATCAAGAGAGACAAAGTGGGGGATTTTGTCATGACTCGGAAAAAGTGGTTCTTTTTACAAATTACACCCGATATATTACAATATTTGCGGCTCGTGCTCTATACTCATATTACCTTGCACGTACATGCTCAACAAAGTAATATTTTCGGTGTAGATAGCGCCTCCCATATTATTTTGTCACGGCTTGTGTATAGGAATTTATAAACGTATCTTATCTTTTATATATATATATATATATATATATATATATTATAGTCAGACATATTATGTCATATGGATATATATAAAAATTAGCATGTATCGGTATTTTTTTTATAAAGGCGTCAAAAACAGCCCGGCACCCTGTGCCTATATGTATTTAGATTTATTTTTAATCTTCTTATTTGAATTTCTGATTTTAATTATCAACGATATTTAAAAATTCAGAAAAAATCATGAAAAATAAAAAAAATAGGAACACTTCCATAGAATGAAAGAAATTTTTTTTATAATAATATATATATTTTTTAAAATGTCCTTGTAATAACTATTAAAAATATGATAATGAGTATTAAAAAGTGAAAAAAGAATCCAATAAATCTCAACAATTCTGAAAATAGTTTAAAAAATTTTAAATCGTAAAAAAGTTGAACTTGGAAAAGGAAAGTATTTTTTCAATTTTCAATGTTGAGAGAGAGGGTGTTGGCCTCTCTGGCTTCTCCGTTTTGAAAAAAAAAAGAAACATCCTGGGACCATTTAGAAAGCGTCATGTAGCCAGAGAGAGAGGGGTTAGACATGTTAAGACTATCTAAACGTATCACGTATCAATTAGATACTTGAACGTATTGTGTTTAGTACATTTATTATCTAACATGATACTTGTAACGATACAGCATATAACCTTGTTCGGACATGTGACATCCGTATGGTATCCATATATCATGTACTTTTGTTAATGTACTACTTATATACTGTACTGATTGTAAATTAATTATAATTGCTTAAGTTATAATTGCGAAAATTTATTAACAAATCAATATAGAGAGCTTGTTGTTTTAGCAAATAGTTCATCCCTCCCATTCATGAGATAATTTTATTAAATGGATGGAATTAAAATATGAGCACGACACATTAAAATCGTGAATGGATCATACTGATTGAAATTGGGGTAAATCGTAAGAATGAGGTAGTTTAAAATTGTTTAAAGGATAATTCTTAAGATGCAAAAGCACCATATTTTTACATTTGGCAATTATATATAAATTTTAACATGTTCTAATAAAGTTTGTGAAACATTTTTTGTGGCGAAAATCATGCCTTCTTCACACGTTGATCTACATATTTGAACTTACCAAGATGAGTTTATAGATATATAATAGGAAATATAATTCAGCAGAAAGGAAAGATATATCAAGCTAAACTGAAAATAATATAATTTTTTTTATATAGATTTCTTGGTTTCCTCATAGCCTGAAATTTTCTTATGATCTTATATACTTTTCAAGTAAAAAATGGCATCAGATACCGACCCGTTGCTTATCAATCTAATATATAGCTATAAGAAAATATTTAACACAGGAGTTTGTACAAACTACATTACAACTCACAGGTCCCATCTCTACTAACTAGGTATATATATCTAATCTTAGTAGATATTTTTAAAAAAATATAAGGAGATTCCAATCCTACTAGGTATCTAATTATCTAAGGAGATATTTTTGAAAAATATAAGGAGATTCGGATCCTTGTAGTACTGTAAATTTGCTGAGATCCATATTTAGTCCTTACAACATGCATGTAATTCCTCCGATTCAAATTAAACTTTAAAGGCATTTTATATTAACAAAAGTTAAAACTTATTATCTAAAAATAATAACAATAATAACTTCTGTCACGCTGTGAAATTAAACTCTCTTTATCTCTCTAGCTCTTGATAAAAGTCACCTTTTCATTTACTAGCTAGAATATATCTACTAAACACAATACACGTGCATTTACATTATATCAAAAAGTTTAACAAAACTCGAGCAAAGCTCTAATCAATACTTGAAAAGTTCAAATTACAAACCCACCTGGCGTTGAAGACTTGTTAGCCTTTTGATATTAGCATGGCAGATGAAGATATAGTAAATACAAATACAATAGAAGATCTCCAAGCAGAATTGCACCACCAGCCACATATAAGCAAACCCAATAATCTTTATTTTTTGAGAAAAAGATGAGAGTCTAACTCTTAAATTTCATTAAATAGATCACAAACAATGATCAGATGTTACAAGTAAAGAGAAGTTACAAAAAGAAATGACAAAATTATTTGCATAATCAATAATCCTTATTTATGCAATGATTTATGCCACATATGTGCAAATTCCAATCTTGCACTACAACAACAATGAAAAAAAAAGCTAAATTTGTGCAATGATTTAACCTCTCACATTCTTCCTCCTGACTGTGGACTGTAGTTATGACAACACAATAATTAATTAAATTGCATTAGACTACATATATATACCATCCACAAAAGCATCTAAAAAGACATGCATAAAAAAAAATAAGAGAGAAAATGCATTAGACTACCAAATAGAAAGAATAATGCTCAGTTATTTGCAATAATTTGTTCAACAGAATTACGCGAACAGTTTCAAAAGTAATTGCATCAAGTCAATTGAAATATATAGATATTTACTACGCACAATGATCAGATCACTTGTGGAAAGATTTCTTCACTAATTAAGATTCGTTGATATGGGAGAAACAGGGATTATATAAGGTGGCAGCATATCAATAACCTGACGATTAAATAATGCTAGGTAGCAAATGCATGATCTATAAAAACAAGTCAATTTAAACTTTTATTGATCATCAGTCTAGTTATATTCTATGCGTAAAATCAAGCAATCCAGAAGCTACAACGCAATTGTTTTTCTTTACATGTAAAATGGCCACATAGATAGAAAAAAATACTCGCGCTCAAGCTTCTCCAAATCATTACAACTCCCCACTCCGACGAATCGAAATCGAAGATCCACGAGAAAATCACACAAGTCGTCACGGATATAGTCGCAGTGGATGAGTTGAAAGATGAGCCTCTTCATGTCAGAAATTGAACTATTAAAAAACAGATTATAAAATAAAAAAAGAATTCAGCAGCAAACTCTCTTTTATTAACCTTTTATTAACTCTCTTTCTCTCTCTTTCAGAATTTTTAATCAACTTTCATGCTGTATATAAATACAATTACAAATGCTCATTATATAGCATAACATATTCAAAACTACCTATCTAAATTTAGAATTTTTGACTCTCTAATTAACCAGCAGCTCTGTTATTTTTAGCTACTATTACAAAAAAATGCTAATTATAATCCCCACTAACATAAAATAACTACCCACTTATATTTCTGCTACAACAAAACTAATTATAGCAGAAACTAATATTACACGTCTAAAACACATCCTAATCTAATTTTGAATTAAACTTCAATAGGTTGTGTTTCAACACTCCCCCTCAGCGGTAAAACAATTCCATCTGGGATACATCTATGTGTTCCTTGTTGAGTTCAAACTTCTCCTTTGTTAGCACCTTCGTAAAGATGTTTGTAAACTGTTCGTCAGTTCGACAAAACTTCAGCTGGACTTCTTGTTTATCGACTGCATCTCTAGTGTAGTGATACTTGATGGCAATGTGCTTGGTTCTGTCATGGCTGATTGGATTCTCGCTAATTGCTATGGCAGATTTGCTGTCACTGTAGATAGTGACTGGTTCCTCCATTTTGCTATTGATATCCTCCAGTATTCTTTTGAGCCAAATGGCCTGTGCAACGACTCTTGCTGCTGCCACATATTCTGCCTCAGCTGTTGATAAAACAACTACCGTTTGTTTCTTAGATGACCAAGAGCAAATTCTTGATCCAAGAGAGAATGCATAGCCTGAAGTACTCTTCATGTCGTCTTGACATCCTGCCCAATCGCTATCGGTGTAACCAATCGGTTTTGGATTGTTGACTGGTTTGTACCATATGCCATATGCAACAGTACCTTTAATGTATCTGAGAACTCGTTTTGTCGCTGTAAAATGATTTTTTCGTTGGACAATCCATATACCTTGCTAAAAGGCTTGAACTGAACATGATGTCTGGCCTTATTGCCGTCAAGTACAGTAAACTTCCAACCAAACTGCGATAATTAGTTGAATCTATTTTAGCAGGGCCATCTTCTCTTCTGAATTTCTCAGTTGGAACCAGTGGTGTTGTGACACTCTTGCAATCTTGCATTCTATTCTTTTTCAATATGCCTTCAGCATATTTCCTTTGAGATATGAATATCCCATATTCACCTTGAACCACTTCTATATCTAAGAAGTATTTCATCAATCCAAGATCACTCATTTCATAGGTTTTTATCATGTCTTCTTTAAATATTTACATCATTGCTTCACTGTTGTCGGTGTAGATTAAATCATCAACATATAAAACAACAATTAAAATATCAGTATATCTTTTCTTCACATAGAGAGTTGGTTCTGACTTGCTCTTCTCGAACTCGTTTTGCAAAAAATATTTATCGATTTCACTGTACCACGCTCTTGGAGACTGTTTCAGTCCATAGAGTGCTTTCTTCAATTTGTAGACTTTGTCATCTCCCCCTTGAGCCAAAAATCCTTCAGGTTGCTCAACGAAAATTTCTTCGTCAAGTTCTCCATTTAAAAAAGCTGATTTGACATCAAGTTGAAAGATTTGCCATCTTTGTTGTGCTGCTAGAGCTATGATCGTGCGGATTGTTTCTAAACGTGCAACCGGTGCATATGTTTTGAAGTAGTCGACTCCAGGTTTTTGCTTGAACCCCTTTGCAACAAGCCTTGCCTTAAACTTTTGAACTGAACCATCTGAATTCAACTTGGTCTTGTAGATCCATTTTACTCCAATTACATTTCTATAGGTTGGTCTGTCCACTAACTCCCATGTATTATTTTTCTCAATCATCTCAATTTCTTGCTTCATGGCTTCTCTCCAGTTTTCTTGCTGTTGGGCTTGCTCGAATGATTGTGGTTCAACCACCGAGAAATTGCATCTTTGTGCCCTTTCATACAGTTCTGCCAAAGTTCTAACTCCTCTTGGAGGAGCTTCTATATCAGGATATTGTGGATTGGAGCCAGCTGATTATAAATTAGAGGCTTCTGGTTACGGATTATCATCGAGTTGTGCAGCTGAACTGCTGCTCGGGCCTTAGCTAGAGGTTGTTTGTGGTATTATATTTGGAGTTGCTATATTTGAGATACCTTGGACATGTTGGTTTTGAAATATGATCATTGGTGTTGGTTGACACACAAGTACTTGATTATTTTCCCAATTATGAACTGTTTTCTCATCAAAGATAACATCTCTACTAATAACCAATTTCTTTTTCTTAAGGTTGTATAGTCTATACCCTTTAGTGCCATCCATATATCCCATAAAAATACACCGTTCACTTTTATCATCAAGTTTAAATCTATTTTCCTTTGGTACATGTGCATAGCATACTGAACCAAAAAATTTCAAATGGCTAATATTTGGAGTTGTTCCACTCCATGCTTCAATTGGGGTTTTATTTGGCACAGTTATTGTAGGGCTTCTATTTTGGATATAGACAGCTACAGCTCAGAATTTTATCGTTATACCCTTGTCTTTGAGCATGGCTCTTGCCATTTCCAATATGGTACGGTTTTTCCTTTCTGCAATACCGTTTTGTTGAGGGGTATAGGCAATTGTGAGTTGTCTTTTAATTCCATGATCTTCATAGAATTTAACAAATTTGTTAGATGTATATTCTCCACTTCTGTTACTTCTTAGCACCTTGATTTTGAAATTACTTTGGTTCTCAACTAGAGCTTTAAACTTTTTGAATACTTCAAGTGCTTGTGATTTTTCTTTAAGAAAATAAACCCAAATTATTCTTGTAAAATCATCCACAAAGATAAGAAAATACTAATTTTGTCCTTCTGATGGTATTTGCATTTTGCCACAGATATCGGTGTGAATTAACTCCAATGGTGAACTTGCCCTCCATGCACCTTTTTTGGGAAAAGATTTCCGATGTTGCTTGCATCGAATGCATCCTTCATAAGTTTGACAGTTTGAGTTGATCTCAGGTAGTCCTTGCACCATCTCTTTTGTTTGTAGCAGTTTGAGTGCTCTATAGTTGAGATGACCGAACCTTCTGTGCCAAAGAACTGACTCATCAATTGTATTGATTTGAAGGGCCAATTGTTGAGGAGTATGCTTCAAGTTTAACGCAAAGTTTCTGTTGTCTTCCATCCCAATACTCGCCAACACTTGGCCATGTCGATCAATTATCTTGCAGCCATGCTTCTCAAAATGTAATGCATAACCGTTTTGAACAAGTTGTCCCACGCTGAGAAGATTTTGCTTCAAATCTGATACTAGTAGCACGTCCCTTATGAACCTTGAACCCATCTTAGTGTGTATTACGATGTTGCCCTTGCCTTTGGCTTGAACCAATGCGCCATTTCCCATTTGAACATTGGTTTCAAATGAGGTGTTGATTTCATAAAATATCTAATGGTTGCCGGTCATATGATTTGTACATCCGCTATCTAGATACCATACATCGCCTCTTTCTTCACTTGCAGAGTGACATGCATAGAAGATGTTTTCTGAATTTTCCTTCTGTTCAATGAAGTTTGCTTGTGTAGGAAGCTGTTGTGCTTGACTTGTGGCTTCATTTGTTTGCTAAAAACCATTTGTTCTACGGAGCCGTGCTATATGACCATTCCTTTTGTATTTGTTGCAATGTTTAGTAGACTAACAATACTTAGTATCATGGCTATCTTTCTTACAGATTACACACCACCGTTTGGCCTTACTAGATTCAGCATAAACATCAATTTCTGGTTTTTTCAGGTTTTCTTTTTTCAGAAAATTTTCAGATCTGAAATTTGAATTTGCTTTGAAGGCAGTTTCATTGGACATATTTCTCAGCAATTTTCTCTCTTCATGGGCTTCTAGAGAACTAATCAGCCGTTGTATGGGTAAGGTTGCAAGGTCTTTAGATTCCTCTATAACGGTAACTATAGAGTCAAAACTCTCAGGAAGGCTAATCAACATTTTTTCTACAAGTTTTTGTTCGGTAATATCTTTATCGTGAAGCGAACGCATCTGATTAACTAAATCCATAACTTGTGAAAAATATTCTTTTACCTTCTCCGAGTCTCGCATCTGCAAATTTTGAAACTGTCTCCGCAAGGTTTGTAATTTGACTACTTGCACCTTAGCTGATCCTTTGAACTCTTGTTGCAGCATATCCCAAGCATCTTTTGATTTGGTTGCGTTGATGATGCATGAGAAAATATTTTCTGCTACCCCTTGCTGAATAAGGAATAGAGCCCGTGCATCTTTCATCTTGTCCTCCTTCAATTTCTGTTTTTCTTCGTCTGTTAGTTGATGTTCAGCAGCATACGTGGTGTATCCATCTTCAACGATATCCCACAAACCTTGTGAGAGTAGTAGAGTCTCCATCTTCACCTTCCATATGCCGTAGTTGTTACCGGTAAGCATAGGAGCAGGAAATTACGCCATGTTTGTGCCTGAAGTCATAGGTTCGATGCTTCGTCAATGGGAGATTTTCTTCTACTCTCTGATTGTGCCCTTTCAAGCTCTGATACCAATTGTCAGAAATTGAACTATTAAAAAACATATTACAAAATAAAAGAAGAATTCAGCAGCAAACTCTCTTTTATTAATCTTTTATTAACTCTCTTTCTCTCTCTCTTTCAGAATTTTTAATCAACTTTCATGTTGTATATAAATACAATTACAAATGCTCATTATATAGCATCACATATTCAAAACTACCTATCTAAATTTAGAATTTTTGACTCCCTAATTAGCAGCTCTGCTATTTTTAGCTACCGTTACAAAAAAAATGTTAATTATAATCCCCACTAACATTAAATAACTACCCACTTATATTTCTGCTACAACAAAACTAATTATAGCAGAAACTAATATTACACGTCTAAAACACATCCGAATCTAATTTTGAATTAACCTTCAATAGGTTGTGTTTCAACACTCCATAGGTGCCATGGAAGCCGTGGGACACCACTCGATGTCTAAGCCGACGATTAGGTGGTTGAGGCGACGGCGATGGATGCGGAGGATGTCGTCGATCCAGTCACAGACAACTTCGCCGGAGGTAGTGACGGTGGTCTTGATCACATCATCGACAGCATCGACGATGTAGGTGGAATCGGTGTGGTCGTAGAAGATCCCCCCCTCTTTCTCTATCTAGATCTCTCTCTCGGAAATGGAGAGAATGCGGAGGAGATGAAGCAAAAGGTAAGTGGAGTTACGGGAAGTGAGAGAGAGAGAGAGAGAGAGAGTATTGTGTTTTATGGGGAAGAGGGAATCGAAAAGTTCTTCAAAAAAAAAGAAGCGGAAAAAAATTAAAATAAATTATAAAATACGAAAACATTTGTCTAAATTTATAAAGTGAAAAAATTATACTTTTAAAATACGGCTTCTTATTAGAAAGTTGTACTTTCAGAATATAGTTTTTTTTAAGAAAAACTGTATTCTCAGAATGCGGCTTCTTATTTTTAGAATGCGGTTTTTTGTGAGATTTTTTTTTATTTTTTTAGGAGATCATTTTACGAGCTTTTCGAATTGATATTAAATATTTTTTACGAATTTTTCTAACAAAAAGTATGCATGTTTAAAACTCGATATTTCAATAATAATTTTCTGAAATTTCGAAGATTTTTATATATATCATCTGAAATTATTTTTTTATTTTTCAACTTTGACTGTCCTTTATAAAGCATGTAGAAATTATTAAAATTATTAAATTTTAAAAATAAATATTTTTAATAAATCATACTAATTAATAATATATATATATATACATATAGAAATTGATTTATTTTAAGTTTTATAATTTCAAAATTTTCTAGGTTAAGGTCGAAAGTGGCGCTGCTAGGTATAACTCGAAGGTAACGATGCTGAGTTATTTTTTTCCCGACATAAAATTCACCCATCAATTTCTATATATATGTATATATTATTAACTAATATCTTTTATTAAAAATATTTATTTTTAAAATCTAATAATTTTAATAGTTTCTGTATGTTTTATAAAGTACAGTCAAAGTTGGAAAATAAAATATATAAAAAAAATCTTCGAAATTTCAGAAAATTGTTAATGAAATATCAAGTTTCAAACATACATAATTTTTTATAGGAAAGTTCTTAAAAATATTTAATATCAATTCGAAAAGCTCATCAAACGATCTCCCTAAAAAAAAAATCTCACAGAAGGAGTGCGGCCTTACCTAGAAAGGTTGCATTCTGAGAGTACGGTTTTTCTTATTTTATAAATTCACACAAATTTTTTCTTGTTTTATAATTTATTTTGAATTTTTTTCCCAACATAAAGTTCACCCAGAAAGGTCTTTGAATTTTTACCCGTTTATGCCTATTTTCTAGTAAAATTATTTAGGAAAATGTTACAGAGATATTTTTATTGATACTGTTATCGATACAGACTTTATCATATACATTAAATGAGTTATTATACATATTAATGACTTCATTATGTATAATACTTATATCATTTAACTTAAATACCACTAATATGCATAATAACTTATTTAAATTGCATAATGACATACGGTATAAAATGAATTTGCATAATAAATTAATTAATATGCATAATAACTCATTTAAGTTATATAATAAAGTCATTGATATGTATAATAACTTATTTAATATATATAATAAAATTTATATTGACGATGATATCAACGATCTTATCCGTATACAGCTCCCAATTCTTTATATGTTTTCTGTGCAAAAATATTAGTCATATTATACCTCTGAGACCCTACAATTTTGTTGAATTACCATTTTTCAACAGTTAGAACTTAGAAGCACGCAGTTTGGAGTTTGTACTAATTGCGCAAAAACCATTCTAGTTTATTTTTTAAAGCCAGTTCGATTTATTTTAATGTTAAACTCCAATTATATTTGATAAAGGAAGTGTACCATCCAATTTGAAATGTTATGGACATCTTTGTTTAGTGTGTCCATTATAAATCTTTTTTTATTTTTCGAGTGTTTTCTTTGGACTAAAAAAGTTTCTTTGAATGTATTGTTGAGTTTGTGTTTGTGCTTTTAGAAATGAATGATTGGGGAAACGTGATGTTTAGTTTAGGAAAGGAGCTAGCAGATCATATTTAGACAACATATAGTGATTTTTTACTATCTTTTAGTGAATTAGTGGTTAATCACTCTCCATTTTTGACTAGTGTCGAGTTTCTGCTAGTGGTTAGTTACTCCCCAATCTCCATTCTTAGCTAATGTTGAGTTTCAAACAATATTATTGTTATTTTTATTATAAAGTGTCTAGGCAAACAGTTCTTCTTTCACTAGCATACACAACTGGCATCATAAAGCATAATACTTGAATATATACAGATCCATTATAGGAGTGCAGAGAAAAAGAGAAGCACAAAACCTAATTGTTGGAAGTGTTGAAAGTAAACCACCGGCAAAGAAATTTCAAAATAGAAAATGGGCAACTGATAAAAGAAATACAATTTGCTATTTATTGCCAACATATTTGTACTTTTAGGGGCACTACAAGGGGCATTCCATGTTTTTCCTTCTCTATATATTTATTTTCATTCTCAAGTCCAAGTGTAAGTGTTATTCTTTAGCCTTCCATCTTGTCGAGATCAGATTGATATTGATCACAAAATAAAATTAAGAGCTCGACAAATCGCATTGAATGCCTATTAGCATTCAAAGTCGTATCATATGCCGTTCTTTTTTTTTTCTTTGGGAAAAATGTGTAAGTTAATTAGGGTAGATATATAGTCAATTTATTGTTTTCTTTTAAGCACAGAAAAAGAAAAAAAGAAGGAACCATCGCATTCGCATCGCAGAAAATTAGGTAAAATGTGTCTATCACAATCTTTTGATATTCGGGCGAAATTTACGAGATCCCCCCCATGCAAGTAATTAATTGAATTCGATTATTATTTGCCGACATTGAAGATTGAACCTTACTACTTGGTGAATATTCTAAAACTTCAACAATTTAATTAGCTAAATGGTATAGTAGAAGAGAGGACAAGAAGTCCAAAACAGATGCAAGAGTATAATGTTAATTGTAAGAATAATTAAGTAACACGAAAACACAAATAATACTACTATATTATAATGAAGTATTAAATATGCAATAACCATGAATGATAACAAAGATGTCCATAACATAAACATTAAACAACTTTTACTATTTTTTTAAATTAAACGATCACTACCATCATCCATGCATATCTATTCTATCATTTTCACAAAACAAAAAGAAAAAAAAAAACAGAAACCAGCTCCAGTAATCAAACAGAGAGAACTGAGAAAAACCCTAACAGCAAAAGCAAACCAAAGCATCAATATCCTTCCATAATCCAACCATCGGAAATCCCCAGCATAAAGCCTCCGGCCTACTTCGAATGACAGGAATGCATCGACAGCCGCATACTCAACCTGCTCTTGTGACAGCATGCGCTCACCCCAGTTGCTAAGACTGATCCTCTTAGGCTTCTCCATGTTAACCCCCATAACCTCCCTTACCAGATTCTTCAACCCCAACTGCTCCAATTCCTGTCTCTCCATTCGCTCTGCCGCAAGGTACCGCAGATCCACCAAATGTCCCATCTTCAGATCATACCTATATGATCACCACAGTTGATTCAAATTTTAATAAAGTTCTATACATGTTAACACAAATTATCTCAACAAGAACTAGAACCGAGTCGAGCAATTTCGTAAATATTTGAAATAGAAAACTAAATATACAAGGGGAAAAAAAATTACCCCCGCTCAAGCTTGTCTGCATCTTCTTCAATCCCAACCCCGACAAATTTGAAACGATCATCTTCGAGAAAATCACACAACTCTTCAGGAATGTAATCACAGTGAATAAGTTGAAAAATGAGGCAGCGGTGGCCTATGCAGATTTGGAGCAAGGCAATGGGGTTCTGCTCACTGGTGCCATAGAATTTATGGGGGCACCATTCTACATCGATGCCAACAATCAGGCGGTTGAGGTGGCGCCGGTGGATATGGAGGATGTCATCGATCCAGTCTGCAGCTTCATCGCCGGAATTGGTGAGAGTGGCCTCGATAACATCGTTACCGACCGTGATGGTGAAGGTATTGTCGTTGTTGTAGAAAATCCCCATCTTTCTCTTTTTGGATGATTCTCTCTGGATCTACAGATCTGTGATCTCTTCCTCTCTCAGAAAAGAAGAGAAGCCGAGAAGGCGAAGGCGCTCTGGAGGGTAGACTGGAAGTCAGAGAGGGCATGCACTGAAATAGTCTCTCTCTCTCTCTCTGATGAAAAGACAACTATATATCCGTCTGTTAACCGAAAGATGGAACCGTTTGTCAACAAAGTTCTTTTTGAAATATGTTTATGTGGATTTCGCTTTCAATTGAGAAGAGATTTGATCCTATATCCTTTACTTCTATGTTGATTCTAACGAACACGTATATATATCTAGAAGATTTTATTAGTCCACAAATTAGGATTGCAACTTTAGGAAAATTTTGATTTGTTGATTGGTGCTATTTTTGTAAGAGTTCACATTGAAAACTAGCAACAAGAGTATTAGTTACTAAAAGCAAAGTTTATTCTAGCTAATATTTAAAAAAATAGTAGAATATTTAAAATGCATCAATAATTTCAAATCAGCTACGGCTCCAATTTAAAAATATGACTGGGAAATGTGAAAAAAGAAAAAGAAAATTATTAATTTGTGTAAACTTCTTATATTGATATTGAAGTTATAACTAAAAAAAAAACTCATAACAATAATAATTCCCTGAGACCCAATTCAAGAAATCACTAGTTTATGAGTTAAGAATAGAGAGTAAAAAATATTCGTACGCGTAGCAGAAGATCAGGACCCTTCATCGGGAGGGGAGCTGATATACAGATATCAAAATCGATATCGACTTTATTATTCTCATTACATGAGTTATTATTCATATTAATGAATTTATTATGCAACTTATTTGTATAATACTTTTGTTATTTAACTTAAGAAGTTATGATTTATATTAGTAGTATTTGATTTGAATAATAAAACTTATTAAAAATAAATTACAAAATAAAATAATAAATATGAATAATAACTTATGTAATATAAAAAATAAAGTCGGTATCAATTATGTATCGATTTTGGTATCTCTCAAACATTTTCCCATCGGGAGAGTCATATATTTTGTTGTTTTTTTTAATCCGTTCTTTTTCGCCACGTAGATACCCTCGAGGCAGTGTTATCCTTTTTACTTTCTTTTGTTTGATAATTTTATTGATATTTTTGTATTTCAGGTTTGCGAGTAAAATTGTGGTACTTCTAGGAGCACAGAGCTCCTTGATGTTTCTAACTTAAAAACATATCAAATCGACTTCAAAACGAAAAATTCAAGTTACTCAATAAATTCTTCATATAAAAATCTTGTACAATACTATTTTTTTCTATTTTTGAATTTTTTTAACTATTTATTTCATATTTTATTAGAATGAACTATTTTTATATGTAAAAATTCATTATTTTATTATTATTATTATTATAATCATTTAAAAAAATCCGAAATAAATAGTTAGAACATCTTAAAAATAGAAAATTTCAGTGTCCTATAAAATTTTGATGTGAATAATTTATTGAGCAACTTGGATCTTTTGTTTGAGGTCGATTTAATAGATTTTTTAGTTAGGAGTACCGAGGGACTCCGTGCTCGTAGGAGCACCGTAGTTTTACTCCAAGTTTGCAAAGTAAAAGAGTACAGTCCAGACGGGCCTTGCGCTAATACGACTCTTTTTTTTTTTTGAAAAGTCAGTATCCTCATATATATATATATATATATCATTATTGATATCGTTGTTGATAATAATTTTATTATTCAGATTAAATAAATTATTATTTATGTTAGTGATTTTATTATTCAATTTATTTATATAAATAGTATTTTTATTATTGAATTAAAGTGAGTTATTATTCAGATTAGTGATATTTGAGTTGAATATATAATAAAGTACTATATAAAATAAGTTACATAATCAAGTTGTGAACATGAATAATAACTCATTTCATATGAATAATAAAACAAATGCTATATATATGTGAGAGGATAGTCATATCCATTTTTTTCCCATAGAACGATTGACGTATTGGAAAATAATTAATTATTTTTTCTTGACAATTACTCATATAATCTACGCGATTTTATATTTATTTTTTGAAATTTTGTTCATGCTCTTAGTTTGTTAAGGTGTTTTTAATCAAGCAGATGTTAATATGTCAGAGGATATTCATATTCTTTTGTCAGTTCATTAATTTAAACTAATATTATTTTTGAAATTTTTTCTCAATTCGATCTTTGTGACAAAAATACATGCATAAAATCTATGAAAAGATCAAATTTCTATCCCAAATCCGTTTGAGTATGTGCCGGGTGTCAATTCCTATATATTGCCAATAATGAGAGGAGTCCACCCCCACATTATCCATCAATCTGTTCATCTCTTATTTGTTAACGTCAATTATGTATCTGTTAATTAAAAATAGATTATTGTTAACTAATAAAATTTAATCATTTTATGTACAAAATGTTTATATTTTATATATTTTGTACGTAAAATGATTAAATTTTATTAGTTAAGAATAATATATTTGTAATTAACAGATATATAATTGACGTTAACAAATAAAGGATAAACACATGAGTGGACGGTAAAAGGGTAAATACTAAACATTTTCATCCAAAATATCACACAACAGTTCTCCTCGTACGTTTTTGTGTCACGCAAACTTGTAAACCTCCAACACTATATATCGAGTACTAATACATTATATATAGATGCTAGTGATGACAACAGGGAGTAACCCAACAATATTATATATGGATGCTAGTGATGACAACAGGTATGGTATAGATCGAGGTTAGACACCAAATAGATCTCTGGGACCTCGCATTGGAGCGAATGGAGAGAGGGGAGAGGAGGCAGTAACAGCTGAAGAATCTCGCGAGGGAGGTCATAGGGATGAAATAGAGAAACCTAAGAAGGTCACGCTTAGCTACTGGGGAATTAAAGCGTATGTTGTCGCACAAACAGATTGAGTATGCGACTGACTATATATCGATGCATTCGTGTCGTTCGAGGTTGGCCGGCCGGAGGCTTCATGCCTCTGATTTCTGAGGGATTCCTGGAAGGATAGTGAGGTTTGCATGGTTATTCATTGTGTTATGTATCTGGATATCCTTTTTTTTCTGTTTTATGTTTCATGAAAATGATAAAATAGATGGTTCAATATATATATATATATATATATATATATGGAACTTAGTAGTGGTCTTGTAATACTATGAGACCATGAACGTTATATATGATGGAATGGTGAGAATTTCTTGTCTGCGCTAATTCTGTTTTCCAGAAAAAATTTAAAAAATTTGAAATTTCTTTTGGATTGAACACAAGAATTTTGTGAAAAAAAATACAAAAACCGTAGCATTTTCTAATTAACTATACCAATGCTACTGCTCATGTTAATGCATCGACATATTAATGCAATTAAAGTTATCATTTAAAAGACTTTATTTTTTGTATGCCTCTCAAATCTCAAATCTTAATTAATTTTTATATTTCTCTTTCTAGACTTCAATATTTTTTATATGTTTCTCAGCTATTTCATGTTTCATATTTTTTCCATTGAGTTAAACAATTAACTTAGGATCCAATGCCAATGATTTTGAGTGCAAAATCGGTGCAATAAAATTTAAATTTAAATAAATTTTTTAAAAAAATTTAAAAATAAAACTAATTTATGAGATATATTATATATTTCATGTGCTACACATATATAAAATTTCACAATATTTCAATTTTATTTGAGTATTCATTAAGAGCTAACAAAATCAACGGTACAAATTTTGACAATTGAATCTTTTTTCTTGATGGCTATCAAAATAAAATGAAAATTTTATGATTTTTTATATACATTATTTGACATGACATAAAATACATATAATGATTTAAATTTAAAGACTTAAGTATAAATAACAAAGTTAACACCATTTGACACCGATAATCATTAACATTAGATCCCTTCTTATTAGATAATAAGATCAAAGATTTATATAGTGTTTAGGATGATGAATATTAGATGTAATGCTATAGGATTTTTTAGCAATATAGTGCCTTATAATATAAAACTAAATTAACGGTTAGAAAAATCGAAAGATATAACGTAATTTAAGTCAAAACACTTGTGATGTTGTACTGTCATTTAAAAATTTGATTGAATTGTCTAATGAGAATCAATTATTTTCTTGGCTTATGAACAAAGAGAAAGATGTTTTATAGAACAGAGAAACAAAAAATTATCTTTATTTACATGAAAAAAATTATTATATATGATATGAAGAGGGATCTATGCCAATGATTTTTTGTATGCCAAATCATGCCAATGAAATTTAAAATTCAAATAATTTTTTTTAATTTAAAAAAAAATTAAACTAATTGATGAGATATATTATATATTTCATTGACTATATGTATATAAAATTTTACATTATTTCAACTTTATTTGAGTATGTATTAAGAGCTAATAAAAATCAACAGTTTAAATTTCAACGATTTAATTTTCTCTCTTGATGGCTATTGAAATAAAGTTAAAATATTATGATATATATATATATATGTTATTGAGATGATATATAATACATCTAACAATTTAAATTTATAAACTTAAATATAAATAATAAAGTTGGTATTGTTTAACACCCATGATTATTGACATTGAATCCCTTCTTATATGGACGATATTGTGGTGTAAAAATTGCAATGCGTTGACGTCGTGATATTCTCCATGGCAGTTTAGGCACATGCTCGTAATAATGTGTTGTCTAATACAGATTCGGCTTAGTGGTTGATAACAGTACACTTTGGTGTTGATTCATATTAGTGGAGCATATATGGTGCATGTTGGTTGGACTGAGTACAGGATTTAAGCAAAAGAGATATAAAGCGCGAGTTCACATTTGGTGTAGTACTACTATACATTGAAAGAGGATAAAATCTAGATCGATCAGTATACATTTTGTTGATATCCATTTTTTTTTATGAAAAGACAAAGGTCAAGCCTTCAAATTTTACTGATAATGGGTTACACGAGGAGTGCAACCATAAAATACAATGTTGTGAAGAAAAATCGGCTGAAAAGCTGAAAAACTAAAAGAAAGAAAATTCTAACAAAAAATAACAAAAAGCTAAAGAAATGGTAGTGAGAACATCTAGAGTTAACTAGTTATCTACTATTGACCCATCAGGAATCTGTTCACATGAAAATATCCGTTTTATTCGATCTACTTCATAAATATCATCAGTAATATAGATGATATGGACTTTATAAAGTGCTGCTTAATTTTGCTCTTTCATTGGATCTGCAATGAAGCAGAACAGAGGAAAGAGACAAACGAAATGGATAGAAAACAAGAAAAGAGAATAATGAAACTGAAAACTAAGAAAAAAAGAACGGAAAGTCCAGTGAAAGAGGCAAGGGAATTATTGTCCTTTCTTTCTTAATCAAGGATTAACTAGTTTGTAATTATAACTAATTTAGTGGAATTAATTTCAGGAATAATAAATAAGAAAGAATTGCAAGAGTTGAGGGGTAAATAAGAGAGATCAATATTTGGAGGGAGAAACAAAAAAATCATTAAGAGTTGAAAGGGGTATAAAAAATTAATTCTATTTAAAAATAAACTTTTGAATTATCAACAATAAAAAAATGTAGAATAGCAACAAAAGTTTGTGGGCTAGTTTAAATACAAGTGCTTAAATTTTAATTTTCAAATATCAAATATTAAAAGTATAAATGTCTTACTATACATCTATTGATAAGGGATTCAATGTTTATGGTCATTCGTGTTCATAATATTTATTTTAATATTCATATTTTATTTAATATATGTAAACCGTTAAATATATTCTAATAAATCTCAATAACATGTATATAAAAAAATATTGAATTTTAACTTTATTTAGGTGGTCATCAAGAGAGCGAATCAAATCATAAAATTTAGTCCGTCGATTTTTATTAGTACTTGATGTATATCAAAATAAAATTGAAATGGTATAATTTTTTGCGTACCTATATAGTATAATATATATAAAATATCTAATTAATTATTTTTATTATTTAAGAATTTAATAAATAATTATTTTAAATTTAATTTCATAATCATTGATGTGACCATAGGTATCGAATCCCTATATTGTCCTACATATTAACAAATGCTTGTATAAACTTCTTAGTATGCATGTTTATATATTAGATACAAACATCTAATATTAAATGTATAAACAAATAAGAATATAAATATTAATAATCGATAGTGTATGTATAAACTTCAATATACAACTAATCCGCCAAGTGTCTAACTTCACCAATCTGTCTCTGGCACAAAAATAATAATGGATTAGAATTTTTAGTTAACTATAGATACAAGTTTGACGAAATAATGATTGTGGTCTTATAGGCCTGGTAAATTTTCCGACTTCAGAAAGTAATTGCAAGTAAATATCTTAATAGATTCCTCTCTCTAATCATGGATACAAGAAAAGAAAACTAAACAGAAATATTTTTTTTTTGATAAAAAAAGATGGGAGTCAAGTTCTCGTTACGTACATGAAGCAGTCATTGGGTGTGACTGTTAAAAGAGAAAAAGCAAAGAAGGATAATTAATTATAATAAAGCTTTTTATCCTTTTTTTTTCTATAAGTCAAAAGATGTTAAGATTTTATTTTGATTCTTTTCATTCAAGAGAAAATAAGAAATTCCTTATTCGTTATATATTTGTGAGATTTCAGTAAGTTTATAACTTTTTATCAATTCAACAAAGACAACAACAACAGAAAGTTTCCTTCCCTTTTCTCTATATATTTATTTTTACATTCTCAAGTCCAAGTGTTATTCTTTACTCTTTAGCCTTCCATCATGTCGAGTTTACATTGATATTAATCACAAATAAAATCAAGAGCTTGACAAATCGCATTGAATGCCTTGTAGCATTCAAAGTCGTATCATATGTCGTTCTTTTTTTTTTGGGAAAAATGTGTAAGTTAATTAGGGTAGATAGTCAATTTATTGTTTTTCTTTTAAGCACAAATAAAAAGAAGGAACCATCGCATCGCATAAAATCAGGTAAAATGTTTATTACAATCTTTTGATATTCGGGCGAAATTTACGAGATCCCCCATGCAAGTAATTAATTGAATTCGATTATTCTTGGCTGACATTGAAGATTGAACCTTACAACTTGGTGACTCAAGAGTCACGAGTTTTCATTACTAGAAAATCAATTTGAAGTCTTGAGTTTTCATTACTAGTAATCAAACAGGGAGAACTGAGAAACCCTAACACAATCCAGAACCAAAGCACCATCCTTTCCACAATCCATCCATCATCAGAAATCCCCTGCGTAAAGCCTCCGGCCTACTTCGAATGACAGGAATGCATCGACAGCCGCATACTCAACCTGCTTATGTGACAGCATGCACTTACCCCAGTTGCTAAGCCTGATCTTCTTAGGCTTCTCCATGTTAACCCCCATAATCTCCCTTACCAGATTCTTCAACCCCCACTGCTCCAATTCCCGTCTCTGCATTCGCTCTGCCGCAAGGTACCGCAGATCCACCAAATGTCCCATCTTCAGATCATACCTGCATGATCACCGCAGTTGATTCAAATTTTGATAAAGTTCTATACATGTTAACACAAATCATTCTCAACAAGAACTGGAACCGAGTCGAGCAATTTCGAAATATTTGAATTTTGAAATAGAAAACTAGATATACAAGGGAAACAAAAAATTTACCCCTGCTCAAGCTTGTCTGCATCTTCTCCGATCCCGACACCAATAAATGTGAAGCGATCATCTTCAAGAAAATCACACAACTCTCCAGGAATGTAATCACAGTGAATCAGTTGAAAAATGAGGCAGCGGCGGCCTACGCAGATTTGGAGCAAGGCAACGGGGTTCTGCCCTCTGGTGTCATGTAATCCATTGGGGCACCATTCTACATCGACGCCTACTATCAGGTGGTTGAGGCGGCGCCGGTGGATATGGAGGATGTCGTCGATCCAGTCGGCAGCTTCATCGCCGGAGTTGGTGAGCGTGGCCTTGATAACATCGTTACCAACCGTGATGGTGAAGGTGTTGTCGTCGTTGTAGCGAATCCCCATATCTCTCGCCTTTCTCTCTATCTCTTTTTGGATGATTCTCTCTAGATCTACACAGATCTGTCTCTTCCTCTCTAAGAAAATTAAAAAGAGAAGCCGAGAAGGCGAAGGCGGTTGCTCTGGAGGATAGACTGAAGTGAGAGAGTGCATGCACTGAAATATATAGTCTCTCTCTCTCTCTCTCTCATGAAAAGACAACTATCTGTCCGTTAACCGAAAGATAAAAGCGTTTTGTTGTGTGTTAAAATGCAATTTCTTAATCACTAAGTAAAGTAATAAATTATTTAATCATTAAATAAAATGATAGATTACTTCACTTTAAACAAATATTAATTAAATTTTTTCACTCTTAAATTTGCTCTAACCTATATAAAAGAGTTTAAGTTCTCTTATAAAAACACTATAGAATAACCTTAGTCTCAAACTTGTAATTAGTTTTTTTTTTCTTTTAATACCATGTAGACAGGCATCATTTATAATTTTTCATCACCTATCTGCTTTTCCATAATTTTAATATTTTTCCTCTTCCTCTCTTGTTATTTATTGTTAGTGTTATATCGTCGTGCTGCTTTCACTTTACACGTTTGTCATTAGCCCACTACTAGGCCGCTAGTCAGATTTGTCGATCCTTACGTGACACATAGCCTTGACACAGAAGAGATGTAAAAGCACTTTAATACGTTACCTTTTTCTCTCACCTTTTCATCTCCTCACCGTTTCCTCTTCTTATTAATAACTCTTTACCTTTCATCTCCAGTAATTAGCTTTTTGATTTATATTTTTGAAATTTGCAGTTCAACATAGAGATCTCATAAAGAGGTTGGATATTGTCAAGAAATTTCATGCAATTCTTAAACCATCTATTAGTTACTAAAAGTAATTAAAGTTTATTCTGGCAATTCTAATATTTAAGAAATAATAATAAAATAGTGATAAGTTAAATTAGCTCCAAAAAAGGATAAAATATTTTCAATGCACCAGTAATGTCAAATGCACATGGCGTCCTAATTTTTGAGAAGTCATGAAATGACATGTTATTTAATTGAAAAGTTCATAAAAAATATTGGAAGAAAAAAAATCAACTATCACTCTAATATAAAAAAAAAGTGACGGGGAAATGTAAACAATAAAAAGAAAATTATTAAGTTCCATTAAACCTACTCAAAAAATAATCGAAACGGCTTCAAACAATAAATCCGAATAGCTTAATAAATTTTTCATATCAAAGTCTCGTAGGATACTAAGATTTTCTATTTTGAGAGTTTTATAACTTTTTTTTCGAATTGTTGAAAATTATTCTTAAATAATAATAAAATAATGAATGTTTTTATATGAGAATAAGCAATTTTCAAAAAAATCTGAAAAAATTGTTATAAAATTCTAAAAATAGAAAATTTCGGTATTCTATAAGATTTTGATATGAATAATTTATTAAGTAACTTGAATTTATCATTTGAAGTCGATTTGATAGGATTATATAGACACACACACATATATATATAGAGGAAGATTAAAATACAATGCATTGTATGGATGGACTCGTACAACGTAACCAAATCTCACATTTGGAGCAAAACATGATCGATCCAAACTGCTCAACGTAATCTTCATATCAAAATTTTATAAAATATCAAATCTTACTTTTTTAGAATTTTTTTATTATTTTTTCAGATGAGGAAAAATCGTTGTTATTGGATGATTCAAAATCATCAAATCAATTGATTTTTTTACCATCCAAAAAAATTGTAAAAAAGATTTCTAAAATATATAAAAATTTAGTATTCTATAAGATTTTGATATGATGATTACATTGAACAGTTTATATCAATTATTTTTAACTCCAAATTTAAGATTTTAACTTGTTATATGAGTCTATCCGTACAATGCGTTATATTTTAGTTATCATTATATAGAGGAGTAAAACTAGCATGCTCTTAAGAGCACGGAATTTCTAACTCAAAAATCTATAAAATTAATTTTAAACAAAAAAAATCAAGTTGCTCACGGTTTATATGGATACACTTTATGAGTTGTGATAGAAGTGCTGAGATGCTGAATAAATTTCTTTCATTCTTAGAAAAACAAGCGGATGAACAATGTATTATTATATATATATATATATATTTTTATATTAAAATCTTATATGATACTAAAATTTTCTCTTTTTAAAATTTTTAACTATTTTTATATACAAAAATTTATTATTTTATTGTTAATATTATAGTCATTTTAAAAAATCTGAAAAAAAGTTAAAAAAATCCTAAAAGTAAAAAATTTAATTATTCTAGAATTTGAATTTTTCGTTTAAAATCGATTTGTTAGATTTTTTAGTTAAGAGCACGGAAAAACTTATGTCCTTAGAAATACGGTAGCTTTATTCACGTTAAAGTTACTCACTTTTTAATAGCAAAAAGAGTGAAGAAATGAAAATGTAAAAAAAAAAAGGCAACCTTATTAATCGTTTAACTGCCGCTTTGATTTGTTTTAGAATTAAAGACACGTGTCAAGTAAAGACATGCAAATTTCACTAGGAGAGTCGTATATTTTGTTGTGGAGGGATGGTCTGAGAATGCTTATTTTAAATATCTTAACAATAAAATTTTAAATAAATTAAAAAAATTAAAAATAAAAAAGTTTATAGATATGTTTTTGAATTTATAGATTGATAGTGTTTCAAATTTAATGTAATTTAAGTTATATTTAATATTTCATCAAAGATTGTTAAATGATTGTTGTAAATTGTGTAAATTTTAAGATGGACTATCAAACAAAATTTAATGAAATTTGAAACATGATCAATCTATGAATTCAAGAATATATTTATGATTTTTTTTATTTTAAGATTTGTTTAATGGAGAGAGATAATTTGGCAATGCTTATTTTGACAATGAAATTTCAAATAAATTTGAAACAAATCTTTGTTAAATTTGTCTATAAATGCCAGCCAAACGGAGTTAATATTTCTATTGGTAAAATATTCGCGCATTTTTCCAAAATATCACACAAAAATTCTCCGCACATTTTTGTGTCATGCAAATTTGTAAACCTTCAACACTATCGAGTAACAATAGATGCTAGTGACAGGAAGTAAACTAGACGAACAGATGCAAGAGTACTCTAATGTTTAAAATGATAACACAAATTAAAAGAAACTACATTATAAAAGTAGTGGATAAGCAACAATTACATGCCTGACCGCAAAAACTGATCCCATAACACTTGATAATAACTAGCATACATTTTCTTCGAATTAGGCTGGGTGTTACATATAGTTAGTAAAAAATCGTGTTACGAGTTTTGAGACCATTCGATCTGTTTAAAGATTTGTATAAAATGTTTCAAATACGAATTTTAAAGTTTATACATGAATCCTAAAACGGATCGAATAATCCTAAAACTCGTAGTACAATTTTGCCACTAACTACACGTAAAACCGTGACCTACTTCCACATCATCATAAATAACTTTCATGGTCTCACAGTATTACAAACATCCATATGTAACCATCTATTTTATCATTTTTATGAAACATATACAAGCATTGACCTAACTTCACCAATCTGTCTCTGATGACACAGAAATACTAATGGATTAGAATTTTTAGTTCAAATATAGATAGAATTTTGACGAAACAATGATGGTTGTTAAAGGCCTCGCTGCCTTTGTCTATACACCAAAAGTCCAGAAGTAATTGCGAATGAGATTATTCTTGCACCAATCTGCCTCTGATTGTGAATTTCCGGACTTCAAAAAGTAATTGGGAATAAGAATATTATTGCACCCCGTTTTGCACTCTTATCTATACATCCCAAAATATTTATACTAAATAAATAATTCATTTATATTTGAATTTATAAATATTTATAGTTAACATAAAAGTATTTGTCAAATTTTCTTTCCTAAATAATTATAGAAAAATTCAAACTAAAAATTTTGTTACATAAATAAAAGTACAGCTTGCATAATTTTTAATTTTAGAAATATAAAGTATAAAATATTTTTATCATTAAATATAAATACATCTGAAATAGTATAGATAAATGATGTAATTAAGGAGTATAATTATCGCTCCTCAAAAATCTTAATATATTCCTATTTCTAATCATGGAAAAAAGAAAAGGACTAAACAGAAAAATTACAAAAGATATATTGTCTTGCTGGATCATAATAGTATATACTATAGACATGTAAATCCCCTGCTCATCTTCTTTTAAATCTACACAACATGCTCCTCTTTAAACTTTGCAAGCTTGAAGAGCTCATCAACTGCATCAACCAAGTGATCTAGCCTTGCAACGAAATTGACAAGCAACGAAACAAATGCGCTGAATGACAATGCTTCCATGCTCTTTGAATATTCCGTTCTCCTCAAAATCTTATCATCTGGATCAATTTTTCCTCCGTCTGCCATTTTTTGAGGATTGATTGATGGCCACGAACGCAACCGTCGTGCCTCATTTCTTCTCAGACTCTCAATGTTTGCCTCCTCCAATTTCAGTAATATGCTTGCGTAAGCATTTGTTTCGGGCATGTTGTAATAATCCCTGAGGTTTAGAGAAATGCTGTTTCTCAAGGTCGCGAATATGATCGAGTCGAACTCGACAGATTGTTGCAACTGATATACGGAGTTGTGAACAGATCTCAACATGCTTATTGTTTCTATGGGATTATACTTCATATTGCTTAGGTTATTTGCCAGTAGACATAGCAGTTCGGTGGCTCGAGATGCTGCCTTGCGAATTTCTGGTTCAGTGATCAATTTCATGCAATACATTGCCTGGAAAATATGGAGAAATAAACATGAATCAGTTCTCTAATAAAAAAGAAGGTTGTATTTCTGTAATATGTCTTCTAGTAAATTGGTAAATTTTTGATGTAACAGTAACCTGAATCTCTGAGTGAAGACATCCATGCAGAGCCATAACCTCATAGGCACAATGGCGTAGTACCGAGCCAACTTTAACATATTGTGACCATGGATAGAAGAGTCGAAACCTCCTGTGTGGTAGTTCCCATTTTGCTGAGTTTGCCTGTACGTACAAATTTGAGAAACGGCATGGCTAATATGTTATGTAGGATGTGTAATTTAAACTACATGTTGAATCTGTGGTTGTATCGATCTGGCTTACGAGGAAATCAATTCTTGCTGATGAGTTCATAGATGCTCTGCATTTTTGAAACGAAGGCTCATTGGAGAACTCGCCAATGATAGATTGTGAGAACCCAATTTGCTCTGATCCACTGGCGTTTAGATATTTCTTCACACATTCTACAGCAAAGATAAGAACCTAGTTCATGAAAAACTTTTCAGAGAATCATGTTAGCATGCCGGTGAATGTTTCGGTCTAGTTTTTGATATATCTAATGGAGTTCCTGAAATGTTTCACTTACAAAAAAAATAATCTATGATCAATCCATTTGAATAACACACATTCTTTACTGAACCAAGTAGTAAGCCCATTCTAGGTTTTATCTCTTAGGCTAGTAAGTAGTACTAAATGGAGTATGGGCCTAAATTCATTGCACATTTACATTTTAAAAAATTGGTAAAAACACAAGTGCATGAAGGATTATTTGGAAAGAAATATCGTTGCTCAATAGGAGAAACTAAGACAGTTACCATCTTTTTCTTACTTTATTTTTACATTGAGAAAGGACAGCCTGATGATTTCTGTAAGGACATGTTAAAAGATGTGATAAAATACCTTCAAAGGAGTCGGCAACAGCGTGGAAGCTAGCGACGAGCTCTTTGTGAAGTTGCTCACCAGCCCATATTGGGAAAACAAGCACATTCACCAGGACAGCAATGGCAGCGCCAATTCCGATGCAGTACAGACGTTCCAGTGCAGTGACAACTGGGTTGCTATTGCGGTAAGCCGAGACTATGATAAGACAGTACGTAAAAAGGGTGACCCTAAAGAAGTGTTCGTATGGAACCAGTGGCGGCCACTGCTTCATAAAGGAGGTTACAACAGCTGCATTCGTGCGGATTATTCAGGATTTGATGACAGCGTTTATATAATATTATATCAGTATAATATTTTACTTTTAGATATTGCACCATTCCGTACTGATTTAGCATGCCAGAGTAAGCATCAAATGATTCCTTTTTTTAAACTTATTGTTTCTGACAAAAGGTTGATTCCTTTTTTTTGGATAAAACCTATGATTCTTTTTGTTTAGATGAACCTATTCCTGAGAACAAGGTTTATTTCTCACCGGTTCCATGTTGTACCAATTAGAATTGATACTGATATTGGAAGTCAAAACCAAACAGTACCGAACCCCAAATTTTAAGTTTCTGTCTGTTTTCTTTTTCTTTCTTTGAATACTTCTCTCTCTTTTTTCATGCTTGACTAAGTATTGTTTTGGAATGAGTAATTATTGTCTCACTCACAGGTACGATAACTAAATTTACAAATAGTTGTTACATACCAACAAGAAAAATGCTAACACCAATGATATACGGCTCTGCGGTGTGTGCAGATATGATAATTATTTGGATCATGATAAGAGCACAAGCCCCGGCCACCAAGGTTCCGGCAGCTCGGTTAAACCCTCTATTAAGTGTGGCACCTAAACAACACAAGAAGAACAATTTACCTGTTAATAGTTGAATAATGAGGAAATGAACAAACATCAATAATATTAACTTGTTGATATGTTACGTACGAACCGACTGTGTACTCGAACATGACAGGGACTGTGAGAATAGAATACACGATGTTTGCACCAAAGACTTCATACGGCTGGCTGATTAGTACAAGCAGCGAGACTATAATCATGGCGAGTCCCATTTTCAGTGAGAATGCAACTCTGTGCTTATCCTCTTTCGCAAACTCCCACAAATCTCTGATGTATCCACAGATTACAAAGCCCTCTTCTTTTGTTTGTTTACGGACAAATTCTGGCAGAACAGCACTCGGAGACAAGGTCACGTCAATCCTGACACAGCCTCTGTCGCTGTGCATTCTCTTGCTCTGAGATATGCTGAGAAGGAATCTAGATTTAATTTAAAAGGTGTTACTACTAAAACCTAGCTAGTTGTTGCATGAACATGAAGGTTGATGCTTGTGTTTTATAAGCAATTGATGGCCTTTATATATTATTAGACTGGTGTGGTGGTGCTGTTAACTAGGGAATTAAAGAGCATGTAGAAAAACTAGCTTGGTATATACCAACCAGCCTATTGACATGACAAGGTGGGGTGCTCCTTGATTTGTCTCAAAATTTGCACAAACCAAAATAGTTAATGAAATAATATTAATTTGATTTGGAAATTGAACAACCTGTTGAGAGCCTGTCATACAAATTTTGGATTCAAAGAGCATCCAACTAAATGACATTACAACAATTTTGCCCTTTAGAAATTTCATGAAACATGCTTCATTACAGTATTATACAAATAGTGTTAAGAACTGGAGCAAATAATTATAACAACTGGAAATGTGGTATTTATATTCGTTTTTGTAAGGTCAGGTGAAACTGTGAAAGAGACAAAGGATAAGGATCTTTCCCTTTATTCTTGTTAGTAGTAGAGAAAGTGTTAAGAACTGTTAATGACAATATTTTTCTGATTCATCTATCAATCACAATGCATAACTTTTTTGCAACACAAATATCTACAGATATTAGCCATGTACAAATTCAAATTGATAAAAAAAATTAACACCTGACAATAATATTTCATACATAATTAACATTCTGTGTGCAGGGATGGAACGAAGTGAGAACAGTGGCGGGCAGCTGCCCGCCCACCCCCTCCCTTGCTAAAAAAAAACTTATCTTAAATATGTCACTATTACAATGGTTTTTTGAGAAATATTATAAAAATATACTTATTACTCAAAATAATTCTAAAAATATGTTTTATTCTGAAAATTTGTTCCACATTATGATGTTTCTTGGGATAGAGATGTACCTTACCATCATTTGAAAAATTATATTTTTGTCTATTTAAATTTTGTAATTTTTTAAGCACATTGTACTCTTCTGCCCTTCTTCCTTATTGAATTAATCTATAAAAAAACTCACTTATTCTGCCCTCCCAATTAAATTTTCTGACTCAGTTTCTAATGAGATGCTCTTGATGACAAAAAAGGCAAAACTCAATATATTGCAAATTAATCTAAAACCAATGTATAAAATAGCTATATAAGATAAAAAGAAGAGAATTTCACAAAGCTATAGTGCCATTTTTTCTTTAAAAAAAGAGAAAACATAATGCAGAGGAATAAACAGTACTCTTCAACTCTCCAAGTGACGCTATATATATTCCTTGATCCTCTGTGCAGAGAGAGAGAGAGAGAGAGAGAGAGGTGAAAGAAATAATTGAGAAAAATTCTTTTTTGAAGATGACAAAAGAGAGAATTTCCAGAGAGGAATGAATGGTGCTTCAACAAACTATAGGAGCCGTCTAAAGAGACCAGAATTTTTAAGAAAGAACCTGTTGCTTTAATCATGCACCCAGTAATAAATAATAGATGAAGGATATCACACTTGTAACTATGAGTTATCAGAATAACCCCTTTGTATAAATCTATTGTAGCATTTGAATTTTACAGTTTTCATTTTAGTCCTTGTATGTCCTTTTATTGAAGAAGAGCGGCTAGCTATTTGACAATGATTATTTTTTTGGACAGTGTTGAAAATTAATTTAAAAACTAGATAAAATTGAAAATTAAGAAGTAAATTTATAGATAGGTTATATATATTGGACATATAGGAAATGATGGAAATTATTTTTTTCATCCTAAATGTACTTACCATATCTACTCAATTAACAAGAGTTTCCAGACTTATATTTAAAATTGAAGACAATCTATAAATCAAGAGAATAACAATGTTTTCAAAATATGTAGGTTAAGCATAGAAAAACAATTCATAAACAATTGGAGGTCAATTTAGAATACTTATAATAATTTTACTAAAAAGTCTATAGAAATATATATGTAAGTACAGTTTTTTGGAATAATAATGAGGACAATTGACCCATTTGATAAAAATTGGTGATATGACTTCTCTTTTGCATTAATATTTCAAAGTCAAAATTCGAACATCCATGAACATAAAAAAAATTATAATTTTATTAAATATGAAAAGACTAAAAAAACAAACAAAATTATTTAAATAAATTAATTTTAGTTTTTCTCATCTTTAGACTTCTTAATTATTATTATTATTTTTTTTAAAAAAGCAAGTTATCAAAGTATGTTAGCACATGTCACTCGTAGCGAAGAAAAATTATCACTTTCGACACAAAAAGTTGAAACACTTCAAATATGAAGATATATGGATGAGATCCAAGGTTAAAAACAATGACATCGATTTATCAAATCAAGTGAAAAAAAAAATTATAGACACGTTATTTGTCTTTTAGATTGGGTGCATATAATTTTTTATACAATTGGAATATCGTATGATAATTCATTGAGTATCATTGAATATAAATCATTACAAAATTTCAAATAATTTGATGAACGATTAAACTTGCATCGATTTCATCATTTTTCATGTTTATGAGATGCATTATTTATAGACTAACTGTAATCATCATATTTTCAAATTATAAATTATTCTCGATCATTGTCAAAATTAACAAGTCAATTTCCTGTCAATGGGTACCACACCACCGAGATACAATTAAAGTAAATAATGCATGTAGGAAGCCAATATTTGTGGAGATATGCTGGAAGGAATAAAGAGAGAAAACAAACAAAGAGAAGAGGTGTTAAAATTGAATCGGCATTTAAATGGTGGGTTTAGCTTTAAAGATAAAAATAAATTCGCATCATGGCATATGTTCTGATTCTTTCTGATAAATATCAATTGAGTCAAAATTTTAGTATAGTTTTCGACCGCGCATGCTACGAAATTACAGTGAAATGTGTCCATCTCTTGTGGCTCTATCATTTTGCCATTATTTAGCAAGTTGCAACTAATTAAAGAATGGGAATATCCTTTTGTGGAATTGTCGGGCGAAAAATATTTCTTAAACCCTAAATTCTAAACCCTACGAACAATATTTCTTCTTGACAAGATATTAAGTATTTGTTCTTTAAATTTTGAAATACGTATATAATTTGACATAGGATTGCTTTTGTTTTTTATTTTTTTATTTTTTGTTTTAAGCAAAATTTGAAGAATGTCCATATAAGTGAATTTAAATCAATATTAGTAATTGAATTGAGATTTAAAGCAATCACCTTGACATGTTAATTGTTTTAGAAAAAAATGCTTTTTTTTATTTTTATTTTTTGGCATTTTATGAAATTATTTTTGACTTATTTGAGAACAACAATTCAAAAGTTTAATCTTCTCTCGCTATGGGTTACTCAATAATGACCCACTTATGCTACTGTTGAAGTGTAGTTTATAATTAGTTTGTTGTGTTCCTGTGTATACAATGCAGCTTTATGTTTTGAATTTTAACTTTTATGGAGGTTAGATTAAGATTAGATGATACAGTTTGGGAACTTAAAGGTGTGCTCCATAAGAGGTGAATAGAAGAGGAAGTGGGGGAAGGAGGAGGGATTAAAAATTTGATGTGTTATTTGTTCCACAAATTTATAAAAAAAGAGAAGGAATTTCACCTTTTCTATCTCTCAAATGAACTAAATTTGTCTCTTTCAAATTGAAGTATAAAAGAGGTGAACTTATTTTTAACATCCTTTCCCTCTCTCCCCCTCCGATTCCTTCCCCTCCGCTTCTTATCAAATGATTTTTTCGAATACATCCTAAAATTCCTTTAAAGATAAAATTATTCTTTTGGTTGGTACTACGTGATAAGATTTTAACTAAACTTAACTTGGCTGGTGGGGATCAGTGCTTTGTCCTTTCTGTGGTTCTTGCACTGAAACCTGATATCATTTATTGTTTTATTGTGTCTATTCAAAATCTTTTTGGCTTACTTTTAATTCTGGCAATAGTAGGGGTCTTAGGGTTAATTTTCAAATTTTTGATGAACTTCTTAATTATTCTAATGGCTTAAATAAGGCTAATATAACACACTTTCTTTCTTCATGTGCTGTTTTTTGCTTGGAAGTATTTGGAAACGAAAGGAATAAGAGATTTTTCAAGAGGGGGACAGGAACAAGGGAAATAATTCTATTTGCTTCCATTTTGTGTTCTTTTCAATATTGGACAGGTAGATCTAGTGATGTAGAACATCTGTTTAGGAATGCTGTGGTGGTGGTGTCTGATAGTGACACTGAAGAAGAAGACCTGGAGTGTTTCTCTGATTAGGTGTGATCTCTGCTTTGGCTCTTAATCTGACAGAGTAAGGCTTTGAAGACTTTTTTTTTTATACAAGAACTCTTTTCAAATGTTTTTTACAAAATTTAAATTTACATCTCTCTATAAAAAAACGAGACTTATCACTATTATATTAGATTTATGGTTCTAAAGCTTTGAAGACTTATCATGCAATTTTAGCTGCTCCTATGTATATAATGGAGCTTTATGTTTTGAACTTTAACTTTTGTTTTCACCCATAATAGATGGGTGATTTTAATTTGTATTTTTCTTTTTTCAAAAAACTATATCGTACATCACTTTTGGTGAGAAATGAAAGTGGACCCATAATAGATAGGCGACTTATGTTGCTTTTAAAAAAAAAATTAGTTAGTTGTGTTTGATTAGCACTTAACTGGACCCAATTGTTTGGATTCCAAACAATTTCCATTTCAGAAAAAAAGAAATTATCGAGCTGCATTGAGGTATTCCCAACAAAATGCATACATGCATAAATAACTAAGAATACATTAGCAATACCCAGGGTAATCTCGCTGTGAGATACAAAACATATTAATTTTAACAAGACAGCATTTCTTACAGAAAACAATCAGCACATAATACCTAGGAAAGAAGTTAATTGGAGAATTCATTTGGCATCAAAATATTCTTCAGGGACATAAAATTTCAATCCAATTGCCTGCAAGGTACCAAGGTAAAAAAAAAAATGAGAACTGGATACAAAACAAGAATTTAAAATGAGGCGACATAATTAAGACTAGTCACATCTCATATTTGATCTCCATGAATTATGCAATATCTTACATTTTTCGGAGATACAATATAATTATAATATGAAACATACAACGTGATAAGGACAACTTTTTCATGTATCGTGCAAAATTCTAAATATATTATTCCCCTCTTTATTTAGAACAAGCACCATGCCATTTCAATAATTAAAAATAAAGCACAAATCAGAAAGGAGAAAGCATACTTTTGCAAATTCAACGTCTGCATCACTATGATCACGATCTCTACCAGCTGCATCTCCCACATAAAAAGATCTACAAACAGAGTTAACACAGGTTGAACCAATAATCATTATAAATTGAAAATACAACATCAAGAACCTGAAAGGTGCTTCAACAAATTTCCGAAAGATGGAAAAAATAATTTCTACTTTAGGAAGGGCATATACAGGACAAGTTATCATTTTGGACATAAATAATTGTTACATACTCCAGACAATTTAATGAACTTAATCTCTAGAATAAAGAAAAAAGAAGAATAACTGATGCATGTCGATGGCAACTCCAGAATTGAAGTGTTCTTTCAATAATGTCCACATTCCTATACTTGGTTTGCGAAATGGGTCTTCATTCTGTCCTTTACTGCCAATACCACAAGCTATGAAAACCTGGAACAAGATCCCACAAAACATTTGTTAAGTACTAATTTTTCTGAAATCATAATATCCACTTGGCAATAAACAGCCAGATGAAACATTCAGGACAGGTAATAAAGAGACCTGAATTGGAACTTCGACACACTTCATAAATTTCTCCAGCCGACCTATTTTGGAGTCGACAGCTACTTGTCTCTTATTTTTCCATCTCTCTATATTTGATTCATTCGTAAAGATGACCTATGAACAAAAAAGTCATAATAATGAAATAAAAACAAATGAACTACCTACTTCGAGAAACACTATCATTTGCAAATTAGACAAGTAGTTTAAAGAACCAGGATTTAAGGAACAACAATTTTTTTGAACATTTGCAAACAACAGCCAACTATTAAGATTAGTACAATTGAAAAGGTACACATCACAGCATCAGTCAATGGGTGGCCCTGCTTCTAGCTTTTCTTTTTAATTCAAGCAAAATTAAAACTAAATCATCAGAAACAAACTTAGATGATAATCCAATGATTTATAAGGACTAATTAAGAACCCATTTGGCTGAGAATCCATACAGAAAATTCAGGTCAATTAGTCATCATTCGCTCTTTTAAAGTTGGTATTTTCACACAATAAAATTTGATTGGTCTTAAGTTACTAGCATGGGAAATGTTGGATCTTAGTTGCAAATACAGTAAAGACATTAGGTTAATCTGAAAATAACCAGCTTGTAGCCATCATTGTACAATCCTTTTAACTTCTCAGGAATACTTGAGTACATTAGAGACCATGCATTGGCACCAGTTCTACATAGAAAAAAATAATAATTACTGACAATGAAATTTGCACTTTTGATCGTAAAAGAAATTAAATTCTTTTCTGTTAAAAAGAAGGCAATAAAAGACAAGCAGAACAATCTGGTACCACAGCTGTAAATAAAGGTCAGCAGTTGCTTAATAAACAAGATGCAAAGCAAAATTTTGTACTCATTGAAGAAAGACAAAGAATTACTGAATCCATAAAATTTTCTTCTACAACATGATGGATATATAGAGAGAACTTAAAAGAGCAATACTTTTTGACATTAGTATTTGCAAGACATCCATCAAAATCGAAAGCTGCTATTTTAGCTGAATCATGAAATCCATCTCCCTGACATTAGGATTTAGAAATGTGAGAATTTAATCATAATCCATATCCAAGATTTTCTTTTTGCAACTATGCACATCTGTCATTGTTTGCAATGAACACTCCCTGGTATGAGTTATTGCAAACTAAAGACCAACCAACCGATTATTTTTTGGAAAATACATCCCATCAAACCTGAAAAATTCTGCCACTAACTCCAAGTTATACATTTATTTTCCAGGCTAAAAGTGGTGAAGTATTAGCTTAGCACAGTTAGAAACTCCAATGTAAATAAGTTAACATTGCATTAACTTTAGTTTGCACAAAAGCCAGTATCACTAAGCATTAAGTTAAGACGACTGGTACAAGACACATTTGATACTCCAAAATATATGTCTTGAAAAATTTACCTTCACATTGAATATCACAGTCCGGAAGGCTTTCCAATTTGATGACAGTGTAGCATCCTACAGAAGAGAGAAGGACAGAAAAAAAATTAAATACACATTAATCTGCTCAATACAAGTAAGATGCATAAGGTCGGTTTCAAAGACTCGACGAAGTTCAAAATTAGCTCAAGCAACCAAAAAAACCACAGATCAAAGAAAATGAGAATCAGTGTGCTACCTTGTAATTATCTTTGAATTCAGAAACAGAGAACTCAATCTCTGGACTGTCTTTAATGTTTTCAGATACCTGAAAAGAAATAAACTGATTAGCATTAGTATTCATCACTTAAGAAAAAAGAAAGAGACTAATTATGATTGCTGGGAAATAAATGTTGGTTCTTATTGAAAAATAAAGCTCTAAAATATGCATTACTGATGGATGAAAAAAATGAAATAGTATGCTTATTGATTATGCCAAACTGTATGGACAATTGGAAATAGAGACTGTACACTACAGAATATAACAAAAAAGCAATTCTAAATTTTACTTATATTCATAAACCCAAGCAATTAGATATGGAAATATAATCTCACTTTTGGCTTCTTCAAGCAGGAACCATCTGATTGTTCGGCACCATCACAATCTCTCTAAGTAGTAAAAAAAGAAAAATTAAATAAATAAAGTTGAATTAGATAATCTGTGTTGAACTATCACCTTACAACAATCACCAAAAAAAGGACAAACTTGAATAAGCCAATCTATGGCAAAGTAACACTTTACATTGAGTTTCTAAAAGTATATGGATAATTCTAATGTCACAGAAAGGTTTTTGCATGTCATTTGCTAGCTCATTGTATGAATTCATTATTTAAGCTAGCTTTTTCACTACTGAAAGAGTACCGTGATATTTTATCGCATAGCTACTACCAACCATACTAACAAAATTTTAGAGATATCGAGGGAAAAAACCTGTTTATCTTTCCTCAAAGATTTACCAGCTACTAGGTTGGTAGTATTGGGACAAGCCCGGGCCGATACCAGACCTTAATTTTCAGAATCAATAATAATTATATATTTTTTCTTTAGAATTTAACAAATTAAATACAAAATATTAAATGTGCCTAGACTTAAATAGCTAACATTAAAAGAAAATCTTCGTTATAAGATTTGTGTCCAGGCTTGTCGAACTCTCTGAATCCGTCACTGTCTAAATACAAACAAAATTTTAGAGGTATCAAAAGAAAAAAAACCTGTTTATCTTTCCTTGAGGATGCACCAGCTACTAGGTTCCTTAAAGCCTCCTTATCTACATTCTAGACAAACAAATCATAAATCCATATAACTTAACCTCACCACAAAAAAAGGAAAAAAAGGAACAAACTAATACACACCTTTAGCGAAGCAACACCTATGATATCCTCCACCGAACCAATCGGGTTCGACTTGACTGGAAAACAATCCAAATGAAACCATCTCGTCATGTCGAACCCTTGCGGGCTCTTGCCAGAAGATCCTATCCGAAGTGAGCCCGAACCGATGGCCTTGACACAGCCCTTGCACGTGGATCGACCCGATTTGGCGTACTCCGCCACAACCTTTGTCGGCGCCATCAGAAAGGACGCTCAAGCGACGAAGAATGGAGAGATTTCTGGGGGGTTTGGGGAGAATCGGAAGCGACACTGGCATGGAAAGGATCAAAGGAAGAGATCAAAGAGTATAGACGTGCGAGTGGCAGGTTGTTTTGACTTTCCCTTTTTGTCGGAGGGTTTAGGGGAAAGGCGGGAAGAAGAGAGAAAGAGAGCGCCATTGGAGAGGAGAGGTATAAAGAGAGAGAAGAAAAAAGAAAGCAATCCTTCTATGATCTGTTATGGGTATATGGGCCTTGTTTATTATTTTGGGCTTTTTTAAATAGGCTTTTATTATACTAATAAAATTGTTCTTTTTTCTTCTCAATGAGTCTGTTAAATTAAGAATCATCATCTTTTTGACAAGTAAATATTAAATTATTCTAATGATGTTTGATAATAGTGAAATAAATAAATAAAATAATGAGAGTAAAATATATTAAAAGCTATGAAATTTGATGATATAACTTTACTCCATCTCAATAAATATTTTAATTTATTCTATCTTAAATCACCTTGTTCTGATATATTAAAACATTTTAAAAATATTTACTTTACCTGTACTTCAGTTATCAAACACACCCAATCATGATTTGTGTTTCTGACAATTGGGCCTTTAATTTTGGTCATTGTTTGAAGGGAGCGTAATAGAATTGTTTATTGAAGTTGTGTGGAAGATTGTTTTTCCCCTTCTTTTCCTTTTTTTTATTTAACAAAAATATATTTTTCTTTATTTAGAACAAATCTACAATCTCTCACACAAAAAATATGATCTTTTTCACTATATCAAAGATTGATTTTGACAAATATAAGATTTTCATTCTTAATATAAGATGGGAATTATCTAATTGGTTTTGAACCAGCATCTTGGATAAAGATAGCATTTAAATTAAACTTAATTAGTTATCTTTTCAGCTCTTCTTAGCTGTTAGTTAGAACATTACCATCCAACAGTAGCCAATTTAATTAAATTTTATATTGCATATAATAAACCACAACTTTAAGTCCTTTTAGAAAAAGCGTATACATTACAAAGAATCTTGTTTAAAGAAAAAAAGAAGGATTTGTCATTTGTTTAATAATTCCTTAATGCATGGCTTTATTAACAAGTACAAATATAATGCCCCGTCAAATTCTATTTGTTGTTTTCTAGCGCTAGCAAACTGTGCATGAGTGCCGATTAAATCAAAAGTTGATGAGACATTAATTGTGATTAAGTAATGAAACTTTTTGACCTGTAAATGATACCAAAATCAATTTTGGTCAAAGAAGCAACCGTATCTAAAATGTTTAAATTAAGGACAGCATGATTGCAACTAGTGGTGGTAAGTGTTATTTTTAGTTCAAATTTTTTTTTTCAAAAACATGTTTTTATTAATATAATTTTTTTTTAAAAAAATGTAATTTTTTTTATTGTTTCAAATAATTTTAGAATTATATTCCATTAAAAAAAGAGCACTCAACTAAATATTGCCTATGGTAGATCCTTATGATATCCAATGATTCTACTAATTCCATACATAGCCAAGAAGGTCAAATTTGCTAACAAGGGGGCTATATATATATATATATATACCTGGTTAATTTCTTGATAGATAACATATTGACATTTTGTGGCGTATATGTGAAATAAAGAACATATGTGCTATTTATTTACTGAAAAGTTGGCGCAAAAGAATGAAAAAAATTAAAGTGATTGAGCAACCTCTGATAATAGAAAATCTCTTAAAAAAGGGACCTGTCTTTGTGGTCAATAACACCTTACACACATCATGGTCACGGAATAAAAATCCAATACATTTTTTTTTTCTCCTTTTGATGTAGCCATATTTGTACCTTGCTCCCTCTCAATTTTCTATTTAGTTTTCCTCCCTTTTGTCTTCCTTAATTTCCATGGGTTCTCACTCTTCACACACTTGCCCACCATCACAAAACACACAAATAAACCACATCATGGAAGAAACCCAACCCCTCTCAAATAATGAAAGCTTTTCTTATAATTGGTTAATGAACGTGAAAAAGCCGGTCAAATTCGTAGATTCTCCCGGCGACAGCCTTCGGTTCTCCCTCGACCTGGAAGCAGATCACTCGAAATCTTCAATGAAATGCGCCGATAGATCTTCGTTCCACTTCGATCTACCAGGCTCCGGGCCCACGGACATTTCTGTTGCCGACCAGATGATCCGCAACGGCTCACTTGTCCCTCTAAACCTCATAGACCAACAAAATAACGAGAATCATGAGAGCAATGTCATGATCCCCGAGGACTCGGTTTTGATTCAGCCACACTTGAACGATACTTCAAAATTGCTTAGGATCCAGTACCGCCATGTAGACCAAAAATACCCTATTACGCCGAACTCTTCACCTATCTATAGCCCGAGAAACATCTCGGTAGGCTCGAATAATAGCAAGGTCATAAGAGCGGCCAAACATACGTTACATTCGTTCGAAGGACCCAACAAGAAGCCGTCAAAGAAGATTGTTATATTGAAATGCTTCAGATCTTTGCTGCATTTCTGTAAGAAGGTAAAAGAATTCGGATTGGACGAGGTTCAACGAGTGTCTCCTAGAACAACCGATGATGCCGCATTTAGAACGAAATCGGGTTGCAGCAGTCCCTTGTATGATGTTGGTAGAGAACATGCAATTAGAGAAGCAATTTTGCACTGCAAGAGCTCTTCAAGGAAGTACATGGTAAATCTCTAAATGCACCTTCTTATTAATTAATATATTGACAGAATTAACATTATTACCAACTAAAACTATTTGGTAATATATTGATGTCATAAAGGAAATTTACATACAACATTCATTATGTTTAAATTTTGGGTAGCATGATTAACCTCACCATTTAATTTTTTTATTTTTTAATTTGCATTTTGGCTGAATGTTTGACAGGAAAATTTTGCAGTTGATCAAGATAAAGAAATCAAAAAGTAGCTTCACAAAATATTGCTGTACTGAGAAACCATGAATCAATATAGCTAGCTAGTCCATATTTTTGTGTTCTTTGATTAATTTTTTTCTTCTCAATTTTTGTATGGAAGGACGCCGCATGGGATACTGAGTTTTGCTCCTTTCATGTAATTAATAAAATAGGCCAATTGTACTGAGTTTGTTTTTGCAAATATTTGTAATATTAATTGTTATTGGATACTTATATATATCTGGCTCCAAATATAGTTAAATTTCACAAAAACCATATCAATATCTCCCGGTGGTTGCAATGTTAGTATGAGAACGGTAGTTAATATTGCATATTATTGGTGAAATTTGAAAAGATAAAGAATAATTATTTTTATGATAATTACAATGGGTCTGATCTTTCAACTTTAAATATTTATAAAAAGAACATCTGAAGTTCAATAATTCAAAGCCTTTATTGAACAACATCCTGTAGTGCAGAATTTTACATGATTGATTGTTTTAAAATTTATGTAAAATAAATCTCAAAAAACTCCTATCAAATCCACTTGTTCGTACATTGTGTTTGTGATATTATGTGATAGAAGATCAACATTAAAATATTTAAACAATAACAAACTCATCATGAGTATTATATTCTTGTCATTCGGTACTTAAATAAAAAAATTATATAATAAATGAATGGTTGGACAATAATTAATTATCACTAATTATATAGTTTGGGTCAATCTAATACGTATTGCACACACGAGTACGCCTATGTATCTAAGAGTACTATCGGTACAGTATAGATCTTTTTCATTGTTCATCTTTTGTCGTCGGAATTCGTTAATGTTTTTTGTATTTTAAAAAAGAAGATTGTTAATTATAATTCTTAATTATATTTTTTTATTTATATTTTAAATATATTTATATTTTTTTAAAATATTTATATTTAATGATAAAAGTATTTATACTTTACATTATTGATATTATAAATTTATAAGCTATATTTTTACTTGTACAATAAAATTTTTAATTTAAATTTTTCAATAATCATTCAGAAAAAAATAATAAATATTTTTTATACTATCTATAAATACTTACTTACAAATTTAAATATAAATTAATATTAATTATTTAATATATAATTTTAGTAAAGATATAAAAAATATATAAACGATATGTATGAATAATTTTTCCTCTAAAAATTACAAAAAAGTACATGGCGTGGCGCATTCCATCGAACTTTCTAGATCTAGACCATGGAATCCCTTTCCCAGTCACATACAGAGATAGAGATATATATGCTCCGTACATCTCCTGTAGCACATTGCAAAATGCATTGAACTTTTGTTGTCATGGTGCAGCCACATCCTATTTTACTATTTATATAGGTTTAATTAAGGCCCGGATAGATGGATCGTAAGCACTTTTCTCATACAGTGTTTGTGTTTCTTTTCCCAATTGATGTACTTTGATAGCGATGCATGATCCATGATGCATGATCCTTGAGAAGTCTAAAGATGATGTAGCTTGATATATACCAATATTTATGCATCACCTAAGCCAGGTGCGTGCATTGTTGTGCTCTAACAAATGGACAAATTTAGCACGTGAAGTTGACATGGGAAGAATGACAACGAAATATCTTGTAATTAAAGCATTTAAAGAGAATTTGATATCCTGATAAGTGAAGAAGTACTAATTACACATTTTTGTTTAAGATGTTTTAATATATTAAATGAAAATAATTTAAGGCTGAGTAAATTAAAATATTTATAAAAAAAGAGTAAAAAATCAAAATTATTAAATTTTTTTTTTGAAATTTTTTACTTTCACTACGTCATCTATTCGATCTTTCACCACATCATCTATTTAATTTACTATTATTAAATAAAAAGTGATTTACGGTAGATTTCTCAATATTTGTTATGACTGTTATTTCTTTATGCTTTGGCCTCAGTGAAATTATTATTTGATAATTTTAAACTTTACATAAATTAAATTCTTCAATAATTTAACATGATATTTTTATTTTCTCAATTTGAGGTTCATAAAAAATTTAATGAACTTTTAAAGTTGATGAACCTTTTTTGCATTGTAATTACTTTGTAAAAAATGAATCACAAAGAGTAGTTTCTCAAACTTGAATTTTAAATATCTTAGATATATGTGTTAATGATACACATACTAACAAGATTCATAAATAATTCACCAATAAATCGTATTTTGACAAATGGCAAATGAAATGACATTTCAATCGGCAATTTGGATTTATTGTAAATTAGGTTTTTGACAGATACATTGGTATTCATGCAATCTGGATAGTCATAATGTCTTGTTAGGAATCACTTATGATTTGTGTATTAAAAAATTTCATATCACTACAAACATCACATGAATCTACTGGATCACACACAAGAACACAGATAATTTAGGAAAATCCACATGCTAATTTTAGTCGTATATGGATATGACATGACAGGTTCAAATTTGAATAATATTATTCAAATACTGTTTTTAGTCGGGGGATATATATATATATATAGAATTATGAAAGTACCGTGTCGTATAGGAACGTATAAAAATTAATACGTAACATATCGTACCGTATATTTTTATATTAATATTAAAAACGGCACTTTTAGTAGCATGGTACGTTTTAGCACACTGTGCCTATATATGTTTGAGCGTGTTTTAATTTTTTAATAAAAAAATCAAGAAAAAATTAGACAAAAATAGGAAAAATGGAGGAATTTTTTCATAATAATATACTTTTTTTAAATGTGTTTGTAACAGCTATTAAAATACATTATAATAACTATTTTTTAAAATTTCATAAACGTGTCTAGATGTGCCACGTGCTAGCTAGATATTTGAACATGCCGTACCCAGTGCGTTTATCGTCTAAAATATCATTTGTAAGAGTACTACACGTGACACGTCTAAGTACACATGCCGTATTTTGACTGTGTCTGAACACGTACCATTCATGCCGTACTCATATATCATGTGCTTTTGTTAATACACTAGATGTATAAAGAAAAAACTTACAAACTATCCAACCTGTTCAACCCACTCAATTCAATTTAATTTTATCTGGTTAATTAGGGTGTTATCGGATCATATACGGGTTTGAACTCTAGTCTATCCGTCTTAACCCGACCCACTCGTTTAGCTTAAAACTTCGTCTTAATACGGGCCATCCGTTTTGAATATTACATCATATTTTCTTAATACTTATTTTTTATTTTTATTCATAATAATAAAATAAATCACTCATACATGAAAATCAATCAATGACAAATATATTGTTTAATTATCTTTCTAAAAATTATTTCCATTAAAGATGATTATAAACTTTTTTTAATATAACATGACTAGTAATATGGTGTAAGACCCACGTGATTTTTGTCATCTTTTTTGAAAGCTTTTATTTTCAAATTAATTTCGTTATTCAATTATATAAACACTTAAGTTAGATATATAAATACCTGAGTCACTTATTAAATATCTATGAAAGTTTTGATGCTTAGATAGCAAGGAATAAAACAAAAATTTTATTCGACTCAAAACAAACAATCTTATTATTGTAAGTGTAAGAAATAATCTTTAATTAGTCTGATCAAGAAGGAAGTAACATAATACCTAGATTTGATCTCCAAATCAAATCAAGAAGGGTTGTCTCGCTTAACAACTTTTTATTCCCTTACTCTTTTAACGATGGTTGTGCTTTAGTCCTTAAAATGACGAACCTCGTTAGATATCCATTGAAAAATTAAAGAAATACTTGTATCTCTAAGGCTAATAAGAGATTAAGTAGAACCTTAATTCTAGTTTAACTCTTTTGTTAATTTTTAAAAAAAATCTTAGAGGATTTCTAGATCTCAACACATGAAAGAGAATGAGAGAGAATGTGAGAGAATAGAACAAAATTTCGACCAAAAAATAATAAGCTGAATTTCTGATTTTTTGATACTAAAACTCCTATATCTTCTTCTAGGTAACTCAAAACGATTTAAAACTTTTACTGTTGGATTTTAAACTCAAAGGGCTTCAAATTATATAGATCATACAATCATAATGGTTAATTTTTTCCCTTTTAAATTCATGTTCAAAATTATCTCAAAAACTATCCTGAAATTTCTCTCCTCTCTTTTATGAAATTGATTAGATTTAATAACATATTTAAATATTTCTTAAATCATGTCACCATTAATCAATTCTCTCCGGCTGAAATTTTATATTATATATTTGGTTTTTGGGCTTTGGGCTTAAACATATTAATCATATTAATATTTAGTTAAGTCCACAATCTCATATATTTAAAAGGACAACATATAAATTTAATATACTATGTTAATTTATATGTATCTCTCATGTGTCAAAAGTCATTTAAAATATGTCACACATACTATAAATATTACTAAGATTATTTTACAACATCTCCATATCATAAAATTATTCATATATTAATAACATATAATTTATACAGATTAATTGTAACTCATTATAATTAGCATAGCACATATTACATACATATCACATATGCTTTATTATTATATTTTCTTTTAATTTTTCATATGGTGTGACCCTATGGGATCTCATCATTATGGCAATGAAATTAAATATTTTAATTTCATAAATCAATGATACAACTAGTCAGGTATATTGATTACCCAAATGATGTAGACGAAAAAAGCACAATGCAAAATCATAATCCTTATAACATTAAAAAATGTCGTTGTGTCAATTCTTTGCCGCATGATATGTAAATAATTGTAAGATAGAAATGTGTCATTTTTACCAATTATTTTTTCTTGATTTCCTAAAGTTTAATTATGATATGATTTTTATATAATCATATTGCATGCACATAATATAAATTTTATCAAGGGATCAAGAGATATCATCACTTATATTAACATATAAGGGGCAATGGTTTTTTGACACATATTGTTCTTCCGCGTAAATTATATGCACCGCAGTAACTATTTATATAACTTATGATTAAAGAGAGCGTTTGACAGTACCAACAATACACATCCATTATATAAGAAAAATAAATATCTCAACCAAAAAATTCTAGATACAATAAAATATCAATGATATAGAACACAATCCATATGACATTTTATTTTTGGATATGCCTAATGTCATACATCTCCATGTATGCACATGTGCAATTAAATCGATAACTCTTTATTATATAACCTATAGAACATGGCCATCATCTAATCATTACACTTATCTTATATGATCAACCAGTGTACCTTGCTGATTGTCAAGATAATTGACATTTAAGAGTAAACAAATTTATTCGTTGTGAAATTCTACAATTTAAGTCATTAACTCAAATGATCCACTAATATGAATGCTCAAGGTACAAAATAATAAAATTATTCATTAATAAACTAAACATATCATAAATATAATCTAGATCTAGGACACCAACACTAACAATCTAGTCACTTATATAAATAAAGTGAATCAGATATGTGATTTGTACCAATATATATGATAAGAATGTGTCATCTTTACCATTTTCTTCACTTTCTTCATTCTTCCTCTCCATTATTAAGGAAAATGGTATCAGCCTATTAGCTTATATATAATACGCACACATATATTCTTGTGCATTTCAATCGACAGAAGAGAGAAGCTCCTCCACTGCACCATTTCTTCAAATATCTATATATTGGTACTTTCTATCTTACGTCTAATTTAGACATGAATTTTAATTCATACTTTCTCTCTTATATTAATTCAGATATAGATTAAAAATTTTTTTGAATTTGGTATCTTTAGAACCTTACCGATCTTCAGCAATATAAACTTCTAAACATAATATCGCTTCTCGACTTACTTGCTTCTCAATTGAATATCTAAAGAACTTTTTATTATTTTTAATTGATTGGCAATAAACCCTAAACCCGACTCTGGTAATTCGTAATTCGTAATTCTAGTTGTTTCACTTTATCATTCAAATTGTTTTTTATTTCAGATATTTCCTGATTTGGGCTTATTTGTCAAGAGTTCGTTAACGGTCCTAAGCGCAAACAAAGAGAAGGCCCAAGTTATCGAGAGAGGAATTCATATCCGCTGCAATACTTGAGTTGCGCCATAGTATTTATGAGTAACTGACAAGTGGGGTCCATTAAATTATAAATAAAAAAAACACCTCTCATAGTTAAATCTGAGCCGTTTAAATCAAATCAGACCGTTTAAAAAGAGAGAGAAGGAGAGAAGGCGAAGGTAGAGGAAGAGAAGAAAATGGCAAGTGATGATGCGTATGAAGAGTTGGGAATAGCAGCGGCGCTCTCACGGCCATGCGATTACCCCACGGCTTGCTACGAGCTCAGCGCCGTGCTTCGTCTCGGTTATTCCCATCTCTCAAAACGCCTCCAATTCCTCGTTTTTCAAGATACGCTTCTCGCCTTTCGCATCCTTCCCGAGTAAAACTCCTAAAACTTTTCTCTCCTTTTTTGTTTTGTTTTCTTTTTGTGTCGTCAATTGAGCCCTCAATCAGTATCAATCAAATTATTGGAAAATATAAGAGGAAGTAAATTGACTTTAACTGGATCAAATCCAATATTTAGTCTTGAAGTCTTAATTAAACATTTTTCAAGAAAATTCATGCTGATTAAAAAGATGAATCTCGAACAGTATACATACGGGATATGAAGTTGTGGCTGCCAACTCGCTCGTGCAAGCAGCGGAATCTGCACTGCCGAAACAGAAGAAGGTGACTGCTGTGTCGGAGTTCAAGCGTTCAATTGTCACACATAAGAGGCGCTCTAAGTCTTACTACGATGGAGGTATAAATTTGGTATTTTGGTCCTTGTTGTTGGCTACTTGCTAGCAATTAAGGTTCAATTCAATTGGGGCACAGTTAATTTTGCCAAGAAAGATGAGATAGAAAAAACCGGGGAAAATTATTGAACTTAGGTTTGAAGCTTTATTCATATGTCCAGTACTGCTACAAGTCGTACCAGAGCTGGTATGGCCGGTAAAGAGATAACACTGGATGGAAATTATCATGGGACAAACAGCCTTCGTTAATGTTATCATGATACCGAATAAGTCATATTATCACGGGACAGATAATGAAGTGATATTATCATTTATTCATTTGTTTATTAGCATGATCAATTTCTATATAACCCAGATAAATCCACAAAATTCAACCAGCAGTTAGAGTTGCTCTTTTTAAAAATCTGTGTTTCTTTGAAAAAGAAATATCCTTACTGATGCTGGTACCCAATAAGTTCTTCTACTATTACTGAAGAGCATCAAACTTCATATGTCAATAATAGTTGGGATGTTTTTCTCTTTTATTATTTTTCTATCTGATAATTGGTTTTATATTTGTCAGATACTGCAGAGTTGCCATACGACGCGCTTGTTCATGTTTTCAGTTTCCTTGATATGCGATCCGTGGCAGCTGCTAGCTTAGTTTGCTGGTATGACTATTCCTTAGTTTGTTTTTTACAAACATGTTAATTGGTTCAATTGGGTGGTTTAGGAGCATTTATTATCCGCCTGGTTGTGAGGAAACCATCTATTCAGGTAGGGTTTTGGTTTTGCTTAATTTAACGGTGGTTTTGGTAGGGTAAGGGGTGTTCTTGTCTTAATTTAATGGTGGCATTGGTAGGGTAAACGGTGTTCTCATCTTGGCTTGGTAATCTTTGTCTAGAACTTTAAGTGGGCTGGATCTGATCCAATCTGCTACGGTCCAAAGATGTACGTATCCAGACTTGACAGTTAAGCTTGCCATTGCTAAATTCTAAACTCTAATTGTTGTCATATGGTGCATTATTTATTTTGGTCCTCTTTTTGTACATTCTCTTCAGAAAGTTCAAGAGTTTTTTACTTGTACATTTAATAGAGAAGTAAAATTAGGCATAACCTCTGTCGGATCTAACCAGGCATACCAGCTAGTCAAGAAATTCTGATCCAGTGTTCCATATAGGACAACTTTTCATATTGGTTCAGGTCAGGTTAACAGTTGTTACCGCTAATTCAACAGCTGTAGAAATTTGGAAGTGGAAACAGAATTGTTGAAACAATACAAAAAATAAATGAGTTCCTTTGATTTCCATTACTAACATTGTTCTACTTTTGTGGTAATAGGTCATGGAACTATGCTGCCAATGAAAATACCATATGGCAAAGAAAATATTCCATGTTCTTTGGCGATTCCTTTATAAAGCAGATCGGAACTCCAAACGACTTATCTTGGAAGGGTGCTTTTCGAGAGAAATATGAAAGTATGGAACTTCTGTCTCAAAATTTAGATATGTCGGTTAAAGTTCAAAAGTGTAATATTTTCAAGTCAAATAATCATTTTCCTGGTTGAAAAACTGGGTGAGCTCAGTCGGCATAAATTAGTACAAGTCACATGTTTCACTTATATAGATTGTAATTACTAAAGTTATCTTATATGGTTCTAATAGACATGCAACTTAAGTAAACTATACAAATAGTTCACAAGTTATCCTTTCCCCATTTGCCTGTAAAGCTTCCAAATATACTATCAGTATCCATCTCTTTGTAGTAGTCACACAAAAAAGATCACGTATCAAGGAGATAAGCAAAAAGGCAAAAAATATTTGATCATAAGTAGTAAATTGATAATACAGTTTTTATTTAATTACAGCATTGAAATTTGAAATTGATTATTTTTACAGTTGAGTTGTCAGCTGGAGGCCCAACAAATAGAGCGGTTTGTAGGAAGTGTGGATCAACTGTCTGGCTCAGCACATTGACATGCAGAGCGCCTCATTGCTGCGCCAAGTTGGGAACAAACGAACAAGGACTGAGATTAATATCGGCTAGAAGGGTACACATGAATTCTCAACTTTATTATCTCTGGAGATATTTAGACAATGCATTTAAACGGTCAATAGCATTTATACTTGCTCCAAAAATATTTAATGACCAGGTTGTCAAGGATGTCCTGGGAGATGATTTGTGGGAGGAGTTTTTTCCAGATACTGATAGTGATTTGGAGGAATCATCATGCAGTCCGTACCAGCTTCGCAAATTATGGGCCTACCCAAGGCTTTCATGAAGTATCTTGGCAATAGCGGAGCTTGAGCCCAAAATAAGAGGGGGCTAACTTAACCTAGAAAGAAAAATCATGATACAAAATTGAGGGGGGGGGGGGGGGGGGAGCGAGACCCAAATAGCAACTGGATCAGAAAATTTATTCTTTGTATAAAATTTTGGATGGGAAGGGAGGGGCCATGGCCCACTCTGACCAATACTAACCTCTGCCCTTGTATCTCGGTATTTTCGTCTGTTTAGTTTAGCTCAATGAAGGGTCAGACATGCTACTAGTTATTTTTTTTAATCAGTGTTGTGAAACTAAATATAGTATCTGTGTCCATTGTGTAACTTTATGAACATTACTTTTATAATTTATCAGTGGAGTTGTAATCACTTTTACGAGCAATTCAATTTTTTTTTTAATCAGTGGAGTTGTAATTAATGTTAGTAAATGTAGTATCTGTGTAAGAAATTACTTTCATCATATGAGGAAACTATTCTAGAATGGATTATTCAACTCTTGAGATTTTTGTGATGTGTTCATTGAGTTGATTGGCTTATAATTTTTGTATTTTCTTGGAATTTTATTGAATTGTATGCAGCAAGAAAATAATAAGAAAAATCAGAGCTAGTATAAAATTGCTTAATTTCCAATTCATTTATTTCCTTGCAATCTTTTGGTTCTACAAACCATATAAATGTCATCAGGGAAAGAAAATATCCAAAGGAAAATAACAGATAGATGCCATCGTCTCATTCTTCATTTAATTAATCGGCCCATCCCATACATGCTTTAAGCACAACAAATTCATAGACCCAGTTACCAGTGTCTCAGTCCTGATCTTTCTCTTCCCTTATTTTCGCACGTAACAATTTTTGACCTTTTATGTTACATCCGCTTCCTTAGAAAAAGAATGAACACAACAAAAATGCAGGTGCATATTGTACTTCTTTATAACAAGAAATTACCACAATGGCTTTCTTTTGTATAGTTGATATTCTTTTTTTGGAAAAATTCATCTTTTGATACTTGACCTGCCCATTTTCCTAACAATTGGCACCAAGGATAAGAAAAAAATAGATATATATATAAGGACACAACGTGGAACATTGCAATGTCAATATACACCATAATATTATGTCACATTTAAAATGGTTGTCAAAAATACCTTCATATTTGTCTTCGTTAGTTAGTGATCCTTCATTATATTATGCATTATTAATAAAGGCAATGTTTTATTATTAGCTGGTGCCGCAGAATACCCATGTTAGTTTAGGTAATGATCAGGATGTAAGCTTGATAGGATTTGAAACCGTCAAAATTCTCCAATCTTTAGATTTGGCATTTAAAGTAATAGAATAGAGAGATGACTTGACAATGAAATTTTAATAATTTTGATAATAAAATTTTAAATAAATATGAAAAAGTATTAAAAATAAAAAAATTTATAAACATATTTTTGGACTTGGAGATTGGTTGTGTTTTAAATTTCATATAATTTAAATGTATTTGATACTCTATCAAGGATTGTTGAATTGAGACCGTTACAAATTGTATAAATTTTAATGATCTTTGATTAACTTTCAAATATTACATAAATTGCATTAAATTTAAAACACAATAAATCTATAAATTCAAGAATATATTTATATATTTTTTTTAATTTATTTGAAATATCACCATCAAAGTTGTCAAAATATATAATCCTTGTCAAGTCATCCCTCCCCAGTAGAATAATAGCAATTAGGTTAAATTTCCCATTGGTTAATTAATTGTAATTTCTAATTATCTTGGGGATCGCTCGTACAAATTAGAAAAGCAACTATGAAAGCCCGGAAAAACCAGAAAATTAAACGGATAATGAATTATAACCATATAACCAAATAAGAAATTATCCTTCCACCTCATATTTTATACCTCTTGTCTGTACATCAAAATTATTTATATTAAATAGATAATTTATTTGTAAGTATTTATAGTTAGTACAGAAAGTATATATTACTTTTTCTTTTCTAGATGATTATAAAAAAATTAAAATTAATTTTTTTTTTGCATAAGTATAAATATAACTTGCATAACTTTTAGAATTAATAATACAAGATATAAATTTTTTCTGAAAGAAGCATAAATATATTTAGGGTACAAATAAGGGATAAAATTAAGGTGTAAAATTATCACTTTTTTAATTTTGTTAACATACATCCAACAGGAATATAATGAGGTTATATGATACCTTTCCTATTTGGAAATTCATGTAATCATTACTAATTAATGGATTCCACTTTAACGTTTAATAGATTTGACCCACAGGAAATTTTTTATTCTTTTGACCCACAGGAAATGTGGAGATAAAATAAAAATATATATATATATATAAATTAGGGTTTCTTTCTGGCCTATAATTAGGAACCTCCTCCATCCCGGCCATGGCACAGTAAAAAAAAATAAAAAAAGTAAAAATCAATCTCCTCATCTGTTATATAGGCAAGCCAATTTGATAATCCCAATTTATAATCCTCCTCCATTAATTTTCTACTTGAGTTTTGAGATCTACCTCCCAATTGATGAAACATGGCAAGTAATGAAAACCAATCAGCACATGAAATCACACAACCTCATGTTGTTCTGTTCGTGAGCCCCGGCATGGGCCACCTTATCCCGATGTCTGAGCTTGCCCGATTGCTAGTGTCGCCTTGCCACAATTTCACTGTCACCATAATCACCAAAGCACCAAGGATTTCATCTTCCGAGAAAGATAAAGGATCTTGTCTCTCCTCTCTCCCGTCTTCTGTGACCGTCATTTTCCTTCCTTCAACTGATGACCATTCTCTCGATTCATTCAAAGTGAACGAAGTATTCCTTTCTGCATTGAAATCTCTACCGGATTTACGTGATGCCCTAATGTCACTGAAATCCTCGTCTAAAGTTGTTGCGTTGATCACAGATTTTTTAAGTGTTGATGCTATTACAGTCGCGAGGGAACTCGGTGTGCAATTCTTTGTATTTTCTCCTACAAATCTCATGGCTTTATCTTTCCTTTTGCATAGTCCCAGACTTGACCATGAAACCACAACGGAATTCTGGGACATGCCTTCAATTCAATTGCCAGGCTGGTGCGTGCCAATTCATGGCATGGATCTTGGTGAAGCATTTCTAGATAGGAAAAATGAGGCTTATAAGATGTCATTGCACTTGTCAAAACAGATTCATGAGGCCGATGGCATACTTTGTAATAGCTTTTTTGAAATCGAACCGGGATTGACTAGTCTCATGAAGGAAGATGATCCTACCCGGCCACCGGTTTATTCAATCGGACCGCTAGTTCGGAGCATATCGGACCAACAAATAAACATGTCAGGTTGCTTGGAATGGTTGGATCATCAACCAAGTGACTCTGTGCTATTTGTTTCTTTTGGGAGTGAAGGGACCCTCTCGTCAGAGCAAATAACCGAGCTCGCTTGGGGGTTGGAGCTTAGCCGGCAACGGTTCTTATGGGTCATTAAAAGTCGAAGCAGCTCAAATGATGCCACATTAATATTACCCAAAGGATTTCTTGAGAGAAACAAAGAAATAGGATTAGTCCTACAATCCTGGGTTCCGCAAACAGATATTCTAGATCACGGATCAACTGGCGGGTTTCTGACGCATTGCGGATGGAACTCGGTGCTGGAAAGCATCATGAGCGGCGTACCTATGATCGCTTGGCCGCTACATGCCGAGCAAAGGATAAACGCAAAAATGCTTGTAAATGGGATCAGAGTTGCTCTTAAACCAGAAGTGCAAGAAGGAAGTGTTGTGCATAGAGATGCGATAGCGACTGTAACGAAAGAACTGATGCAAGGGGAAGGCGGGCGAGATGCTCGTAAGAAAGCGCTGGAGCTGAAGGCGGCCAGTGACAAGGCATTGTCCGACGATGGATCCTCCTTCAAGGATTTTGCTAAATGGAAAAGTTCAATTGTTATGTAAATATTTGTTATATAATTAATTAATTAATTAGTTTGGATCTGCTAGCTTCTGTGAACTATGTATTCAACTTTTTGCTTTAGAATGAATTTAGCCAGCCTGATAGTTTTTTGCCTTGCTCTAGGTATTTCAAATAATTTTGCTAGCAACAATATATATCAAGTTTACAATCTTTAGTGGTTGATAAGAAAATAAACAAGAAAAAAGACCGAGCCAGTTCACACTCTTTTATCAATGGATGAGGATTTTTGAAAACTATTAATTTAATAATTTTGACAACAAATTTTTAAATAAATTCTGAAATTTTTTAATTCTTAAAAATAGAAAAAAATTGTAAGCATATTCTTAAACTTATAGATTAATTGTTTTTCAAATTTTATATAATTTAAATATCATTTAATATTCCATTAAAAACTATTAAATATAAATTATTATAAATATCATGTGATTTTGATATTATTTGATGGAATATTGAATAATATTTAAATTATATAAAATTTGAAACACAATCAATTTATAACTGCAAGAATACTTTTATAAATCTTTTTCTATTTTTAAATTTCTTTTGAATTATTTAGAATATATTTTCAGGATTGTCAAATTAATAGTTATTAACGGATTTTTATTCTTTATCAATTAGCCCATTAGTTTTTGCCACAAAGCCCATTTCATCAAAAATAGCCTCAAGAGTATCATGATTCATCAAGCCCAGATATATTATATAATTAACAAAACTCAGAGAGAATTAGAGAAAATACAAATGTGTAGATAGCTTTTCAGTGGCGAACCAACGACCTCCTTTTCCCAATGCTCTCTCTCCATTGTCCATGGCGCACTGCCTCTCTTGCTCCTCTTCTCCAACCCAAAACCAGAAACCAAAAGAGAGGAGCTTTTTCAACCATACACAAGAGGATAGATAGGTCTTTCACCATTAACAGAATAAGGTGTGGGTTATTGCCAGTGGATCCATGGGCACCTAACATAGACTCACAAAGTATTGCTTCTCAGCTTTTTGCTGTATCTCTGTTTCCATATCTGGGTTTCTTGTATTTCATCAGTAAATCCAAGACTGCCCCAAAGCTCACCCTTTTCGGGTTTTATTTCCTCCTTGCGTTCGTTGGAGCCACCAGTATGTCATTTTTTTTCGATTTGAATTTTCATATATAGCTATGTTTAGTGGAATGTTGTAGTGAGAATTATATTTGGATTCTATGAAAATTTTGTTATTGAGACCCCTTTTTGAATAGAATTACCATTTACCAGTAACATCTAAAATGTTCTCTTATAGTTCATTACTTCAAGTTCCTCAGGAAATTGAATCCATCTTTTATCTGTACCAGTACTGTACCGAGCTGGCATCGCTCCGTCACTACACACTAGGTCTCTGGTGCTTTTATGTCCAGAAATATATACCTAATTAAGCCTCAATCTATTAAAAAGTTGAGAGTTGGTCACAGTATCAACATATGTTGCCGTAATTGGTGAGAGCAATTCTGTATAGTAACACATCTATCAGAGAACTAAACCAAAAATTGAACTGTCATACGAATAAACTGGTCTGCTTTCGTATATCTGTTTTCTTATATTAATTTCTCTTGATTGACTCTTTCTTTTCCTTTCTTTCAATTTTTGCTTGTTCATGGGTTCCTGTTCGGTGTAAAGTTCCGGCGGGTATATATGGTAAGTCTCTCTTGTAATCTCTACTTTGTTTAGAAGAATTAAATCTTAGATTTTTCTGTACCATGTTAGCATGAGCCAGTACGAGTATGAACTAACATGTGTGCATCTAAGCCTCCTAGAGTTTTCTACTCAGTTGTTCTTTTTATGTTCAATTGAACATAAATTGGGGTTGAATGATTTCTAATTGAGGCCTAATTGCACAACCAGTATCAGATGGGGTTGAATTAAGCCTCAACTTCACAAATATGGGATATTTGGTGATGTATAGTGGAGCCTAATTGCAAAAATGGGTGGTACAAATTACAAAACCTACAACACAGATGGAACTGGGCAAACTATAATAATAATGATACCCTTGATTATTCAACACCTGACAATTCGTTTATTAAACACAATCTCATTAATGTTGGTACTGGCAGCTAAGTTACATTACGGGACTTCATTATCTAATGTCGATTGGCTTCATGGAGGTGCCGAATCGTTACTGACACTCACAAATTTGTTAATCGTGCTTGGCCTGAGAGAGGCCTTGAGAAAATTGAAGGATGGTTCGAAGAAAAGTACTCCTGACCAAATCACTTCAGATACTAAAGAAAAGAGTCTCTCTAGGTAATTGTAAATTATCTTAGGATTTTAGTATAGTTATAATTACTGTCGTGATGTTTATAATTCTTGATTCGCTTCTTCGTACAATTGCATGGGTAAGAAATGTGAGGTTATTCAGTTATTGTGTGCTCCTTTTTAGTTAGAGAGACCATGCTCTGTCATATTAAAAATCCAGAATTGTATAATGTTCTTAGGCATGAAATCTTTTTTTCCTCATTTCTGAAAGAAGGCCAGATCTGAACATCATTTGAGCCCACTATTTTATTTCGGTCAACCTTTTGTGCTTATGAGGAGGATATTTGGGCTATCTGTTGTGAAAATGTTGATGATATAAAATAAAATTAAGGAGAGAGATAAACATATAATATACTTGTTGCCTCAACTATAATTTGAAACTGGAAAGAAACTGATTGTCAGAATTGAAGTATAGAAGTGATTGTCACAAGAAAAAGTTTAGAGAGGTATCCTTTTTTTGATAAAAGTAGCCTCCAATTTTGGCACCTGCTTTTCATTACCAAAATTCTCATTACAAGTACAATCCAAAAAAAAAAAAATGTAAACTATCTAAACTCCATCAAAATCTCAAAACCTAAAAGGTCTAGGCTGAATTATAAGCTTCCAAATTCAAAGGGGCAGTTAGAAGCAGCAGCAAAATCAAGCACCATTCTGAGGGCACTTGCTACCTCTACTCAGTCAAATTCAAGACCAGTATCCTACTGCAGCGGTGTCTTGATGCCGGTCTTCAGTAAAGAAATCAGGTACCAGTACAGTACTTTCCATAAAATCATACTACAATTAAGATAAAGCCTCTTTTATTTGAGAATCAGACTACAATTAAGATAAAGCCTCTTTTATTTGAGAATCAGACTACAATTATTAGACATCGAACAACACAAACAAGTATACACCCAGCAGATTTACACATCTGACAATCTGCAAGAGTCTGCACAAGGGGTTCGTATTTTCTGCTGCACTGCACTGTGCAAAACAGTGTGTTGTTCGTTTGATCCATTAAGATTTGTACAAAGTAAATCTCAAAAAAAAAAAAATTCCCTCCGTAATCTGTCCGTTCATACACTGTGTTGCACAATAGAAGATCATGACCCCTACACAAGTGGTCTTCTCTTTTTCTCTAGTCTAATAGTACAACACTAGAGAAGTATAGTCCTGTATACCCTGAAGGATGTAATTGGAAGCAAATCATATTTCTTTCAATCCAGGAAGTACATAACACAACACAACATATAATCTCAAAACATTGTGCTCTTATCTTTGTTTAAACTGTCTAAGCTGCACAAGCTTATCTAAAGATCACGACTTTAATATCCAGTGTCATATGTTGTTGATTAACAGAGCATCTTAAACATAGATCTATACTTTGCATTGCAAAAACCAAAAATATTTCCAAATACTACTGCCCGTAATTACAAGAAGACACTTGCTTCCCATAATTACTGATTGTGATGTAGAGAACTGTCCATTTCTTTTTTCTAAGTAGTACGATACCCTAATCGACCAGAAAACCGGTGATTCCGGGATATAATCCAATCAGTGTCACCTGGAGGGAAAAAAAAAAGACAAAAATAAAAGTCATGCTAACTGCATTCTTAAATGTTACCTAATGAAGTATTTCCACAACTATGAACTTTAGCCTTTCTCTTCTAATAAATATATTTTAGGATGGTTACTCTTGGATCCTACGGTTTTTAGAAGTTTTGAGTCACAATCAACAGTCATCTAGGAGAAATGGTCAAGCAATTAATGTACCAATTAACTTAATCCAATGTGTTATTTTATTATTTTTCTCACGCGTAAGCTAATGCAAACAATAGTATCTGTGATAAAAGCAGTACTGATTTAACAGATGCAATACTAGAAGCAATTATGTCAGGACTCAGGAGTTTTCTATAAAAGAATGTTGTATGAATATGATATATATACGAATCATAGTTATAGTTAAGTATTCCATATTTTTAATGTGAAATTTTTTAAGTACTCCATATTTTAATGTGAAATTGTTCCTCTCAGGCAATACAAAGACGTTTTTATGTTATTTTACGGGCAGTTTGGCAAAAAAAAAACACTTTTGTTATGTTGCGAAAAAGAAAAAAATTCGAAATTACAAGAGTTGACACAAATTAGTCAAAATTACAAAACAAGAAAAATCCAGCCTACAAATATTGGATTTTCAGAATCCGACTTAGTCCAGCACAGTATAATTTTTCAGCTAAAAATGAAAAAAAGAAGTTATGTCTAAAAATGATATATAAAAAAAATCAACACAAAGCGCTGTCATGGTTCAAAATAAAAAGAATTTATGTCAGACAATATATAAAAATATTCCTAAATATTCAGAAAATTAAATTCTAACATTAGAGCTCAGACAACTTTTTTTGGGTCTAAAAATGTCGTTATATCTGTTTGAAACTCGAAATGTTATCCTGTTTGAAACTCAAAATTTCCGGATTAGTAGTAATCTTTTTAGGCTGAAAATTATTTCTGAGAGTCCAGTCTCTGCAATTCTATAGACTGGATTTTCAAAATTCGATTTTTCTTATTTTACAATTTTGGCCAATTTGTTTCAGCTTTTATAATTTCAAGTTTATCTTTTTGCCAACATAAAAAAATCTAATACAGATGCCTTAATTTGAAATCAATAGACAGCTGTGTCATTATGAAAAGGTACCCAGTGGCTCAAACTATGACAATTTTGATCGATCTCAATTGAAACTGAGCAATCAATTTTTATCCAACGGTCAAACCTACCCAAATTCCCTTTCATGGATTTCAAAGGCGTAGTAATGGGTTAAATGGAAAACACTAATTAAACCAGGATCAGTAGTTGACTTCACTGAGATCCTTTTCCAAGTCAACTGAGAAAAGAACAAGAAAAACAAAACAAAAAACAAGTATTACATTGCCAGTGGGAAGTTTCTCTGGAACTCATTGGCATTAAATCAATCAAGATCCTGTCTAAACATTGTCAAGAAACTACCGTGTTTTTGCACAGGAAGGATTGAACTGAAGGAAGAAGCAATAACAAAAGCCGCTTTGAAGCTGGAGGTTTTTAATTCCCTTGTAACATGAGCACATGGGGGCATGATATGATATGATATGATATATATGTAGATTAGAGCCTAGCTTCTCTATCTTCTTCTTGGTTCTGATACAAAAATTTATCTGAGTTTACTGACAAAAGCAACTGATATTTTTCACTGTTTAGTTAGATTGCTTACTTGATTGTGGGGCCTTAGGTGTTTTCTAACCTGTGAGGGGGGCATAACATAGGAGTGAGGATTTAGATTTTGGAGAGACAAAGTCAAGGAGCAATTAAATGTCTTAGCTGAAATAATTTAATGACAGTTCAATTTCATGCCTACAATAATCGGTGGGATGGTTCATAAACAAATTAATTAATTAGATTTTATTTTAGTTGAGTTCAAGTTCTTAGTGTATGTTTATGGACTAGTGATAAAGTCAATGTTTTTTGTATGAAAGTTTACAAATTTGAAATCCGGATAAAATATTCTTTATGAACATTTAAAGAACATTTAAAGATAATGTTTTTTCGTGTACAAGTTGTATATACATAACATACAAATCTTAGGACCGCTCAAGTAACTTCTCTAATTAAAGAGTGACATTTATTTCATAACCCAATTTTCTTACCACATGAACTGACTTGGTCGTTCCATTGAATGATGTGGTACAAATTCAAATATTGTGTCAGATAACCATGAAAATTTAACAATTTATATATGTACTTTTACACTTAATTATACACCAAGCTGGTAGTTCTAAATGGCGTACCAAACTTTACATGTAAATTAACATTTGCAATTTGTAACTTTAATATACTAAATTTGACACTTAAAGTGCCGTAGGTTTATGGAATTTATTGTCAAATTTGTACATGGTTTTCTAATTAATTAACTTCACTAGAGTAGGAGAAACAGAGAGGACCATAGTAGATTCTCCATGAAGCTATGTAAAAGTATTTTTTTTTCAGACAATATATATATAACAAAGCGAACCGCTCTAATTATTTTTTTTAATGTCTTTAACAAAAATTTTACGTTATTAATAGTAATGATATATAAATGCACGTGTTAACAAAGATAAAATGAATCTCGCATCTTTATGTAGAGATATAAGTTTAATTATCACAACGGATATTTAAAAGAACCGTAAATTTAGCACAAATGGTGATAAGATTTTTTTTTAAGAGATACAGATTCAAATCCCGCAAAAATTATTTAAAAAATAATAACCGTTAGAACTAACAAAAATTCTTATTTTAAAAAAATATTTAAAAACAAACAAATATTGAGATTAGCAAAATCCTTTTTTTCTCAAAGAAAAAAAAATAATACATCGGATTTAACTGAAGCAGTATATTTATCACGTAGCGAACTAAATTTATTATGATTTTCATTCATGCAACCAAACATCATTCGTGAAATTAACATCTATATTTATCACTTACTTGGGAGTAACAGAGCATGTAGTTCCTTCAAAAAACCAAAAACAAAAGAAAAAAGAAAAAAGACAGCATGTATGTAGTTGAGAAGCACAACCCTGATATTTTAATTTAATTTAAACAGTTACAAGATCTACAAAAATTAATAAGCTAACAAGTTTCAGAAACATAGGTACATCCATCCGTACCTTTCCATTATATTAGACTCTTACCAAAAGACAAAGAAAAAGCCTTTATTGTTGTTGGAAAATAAACCTGAATTCACTTAAAGCCTTATCTACCTAGTTAATTAACTAATTAATTAATTAATTAATTAATTAATTACCTATCAATATATAAACAAATTAAATTCCTTTTAGCCATTAGTCCTTGTGGCTTTCAAAAGGAACATAAGTTAAAAAAACCACTATCCCCTTTCTATCGATATCACACTATCCCTCTCTCAGCAATTTTTCTAATGGCGCCTCATTGGAAGAAACAAGAAGCATCCATGCTGAAATTCGGGTCGAATTCGAGTTTCTCCATCCCGAAATCCATTTCAGGCACCGGTGAATTGGTACCGGAACTAGCCATGGGGATCAATTCACTAAAATTTCCATACTCACAGATATCAGAAATCGAAAAGATGTTCGCGTCACTTAAACTGCTGAGGAAAGATGGAACCGGAAGCTCCAATAAAGCGGAGTTGAATCCTTCTTCCTCGGTCTTGAATTTGATCTCGGGTTGAAACGGTTTAATCGAGTCTTGGTCCTGGATGATTTGGTCCGTCGACTCTTTCTTTGCAATCACCATGTTCGAGTTTGGTTTAGTGTTCTTTTGTTGACATGTGTGGATTCCATGGTATGTTACATCAAACACCATCTCATTTTCGTCGGTTCGCTGAACTTGCTTAGTTGCGAGGCATCCTTGTGTGTTGCGGTGTGTGCATCTGTAGTAGCCCCTGAAAATTTTCATGTATTTCTAGTTTAGATTATTTGATACTATTAGCATATATACAAGTAAATTTGCAATTTCAAAAGGAAAATTAAAATGCTCACCTTGGATATTTGGCACCAAGTATATCTTTTTGACCATATTTTCTCCAACTATATCCATCTTCTAGGGGACCGACGACACCGCAATTATTGTTCACTGTCACTTGATTTCTCCATTTGGGCATTGTTTTCCTGTACATCAAAGAAAGAAAAATTAATCAGATAATAAAAAACATATATAATATTTCAGAATATATCATTGAACAATTGAATAAGCTTTTAATAAGCTAGAGTTCATGTCATATTATGAGAAAATTACATACCTTTTCTTTGATATTTCTTTCCCATCTTGGTTCTTGTAAGCGTGATCGAAACTCTCACTTATCGGGCTACCGCCTGCCGAAATAGGAGACTCTGACCCGGACACTGCTCTGGCTTCAATCAGGCCACAAGTCTTGGCAAAGTTTAGGGATTTCTCAATTGACAAATGCATTTTCAACGCTATGTCCTTGCACGGTTCAATCCGAGCCGAGGGTTGCTCCAAGTACGCCTCGAATTGCATCAGTAAATCCCTCATTTGGTTGAGCTCAGAAACCAGAAAGCATGCCTCCATCTCTTTAGACTAATTAAGAAGATTATCTAAGTATCAAAAAAGGAGCAACTTGAAGTCTTTAACGCATCAAAGGGGCAAATGTTGAGAGAGAGAGAGAGAGAGAGAGTGTGTGTGTGTGTGTGTGTGTGTGTGACAGAGAGAGAGGGAATAGAGTAGTGTATCTATCTTTCTATGAACAGAGAGAACAGAGGAGATGAGAATGGTTGTTGTTGTTGGTTAGGATAGTTATTGTGGAATGGATGGGGAAATACACAAGGGGGAAAGGGGCTTCTTATAAGGTAGTGAAAGAGTCTCCAATACAGCGCGTATGGTGTCTGACAAAAGTACAATAATGGACCCTCTAGGCCAGGGGATTGATTAATTACATTAGAAAATAATTAAATTGGAATTGGAATTGCATGTATTTTCAAGTTTCAACCAAAAGTTGTACCCGTAATTGTGAGGGGTAATTTCCGACACACTTTGTCTAGATTAGTAATTCTATTATAGAGAGTAAAGCTAGGGTAAATTTAATTTAAAAATTTATCAAATTGATTTTAAACGACAAATTTAATTTGTTCAATAAATTCTTTATATTAAAATCTTGTAGGATACAAAAATTTTCTATTTTAAAATTTTTTTTAAGTATTTGTTTCAGATTTTCTTAAAATGATATATTCTAATATTCTGACCTTCAAATATTCATTATTTTTTTTATTATTTTCGAACCATTTTAAAAAAATTTGAAATAAATAGTTAGAAAATATTAAAAATTAAAATTTTCAATATCCTATGAGATTTTGATATGAAGAATTTATTGAGCAACTTAAATTTATCATTTAAAACTATTTCAATATACTTTTGAGTTAAACTCACTAACTTTTTAGTGACTTTAAACTCAGATACTTTTTAAAATTTTTGTGCCAAGGTCATAGAATTCTTATAGGGTTTATGCTTTTGTTATAAAAGAAAATTCCTTTTAGTTTGTACTTTAGAATATTGTATGAGGTTGGTAATTTCCTTGATGTCAATGGTTGTTTAATTCTTTTATTAGGAGATATGATTGTATGACACAACTTGAAAAGCTCGGCTTTTTTTTTAATATAAAGATGAAGGTTAAGTTTTTCAACTGTAAGTATTTAAAAGAGATTCTTCAGTTTAATTTCAAACATGTAATCTATTTCGTGCATCTATGAAAGCTACTTTTACTTTCAGTTCATCCAACTAGTTTAATGAAAAATATATTGTAGTTAATAATCTTAAAAATTAACTTTCTTTTGAAGGTTAAGACTAGATTATTAGATTTAATATAGAAAGGTATCACTGCTCAAACAATGGTATATTTGGCATTATAGAAAAATTAATCAAATACCCCTTGAAGAAATATGTAAGAAATTTTTTGCAACGAGAGGTTCTTTTATATAGTTAGGACTTTATTTGTTTACATATTATATTCAGTAATATTTAATAGAATACAACTTAGCCTTTTTTTAATGAATTTAACAACTTAAATGCCTTAAAACCTACATGCCATGCGGTTTGACAAAATTAGTTATCAACTTAACATCAAGAAAAAATCAATTGGGTCTAAGTTGGTGTTGGCTATAACTCTTCCATTTTTCAAATATTAGACTAGTCTTTGGTCTCTTGATAAGTGACAAGATTAGAGAGAGAGAGAGAGAGAGAGAGAGAGAGAGAGAGAGAGAGAGAGAGAGAGAGAGGAGTGAGAGTTAGTGCTGACCAATTCCTAGCATACGCGCGTCATGAGATTAGAAACCTTTTTTCCTACCATTTTCATAGAGAATTTTTTTTTGGATCATTATACAACAAAGCAAGTGGGAAATATAAAAAGGTTAGCTTTTTTTAATTAATTGATTAATTAATTATAGTGGTGAAGATGCTCTGAAATTGACATCAAAGAATCTTCCAAGCAACCTAGTCGTCACGCGCTTCTCAGAGAGAAAGAGAGAGAGAGAGAGGTAACGAGTGCCCAATTACATACAATTTATATAATGTCATGTTTTTACGTGGCATGCATTTGCTCCAAGGGAACGTTTGTGAAATGAACTGCATCGAATCAATGCATGGTACACTGAATGTGATTTGGGCCGTTGAATTGGTTTTCTTTATTTTGGAACTATTATTTAAATTTCATTATTATCCTATATTACGTATCGACTGAAATGCTAATGAGTAAATTAAATCAATTATTTTAATGACCAGATAATTAGTTCAAATAATTTAATATAAATTTTATAAAAAATTTTGCAGAAAATTATTTTTTGCTTTTAGAATGTTTCTATTTTTTTAAGGACTTTTAAAAAAAAAGATCCTAAAATAATACAAAAATACCAGTATGTATATATTCAATAGGATCATTTTTTTTCAATCCTTAAAAGTATTTTAAAATTTTCTAAAAATAATAAAAATTGGTATTTCATAAAATTTTGATATAAAGATTTTGTTAAGATATTTGGGTTGACCATTTGAGCATTGCAAAGTTTGATTTAACTTTTTAGTATATCAGTCAATATGCTAATATTTATACATTAGCATAACTCATTATTATCTTTCATACATAATATACTCTTGGCTAGGCTTGCTAAAAATATCATTCCATTTTATCCACCCTAATTTAATATATAATTTCCATTTTGGACGAATATGATTGATGCTTATTAACATTATGGTATAATTTATATGTTAAGAATTGTAACTAGTTAGGCCATATAGATTCATACTTACTACTTAAAAAATAAAGATAAGATTCCTTAACAATGCGTTATCTTGACAGCATTAACAATAATTAATGTTTCAAATCATGCCAATTTTTTAAAAAAAAATATAGATTATTATAGACATTATTTTTCTTATAGACTAGGTGTGTATTAATTTTAATATAATTATAAATTATTGGATATTCCATCAAATATTAATAAATATTAAAAATTGCAAATTTCTTATCATTTAATTAATTGTAAACCATGCATTAAATTTCATTATTTATTCATGTATATAATATGTACAACGTATAGATTACATGTCATTGGTCAGTTTTAAAAATTACAAATTACATGTAACAATCGCCAAAATATTAAACTTACCCATTATCAATAAATTCTCACCTTAAAAAACAACATTTCTGAGATAAGAACTCAGAAAACTTATTGGAAGCAGCAGTGCAACTTGTACAAACCGGATGTGTACATAAATGATCCACAGTAATAAACTACTGGATAGGATCTCAATGCAAAACCAAACTAAAAATGATAATAATATTTTTGAAGAAATTATGGACTTTTTCATATATATATTTTTTTTTGTTTGCCCCACATTGGGTGTTACAGTTCAAGAGCTCATCCTTTCTTTGATGCTGACGTGTCATCTGTGCAACAAATATCAGCGGTGCATACATGATACATTCCCCTGATATCATGACGCGAATCTTGACGCAGATCCAACGGCCGGAATTGCGCTTCAAAAGAGGTGTGCTCGGTTCATCCTATGATTTCCATCCGCTTCTAGATGCCGTAGCAAATGGGCAATTCAGCCAATTTGTAAAAGAAAACAAAAAACCAAAAAAGATGATATATATATATATATATATATATATAGCCAATGTGCAATTCGATCCTATGTGGACCCAAGTTATAATAAACCTTAAAAAGAGAGCTAATGGACCATTCCTAAGGTTGGCTCAAAAGTATGGAGTTTGTATATGGTATCATTAAATTTATGATATATTTATTGTAATTAATTTTATATAATTTGATTTAATTTAAACGGTTCGTATTTAATTATAGGAGATATTTTTTTATTTATATTTTAGTGAGTTTCATATATTATAGATCCAAAAAATTATAGCAGGCTTGTACCATAGAAAAAAGGTAGTGCAGCGGATGTAAATCTAAAGTTATGTGGCATGGAAAATTTATAGAGATATGTAGAGAGAGAGTTTTGTTAATATGCTATCATTAACATTTCGGGCGGAACACTAATAATTCAAATTTTAAGTTTTCGTGTCCGAATTTCGATGTAAGTAGCTCGATAAATTCTTTATATAAAAATCTTATAGAATACGAAAATTTACCTTTATAAAAAATTTTAACTATTTTTTTAATTTTCAAAAATGGCTTTATTTGTCTTAAAAATAAATAAAAATAAAAAAAATACTTGTATGCCAATTAAGGTCATCTTTGAAAATTCGAAAAAAAAATAGTTAAAAAAACTCTAAACTGTTAGCGTTTGAACATGAAAAATTTATTGAGCTACTTAAATGAAAATTTTGAACACAAAAATTTAAAATTTAAATCGCTAGCGTTTGAGTCAAAATACTAATGATAGCACATTAACAAAACTCTCTCTATCTGCGTGCGGGCAGGCGCGTGGGCGGGCGTGCGCGCGTCTATATGTATATATATATATATATGTGTGTGTATATATAATTTTGGAGGGATGTAATCTAATTCACTGATTTGTTGGGACATGGTACAAATGTTTATTCACGTTGGCGGCTTGCAACTGTCAAAATAATTAGTTTGTCCAAATGCATAAACAAGTTGCTAAGAAAAAGAAATTTTGGACATTTATTGGATTTTAGTATTTTGGGCTTTAGGTGAAGCTCTGATCCTCTACAAAACCTCAAAAATTGTTTTCCCTGCCAACCTTGCAAACCAAAAATATCAAATAATTGTGAAGTCAAAAAATTATGAAGACCGAAATTTGGTAATAAGTGAGACAAAGAAATTGATTGAATTAAATACATTTTTAGTTAATAAATGGTCAGGATCAAATAATTTTATATATTTCAACAAGTTGAAATTTCAAAGAGAATAACAAAAAGATGCTATATTATCATAAAGTGCATTTCTCACCTTTTATTTCTAAACAACGAATAAAGATTAATTACACAATGACAAATCCATACCATGGCAATGGATATATGATTATTGATGATTTTGTTCAAGAGAAATCTGTTCCATACAATTATGAGCACACTTCTTATTTTATTATTTTGTCATATATATATTTGGAGGTATGATTTGGTCTTCTAATTTGGAGATTCATGGATTCTCTTCACAATTATCAAAGGTTACAGTTATTATATTTGCTCATGTTCAATTACTTTATAAAAATGTCATGCAATAGATAAACCTCTTAGCACAAGTAGTTGACACTTTTAAAAAAAATCAAAATAGGATAATTTTTTTAATTAATCAGAATATGTATTTAGATAAAGAGATCATATTGAAATTAATGATTACGAATTTATTATTATTATTTCTAATTAAATTTTAAATACAATAATTATTAAAAATTTTGGTCCATATAAAAATTGCTCGTCAGAATATATTCAAATTTCGGAATATCCAATGAAATTAGTAAAAGAATACACATCAGACAACTTAAAAGATGCAAGTAGTAGATAGATGCATCATAAATTAGAATCTTTATGTAAAGTGTTGGAGATGAATATCAGCCCCTATATCTTTCGGGTATAATTACGTTGTATTTGCTCACTTACTAGTGGCTGATTCACATCGCCGAACTATTTCCACATTGCGTCCCGCCGTCATGCGTCTTTTCTTTTTTTAATCATTCTCTTTTTACTGATTGATTGATTAAAAAATTAACCAAAAAAAAAAGAAAAAAAAAAGATAACTGTTAGTGCAAGGAAATATTGGACGTATCCTGTTGAAATTTCAATTGTCGTCTATATTTTAATTATTTACGCACTGTTTTCAAACTGATATGGACACGTTTGGACACGTCTTTCACTATAAATTTAATGCTCTCAAAAAGTATCAATTGAAAAATTTGTGATTAAGTGATAAAAATTATAAGCATGTATGATTGAAATGGCACTTCATGACGCGGTTCTTCAAAATCCACGTGTTTTACTTTTTCTCTTTTCTTGCTTTCCGATAAGATTAATTTTCACAAGTAAAAGAGCTAAAAGTTGCTTCTTTGTTAATGTCACTATCCAAGTTTTGTTATTTTAATCCGAGATAATGATGGTGCAAGATTCTCTTCTAGATAAATGATATTCCATGTTGTTCATTATCAGTCTTTTTTTTTTTAATTTCTTACTGAGGAGGTAACAAAAAGTAATTGTTATAAAAAAAATAATTGTCAGTTTTGACGAATGAAATTGATAAAAAAAAAATAAATATAGTAGAGAAGTGTTTTATATGGTATTTAATTCTCAATTACCCATCAATAATTGGAACCATCTAAAATTTTTAGAACCATTAAAATATACATTTTTTTAGTATGAGATGAAGGGTAAAGTTTGCAAATTTGTTGGAACAAATTCAAATAAAAATTGGATAGCTATAAAATAGAATAAAATAAATCAGAAATAAGTAATTAGAATTTTTACTATTCAAATTGTGATGTGTTGTCTTAAGCGTATTACGTTTTTTACGTGTAAGATTATGAGATCATCACCGTGATAATTTGAAATTATCACTTTTTAGAACACGATTATAGAAATAACTGATGATAACGCGTTTTAATATCTGATAAAATAATATCAAAATAAATTTTAAAAATGCATTTAAGAATAATATAAATTGAGTTGGAATATATTTTTTAATCCATCCATATCATTATCATAATATTAATTTTGGATAACTTATGACCCAATAGTATAGTTCAAAGGTTATGTATGATTTTCAAGATCATGTGATTTTTTAAGTCACCATAACATTGAAGAACTCAATCCCTCCGAAAATGAAACCCTAGAAAAAAAAAAGGAAGAAACAAAAAAAAAAAAAGAATGACAATAGATGTCTTATTAAAAAAAAAAAAAGTAAAAATCATAGCTGTCTCCGTTAATCCGTTTTGGTAATATTAGTATATGTAATGATAAATTATAATAATTTTTTGGTAACAAAAAAAAATCTGTCTTATTTATTTACTCATGAAGGTTATGATATTTTATTTTTACCGAGAGAGGCATTAACAATACATGATACTAAAACTCCTTTTTATAGAAAATAATAAAGAATATGATTATTTCTTCAGTGTTTTCATAATGAAATAACTGCTTTGATAATCTTATTTAAAATTTGAAAATAGAAATATAAATCATTAAATTTCAATTATAACTAACAAATTTTGATTTAAATGTAATATGGTGTGTGTGTAGTTATATATATTTTATGTTAAATAGATGAAATAAAATTTATAACGGTCTATATTTAGCGATATTTAATATTAACAAATCAAATTAAAATTGGTAACTAATTATATGACTATCCAATGACATAACTATAAATTTATCTTTTATTTTTAAATATTTTAATCTTGATTTAAAAATACTTATTCGCATATTTTTTTATTGACATTGCAAATAAGAAAATCAAGACTAAAAAAGTATACACACATATGGAAGAAAACATGCATGAATGATTAAAAATGATACTATTAGATTTTTATTAGAAAAGATACTTATACAGAAAATAATATTTATCTTTTTATCAGCACTAGAAATAATTTATTTCATTTGGGAAGAATATGAAAATTAGAAAATTTATATGGAAAGGATATACCGTTAAAATTAACAGAAATTTTTGATTGGTTATTTCTTAATTTTGCATATGAGAATATTTTCAAATTGATCTTTTGTTCTTTTGTCTTTTTGAGCTTTGTGAATCAAAACGAATTTCATATACTTCGTTATAGATATTTAACAACATATTATTAATTTATTATATATAAAGTCATAATATACGGAAACAACGCCGAAGTATTTCTCTAATATATCTTATTTCTCATGGAGTTGACTAACCAATATATAAATAAGAGAACTTTAATATCTTTTTTCAACAAACTTGAAAAGGATTGAGAACAATATAATCTCAATTCACAATGCACGAGCTAGAAAATAATATCTTTATATTAGATGCTTTTTAACTATTAAGCGTAGTTAGGCGAAAAGAGAATGATTTCTTTAATAATTCAATATTTTTGAATTTTCGGCTAGAATAGCTTTTTTATAATATCATCTTTGAAATTCAAAAATAAGTTCATAAAAAATATTTTTAGACCAGAAAAATAACATTGAAATGGTCAAAATTCTAAACGTTCGTCATCAATTTTAAAACTATCCATCTTCTATAAATTTATTCATGATTCTTCAACAAATTTAAAAAGCAGTGAGAACAATATAATCCCGAGAATAGCTTCTTTATAATATAATCTTTGAAATCTAAAAATAAGTTCATAAAAAGTATTTTTTAGACCTGAAAAATAACTCCAAAACTAAATTTTAATACAACGTGAATACATTTTGATAATATCTTTAAGATCGTTAAATCTCTATTTGAAAAATTATAGATCTGAAATTCGATAAAAATATCACTTATCAATATTTTAAATTTAGATAATTGATTTCATCTTTATCTAAAAACGGAAGAGAAAAGTTCAAAATGTTGAATAGTCTAAATTTAGATTTATTTTGAGGGGCAAAACATTTGCAAATATTACCTTCCATTTTGTATGGATTTATTAGTGTTTGGTCCAAGAGTAATTGACGTTGAAAAGGAAAAACAAATTAACAAATATCCAAAAAAACATTCAAAGTAATTGTTTCAGGAGAAAATCTTTTGTTCCCCCAACTATTTTATTTTAGCATTTTTATTTTTCAGCTATATTTTTATTTTTGACAAATTTTCACATTTTATGTTTATAAATACTCCAATAACTAGATATAAACACTTCATATAATCAGATATGAACATTCACGTGTATTAATATAAACACTACAAGTATTTCATATTTAATCTTAGGGCTTAGTATTACGGCCTACAACAATGTGCTATAGTATATAACAATATGGTCTCAATAATCAAATATATTATCAGATATAAACACCTCATGTGATTAGTATAAACACCCCCCTCGACTAGGTATAAATATCTTCTTAATCAGATATAAACACACCTCATGATCACTTTCAAATACTTTTTGATCAATAGTATTAACACAAATGTGATAAGGTATAAACATCTTTTGTAGTCAGATATAAATACTCATATAACAAGATATAAGCACCTCTATATTATTTCGATTTTGAACATATTATTTTTCCATTTTTAACATACGAACTAACTGTTTACCATTTATAGTAAAAAAACAATTGGGGATAATTTTATGAGATTTTCTTTAAAATACAATTAGCACTCCTCTTATTTCAATATAATTGCAAGGTTAAGATAATCAATCAATCAATCAATCAATCAATCATCAACCCTCTTATATATATTTTCCAAACGTTTATGTGTTAATTTTGTACTTTTTTCTTAAAGTTTTGTGATTTGCTAGCAATCTCATTAAATTTTGCTAGTTGTAAATTGCGCCACTAAAATCTTTACAACTTTTTGTTTGAACAAATCAGCAGACAGATCTCATTCTGGTGGGACCCAGCACACACTCAAGTTTCAACCTCAAAATAATAAATTGACACAATAAATAATATTATTAGAGATCATGATTTCTGTTAGGCTTGAACTTGTCATGACTGCGTTGACTCAAAAATTGCTGAGAGAATCTCCAATTTTTTTTAATATGATAATTCAAAAATAAAAAATTTGAAGAATGAAGTTCAAAATTATAAATTTTAAAATTAGAAAATTCGTATTTATTATTTGTGAATTAAATATGATTCGCATCGATTATTTGCAAATTATTTTTATAAGTCTATATATATTCACTATATATAATGTTACGCAGTTACATTCCCAAATAAAATTAATGAATTAAAAAACTTACTGATTTTGTAAAAGATTGTTTTCAGTTTTCAACGTGATTACTTTTCATTTTCATACTTATTTTAATAAAAAAAAATGGAGAATCTTGGTTTTGAAAATAACTTATTAATTTTGATGTAATACTTATAATTATAATTTTAGAGATGTGAAATATTTATTAATTTAGTAATAAGTATTTCTAAAATATCACATTAATATTTGCAAGTGATATAAATAACTTCGCTCCAGCAAACTTTTTTTTAGAAAAATAAAATGAAGGTTTTGGCCTCCAAATTTCTTTCGTGCAATTTCAAGAAATTTTTTTGTTACTAATTATAAATTATTATATCCGTAAATTAATAATTCCCATATATAGTTCGAAGAATGACATAAAAAATTCAAGTAATTAAAATAACTTCAAAGTATGTAAGTTATTACATCACATGGATATGGATCGTAAAATGTATACAAATTTTGATTAAATTAAAAAATTATTCACTTATTTATTATAATGACTCTTGTCAAATGAAAAAAATATATAATCTAATTAAATTGGATCTATAACATCCGATTTAAATAATAACAACCATCCAAAATTTTGATTTTCTTATTTTAATCGATTTTCGCATTAATAACAAAAAAGCCAAAATATTAGGTGGATGTCACTACTTAACCAAATCATATCATTAATTAATTTCTTAGATCATTTGTCGAATTTACACGCTATGACCGTTACCATATTAGGTCAATAATATTTCCGTACAAATTTGAATTCGCTCCATTTTGGCTTTTTTTTCATATTTTAATTAAAGTTCAATTATTTGCAAAAAGTGAACGTGTAGACCGATGGAGGTCCCAATATGAAGTCAATAAAGAGGTATTAAATTATTGACACTTATCATAATAACCAATATATAATTTAGTAAAAAAAAATAAGGTTTTTATTAATCTGATATTTATTTATTTTCAAATATATATTTTTTAAATTTAAATCTATCATTATTATATTAGATTTAAGGTTCTATGAAAAAATTGAAGTGGTCAGTAGATCAATTCAGACCGTTCGATTCGAATCATGAATAAATTTATAGGAGATGGATAATTTTAAAATTGATAACGAACGATCAGAATTTTGACCATTTCAATAGAATTTTTCTTTGAATGTAAAATTCTATATCTGAAGTGTTTTTTCGAACGAGTACTTCTCATAATCCACAACTTTTTTATTTGTCTATTTTTTCCATTCTCTTATTTATTGATTATATATGTATATTTATCAATTAAAAATATATAACTATTAATGATACAAATGTCACGAAATCTACATAAATGTAAGTCAAATAAGCAGTTTTTCCATAAATAATTGTTGTCAATTATAAAGTTTCAGTTGAAAGACAGACAAATAATATGATTAATAAATAAATGATGGACAAAAAACAAATTGGGGATGCTTCAATTTCCATTTTCGGATTGATGCGTGGCTTGTAAATTGACAAATTATCAAACAATTTTGTTTATTCATTAACTTGTAGCAGTGGATTTGGGGTTCTTGTATATATTTTTTTTTTCCAATTTATCTCCTATCTTTTTTATCATTAAATAAGGAAATAGTTCATAATTTTATTTTTTTTTCAATTGTAATTCCTAATATCTAATTTTAAATCTACGATCTTTTTAAAGAAAGTCAGTGTCCAATTTTAAATTTCTGCCTTTTTTTTTAATAGAAGGTCCTATCACAGATTATATTAATCATTTTTTTTATTAACCAATATGTTGTTATAAAAACTTGAACAAATAGAGTAACTATATACTATTTAGAATGAACCATAAGTCTAATACAGTTGTGATATATCTCATTTCTCTACGAAAAGATACATGTTCAAATCTCACAAAAAAATATTTGAAAAATAAATAAATACTGTGAGACTGACAGAAGCCTCTTATTTCAAAAATAAAAAAAATATACTATTTTGAATAAATATATGCTTCATTTGTAGTTTCGGATAAGTATACTCATCCGTACATACATACATGTATAAATAATAGTTTGGACAATGTCAGTATGTCACATAGTTTGACAACTAATGACAATTTTTTCAAACATCAATCTTTGAAGCATAATTAAATGTTTGGTCCAAATACACTTTTTTTTTTTAAAGATTGAACACATGTTTTTTTATTAGAATGCACATTTAACTAATGTTTTGAAGCTTCAATTAATTTTAACTTTTTTTATTTTTCTGAAATCAATTAATTTAAGTTTAATTTTAATTATACTAATTGACCCCATTAAGATTGATTTCTGGCTCCACCACTGTTAATGGCCTCTTATATTTACAATAAATTATAACTGATGGGAAGAATAGGTTTTAGGGGAGGTTTATTTACAATAAAAAATCCGAATTTTTTTTAAAAATCCGAAAAATATTTTTAAAAAATTCAAAAATTATTTTAAAAATTTTTAAAAATTCAAAAATTATTTTAAAAATTTTTAAAAATTCAAAAATTTTTTAAAATTTTTTTTAAATATTTTATTTTTCAAATTTCCTCTCCTCCTTTTTCTGGGCTTGGGACCAGCTATGTTTTAATCTCCATTATAAAATCTTGCCAATAAATTATAAAATTAACCGTCCGATCAACATCCAACGACCTACAATCCGTACATACTATGTCTATCCGTGTTAACCGTACTAAACGTGCTTACCCATGCCTATCCGTGCCAAACGTGCCTATACGTGTCTACGCGTGTTCCCATGCCGTACCTATGCGTGTTCCGTGCTGTGTCGTGCCGTGTCGCCCCCCTTATCCGTGCGTGCTGTGCCGTGTCTACAGCAACAAAAACCGGACACGGCACGAATAACGGCACGACACGCGATATATATAACACAACACATGTTGACATGCCGTGTCACCTCTAACATGTGTTGTGTCTTGACACAGCGTGTTTTTTTGAGAACCCTAATTATTGATATTGATATTGATTTTAATTTTCAGATAAATGAGTTATTATTCATATTAACTAATTTATTATGCAACTCATTCTATATAATATTTTTTATTATTCAACTTAAGTGAGTCATTACTCATATTAATGATATTTAAATTAAATAATATAAATATTATACAAAATATATTACATAGTAAAGTCATTAATATAAATAATAACTTAATTTACATAAATAACAAAATCAATATCAATAATGATATCAATAATAATATCTTTCAAACATTTTTTTTCATTTGTGAAAATAGAATTGGATTATAATCTAGGTGGGGATTGATTAATCTAGTCTTAAACCAAAATTAAATCTAGGACCAAGAGCAAGTCATAAGCCAAATCTAGAGTAATGACAAAGGATATATTACATGTTCCAAATTTCCAATGTTCATATAAGACAAGATGAGACTTATTCAAAGGAGCTATTATATTTTTTTTTTTCAAAGAAGGACCGTTTATAGTTATGGTACCTAACTAAAATTCTAGAAGGAAATATTTTGATAGAATGGATTTTTTTTTTTTTTGATATAAGTCTCTCGTTAATTTTATCATTTATTTTTTTAAATATTTTTTATAAAATTTAAATCTATATTTTTTATAAAAAAAATAAAATTTATTACTATGTATTAAATATGCGGTTTTCGATGGAATGTATTCTGTTTTTTTTTTTTTTTTTTATTGAGGACATGCGTATCATTGATTGAAAGGAAAAAAAGATTTGGTAGTCTCTGTCAGAGAAATTTCCAGATCATGACTATCAAAGTCATGACCAACAAGAAATACTGTATTGTGAAAATAATTATAACAGTTGATTGAAAAAGAAAAAAAGATCTCCTACAAGAATGCTACCCTGTAGTAAAATTAGTTTGTTTCTTAGAGCACTGAATTTTTTAATATTTTTAATTTAAAATTTATTGAATTGATTTTAAATAATAAATTTAAGTCGTTTAGTAAATTTTTTATATTAAAATTTTATAGGATACTAAAAATTTCTATTTTTAGAAATTTTTAATTATTTTTTTGAGATTTTTAAAGATGACTTTAAAAATGTTAGTTTCACTCTTTAAGTATATGACCTTAATGAAAAAGGTACATTACTTTCATTTCTAAAAAAGGTTTTCAGCTAAAAAAGATTTTTTGCGTAGATAATTTTCTTAGATGAATCTTAGCTTCAAGTCTGACAAAATTAGAACATGTCTATCCTATTTGAAAATGATTTTTATTAATTCTGATGTGAAATTTATAATTATTTTTTACTTACTAATTTAACAAGTTGTCTAAAAATTCACACAAATTTTACAATTATTTTTCAAATAGTATGAACTTCTCAATTCCGCAATTGCAAAAGATCGCTTATTTTGCTAAGAGCATCTTCATTTCTACAGTTATAAAAACTAAATTTATTTACACACCAATAATTTAACAATTTTTGGAGCAAAATGAAAATTGTAAGAAAGAAAATTGCCTAATTACTCATATAACCAACAAATTAAAATTTTGCAACTAGAGAAGTGGTGGTGTTCTTATACACCCAAAAGGCTCAATTTTAATTTCAATCAAACGAGAAATTTAAGCCTGAAATGACCCAATTCAGAAAAAATGAGCCGGAATAACAGCCTCAGTCTCTTTGCTCTGATGAGGCCTGTCTATTTGAGCCCGGTGCCTTGTCAGAAAATTCAAATCTCTTAATTCCAGATTTGCTTGGGAACTATTTTTCTTCCAGCAAGGATAAGTTCCCACCAAACAATTGGTCTTGCTTTGATTGAAATTTTGAAACCTGTTCATAAACTCATAACTGCCAGTGTAAACAGAGAGCACAAGTTACTCGCCATAAAAAAAATAACATAATTTTATAAATCCTGCTGTTTTTTTTTCCCTTGATACTACCAGTAAGTAGTACTATGAAAGTGGGAAAATATTAGAAGTAGATTTACCAGTTGAAACAAAATAATCAGGAGAAATAAAAGCATTTCATTGGCAAAATTCTGGATAATTTGATAAATGTATAGTACTAAATCAGTAATCTACATAACGAAGTAACAAATTTGAACTGCATGTTCAAGACTAAAATTATTCGTTTCTGATAAGCATACACCACAACATATTACAGAATAATTGCACTACACATTGTATTGCCTCTTTTGATCAGATGAAGAAATCCAGAATAATTGAATTGTGCCGTCCCAATGTGAGGTTTCTGAAACCACATGAGATTTAGTGGGGCCCCATTTTGTTCTTCGCAGGAGTAACACAGTCTGTAAGAGAGAAAAAAATGAAAGCAAAAGATATCAGTTGAATAAGAATTATGTTATCAGGTTATTTCTACCTACATTTTGTTTTTATAACAACCTATTGTTCCCCTTAATTAGAAAAACACATATTCTGTTTCGATGTTGGAAAGAAGAAAACACCTATTCCTATTCAGTATTCTTTAAACCATTTCTCCCAGAATAACTCACCTTTTCCATATTTATAACCAAAACCATGTTTATTTCACTTTTTTTTCTTATTAGGATTGTTAGTTTTACATACAATAGACAAAACATATAGGAAAAGAAGAAATTAAGTACGCTTTTGTCGGTCTTCTTATGGGGTTTACAATATGTCAGAAATAGCAATATTAGGGCAAATTGGTCATTTTTTTCAAAGTCCACATAGTTTAAGGTGGTTTTTGCAAATAATTATGAATACTGGGTGTTTTTAAAAAGAATCTTAAAAGAATATTCATTTATTAATTAATGCACTGATAGCCCAATGAATAATTTAATCAGTACATACTGGTACCATGGTAACGGGAATCAACCACAGTAAGGATTAATCTAACCAAATTCGCACAATTAACCCTTAATTATGCAATGCTGCTACTATCAAGCTCAACTAATCTTAGCTCAAATTTCCTAACTCAAACCCAAATCTTGCAAATAAAGCTCAATTGTCCAGTTACACACAAAAGAAGGCAAAAACAAAATTACATATATGGCACTGAAAGAAAGGTAAAAACCATGGTCAATTGATAACAGTATGACAGCTACATGCCAGTTCCAATTGGTCAGGGCCTAACTAAACGACTGCTTATGACTGCCAAAACAAAATTTCAGAACTTACATGTGTGTAAGAGGAAGCAAAACTTCAAGAAACTCCACTTACTAGCATCTTTCCATCACCACCGTTCTCTCGGACTTCCATCAGGAAACACAGGCACACGATCTTTGTCATCCGAACTTAACTTCTCCACATTTCCCACTTTGCCCTCATCAAAATTTATAATTGCATCCTCTTCTTCAAACTCGTCCTCATCACTCCAACCGTCTTCCTCATCTCCCACTAATTCTTCATCAGACCCATCGCCTTCTGATAAATTCTCTATATCTGAAAAATCATCCTCCGTCTCCTCCTCATTTACATTTTGACCATCAGCAGCTACATTTACCTCAAGTCCACTTATTGGGGGGGGCCTACGATAACCAAAACGAGGTACCTCCACCAGAGCTCGCATCTTCTCCTTCAACACCAACAACTTATTCTTCTCCATAAGCTGAGAGTTTTTATACGCCTCTCTGAGGAAAACTGAGTCCCGGTCCCCTTTAAATGAAACATAGAACATTTCAGGGTGCCGAATCAACATCCCTCTGAGCTGTTGCGAGAACCTAAACTCCTCCCTGAAATGGGTCAGATGATCAACAAGTGTTTTCTTTTCTAGGGTTAGGCTGAGGATTTCGTGTACCACTCCACATGCGTGCCGTTCTTTCTCAATTGTACCGGATTTAATTTCTGAGAAATCTGCATAAGGCGATATGTAGGGGAGTCCATGGAAATAAGTCAACCGCCGCATTTCCCCTTTAGAGAGGCTGAGCCCTTTTGGGAGTCTAACTCTATTGAATTTAGGCGGTCGGTCTATTATCAGATTTCTCTCTTCGATTTCTCTAAGTCGGTTTTCCTCAGCTGCTACCTCAGCAGCTGAGACGGCCAGTGCCGGGTCCCAATGGGTCAATTCCAAGGCTGGTCCACGATCGGTGCGTACCACTTTGAAATATTGGGGATACCGCTCACAAATGGTGCTTTGAAATTCAATCGGGAGCCCCAAATCAGCCTTTAAATGTGAAATCCTCTCTATAAGGATTCTCTTGTTGAGAGACATCATGAGAAGCTTTCTGAGATTGGTAACAACCGAATTCTCCATTTCATTCTTTACCCGTAATTCTTCTAAATAAATCCTTTCCGCCTCTTCGGTAAGTCTAAATTTTAAAGAATACACCCCTTCTTCTAGAATTTCGAAAACCGCCGGAAATCGCTTCAATATGGCAATAAATCGACGCTTCCTTGTCAGACCAAGGTGTTTTCTAAACTTGCCAAGCTCTCTAACACTCATAATTCGATCGGGTTGGCTTACCAATATGCTCCTAATTTTCATGACAAGTTTCAATTTCTTATCCCTCTGTATTACCTTGTCGAAAGACATCTCCTTTCTTCGTTTCACCTGAGCAGCCATGACTGGGAAGTAAATTTGTTTCTTTGGGATGAGGTAAGGTTGCCTCCTCTGCTGGATAGAAAGGGTTTCTCCGAAAAAGGACGGAATCGGATGGTGTATTTTGGGAATTGTGAGAAAGGTCTTTGAGAAGAGATGATGGGAAGGAGTGGAAGAGATGAGGAGAGGGAAGGGAGAAGCTTTGGAAGGGGAAAAGAGGAGTCTCGCATCCATGGCGAATGGTTGAATGAGATGGAGAGGTTGGAAGCGTAGAGTAGAGGGTTTGTATTGGAATGAGAAAATATGGATGCGCTTAGTAAGTTTAGTTTAGATAGGGGAAAGAGAGAAGAAGCGTACCGTGAAGAGAGAACGAGTGCAGTGGTGAGGTGTGAGGGGTTTGGCAGTTTGCGGTGGGGAGGTGAAGAGAGAGGGTTTTGGGATGAAAAATCTTCTCCGGATGGTTGTTGCTTTCTCTTCTGGGTTTTTACTTTTTGTTTTTTTGAGGGCTGATATACTGATATTATTAATATCGTTATCATTGGTACTGTTATTTTTTATTATTTAAATTAAATAAATTATTATATATATTATATGAGCTATTTTATTTTATGATGTAATTTGTTTATATAATATTTTTATTATTAGTGAGTTTAAATTAGTGGTATAAAGTAAGTTAGATAATAAAATTATTTATATAGATAATAAATTTTTTTATATGAATAATAAAGTTGGTATTAATGATGATATTATTTTGTATCAATGATGTATCTCCCTAACATTCTCCTTTTTTTTTATACATATTTTGAGTTGAAGAATGCCAGGTGACTAATCTGCTCCTTTCAGATTTTATTGTTTTGTCATGTTAGACGTTTTAGAATATGCTTTCAAGTTTGGATTAAAAAAATATAAAATGAAAAAGAAAAAAAGAAAAAAATTGTATATTTTTATTATATTAAGTTAGTTTTTGAATTTTTTTTTAGAAATAATCTATATTATTAAGAAGAGATTATTTCAATATTTTTTATCTACACATTCAAATTAATTATATTAAATAAATAATTTATTTATATTTATATTTATAAGTGTTCTTCACGAGCTAAAATACAAAGGAGCAATTGAAATTTTTGGAATCAACTTGCGTTTATTTAAGGTCTCAACAGCTTGTCAAGCCCAGCATGAATTTTTCCATTGTTTAATTGAGAGCCCACTTATAAGAAAATGGCAGCATGCAAACTGGCTCAAAATTAACAAATAATTGGCCCAAAATATAATCTCCAGGGAATAAATAAAGACAGTAACTTTTTCACTCTGGCCCTTAAAATTTAAATTATTAGTTTATTTTAAAAATTCAATTTGTACGAGTCCTTAATTTGCTGATATCCATAAAGGTTATTCTGTTTTTATCCATCTCTTCATAATTCTAATTCAATAATGCTAATGTCCGCATAATGATCTAAAATATGTTGATACTAATATTATTATTATCTGGCATTAATTATGTATAGACTAAATTGATTGTAATATCAATAAATATCCACATTATTAAAAACTAAATACGAATAATATTCACATGCACTTCACTATAAATATTATCATGATATAAATACTTCTTTTATTAATAATAATAGTAAGACTAATTTAAAATATATTAGAGATTTTAGAACTAAATGATATTTTTTCCCCTTCAAAGATTATCAAATAAAAAGAATATTTTCAAAGGTCATTTATGTAATTCACTCAAAATTAAATTATTCATTTTCTGACATGCCACAGCTCTGGATCTTTCTCCTCCCTGCCTCTGAATTTTGATCTTTTGTTGCATTGTACTGTGCTATACAGCGTATGAATGGATAGATTATTGAGGTATTTTTTTTCAGATTTATTTTACACAAATCTTAACGCGATCAGACGAATAACACCTTATATCACACAGTATAATATAACAGAGGATACGAATTCTTCCTCCCTCCATGCATGTTGCCACGTACACTGCAATTTCTCACTCCACTAGCCGCTTAATTACTGTCAACTTTTTTCTTTTAAGAAAAACCCACAAAAACCATGCAAAATTATCCAAATCGTCTCGTTTCTCTTACCAGTACTCTCTCACTAAAATGGTGAAGCTGGCCTCAGCAAGGGAGAGCCGTCTCTATGGACCCCGCAACAACCGCAACCGCTGGGAGTGCATCAACTCAGGCCTCTATGTGTTAGCGGTCTTCCTCCTCTTTGCTGGATTCACGGCCCAGTTACCCGGTCCCGGCGTTAGCAAAGGCGGTCTCATCGTGGTGCTGATCGGTCTGATTCTTTTAGCAGCGATAAATCTGCACGATCTGGTCGTGCATATGGCCGGTATAGGGTACCGGATCGGCATGGTGCGGTATGATCTACAACTTGGACTTGTGGAGCTTCTTGTGCCGTTTCTCCAATTTATCGGGTCTGTTGTGATTTTTGTTGGAGTAATACTGCTTCTCTCAAAGGTACAATAATTAATTAATCAAGGAATTGTTGGTTAGATTGTTCTTAATTAGATTGTTCACATTTTCATTTGTTTCTTGTTGGGATATTGTTATAATATTTCTCATTGGTTTTTCTGTAAATCAGAAAGAATGGAATTTTTATAGATTTGAAGTATGAATATCCTCAATTGATAAACTAATAGAGTACTTTTAGTAGTTACTTAAGTTTAACAATGATAAAATTATAATGATCGATATGTATGGAAATAATATTGCTCAAACTGATTAAGTGAAATTATGACAACTGATAATAATACACAGAGAAATAAATAAATAAGTACATTGACAAATACACCTTGCTTCTATTATTATGAAGTACCTTGTAGGTCTCAAACTGATTGAAGTACCTTGCTTCTATTATTATTTCCAGTAATGTTTGCACATTGTTAGCATGGTAAGTCTGCATAAGCTAAATGGTGCTAATTTGTCCATGAAATTAATAAAATGTGGTGAATGATGCTAGGGTTTGTAGTAACGACTAATTTTAGGATAATCTCAGAAATAATTTAGACATATATATCTTGACTGACCATTAACAAATTTCAGCTAGACACAACATATGACGGCAAAACAAAGAGGCATGCTACGAACTGCCTTATCGCGGGCCCACTGATATGGGTTATTGGGTCCATCCATAATGGCTGCCAAATCTACGAGCGGGCTGATAGCCGGACCCAAATCCTACAAACAAGTGTGCATGTGCCATTCCTCATGGGCAGCCTTCTCTTCTTTGTTGCCGGGTTCTTCAATCGACAGCATGCATATGCAGATGTCGACCATTGGAGATCAAGAATAATGGTGAGTATTAATTATATCGGTAGAAGTAATGAACATTTTAATGAAAATAAGCTCATTTAAATATTGTTCTTGTTTATTATATGATTGCCACAATATATTTATATATATATTCATTCATGTGGCTTTAATTTGATGAAGTTGACATTACTAGAGCTAAGTATAGCCGGTGTACTTTGTGACCGATTAAACATTAAAACTGTTGTCTGCCAAACTTTTGGCAAAGCCATTTATTCATATAATAAATATCAAAATAGCAACGTGAACAATGTTATATATTCTAGGCTGCTAGGAACCTAACTTTCAAAATATCTAATATTTACGGCCTATTTACTTACAGTTATACATGAATAATTCTCAAGTTCCAGGCAAATCTGGGCCATATGTTTTATATCAGAAGGTCGTCGTGGTATATGACTGTCCAGACTGTCTGAATACATTCAACAATTCTTTGATCTGTCCAATCTAATAAAGCATGTTTTAATCAGACACATTAAATAGAGAGATACAACACTTGAAATATTGTGTGTTCACAAGGGCGTCTTCTTGGTTTTCATATCTATTGGGATTGAAATTTTGGGAGCTGTCGATCCATGCCTAACCTATTTTTACCAGAACCGGAGCATAATGGAAATATCAGTCATGTCTCCTTTATATAAATACTCTGTTATTAGAAAAAGCAAGTAAATTCCTATCCAACTTTCAATTATATTCAGCGGTTTTCAGCTATTCTTGTTCATTTCAGATTTCAGAATAACATCAGATCTTTAGATCTTTAGTACTCTTAAACCTTCTTGTCTTATAAAGGGAGCCCCTCTGTTATTTATTGTATCGATATTGATCTCTTTCTAAATTTCTATAATCAGTGATAGGTTAATAACATTGTCACTTGCTAATTTCATCCTGAAACATATCATTCCTATGAGTTTAATTTGATGTTGAAAAGATTGGTTCCAACCAAGAATTTTCTTCATTTATTAACCATAGTGTTGGTAAAATAGCCAGAATTACTTTTGCAATGGTACAAGATCAATACATGTACTATAGCATGTTCATCAATTTTCTGTTTAGAAGAAACTATCAGCTCAGAAAACCTTAAATAACCCTCATGTTAGTAATGAAGCACAAATGCGCAACCCACCTTATATATAGGAACCTATAACATGACATGAAGTTTTGCGCATGATTATGCACAGAATTAGCTTTTCTATCAATTAATCCTTATTTACTTCCCCAAAAACAAAATCCATGTTAAGTGAACTGTGAATTTATGCCTGATAATAAAGCCCGATTCCACCTATTTAACCTCAATTCAGCAAAAAATTGCATTTACATCAAAATAGAATAGAGTCTATAGGGAAAATGTCGAAACCGTTGAATTCGAAGCAGAAAGGGATTCTGGAATTTAGTCCGATGTTTCGACTAATGCCTTGAAATTTAATGCTGAAACAAAAGTACCAGTACTGCACGGTCCTTCAATAAATTACCAAAATTCATAATTTTAATTACTTGTTTTAACTAAAGCCTTTTTATGTTTTAACCGGCTTAACTGTTTTACAAATTTCACGTAGGCAAAGAGCTGGGCATGGTTGTGCATGTTTGGATGCCTCCTATTCTTAATAGGAGGTTTGTTTAATTTATTAAAGGTTCGTAAGATGCAGCAAGGAAATGGCCTTAGGTTGGAAAAACTTCGTGGTGGAGCCCAAGAGAGGCTGAATCATATCAGAGGCGGTCGAGACTCGGTCTCAGTCGAGGAGACTTCGGCAATGAGGATACCTACTGTAGGTCTCAAGACAACTGCAGTTGCAGTACCAGTATCTGTACCACCGGTACATTCACCATGAATGGTTTACATGAGCTGTGCCGGAACAGTAAGTTAGCAGGGTTGGGTACCAGTACTTCTAGTTGTATTTTATAAATATGCTTTGTTTTGCACTTTTCTTTTTCTTTCCTTTTCTTTTCTTTATTGTGTTCTTGCTCTGAATTGCTTTGTGCAAAATGTATGAATATATTGAACCAATTAGTATATATGGAACACAAATCTTTGGTAGTGTTTTTAAGTAGAAGTTTAATTAATGGTCCTCAAAAATTTAATTAACAGATTTTTTTTCCGGGAGCTGATATATAAATATCAAAATCAATACTGACTTTATTATTCAGATTAAATGAATTATTATTTATATTAACGATTTTATTATGTAATTTATTGGTATATTGGTATAGTATTTTTGTTATTTAACTAAAATGAGTTATTAGTGGTATTTGAGTTAATAATAAAAATACTGTTAAAAATAAAGTCGTTAATATGAATAATAAAAGTGATAACGATATCTCAAACGATTTTTTTTTAGTACTATAATAATAAAAGTAATATACTACAACAAAAGGAGTACTATTATGTATCTTGTTTGACTTGCAAAAGCCCACAAAAAAAAGGGTTACATCAAGAAAGGTACGTCGTAGTAATGCATTTCACCTACTTGCTCACGTAAAAGTCTTTGAATTCCAAAGCCTTAATTTACTTGGCTAAGGTCAGAATGTATCCCTATCTCTTTATTTAATATTCACTCTCTATTCCCACTTATAGATCTTTATCTCAAGTATACATCTAGCTAGAGAGAATTAGTTAATTAATTATTCTAACCATTCCCATATCAATTCTGGATCAAATGATGGCATGTGCTCGAGCGAGTATCCGTCATTCATGATGTCGAGTGAGTATCCTTGATTTGCCATCTCGACGCATCCTCCTGCCATGTCGCTTCCCAGACTCGAACAACCGGTGGATGATGTGTCGAACCTTGAAATCTCCACCTCGACCTTTTTATTGGCCATCTCCTTCTTTGTCTTATTCCTTGCACGCCTTTGCCGTGCCAGTCGCTGACATATTGCTTGTATTTTGGAATCCACGGCCAATCGCAGCGCTTGGAGTGGCCCGGGGCACTCAGGTCCGTCTGCCAGACCCGGAAAATTTAACCTGGCGTATTCACCGCGTAGCCTATATGCTGCACGGTCGTATGCAAAAGCGGCTGCCTCAGGTGAATCGTATGTCCCAAGCCAAACCCGGATCCGATTTTGCGGCAAGCGTATCTCGGCCACCCACTTGCCCCAGTGCCGTTGCCTCACACCACGGTACAATTTGGTCTTGCCGTTACCATTACCAGTAGTACCAGTACCATAACTGCTACTTGTGCTATTGCTGCTGGTTGAGGACAGGCGGTCGTACAATTGTTGGTGGGACAATTTGGAGGCGGTACCAGAAAAGCGCCGAAGTAGCTCGGTGTGGCGCAGATACACCGAGGAGCCAAGTGTTGCCTCGGATGGATGCGGTGGTACAGCTGGCGGTACATGAGAAAAAATCGTGTCAATAGCATTGGAACCAGAGAGGAGGAGGTCCGACACAGCAAAGGCTATGCCATCAGGCAGAGAAGGTGATAGAAGAGGTTGTGAGGGATCAAAGGTTATGTTACCATCATCCATGGTCTATCTTCAATTGAGGTTCTTCCTGACAATTTGAGATTTCTCGAGGGAGGAAAATGGGAAGTTACCAGTTTCCGAGTTTCTCTCTGGTTTGTGCTACGATAATATGGGATTTGGGTGGGATTTATGCAAGAAGAGAGTTGGCAGTTTGATTTGGTTGGATTACCCTTCTACCCTCGGGATCGGTCGGCTCCCTCATGTGAGTGCGGAAATTGGAAGGGTAATTTAGGGATTTTATGGTCGGGGAGGATAAAGGACAAATAGGACACGTGGTCCGTTGCGGAGAACTAGGAGGATGCTGTTGTGAGCATTCAATCTGTGGCTGTGAGTATGTGACCATATGCTGTGGATTTGTGTGGCTACCTCAAAAATTGGCCACAAGATTTTGCACTGTTTGAGTAATTTGACTGACATGTCATGCACAGTTAGTTAGTTAGTTAACATAGAATAGTTATAATATTAATTTAATTTTTAGAGAAATTATTCTTGTATTTTATATTTTATATCATTCATTCATACACAAAAAATATTTATACCAACTAGATAATTTATTTATATATGAATTTCTAAACATTTATAATTAGTATAGAATGTATTTTTCATTATTTTTTTCTGAATGATTAGGAAAAATTCAAGTTTAAAACTTTGTTACATAAGTAAAAATACAATTTCATAACTTTTAGTCATAATAATATAAAATATAAACACTTTTATTATTGTAATAAATGTTTTTCTTAAAAAAAAGATGTTGATAAGAGGCAGCTAAACGGTATAATTACCACTCCTGTAATTTTTAATTGGATATGAACGAGCAATATTTTATGATAACTATTAAGTATATATTTTATTATAATTAGCACGAACAAAATTAATTGTTACTTATTTAAAGAAGTAATCAATATGAAATTATGTTTTCTTCTAAATCCATTGAAAAATTTCTTCTTTTGGTTCCCTACAATAAAAGCCATTGAAAAATATATCTCTATTTTTATGTTTTTTTAAAAAATATATATATAAAAAGTTCAATATAATTATGAAATTATACCTAACTTTAAAATTTTGCCCCACTTTATTATATTATTTGGCTCCACCCTTATTTGTGAGCAATCAATTCTCCATTATATTAATTCCCTATTAATTATAGCTCAATGATGGATCAATAACAAATTCTTGATAATTTCAAGCTACCATTTAGATATTTGTTAAATCGTACAAAGATAACATGCAACTTAGATATGAAAGAACACATGTGCAGAAACCTATGAGCAATTAATACTTTTAAGCATTCACACTATATTACTTTTAATTTAATAAAAAGCCTCATGTTTCTCTTTCTAAATATCTGATTATAATTATATATTCAGTCGGTCTCAAACTTATATATTTAGGGGGTTTTTTGTTAATCAAAATTTTATTTTGAAATAAGGTGAAAGAAGAAATCTTTTAGAATAAATTTGTCAAAAGACAAAATAGAATAGAGTAGAAGAATGCTAAGAAATGTTAGAAGATTTTCTTCCGGCTCATTAAAAGAAGAGATCTTCTAGAATAAGAGCAAAGTTCTTTCTTTCATTTTATTTATGAAAATATCATTTATTTCGTTTTTTTATTTTTTAATCAATTTTAGTAATTATTTTACTTATTGAATAACAATTATTAATTTATTGTAATTATATTTTTTAACAATATTTTTAGTGTCATAATTATAATTAAAAATCATAACTCTATATTATGTTAATATAGTAATAAATAATTAATTTTTTTATTATTAGTATTATTATTAATAATATTATAATGATCAATTGTTATAATTATCATCATGTTATTCATATAATTGGAGGAATTTAAATTTGTAGGATATTTTAAAACTTAACAACAATAATAATAAATATAAATAACTAATAGAGTTACATTTCATATTATAATAATGATGTATGATATATTTTGTATTAACAATGATGATGACACTGATAGTAATATGTCTAATATTATAATAATAATTATTGTTGTTGTTGTTGTTATATTCCTTAATATAATTTTAATTATCACAAAATAATTTATATGAAAAATATAATTATTTTTTATAATATCTATTAAGAATCAATATTTTTTCCTTCCCAAATTAAACTACCAAAAACTTTTACAAAAAATTAAAATAGAGTGGAAGAAGAGTTCTTCCAGAAAATATCTTCTTCCATCTATTCTAAAATAAAAGAGGTGTATCAAATGGAGCCTTGATACATAAGAGTATATCCATCTTACACAATTAAATTAGCTAGGTTTTATTTTGTTCCTAATAAATTCCAGCTTAATTAATGTTTCATTCTAATAGAATTACTAGAAAAATCACATAATATTATAGACATATCAATACATATGAATTAGTATAATTTCAATTTTCACAAAAAAAAATTGTAGCAATTAACAAAAAAAATTAACATCTAATTCCATAAAATCTGCACGGAATGCACGGAGTGATAAAATGTTCAATTAATATCATTCATTAATTATAAAGATGTCATTAATTTGCAATCATGTCGGCCACGCTACAAATCCTTAATATTTCACATTACAACCCATAATTAACCCACCTTTAATTTAACTTATCACGGAAGCATGGAATTAATGGAATTGAATTTTCTTCTGCTAATCTTGTACCCTAATTCGTCCAATCCATGATCACACCAACAACACATTATTAATTAATTATGGCATTTATATTGTAAATTAAATAAGATTGCCCACAAAGGGTATCTAATTATAACATTTACAAAAAAGGTCTAATTTTGAAGAGAAAGTGTCAAAACATCTCAATCAATGCCTCTCTATTTGTCTACTTGGTTTTGTGGAGTTTCACATGGAAAAGAAAAACATAACCATCACCTGTGATATTATGAATCTCTACCACACTCATCACATTAGATTTGTATCCTCTGTTGCGCTGTATCGTACAGCGTAACGTGTTGTCCGTCTGATCACGTTAAGACTCGTAAATCTAGAAAAAAAAAACCCCTATAATCCACATATGTAGTGTTGTGTAGTAGAATAGTGGTGCAACACGGTATGTTGTCCGTCCGATCGCGTCAAGATTCATATAAAATAAATCTAAAAATTCTTTATAATTTATCCATCCGTACAAAGTATTGCGCAGCAGAAAATCAGGAACCCGTCACATTATATTACATATTTTTTATGGATTTGACTCTCTCTTGAACCGTATAGGTTCCATTTATTTATTTTCTTACATAAGATATTGTTTCACGGAGTATTAATTAATTGTTTCGTGTTAATATATACATTAGTCTTAATTCTTTCTGGTCATCATTTTCAAAATTATTTTGTTAAAAAAAACTTATATCTAAAAAATAAAAAAAATTTATGCATATATAGCGAAACTATTTATGAATTACTTCACATTAATTTAATCATGATAGAAGATAATAATAATAATAATTTATTAGCTAACAAAAAAGTCCAGGAAAATCACAACTTCATGTTTCTTCTAGAAACTAATTTTTCAAAATAGCGAAATTAAACTTATAATAAAAACAGAAATGTGAGTTCAAACTTCAAACGATACAAAGCCAAATATTTCCGATGACATTTTGGACTGACCATAGACCACCTTGCCACATTTGGTATAAGCTTCCAAATTATAACTTTTCTCTCATTTAATTCCATCCCAATTCAACCATCATGGATTCATGTGTAACATTGTTCCATATTTTAATTCTTGTTATTTTCCTTCTCAAAGGTTTTCCGAGAAAAAATTCCTCAATTTATACGTTTTACCGAGGTGTTGTTAAAATAAATGTTTTATAGAACTACGAGTTTTAGTGTGCATTTTCTTATTCATATTAAATGTATTCTTATTTTTATATAGTAGTGTTTATATTAATGACAAAAATATTATAACTTACGGTATCAAAAATTAAGATTTTGAAAGTTGTATTTTTATTCAATTAACAAAGTGTTTTATTTTGAACTTCTTTATGATTAATAACAAAAAGAAAAGTGTTGAATATTTTATATATTAATTAACCTGAAGCAAATAATTGAAAGATAATATATAGTTCAATATCCAAAGTAAAAAGTTAGTATTAGTAATAGCTGCAAATGCTTATATTTTCAGTACCATATTATGACCACAACTTCATTTTTCACTAATAATACAAAATTTAAATATCAAATAATAGATACTAATAATTTATCTTCCTTATATTTATAAAGTAATTCATGCGCGTTAACAATGGTAGTATTTTTTTTTTAAAACTTAACGAACAGTTGTTGTGATAAAAAAGGTAGTTTTCTATATAGTACAAGTGATAAAGAAGTTTAAACAAATTTCAAAGAGGAATTTTCACACTTCACAAAAGATATAAATAAAAGAGGCACATCAGCATATACAGCCACACAAAAAAAATATTACCAAACCTTCCTTTTTCTACTTTTTTTTTTACTATTACTGTCCTTAATTCCCAAATTAATCCCAACCATTCATCACATTTTGGATCAAGTTGAGTTAGCGAGGTAATTAATTTGGGAGCTGATATACAAATATCAAAACCGGTACCGACTTTGTTATTACTTATTTGTACAGTATTTTTGTTATTCAACTTTAGTGAGTTATTATTCATATTAGTAATATTTGAGTTGAATAATAAAAATATTATTAAAAATAAATTGCATAAATAAAGTAGTTAATATAAATAATGAAGTCGGTACCGATTTTAATATCGATTTTGGTATCTCCCAAACATTTTCCATTTAATTTTGCCATCATCTCCAAAGAGGAGGAATAAATTAACTTGAACCAAAACAAATTTGAGTTGTGGGTTAAGTGCAGCTTTCAAGTAATAAAAGCACAAAGCAATCCACCAAAGTCAAACACACAAAAGGAGTTTGGGCTGTGAATTAAAGGAGTGATATTCAAAATTTTCTCCTGTGCACACAAAATTCTGTAGTGATTGTGTGGCGTTTTGCTGCCATGACATGCCAGAATAAATTGAGATTATATTATTATCTTGATGTTTGCTAATGTGTTTTCATGAAATATTTCGACTGAAATATTTATGGGTCGAATTTTAAAATGTGATGTCTAAAATATTGATTCAAGTATCTCAATAAATTCTGCATATTAAAGTTTCATAAAATATCAACTTTTACTATTATTCATTATTTTTGAAAGACCCAATTTGATATACAAATATTAATATTTTTATTATTTTTTGAATCATCTTTCAAAAAAATAGTAAAAATATAAAAAATTTATTGAGATTCTTGAATCATGGGGCATAAAATTTTAAAATTATTCCATAAATATTTTAGTTTCATTAACTATATATGCAAACTAGTGCAATGTTTATATGTTGTATTAACGAGTAAATTTCGTCATCAATCAAAATTGATCACGGAATCAGTATAATTTTGTGGAAAGAAAACCAACAATTAAATCACAATATAACATCTGAATTGGAACGGGGAATCGAAAACCTTTCCACACCACAAATAAAATATAAACTATTGCCTCCATAAATGCAAATTTTATTTTGCTAATTTCATTGTCTCCAAAGTAGGACATTGCTGTCCCATTTTTTTTTGTTCGTCTTCATACAGACCAAAATTAAAAGCTATATATGATCTACTATCAATTTTATAACTTCCATTCATCAATTAGTTTCAATTCTAATCAGATCAAATATCATAAATCATAATAGTGAAATCCCATTTTTTAAATAAAAAAAATGAATTTTGGTCGTTCAAAAAATTTCATAGAAATTTCCTTAAGTACAGAATTAATTATTTTTTCCTCTCAAAAAGAATATTTTTTTTAATGAATTTGAAGAGTGACTTATTACAATTTTTAAAGCAAAAAATAATAATTCTACATTAGATAAAATTAATATAAATAAAATTTCTGAAGATATGCTTCTTTTTCCCCATATGGAGTAGATATCTTCTTGATCTGTCCCTTTAACAAGATATATCATTCACCAAATTCTATCCGATTTGGTTTCAAACTTAATTTTAGATGGATTTCGTATCATTTGTCAAAATCAAATCTTTATCTGCCTATTTTCAACTTACTTATAAAGTTATAATAGTGTCTACCTAGAGGTTTTAATTTGTAGATTTAAGAAAATAAAATCTCTTAATAATGTAAAATTAATATGAAATAATCATGTACAATGTGGATTTTTTTTTAATAACTCAAAACTAAAACCTTTTAAAATGCTATGTTTTAATAATTTCCATCAAAATAAACTTAAAATGCTATGATCTTTTATAAATGTACTTTAAAAGTTAAAAGAAAGTATTATAGATTATATATTTTTTTATATATGCACTTTAAAAGTTAAAAGAAAGTATATCTAATATTTCTATTTTGTAATATAGCAAGTTTCATAATTTTTTTGATATAAAAGATTTAAATAATTGAGACATATCAAATGAAGGCATATGAACCCTATCTCTTTGTAAATTTTTTTCAATTAGAGAAAGTACAAAATGTCAGAAGAATCTAATAAAATTAAAAATTGACATTCTATGAAGAATTATTCTAGTTAACTGTCTGGTAGTGTGTGGAGATATTGACTTGCTTGTATGTGCTCAAACTCAAAGTTACCTCATTTAAACAAAACATAAATGTCATTTTTTTTATGACATAGGTTGACATTAGGTGTCTTTAATATACACACACCTGATTGGATTTAAAAATCATAGAATGACAATCCTTTGAAATTTTACTTTGAATTAATTAATAACAAGGAAGGATTGGCACTGCATCTATCCATGGACTATTAGTTGAGAGTTTGAATTAAAACAAACACATAATTAAGTCTTTATTGTTCTTAATTCCATGTACTAAAATTGTATATATAAATATATAGTACTTGTCAAATGAACTTTAGTTATGTTAGGATCATTTATATATATTCTTCTCAATTGAGGATAATAACCAAATTAACCACCTAAAGATCAATCTAGGAAACTTATAATTAATTAAATGTATCAAAATCAAGGATAGCCGACTGAAAATTAATCTAAGAAAAATTAATAAATGCATCAACCCAACACCAACATTTGTTTCTAATGTCAAAATCCAATGCAACCCTTATATGGTTTGACCATTGAACAATTCAAAACATCCATTATGAACCTTATCTCTCATCACCACCTCATAAAAATTAGTAAATTAAATTATGGCGCTCACTAAGTTGTTAATGGCCACATCAATGTATGAAGCAATTAAGCTGGCAAGAGGAGACATGTGGGACCCAAAGAAAAAAAAAAGTGGAGCTGATGAGACATGATAGGTTGAAAAGCTATGTGTACAGGTGTAGAGAAATAATTGGCTCTGTTTAACCGCCTCTATTGACCTTGTGTCAGTATTTTGTTTTGTGAAAAGGAGGTGAAGGTTTTTTGTTGACTTCTACAGATAACACCAAAAAAATAGCTTTTTGTTCACAATATGTTTTTTGTTCTGTGGCAGTACATGTGTGGGTAGTGTGATTAATTGTCAATTTTTTTTTGTTTTTATGAACAACTGCTGTGGAATGAATATATATAATTGGTTCATTATTTTCTTGCTTAATTAGATAACTGATATATATCATGATAATGAATCAAGAACAGTTCTGCTATGAATTAAAAAATTTAATAATTAGTGAATTATTTCCATTAGCCGTCTTTGTCTATAATACAAATTATGATCCATATAGTAAAATTAATCATGAACCAAAATATCAATCATGTGGAGTAGTGTCTGAAATAACTCGTTGACATGAATTAGTGCTACTGCTTAATCATTTCAAACATATTCTACATGTATATTTAGATGATTAAGAAATAACACTAAATCAGCTTAGCAAGCCATTAAATACTATTACACATTTGGATGGAAGTGAGCCGTTGTTTGGAATAGGAACTCCACATCCTATTCAAACATTCTGTGTACAAGAATAAAATATTCTAACATATATAGGAAAGGAACAAATTAAGAAGAAACAACAATTTAACTTCTAGAGAATCAGTCTTTGATTTACTGATAAAGTAATGTTCTTTGTATGGAAGATCACAAATTTAAAATCCGAAGAAAAATTCTTTATAAACATTTAAAAATAAGTGATTTTAATCCTTATTTTTATCTAAAAAAATTTTAATTTCTAACAAATGTAGGAAAGAAAACAAGTACAACGATTTAATTAACTTCTATGTATTTAATTTGAAAAATATATGAGGTAATTAGACAAGCATAATAAGCTAATTTTATAATAAAAAAGCTTTTCCATTTTCCAAAAAAGTGCACATACCTTTGAAATTTATATTGATTTAAAACTTAACTGATAATTCATCATAAATCGATTAAAACTTGGTCACTGAAAGTTTTAAATTGTTTTATAAACGGCAAATGTTAATGAATTATGTTTATTGATCGAATTTGTTATAGTGAAATAGATGTATGAAATGTATTTTCTAATTAATATTGTTGTCTTTGATACCAAGTACATTTAATTTTCTGTTCAAAAGGAAACTGGGGAGTGCATGCCGGAAATAAAAAGGATACAATACTAAAAATGAATTGAATCAAATGGTTGGAATAATATATGCTGATCAATGCTTATTAAATCATGTTGCTAGACCCACATAAATATTAACAACAATATACCATAATGATTCATGCAAAAATACACACCCAATAAAAAAAACATCCTAATAACTAATCATGGGGGTAGGTGCACTAGATAAATAAGACATCATCTATGCTGCTAGTCTGAATTTTGGATTAGAGAGTAATATTTAGTTGTATGTCTCCCCCAAGCTACTAACTAATACAAGGATATATGCATGTAACAAGTCAATTACATTGGCCTCACACAACTACTGTTTAGTCACATTGAATGACAACCTGTGGTATTCTGGCACTGGTAACTCCACACGACTAAATATCGGCCGGATATCTAACTTGCATCGAATATCGAATATTTGATTTCCTCTCATATGAGGAACTATGTATGTATATATTATGTTTATTGTGCTAGATATGATTCTCTACTATATTTTCTTAAATCTTTTTATAAGAAACAGTAAAGTATCTAGTAATGTTTTTTCAATGAGCTTGTGGGCATGGCCGCATGGTATAAATCTAATAATTATTTCATGTTTAGTTAGCTTGTGGCAATTAGAAACATTATGTTTGGATCCCCAAGAATAGTGTTGTTCTTTAGTATTGCTATTCTAAATGAGGGGTGCAATCCAAACGCATTCTGAAAATTGAGAACAGCGTACGTTGGATTAGACCTATTCTGCAAAACTAGGGTTAGCAAATTTGTTCCTTTTTTTTATTTTGTCTCTCTCATGAAAAGTGGAAAGAAGGGAACTTTGCACTTTGCAGTTTACATTATTTTTGTCAGATTTCATTTATATCCAAAATCTAGTGCATGCTTAGCTAAGAAAATTAAAAAGAAAAAAAAAAGAGTAGTATTCCTATCAGTAACATAACATTTTGTTTTCAGTTTTGCTGTCAGCTCTTTTGCTAGTGATTTCGCTACTTATTCCAATTGGGAAAATCAATTAATTAAGGAATGAAAAAAGATATATATATATATATATATATATGCTTAATTAAATATTACACAATTTTTGAAAGAAATGAGATTTAATTGAAACGAAAAAATAAAACAAAACCATTGTTTTATTGATTCCTTCCGTCATTCTTCTAATTTTACAATTGCAACAACATCTTAACAAACCTGAATAGCATAAGGTTAGCACTATTTTCATACTATTCAGGTTACCACCAACCTTACACAATTCTCAGTCATTATCCAAATAGCGCTATTTTTGCACTGATCCTCGCATGATCTGAACGCACCCTAGTAGGTGGGATCCCTTGACAATGAATTTTCAAATAGTTTCTAATCAATTTTTAAAAATAATAAAAGTAAAAAAGTTTAAAGACATATTTTTAAACTTATAGATTAATTATATTTTAATTTGAATGCAATTTAAGAGTCATTTGATATTCCATAAAAAATTGTTAGACCTAAACTGTCGCAAATTTCATATAATTTTGATTTTTTTTATGAAATAATCAAATAACACTTAAATTGCATAAAATTTGAAATACAATCAATCTATAAGTTCAAGAATATATCTATAAATACCAAAATCGATACCGATTTTATTATTCATATTACATGAGTTATTATTTTTATTACATGAGTTGTTATTCATATTAACGACTTTATTATGCAACTTATTTGTACAATACTTTTATTATTCAACTTAAGTGAGTTATTATTCATATTAATAGTATTTGAGTTGAATAATAAAAATACTGTAAAAAATAAGTTGAATAATGAAGTAGTTAATATGAATAATAAAATTGGTATCGATTTTAATATCAATTTTGATATCTCCCAAACATTTTTCTTTTAAAAATTATTTAAAAATTCATTATCAGGTTAATAATTATCAATAATTCTCCCTTCTAAACAGTATCTAATTAATCAATATAACAAGTATACGCGGTGCTTTCTGGTTCGTTGAGCTAAGAAGGAATATAAATTAGCTAGCTAGCCACGCACGGTTATAATTATAACTTATAACACATTAAAGGATGCAATGCCACATAGTCAACTTCCTTACACGTGGTTGCTTTGACTATCCATCAGTGACAACGAAATGCGACAATTAATTAATTAATTAGACACTTGGTTCTAATTTAATTCTTTCGAATAGATTTATGTTGCACTTACTTGATAAAATTAATATTGAGTGATATCTCAAAAAGAAAAAAAGGAAAAGAATATTATATTGCTTAACTTAGGGCTAGATTGATTGGATATATAATAATTGTGTTAGCCTTTATTGGAGGCTAAATTAGTAAATTAAGCACTTTTCCTGGCCTGTGTTGTTGGTAAAGTTCAACAAAAAATTAATAAATATGGAACAATTTTTAATCATTTTTATCAATCAAATTAGATAATTAACCATGCAAATCCAACCAGATACCGAACTAAAAGTCTAAAAAGGAATACTTTCTGCATAGATATGTTTATATTGTCATTTATTACTATGAGTTGTTATAAACTAGTTATTTAAATATTATAAAGAGGATTGGGTTTTTTTTTTAATTTCTCAACTATATCATATCACTTGTGTCCTCATCTGTCCATTTATATTTTTATTTCCTGATTTATTTTGATTAGGGACTATTTTTTGTTTTATCCTCATTTAAGAATGATTATTGTTTGATATGTCTAATGTGAAGTGAAACTCTAAAAGCAATACAACTCTTTCTATTTATGTGCATGATTTTTTTGTGGCTAATCATATCGTTTTTAATTAAAAATGTTTTTAGCATTTAGAAAATATTTGTATTCAAAAAAATTTTGAATTTAAAAAATTCTGATAAAAATTGTCTCATTTTAAAAGTTCTGTTCTTTTAATTGATATTTCTCTTTTCATTTAGAACCATTTTGTTTCATTTTTTTGTATTTTTTTTACCTTTTTAATTATTTAGTTCAAGAGCGAAAATAGAAAAAAAATAAAATAAAATGCAAGGATTTCCCACCAAACCAAACAAGCTTACTAGTTACTCCATTTGATCATGAAACTGTTGTAACCAAATTCCACAAAATCGGTACAGCATCAACTAATAAAAAACCCTACTACAGTATATAATAATTCTGTGCAAATACCAGATAAGCGCATGCAATCGCTCTCAATCTGATACTTGGCTCCTTGTTGTACTTCAAACTTTGAATATTGTATTATATTATACAAGTAGCTAACTAGGTTTGGTTAAAGTAAATGTTGAATGTACTTGGTTTGGTCCCCTTTGCAATCAACAAGTGTAGATTTGTACAGTGCCTATTCTGTACTTTGATTTGATCCTCTTTTAATTTTGCTTAAGATGGCAATATCTCATCTCATGATCCATCAAGTTAATTTGGGACATCTGCTTATTTGGTCCTATGACATGCTCCTTTCTAAATCAAGCAAAAAGAAAAATGAAAATATCTTTTGAAAGGGATACTATCATTGATATATCGTCATCGTTACAGCCTACAAACTTATTCATACTAACTGAGCTTTGTTTCAGGTTTAATGATTGTATTGTTTAGCTCATTTTGTACGTTTAAATATCACTAATATAATAAAATAAAATATCGTATAAATAAGTTAAATGATAAAACTATTAATATGAATCAAAATTCAACTAATATGAATAATAAATAATAAAGTATATGTTTTAGAAACAGAGATAAGGGGGCTAGAGGTCGCTAACCCTCTCTATGGTTGAATATTTTTGTTAACAATTAATATAGTTAATTGTGAATTTACTCTTAATTTTTTCTGCATTTGGACCCTTCAAAAAGGCTATAATAATCTTATTCTTTCTGAAATCCTTGATATATAAATTGGTTTTAAGCAAGTAGAAACAAGTTACAATATAAAATACATAGTAAAATAGCATACTTTAACTAATAATAATTAATCTTGAAAAATTTACACTGATAAAATTAAAATTTAATAAAATATCAAATTCTACTATAATGTTGTTACTTATTTTTGTTCTTTATCTTGAAAACATAAATAGATAACATCATATTCAATTCCGTTTCATCGAAATATTCTAGTTCCTCTCATATCTATATCAATAACAGTATCTATATATCAACTTTTCTTTCAAAAACAACGAAATTTTCAATCCCCACGAACGCGTACCGTATGTTAGTCATACTGAGACAATTTTGAGGGGTAATTTTCTACTGACCTTTATGCTGGCTAGCACTGAAGAGCGTATATAAAGACTAAGAGAAGATAGCAACAACAGTAGTATGCGACTCATATCATATGTCACAAAAGCAATCTATGTAATTCCATGAGCTCCATATGTTTGGTGCTTATTTAGCATATTGAAATCCTGAACCGTTCTCTGATGCATATGTCAGAATAGTGGCTTGAATTTGTGGCACATGCGTGCTAATTTGTTTCAATAGCAAAGAACTAAATTTCTAACCAACAGTTTGAGAAATTTATAAAAACAAGTAGTTCAAGGGCTCATGATTTTTGACCTAGCGTAGTTAGTTTTTTGAAGTTTAAATATTTGTGAAATTTGCATTATCAAAAACCCTAGGAGAAATAACAAAAAAATAATGAAACAACTGCTCTTTATAGTCTTTAATAGAGCAGTTGCAATACAAAAATTAAAGAGTAACTTAATTTTTATGATATATTTAATTTTTACAATACATATTTTTTTAAAAATATTGCTCAAATTAAAAAAAATTAAAATTATAGATGTATTTCTTATTATTTAGATAGAATATGTATCAAATTTGGATTAATTTGAAGAGATTTTGTATTCCATCAAATAATTTTAAAATTTTAACAGTAAAGTTTAATGATTTTATAATGAATAACAAATCAAATTTTAAATTAACTCAAAATTTATATACATTATATCTAAATAATTAAGAGTACATCTACTATTTTAATTTTCTAATTTGAATAATATTTCTCAAAATAATGTATCGTAAAAATTAGATGTATTATAAAAATTGAATATATGTTAGAATTATTCAAAATGAAACTAGCCAATTTCAAAAATTGATTGAAGATGGTTGAAACTAAAAACAAACAAAGAAAATTAGTCATGTTAGGTGGAATATCATGAGGTCTAGATACATCAAACATCACCAAAATCAAAAGACTGAGAAAGACTTAAAAAATAACATAAAATTAAGTTGCCATTCACCGCATATTTCATGAAGTAGGTACTACTGCTCAAAAGTCTATCAATCTAAATAATTTTGTAATATATGCCAAAATTAATATATTGTGATCGCTAGTGTTCTGCTTAATTTTTTGCAAATTTCTCAAATTATTGTTAAATTTAGGAGTGTTTCTAACGTACATTCAACTCTTTAAGATACATATTTTTTAAAAATGTCATTCAAATTAAAAATTAAATTACAGTTATATTCCTAATTATTTAAATAGAAAGTGTATATAATTTGATTGGTTATTCAACATAAAGTCATTTAAACAATACAATTATAAATTTCAAATTTTTAGATAAAAGATTAAACATTTTTTAAATTAATCTAAATTTGATATATATCATATTTAAGTAATTGAGAGCATATCTATAATTTTTTTTTTAATTTGGATGATATTTCTCAAAAATATGTATCATAAAATTGGATGCATGCTAGAAAAATCCTAAATATAATTCTTTTTTTCTTATTATATTATCAGAAAATGTTGATAATAACCTGAAATAATATTTTCACATTTCCCAAACTATATATAGCATCACTCAAGATTAAATGAAACTCCATAAAACCAAAGAAAATCCAAAATTTTTCTTTTTAATCCATCCCCATGACAAATAAATAGACAACGATAGAGAAATATCCAATCCCACCATAATTAACATAGCTCTTGTTTTGACCATTGATACTTAATAATAACCAAAACCCTTTTTCAAGATCTTCACATTTCACAATCCTCTCTCTCTCTCTCTCTCTCTCTCTCTCTCTCTCTCTCTCTCTCTCTCTCTCTCTCTCTCTCTCTCTCTCTCTCTCTCGCTCTCTCTCTCTCTCTCTCTCTCCCCCCTTCAAATCAATGGTCAAACCAACCAACAAAACAAACTAAGAAGAGTGCGAACAAGTGCGAGCGATAACATAAAATTAGAAATTCAGAATGGATGCTAAGTTAAATTAATTAAGGATTAGTGGGAGCTGATATACCGATATTATCATCGATATCAATCTTATTATTCAAATTAGATGAGTTATTATTCATGTTAGCGATTTTATTATATAACTTATTTATACAATATTTTTATTATTTAATTTAAATAAATTATTATTTATATTAATGATGTTATTATACAATTTATTTATATAGTATTTTATTATTCAACTTAAGTGAATTATATATTATTCAGTTTAGTAATATTTAAGTAGAATGATAAAATATTATACAATATTACTTACATAATAAAATTATTAATATAAATAACAACATATTTTATATAAATAATAAAATTCATATCAATGACAGTATCAATAATAAATGTTACATTAGGTGGACGGATATCGCACCGATACTGGTCGAACCCAACCGCCCATTGGACCTCTGTGAGTACTGTGACAGAGACTGTGTCTATGAGATTGCTGCTCAAACGATCCATTGATAAATGACAATTGACAATGGCGATATATAATAAATTTATTTATGAAATTTGTTTTCATTGTCGATCAATTTGGCTAGCAACGACTGTTACGTACTGTCAAATTAATAATCTCTTCTTCTAGAATTTGGTCGCATTGACCACATGATATTGTGAGAGGTCAGAAAGTGAATAAAAAAAATGTGACGTTATGTATAAAAATACGATGTGTTTTGGTCACGTGATGTGTCGTGACGTGATTAAAATATTTTTTTCATGTAACGTGTCAAAAATGATAGAGTAAGGATACATCACGTTTATGATACGACACGCATAAAATATATTATATTTAGACACGTCGTGCTATACCTAACATATCAATACATTACGTAACGTGACACACATATAGCACATCACGTTTTTTTCGAACTTTATCTTTTCCTTGAAGAAAAATATTAAAAGTTATTTAAATTTGTGAAAAATTATAAAATTTATTATAAAGTGTAGGAAAATATTAGAATTTTTTTATGATAAAAAATATATTTTATATTTATATTAGAAACTAAAAAATATTTGAAATAATGAATATATGATTTTAAGTGATGTGTGACGTTGCTAAATAATTTCACGTACGTGTCAATTTTAGTTAAAAAGAGACACATCACACGAAAAGACATATCACGTGACACGTGAAATACGTCACATAATTAATACATATGCTATGACATATTTATGACATATCTAATATAACTAATTACGATGTATTATTTTTTAAACTCTAAGATCACACACGGAAATATATATAATTTTGCATCAAGGAAGAAGAATGAGAGTCATTTTTTTGTTTGGTTTTCCCCATTTTTACTAAAAGATGACTCCTTTGATTTACTAAAAGAGCATGATTGATTGCTGCAATTTACAAAGAGGAGAGAAAATGAAACCATCATACATATGCAATAATTAACACTCTCTACGGATTAAAATTTGTAAATTCATGCATACAAATTTTCAATTTCTGCTCAAGTATCCGGACAAATATCTAATTTGTCTACACATGAAAGTCCAATCAAAGTTATGATGCCTATTGTCCCAAAAAAAAAAAAAAGAGTGAACACTAGGCCCAATCTGGCACTATGTACCTATGATATTTGAAATCTAACCCAATTTCAAAAGCAAAAGAGAAATATAAAGCAACAAATAACATCCCTTGCCTAAGCCCACAAATACTAGGCTCAAGGCCTGTTTTCTAATTATGTAAATTGTTCCATATTGTGTAAAATTATTCCATAAAATATGGATGTTGGGTTTGCCATCTTCAATATGAAATTTCAGAGAAAACACAGAAGAGTTCATACCTATGTTCATAAATAGACATCCAAAGGAGCAAGAGATATTAATAATAGATTAACTGAAATTGCAAAAAAAAAAAAAGGGACACAAACTTGTTGAAATAGTTTTATGGGTACAAATAAAATCCTGGTTTTATGTTAGAAAATTAACAATGTTAGCTCAATCAAAAATAAAATGGTGTTGAGATAGGAAAATTAGTTGGGAGGTTCTATTAACATCCTCATTTTATTTTAACACTTCTCAGTGTCTTTTATAAAAAAGAATACTAAAAAAAGAAATAATACTATTTAATTTCTTTTTATTTTTCCTTCAAAGATATACTTTTTCTCCTTTCCTGGCACAATCATTATTTCCAACATATTTCTCTTCAATTTGGAATTCTAAATGCAAGGCGGCTATCATATGTTTTGCTACCTATCATTTAATAAACCAGTATGATTGTAATTTATATGCATATGCTAAACTATATAAAGATATGTTCCTCAACTAGAAAGAAATGAAAAACAAAGATGCATTTAAAATATACTAACACATTAAAGAAATCTTAAAGAAACAAAGTTACATTTTTTTTTTTTTTTGCTTTAGGCTTGTAAAGCCTACCTACATCTAATAAATAGCCCACATTTTACCATTACCATAAAGACAAAATTGATCAGGTTCTTTATTACTTGATCTAAGAAGAAAGTAAAATAGAATTTGTATGAGAGGGACAAATATTTTCCATATTCACATTTTTTTATTTACATTTTAATTTTATTCAAATTTTTTTTGAAAAAATTTATACTTAATAGAAAAAATTTATTCCTATATTTTATATATTTTTCAAGAATTAAAATTTTTGAAATATATATTTTAAGCTATTCAACAAACAGAAAGTAACAGATACTTTGTATATTATGTATAAATATTTTTAAAATGAAATATGCATATCATCTATATAAAGTACGAACACCTTGGGGGTGTGAATAAGAAGTACAAAACTAAAAATATAAGAATAATTTCTCATTGTATTAAGCCCCTAAAAAACTTTTATAAGTTTTGATAAATTCATAAATAAATAAACAAATAATTTCAAGAGTTCAAGTTGTATCCAATTACAACTTCCTCTAAAAAAATAGAGAACTCTTTTTGGAAGAGAAAACAGGAAATACTGTTACATTATAGACCAGTAGATAGGCACTTTTTTTTTGTGACTTGTAAATAGGCATTGCTGGTAAATTTATTCGACCAAATTTGAATTCCATCCAATGCAAAATTTCAACTTGTCTTTTCTTTCCTTTTTCTTTATTTTTGGTGTTTTCTTCAAAAAGTGTCATGATTCAAACTTTCAAACGCGTCTTATTTCAAGAAGAGAAGTTACAACAACAATCAAATGTTGTCTCTGGATTGTTTAATTTGTTGTAAATAATAAAAATTAGGAAAATATTACAATAATATTGTTATTATATCACAATTCAATTTGACTGGGACAGCATTTTAGTTAGTCAACAATTTTCCGACGACTATATATTCAATCTTGTGCTGATTTAATGAAGTGTTACTTTTTTGACAAACTTTTGAACGCATTTAATTTGAAGAATAAGACACATAATCAGAACAATAAAAGCATTTAACATTAATAAAAAATAACGCATTTAAAGTGAATACTTAACATAAAAAAATAAATCACTCGACATAAATAATAAATTTCATGCATGTTTTAGTATTATTTTGTATTACTATTCACTTTGAGTTCTTTATTATTAACTTTATTTGCTTAGTTTCGTTATTTATGTTAATTATTTTCAATTTGTATGCTATATTATACACATTAAATGTATATGTTGTATGCTATATTATTCACTATTAACATTGTTTGATTTGTTTTTAATAATTATCTTAATTAATACTATATTCATATTAAATATTTTATTATTCTCAGATTAAATACTTTCACCAATTAATCAGTGCCAAAGTTTCATTAAAAGTTCGTCAACAATTCTTCATAATTTTGTTAGGTATTGTTGGTGCTCATTGAATGAATTAATTGGTCAAAGAAAATTGTTGACCATGGATGCATGTCTAGCACAACACATTTTTGTATTCGGTGTCTCGTGCCAGACGCCTCCTTTTATTGTACACTTGTACTCAACATCACCTCACATGTCATGTCTAAGATAATATCATAAGGAGGTTACATTTAGACTGTCGAATATTATATTGAAAAAGGAGGAATTATTTGATAGTAATTATTTTGATAATTTTAATAATGATTTTTTTTTAAAGTTTATGAAAGTATAAAATTAAAAGATGAAGTTATAGGTGTGATATCTAATACATGAATAATCTAACAATCAAATTATATGTAGGTTTAGTATACATAATTGTCTAATATCAGTTGGAGGGGGGATAATAGGTCTTCAGAAATTATATGTAATTTTACATTATTTCAATTTTATTTAAATATACATCAAAAACTAATAAAATCAGCGGTTTAAATTTTAACAATTTAATCCTCCTCTCTTAATGGCTATCAAAATAACATTAAAATCTTATAATTTTGTATAGATATATTATTGAGATGTTATATAACACCTCCAATTATTTAAATTTATAAAATTAAATATAAATAATAAAATTGACACCGCTTAATACCGATAAAAAGTTTCTTCTATAAATTTGTTCTGTATGGAGCTGATCATGTGCAGAAATGATAGCTGAAATGAAACAGCAGCAAGAGGGGGGGGGGGGGGTGCCAACAGCCAAGCCCATATTTCATATATAGGATTTAATAGGAACATACTTTTCAGTATCTAAAATTGTATTATTTATTATTTAACCTTGTATGTCAAAATATTTATATTTAAATTATTCAAAATTTACATTTAAACTATGATATATAGTAGGATGTTTACTTGCACTGTTCAATATATAACCTTACCTTTACCTCATATTAAAAAGGAGGGATCAGTTGACAATTTTGAAAATGAGTTTCTTAAAAAAAATCGAAAAAAAGTCAATAGATTTAGTTTGACGCTTATATATTGATTATATTTCAATTTTTATATAATTTCAACATCATTTAATAATTCATTAAAAATTTTAATTATATTGCAATTTTCATATAATTTCAACATCATTTAATAATTCATTAAAAATTATTAAAATGTTATAAATAGTTCATTAAAAATTATTAAAATTTTATACAATTTATAACGATCTTAATTTAATAATATCTGATGAAGTATAAAATAACATTAAAATTATATAAAATTTCAACCGTAATCAATTTATTAATTTAAAATATATCTATAAAAAGTTTCTATTTTCAATTTTTTCTGAATTCATTTAAAAATTTATTGTCAAAATTATAAAAAAAACCATTGACAAGCGATATTCCTCCTCATATTCAAATTATTATGGTAAAGGTTTTATATTTAAATTGTCTAATGCAGGATTATTAAGACTTGTACATAAACATGTTTGTAAATTAATTATATCAATGCTCATACAATTCACGAGTATATCCAAAAGGAAATCTATATATAACCGTAGATAGTGAATATTAAGCTAATTCAGAGATATGATGATTGTTAATACCGCCAACTTTATTATACACATTAAATAAATTATTATACATATTAATAATTTTATTATATAAATTCATTTTTTTACAATACTATTATTCTTCAATTTAAATAAATTATTATACATATTAATAATATTTAAATTAAATAATAAAAATAATATGTAAAATAAAATCGTTAATATACATAATAATTTAATATATTTTACGTATCTAATAAAATATATATTGACAATAATATTAATAATAATTATTCCATAACACTTTCCTAATCGCAAATATACAAAACATCATAGAAGAAGTAACAAATAAACATTTCGGTGACAAACTAATCTGGCAAAAATTCGTGCCGTCTAAAAACCGGGACATGCGTTGGTATCAAATTAAAGATTTGTTGGCGTACGTGTATCATGCACATTCGTCCATAACTAATCATGGTCTTTCTTTTTGACCAGAAAAAAATATATATAATCAATGAGAGAGATTTCTTTCAATTATATAGTTCGGTGCGAAGTGCGAACGTGTCACCTAGAAACCAAACAAAGTTAGAAAGAAACAAAATAAAAATTACAACGTGGCCATCTCTCAGAACATAATTAATTAGTTTGATTAAACTAAACGCCTCCAAGGAATCCGTACAGGTGGCACCACAATAGCATCTCTTCAAAAAAAAATAAAAAGTTCTGAAAAAATAAAAATTCTTTTATCCCAGATGCTACAAACCGCACTTAATTAGTCACACCCGATAAGAGAGAACGGATCTTAAACCCGTCCTGATAATATCAACCCGATCCAATAACAAGAGGTACATGCATTGCAACGTTCTCATGCCTTAGCATTTTGCATTACAGTTAAAAATAGTTTTCAAATTCTACATTAGAAAAATATTTTAAGAGGATTTCCCCGGACTAATTATACATAAACCTCAGACTTTGCTTACCCGGGTTAATAAAAATTAGCAAAAAGAGAACTACATCTAGCAAAAAGAGGAACCAAAATGAAAAAAAAAAATGGGGGGGGGGGGGGGGGGGGGGGGCTCAAGAGAAGCACTCCCTTTACATCAGGTCAAATTATCAAAATAATCCCTACATATCATGCTTCCGGCATTGATTGATCCGACGAACACCTAAATTTTTTCAACTCGACTACAACTACACTGATGTTATCCTTGCTACCTTGCGACACTGCCACTTCGGCAAGCAGTGCTGCTGCATCAGCAGCTGTGGTGCCAGTAACTAAGCAAGGCAACTGCCTGGGAATGCGGCCCCGCAGGCAGTTCCTCACCAGCTTGCACGCAATTTCGTTTGAAAGCACATCCCAGAGACCGTCACTAGCTAATATCAGGAACTCATCACGGGCAGTTCGGTCCATGACGATCACCTCCGGTTCATGCGTTACATATGGCTTCAGGTAGTGATCTCCTGTTTAGTAAAAGTAGATTTGTTACGTGTGGTAATTAGTGGAATGATAAGCTGGACAGATCAAACTTTGTTTAACAAACAAAGAAAGAAAGAAACATAGTAGAAGTTCCAGGTGAACCGCATGCATTAAATGCTGTTACATCATTCCTTCTAGACAGCATGATGTCTCAGGTATCTGATAATGAAGAAATTGATGTTTCATGAACTTTGTCTAGATACATTGCAATCCATGCTGTGCTAGCTTGAGGTTCAAACTTTAGGATGATGTTTATCAATTTTCATTTGTGGTTGTGGTCAAAAAACTGTTTGTTTAATGAAGATCCCTATGAAAAAAAAAACAAAACCTCCATATTTAATAAATATTAACATACATGGCAACTCCAAAAAGGGGACCTCACTGTGTACAACTGTACATGATAATTCAACTTCAGACATAATTTTATGTTTTGATAAGACAAAGTAAGATCCCTTAACAAGAACTTTATTGTTTTTTTTTTAAGCTGGGTGGCGAAACGCTACTACATCCAGCAATTTCATTATCAAAATAAAAGTATAAAAATAAATAAGAAGTAAATTCAAAAATATTTGTTTGGGCTAGGTTGCTTAACTGCAATAATTGCAGGTATATATTAACATAGATCAACAATTCAAAACGTACTGAAACTTTTAATTAATTATTATTCACAAAGACTAAGGTTTAGGATGTTTTAATTAGGTTTAATTAGGTATAGAGATTAGGTTAGTTAAGCTTAGTATATAAATATTAAAATTCATAATCAATTCAGGACTAACAAATTAAGTGGTAGGTTTGCAACAGGCTCTTTATTCAAGTAGCCTTCATAGCAAGCATATATGACTAATGAAATCACTATATTTTTAAAATGAACTAACAATCAACATATATACTATATCACAGAAATAAAAGCAAAAATACCTATGGATCGAGATGTTGCAAGAACACCCAGAACCCGGTAGCCATTCCAGTTGATAACCTTGCCACCGGCCGCTTCAACTCTTTCCAATTCATCTGGCCTTTCAGGCTATAAAGAATAAATAAATTTGAAATTAAGAAATGTCTCTGCATGAAGAAACTAATTAGTAGGAAACCTCAACGGAAATTAAAGCAAACTTCAGATTTTGCAGATGCTTACTTAAAATTCTTTACAGGGCCAAAATCAAAGAAATAATCTAGTTGAAGAATTTTTTTTTTCTCTCATAATCTAGTTGATGATAAACGGCAGCAAAAGAATACCCAATTCCTAAATTTTTTTAATATATGTTATTCAAAAATTACTACAAGGTAAGGTTTTCTGATTTATGTTCTAATAACATGACCTTTTCATAAGAAAAGCAAACTTTAGTTACTTTACAACCGCATCCAGCTTAATTTGTTTGGCAATGTAAAAAAAAGAATTACATAAATCTTCACTTGGAAAAAGAAACAAGCAAAAACAGAGAGCCTGCATTGAATAACCCTCTAACACCTCCATTTATTTCCCAAGTATACTGAAGAAAGTTAGGGGAAAATCTTTTTTTTTTTGATAAAATAAAAATAAAATAAGAACATTCTTTGGACTTCCAAATTCCCTAACCTCTCTCCATTAATTAGGAGCAGAAGCTGAACAGAACTATCACTAATACCTAAACTAAATTTAAGAAAAACTACAAAATTAATTTCAGATTAATTGTATTTTCACCTTATGATCACACGAAAGAGCCACCGCTTTCCCGCCACGCGAAAGCACAGCTCTCGAATCGCCACAATTCGCCACGACAATCCGACTAGGCTCCACCACTGCCACCACAGCAGTGGACCCCACTGTTCCATCCACCACCTGCAGGATCCCACTACTCAGCGCCACCTCAGCATCAACTCTCCGGAAGCTCTCCGTAAACGCGTCCTTCCAGCTCAAGCTCTCACAACCTCCGAGCTTCTGCTTTGCCACCTCCTCAGCCAAGACAAGATGCATGCGATCCCGGCAGGTATGGGCCACATAGGACCCACCGTGCCCGTCATAGACCGCATAGAAACCGTATCCACCATCAGATACCTCCCCAGAGAAATCCGGCACGACTGCCACCGCATCCTCCATCTCCCTTCTCCTACCTATTCATATTTGAAATCAAATTTCAGAGGGCTGATCGATGTGAATTTTAGTAAGTATGAAACCATAATAGAAGTCTGGAAACCAAAAGACATTAAGAAATTTTACTTGCATGACGAAAATAATATCCCTAAAATTCAACTAACAAAAATTACGGTTTATCGATCCTTCTTTTCTAGAAAGATTTATCAGCTCGGAATGTACCTATCACTGATATCGCGCCATGGCCGCAAGTTCTCACTCTCACAGCCTCCTCAGGAGAAGAACAAGAGGTAGGAGAAGAACTGTTGGATGAATCCTGATCAGAATTCGAATCCGAACCCCTGGTCCTCTTAGCGGGTTCGAATTCCAACATAGCTCCGCCATCATGAACCGATTTGAGGCGCCTGAGATGGGGCCTCCGCCTCCGATTAGACGCCGAGGTCATGGAGGGATTATCGCCAGAACCTCCCTTCATTCCTTCGTTCAAAATTTCAAATAATTCTGGTGGGGTTTTGTTGTTGTTCCCGATGGAATTGTAAAGGTTCGCAGGATAGCAAAAAGAAAGGGGAGGAGGAAAGCAAATACAAACCGAAAGAGACGAGGCGCTATTAATAGAGAAGGCGCGAGAGAAGGTTAACGACAGCCGTCCGATTAAGATGGCGTGTGGTCGATGCGCGCCAGCGAAGGAAAAGAACGCAGGAGCTGTGGGGTCCACCGAGACGTAATCGATGGTATTTCCTAGATGCACTCGGTCCATACATTAAATGTAATGTTCGATGAGATATTTTTCTCTCTTGCAATTGCTTCCTTTTGGAGAAGAGGTGGTCCAGGTGTGGGGAATTTTGCGTTGGGAACAAGACGTGGAAGGAGTTAGAGAGAGACGTGGAGGGTCAAGATCAAGCCGTCTCAGCTACGTGGCAAGTTAAATTCAATTTTGGGGATTTTTCAGATAAAGTTGATTTTGTTTTGTGGATATTGTGAAGAAATTGACAGCTACGCCTGAGCCTGGACTTAAGGCGGAATTTCCTTCCCTTTTTTATTTTTCTTTTTTGGGTAGAATCCAAAAACAATAAATTAATTAAATAATTATGAAACATTTTTAATTATATCCCTTAATTACAACTCATATTTATAACTCAATGTATTTATATTTTTTCAAAAAATATTTATATTTAATAATAAAAATATTTATATTTTATATTATTTTAATTAAAATTTATTCTAATAATATTTTTACTTGCGCAATAAAATTGTTAACTTGAATTTTTATATAATCATTTAGAAAACAAAAATTGATAAATATCTTCTATTTATAAATACTTATAAATTTTAATATAAATAAATTCTTTCTATAGTATAAATACAATTTTAAAGAGATACGTACATCAAATCAGAATGGAGTTTGATGTAAATTTTATCAATTGACTAAACAAACTAAAAATTATAATATTAATATTTAATAGCATTCGTAGAATTGTTACACAAATAATTTATAAAATCAATAACATATATAAATTTCGAAAATTTTAAAAATTAATTTTAAAATCATTAAATTAAATCATGGTCAAACCAATCATAATCATAATTATTTTCTCATTGTTTCGTTATTTTCACTTTTTCTCCATGGTCTGATTACAGTCTACAAAATTTGATCATATAAAAATAAAATACTTGAACCGTTAACATCAAAAACTCAATTCAAGTGCACAATTTTGGAGCATATATTCTACACTCGAAAATGATTTTTTTCAATTTAAAACTCCACTTTGAGACAAAATTACCAAGACGTAATCTCATAAACCAAAATTCAATAATATAGACCTAGTCCAAAATCCAAAGTTGACTTGAATTGACACATCATGTCGTCCAATAAAATTAAAAAATTAACTAATTTTGAAAGATACGTAATCAACCACTGCAGATGATCCAAAATTTTTTTATCTTTATAATGTTATAAAATCATTTTGAGTTTGTTGAGACTTGAACCAAAACCTTGCTAATTACAATCTAATTAATTTAGGTACTAATTAGTTCCGGATTCAACATCTGACCAATCTAATTTGAATTTATAAATAATTCTAAAGGATTTATTTTCTTAATAAGACAATAATTCTAACTTTAATTTTAATTTCTACAAATTAAAATTAAATTAAATTAAATTAAATTTCCAACAAATTTTGATTATGCATATTTTTCAGATGACACTTGCAAAATCGCTCTATTATCCGAATTTCTCTCACATTTTTTTAAAATTATGTGCATATGTAAAATAGGTTGAAAATGATATTTGCATAGAAACAAGAAACATTATTGAGAATATGGTTTATGGACCCAATCTTTAGCTTCCTCCAAACACCTCCCCATGCACAATATATCAAAAAGTATAATAAATAAAAATATATACATCTTCCCATGCTTTATTTTCTTCTTTATTTTTTTTATTTTTTATTTTCCACTTCAGATCGAGCATATAGGTAAACTTATTATTTTTTATTATTATATTATAATCAACATAACATCTGTTTTCACCCTTTTTATTATTATTATATTATAATCATTTTTCCAATGTGCGGCCTTCACACATTATTAAATGATCGCCTATCTATTTATTCATTTATTTATTAACGTCAATTATATATCTGTTAATTAAAAATATATTATTATTGACTACAAAGTGTAATCATTATTGACGTTAATAAATAAAGGGATGAACTCATCTCACTGTTCTTCGTTTAAGAGAAAGGTTCAAATGTCTCTATTTTTTATATTTTCATTATGTCTTTACTTTTTAATTATCTAATAATTCAAATTTTAAAACTAAAATATTAAAATAAAATCATTTGATATGATGTATATAATTTTTTATGTATGGATAAAAAATGTACGAAGATAATATGATACAAATCACATCTAACTGTTTTATTTTTATATTATAATTATAATTCTTTTGCTTATTAATAAATTAAAAATTGAAAGCATAATGAAGATATTTGAACCTTTGTTTACGAAAATATACACCACAATAATTTAAAGTACCTAAAAAGTTAAATACAAATATACGTTAGAAACATTCTTCTTCTAAATTCACTATGGTAAATCTCTTAAATGGAATAAAATCTATTCCTATAATTGCCTGCTTAAATATTTATCAAATATTTATCTTGGTTTATTTTCGTTCTTAGGAAAAATAAAAGATTTATTTTCCACTCCTTATTGCTGGATCAGAAAACAAATGAATGTCAAAATTAACAAAATATTTTATTTAAAAAGAAAACTTAGACAAGATAGACCTTAAACCTATTTTTTTAAAGAGGAAGAATCACTTGATGATGATTATTCAGACAATTTTGACAATAATTTTCTAAATAAACTTAAATAAAATAAAAAAATTAGAAAATAATTTATTTTGACATATTATTAAATATATAGATAGTTTAATAATCAAATTTCATACAACATAAAATTTTGAAAAATATATAGATAGTTTAATAATCAAATTTTTGAGAATGCATCTAAACCCTAAACTATTAATTTTGAAAAAAAATAAAAATTTCAAACAACTTAAATATACAGTAAACCATGTATAAAAATTCATCAAATTTAAATTTTATTTTTAAGGAGCTTCAAGTCAAATCATCTTCCAATTTATGGGTCCCTGTTTTTGAAATTCTGCAACTTATCTGGCGTTGATGCATTCTTATTCAACTGGTTTAATTTATACAAATCTAGACTATAGTTCCCTTGATTATTATTATTATTATATGCTTCTATGAGATTGCTACAAATTATGTAATGTCACAAAAAGTATCTTGATTGACAACACGGCAAAAAAAAAAATCTCACACTTAGTACTTTTTGACTTGTTGCCTAATATTTTTGTCCTTGATGATCTCTGAATAAAGTATAGACAAATTTTAAATAGAGTTGATATTTATATCGATTTTATTATTTGAATTAAATAAATTATTATTTATATTAGTAATTTTATTATATAATTTATTTATATAATATTTTTATTATTTAATTTAAGTGAGTTATTATTTAGATTAGTGAAATTTAAATTGAATAATAAAATATTGTACAGAATAAATTACATAATAAAATTATTAACGTAAATAATAATTTATTTTATATAAATAATAAAATAGTATCGATTAATATATCAAATATATCAGTATATTAGTATCTACCAAACATTTTTTTTTTAAATAACCCTCTGATTTTCGGTATAAGCTACTACGATTTGTTTATTAAAAAAGAATGCACAAAACAGTTTATGGGTAAAAAAAAAATACCAGCTTAGGTCAAAAGTAATACCAACAACAATTTATTTAATTAAATCAACACATATTTTTTTTGTTCTCAGTTTGCACTGTTATTTAGGTCAAATAAGCTTTAGTTAAGAAAAAAAATAATCAGAGTTGACCTAAAATATTTTACTTTTAAATCATACTTATTTATATGTTAAAGTTAATTAAATTTGTGAAATTTTAATATTTTAATTGTTTCGAACTTTATATATTTATTGCGAAGTTTCAAGCTTCCGTTTGGTGTTGTTTTGTGAGAAATATCTTAAAGGAGAGGGACCACTCGACAATGATTATTTTGACAATCTTCACAAATAAATTTTAAATAAATTCAAAAAGAACTTTAAAAATAAAACTTATAGACATATTCTTGAACTTATAGAATGACGGTGTTTCAAATTTCATACAACTTAATTCCAATTTAATATTTCATTAAAAAACCGTTAAATATGTACCATTGTAAATTATATAAATTTTAATGATATTTGATGCATTATCAAATTAAATCAAATTAAATGAAATTTAAAACACAAATAAACTTTAAATTCAAAAGTATGCCTATAAATTTTTTTTCTATTTTTAAAATTTTCTTTCAAATTTATATGAAATCTCATTGTCAAAAATATCAAAATAACCATGATCAAGTGATCCCTCCCCTTCTTTAAATGTCTTTTATTTTGTAAGTAATTAATATCTCACACAATAAAACTCCAATTAAACTAATTTTGTATCCATAATATATATTCATCTCATCAAAACAGGTTTATCAAAAAAGTTCATAATAATCAACGTATTTTAGATCGATATCCGACGGTTATGACATCAATTAAATAGTATTAGATGCGAAATCTCACGTTGCTTTGGCCATTTATTTAATCATTAGTGTGTATGCGTGTGTGCATATTAGCCAAAAAAAAAAAGATTACACGATAACATATCTCTATTATATCTTTATTTTGAATTAAAAATTAACAAAGGATCAAATAAGATATGTGTCAATAAATTTCGACTTCATCACATAATAATGTACACCACACTAAAGTCATTGAGATAAAAATAGTGTTTTTATGGAAATATTTCGTACCAAGAGAACAAAGATACAATTTACTAATTGATAATTACAATCTCCAAAAAAAATTGTGTACGGTCTACATTGCTCATATTATGTCATAATCAACCTCCATGGTGTTATTTTTTTTTTCATATGATATAATCAGATAATAAACCGCAATGAACGTATATATCATTGTAATATTAAATCAACCATAATTCTATATTATTCGAATTCAAAAAATAAGATGACTATCAAGATGATTAGAAAAACGCACACAATATCAGACTCATTTTCTCGTAAAAATAAAATGAGGATTTTGGAAAGAAAAAAAAAAAGGTACATGAAATTAATAAACGCTAAATACCTCAAAGTGAAATAATACTCATAAAGAGTAATACACGTTTCAAATGTAGAAATACTGATTCGTCATATTAATTTGTAATTTACATAATTTCAAGGGGCTTTCGGAAAAATTACATACACTAATCTACATACTAATTCCTAAAGACAATACCAGATGTGTGTACATCAAAAACTCCATAACTTTTCTTGTAGCGAGTCAATTCAACAATAACACGCTTCAACACATAATATCACACATATGTAAATGTATCTAATCTACGACATACGCTGACAACATGTCATTCTGATTGGACCACAGACTGCCACGCCGAGCGAGCCACGCACAATGTTACTTTCCGACTAATCTTTGTTTTCCTTTGTGAAACGAGTCATTCCAACCCGCTAGTATCGTAGTTGGAACTTGGAACTTGTTATACAGATGATACTTGATAATAAAAGTTATTTAGGATTCCAAATTATTATTTTATACAAAAACTAACAATGAAATTTTATTCTGTCTTTGTTGACACAACTTGCAACATCCATAACTAAGTATTATAAAAACAAAATACAAAATTATGCTGCAATAATTAAAGTTAATATCATCATTATCATCACTTTAACTAAGTACTATAAAAACAATGATCACCTAACCTACAATTTCATGGTAATGATATATTATATATACTCCTAGAGATGGAGGTAGAAAACATATGGAGTGGTGTCAATAAATGTATTTTTCAAAGATTTTGTAAAAAAAATATATTAATTAAATTTCTATATTTATAATATTAATTAGTTAAATTAAGTGGAATCATTTGACTCCAAATTTTATAATGTGGCTCTGACATTGTCTACACAAGACAAAATAATATCTTTGACTTAATAACAGAATTAAAAAAAAAAAAGAAAGAAACATTGGCCACTGATGCTAGTTGCTCGCTAATGTTGAATTTTAAAATTTCAGAAGTAAGAGAAAAAAATAATTAATTGTTTCAAAAAAAGTCTCTGGATAACAAAAAAAGGGAGATAAAAAGGAACCAAAAAGAAAGAAAACTCAAGAAGACAATGTGCTAAAATAAATACGCTGACAGATACTAAATCAGTCCAATTTTTTTAATATTTAGAATAGGCATAAACATTTTGTAAATAAAGGAAATAAGTAGAATTTTTTTTTAATATAATAGAAAGAACCGTAGACAATCTACGGTTCTTTTGAATATTTTCAAAGGAGAACCGCATATTTGATGCGGTTCCATAAAAAATCACACACACATGCAACACTATTGTTACAAAATATTTTCAAATCTAAGGAACCGTGTATTTATTATGATTCTTCAATGACGTGTTCATTTATCATGAAATTATGTGGGTTGAGATTTTATGAGTATGGGAACCAACATCATGAGAATAATTGTTGCGCGTGCAAAAACAAGTGTTAGATTGTATCATGAGAATTATTATGGAAAAATTTATTTTCATTTGAAAAAATTGATGTCAATATTAGTTATCATATTTATTATTATTATTATTATTACTACTACTATTATTATTTAAATAAAATTAAATGTTTCAACAAGCGATTATAAGAAACTAAATAGATTAAAATGAGTAATTCAAAGGAAAAAAGTAAAGAAATTTACATGTAAAATTAAGATCAATATTTTATTCTCTTCTTGAAAAATTTGTGCATGTAAAATAAGTCAACCAATCAACCTCTACTGACTACTACTCTAGAAAGTAAATAAAGGGATGAGTATCGATATGGGAATCAAACTAAATTAGGTTCGATCAAATTATTTTTTTCTCACAAATTATGAAGGGATGGGAATCAAACTCAAACCCATCACAGAGAAAATGAGTCGCCGAATAGATTTTGGGAATATTTGTCAAAATCTCATTCAATCCCGCGAGTTGGGAAGAAATTGAACTTGTCCTAAACATATTAGAAATTTACAACTCTTCTCAATATTATAATTAAACAAAAGAAATTAAATTCATCATAATTAAAACAACTTAAGTATCGTAGACTTAGCACGGTGGCAATAGACCTCAAATTTTGCAAGAGGCATTTGAAAAAAAATAAATGCTGGAGTTAACGGGAGCTCTTATATAAAAAAAATAAAAAAAAATTAAGATGATTATAATTATTTTTTCTAAATATCATAACTAAAACAAAATAAACTAAATTGATCATGATTAACTTTTCTAAATGTCATTATTAAAATAAAATAAAATAAAATAAATTCATCATAATTAAAATAAAAAAATAAGTTCATCGTAATTAATTCTTGTAAATATCATAATTAAAACGGAATAAATTAAGTTTTTCATAATTAAAACAGAACAAATTAAGTTCGTCATAATTAAAACAAAACAAATTAAATTAAACATAATTAATTATTCTAAATATCATAATTACAACAAAACAAATTAAATTTATCATAATTAATTCTTCTAAATATCATAATTAAAACAAAACAAATTTAGTTTGTCATAATTAAAACAAAACAAATTAAGTTTATCATAATTATTTTTCTAAATATAATAATTATAATGAAATAAATTTAGTAACTGTACTAATATTCGACGCATGTGCGGTTCCTTTGAAGATTATCAAAGTAACCGTATATTATATACGGTTCTTTCTAGAAAAAAAATATATCAATCTTTCCGTTTATTTGTAAAAAAATTATTAGTTTTTCTAAATATAAAAAAAAAAAACTGAAATGAGCCCCCTGGTTTTTCTTTAGAAAAAAAATAAAGGAAAAAACAGACCATAGATTCACATTAGTTAATTAATTAAAATGCAAAACCGAAATAAGTGAGGTCAAAAGCTGGGAGCCTAGCGCCGAGGGAAGAGGAGGGAAGCGTACGTAATCAATGAAAAGAAAAAGAAAAATAAAAAAGAACAAAAGGAGGTGAGAGATAAAAAAGGTGAAGGGGACGTGGAGGAGAGAGAGGGACAAAAACAAAGAGAAGGTGGCCTTTTTGTCTAAAAGTAGAAATGTGCACAGCCAATCAGTGGTCTCTTCTGGATGCTTTTATGGGACACGTGTCCCTCGCCTCGGTATCCGCGCGAACCCGACCATGGTCCAGAGGAGGAGTATCTGAGTTGCACAGATCCTCTTGTGCTCGAACTGACATCACCTCTTCTGTAACGAATCACTTACGTGTCAGGAACCAGCATGTCAGTGATCTGAAACAGGAAGGGTATGTAGCAGGGGATCTCGACTTGTTTCTGTCTGTTTTGTGTTACTCTGTGGGTGTATGGCGCAGAGACGGAGGCGTCTCAATGCGGTGTATTTGTATGCCGTTGTGTACGTATGACAAGTGGGGGCCACCGGTGGTGAGAGGAGAGGAATGTGGACAGTACACACGTATTTGCGTCGGTACTGCAATAATTCAGCCATATCCGCAAAAAAGCTTCTTTTTGTCGTCCTGCTTTATTTCTTGTAACGACGTGCAAATAGAAACTGCGGCTCAGTCGCTTTGAATTTGGAACGTGACGCCTTTTAATCAATCGCACCATACCATGAAACCAGCTAGCAAGCATTATTAAGGCTAGTTTTTCGGTGCGAGTCAATCAATATATACATGCATCATCAAGAAATATCATATATAATAAGTATGTATATATAAAACTGCTGATCTCACAGCAGCATTGTGCATCAATAATACGGTGAGGAATCAAACGGCGAGAGCACATACAATTACTATACAAGGATTTAAAGAGTATAAAAATTTTAGTGCACCATACATAACATTTTTTTTTTTTGAAAAAAGTGGGGAAAGCCCACCGATTTTATTATATAAAATCAGAGTTTTAATGCTAGATACTAAACGATTGGAATCAAACATTTAGCATTAGTACATACGATCACCATACATAACAATTAGTAGAGAATTTGGACTCACAAATTGTAGGATCACATTCGGGATCATGTTGAATGATTATTTGAATTAAAGATTGGGAGGATGTTAACTATCGTTTAAAAAAGATTTTGCTCAAATTTCACCTAATACATGATTTATTTTTTCACTTTAAAAATCGTACAAGTCCATTTTTCAATGTATATACTTCACTATTTTTTCCAATGATAAATCACTAATTTTGTGTCAAAAACATTTGAGTGAAAAATTTTCAGACAATCAATAATGACATTATCCCTCAGTGAGAAGCTACATGTTCAAAACTTAAATGTAGGATCAGACACTCTTTGCTTATTGTAAAATAAGATTTTAAGGCAGTGTAACTGTACCATTGAAGGCACCATTTTAAGTTCCAATGCAATTTTGTTTTTAGATGAGGTTGTATTTGGCAAAAAAAAAAATGATAAAATAGATGAGGTTGTTTGGGGTGCTTTTATGTCAAACCTTTTTTAATTCTTGGAATGAAGTTAAAACGGTTTTTGTTCATAATATTGTGATTAGAGATTCAGAATGTTAACTCAAATTAACGTTGAATTTAAGTACCTAGCTAATAACATGATCAGAAATCAGTTGTTTAATTTCTTAGATGTGTCTATGTGTTTAATTAGCATTTGTTGAAGGTTGTTTCAAACTAATTATGGATAATTCTTAGTTAGTTCTCCTAGCAATTGCTCAATGTATCAGTTACATACAAGGATTTGTAAATACTTCCAGAAATTAAACCATGACACCTTAGAGTTAATGATTTTTCAACATAATACAGAGAATAATTAAAGAACATTTTGGCTTATGGCTGGCTCCTAATAGATGTAATAAATATATGCAAATTTATTGACTGTCGTTTTTGCAATTATTTTAAAGTAGACAAAACGTTAGTTTTCATATTTTTTTTTATTCTAAAAAAGACAAAGATCAATATTTATTCTATTTGTAATACTAATTAAGCATGACTCAAATCATTCTCTCTAGCAAAAATAAATTAGCATTTTTGTTACTTTCACTCTTATGTCATTATTACATTCATAATTTATTGTCATCTGAAATTGAGGTTGTTTGACAATGTATAAAATATTTCTAGAATAGCGATTGTCAGAAGTATGATAAAAGAGTTATTAGAAAAATAATAGCAAAATAGTGATAAAAAAAAACTAAAAAGGTGTTATTTGAAATAAAAATTAGAATGTCTGATAATATAAAATGGACTAACAATGAAAATTGTTTTTTTTTTATCTTTTCTCTTCTTTGTTCTAATCTTTCTTTACATTTACTAACCATTTATGTATACAATAAATATCACATATATTTAGTAAGTAAGATATTTATCATATTTCGTATTAAAAAGCAAGAGAAATTATTTTTACACTTCATATTTTACGTCCTTTATCTACACATAAAAAATATTTATATTTATATTTATATCTATAAGTATTTATAGTTAATATAAAAAATATTTATCCATTCTTGAATAATTATAGAAAATTTTAAGTTAATAAATTTTGTAGCAAAAATAAATGTGTAATTTACAAAACTTTTAATTTTAATAACGCAACGCATAAATACTTTTAAATTATATATAAACACTATAAAAAAGAAATATAATCATCTTTAAAATACAAATAAAATGTGCGACTAAAAAATATAGTTATCACTCATTAAAAAAATCACAAATGCAAAATCCATCACACATGATAAATGAGTTAAAAATATAATCCTTATCTCAAGTTAAAAAATAATAATTAACATTGAGTAATAATTCAGGCTATTTGAAATTATTTAACTTAACTAGGTTGCTCAATGCTCGTTTGATGTATTTACTATTTAATTACATCATGAAATGAAATCCAAGTGTAAATCTGTGCGTAGAAATAGAATGGTTTTATTCTTTGCGCACTGAAACTGTACATTAATTTGTTACATACGATCCTGATTAAACATGATGTTACCTTGACTCACATGAGCTGCTCGTTATGTCATATTTGATTGACATATAAATAGAAAATAAGTCTCTTACACTTCATTTAAACAGTCAAATATGTATAATTTAAGAAACCACAAGTGAGAAATAAAGAAAAAAAATTATTTCATAATTTCAGAAGCTTCAGGTGAAATAAATTAGTTCTCAAGTTATAGAGCTGTGAATTCTGTAATTCTTAACAAAATTATTATTATTATTATTATTACTACTATTCTTATTGTCGTTTTGTTGTTGTTATTTTTTTATTATCATGATTCAGGTTATTAGTAATATCATAATAATTTTATTATTATGCTCTGAATATTATTATTTTAATTATAAATATTTGATGATTATTATTAATTACTTTATTATCATCATGATTATTATTATCATTGTCATTATTATTATTCTAATTATCATTTTTCATTATCATGATTGTGATTATTAATAATATTATAATTATTTTATCATTATTCTTTAAATATTATTATTTCAATTATAAATATTTGATGATTACTATTGTCATTATTATTTTTTTATTATTCTAATTATTATTCATATATTATGATTATTATTGTTGTAATTTGTCATTATCGTTTTCATTTATATCATAATTATGGTTATTAATATATTATCATTATTTTATTATTATTTTTAATTAGAATTAGTTAATTATAATTATTTAGTTACAAATATTTGATGATTACTGTTGATAATTTTTATGTTTTTATCATTATGATTTTTTTTGTTATTAACATTAATGTTGCGCTATTATTTTTTGTTTCTAATGTTTGTTATTGTTAACATTATTTTGTGGATATTATTTCATTATAATAATTATAATAAAAATATTTTTTTATTATTATTGTCGTCGTCGTCGTTGTCATCATCATATTAATTTTATTATAGGCATTGTTATCATTATTTATACATTTTAATATGATAATAATAATAATATAAGTATTAGTTTCATTTCATTCTCCCACTTGCTCAACCAAACAAGAATAATTTATGATGACATAACCTTACATATGAAATAATGCCTCTATAACTTTACTCCCCAATCAAACATGGGCTATGGCTATAAATTCATGAAATAACTAGCAAATAAACGAGCTTTGCCGTGTTTTGGACTGCTTTTAATGTTAATATATTATGAGGTGTTAGACATACATACAACGCATATTATAAAATTTTAATTGCATGATGAAAATATTAATTATTTTTAGAAGCAGTATAACTAATTAAAATATTATTGGTAACACAAATTTTTGAGAATTATAAATAACTGCATACAACGAAAAGATGATATATTGTTACTAATTTATAATTCAAAAGATAAACCAAAATACTTAATTTATATTATAACAAAAGAGCACAGGTGAGATGTTCATATATGATATTGTAGATATTCATAATTAATTATATATAGATCGACTATAAATTCATATATAGTAGAAAGTAGAGCGCATTCTGCTAAGCCGTGAAGAATTTGTCATTATTTTTCTTATCACATACGAAATATGATCATCAGCTAATTGTATATGAATGTGAACATTTCTTTTTTGGGACGAACAACAATCGTGTCGGAAAGAAAACAAAAATTTTCTATTTTTAAATTTATTTAAAAATTTATTACTAAAACTATCAAAATAACCATTAACAAGTATTCCCTTCCCTTTATCATATATGTTTGTAGCCTTGTTCTATTGACACACATGCAATACAAAGAAAGAAAAATAAAAAAAAAAAAAAACATGGTCAAACCCAGCGGTTTTCTTACGTGTCAGGAAAATAAATAAAGTTCTTTCTTAAAACAGAAACAAGAAGAAAAATATATAATTAATTAATTACCCGGTGCCATCCTCTTTCCACACATTGTTTGATGAACATTCCAAAAACCAAAAAGATATAAAAAAAAAAACATTCCCCTGGATTCAAATAATAAATAATTGCTCATTTCAGTCGAGATAAATATTTTTATTTTAGTGAGATCCGGACAATAAATTTGACAACTCATAACAAAATTTGAGCTGTCAAAAGTGCATTTGACAGCTGCCAAACTGTGTCAAGTTCAATTAACTCGAACAATAAATTTGTTCAAACCAACTGCATTTGAAAACAAAAAATAAAATGGATTTATCTCGCTATTATTTGGTCCGTGTTCCTACTTCTTTGTACCATAGGAAAAGGTTTTGTTGTGGAAAAAAGAGAAATAAATTATATCTACTGTTCTGTACATATTTTAAAGGATAAATTATCTGAAAATTATTATTTTGATAACAAATTTTTTAAATTAATTTTAAAATAAGAGTAGATATGTTCTTACAGTTATATATTGATTGTAATTCAAATTTTTATATAATTTAAATATTATTTGATAGTCCATAAATTAAGATCATTAAATCAAAACTGTTATAAATTGCATCAAATTGTAATGAAGTTTGATGAACTATAAAAGAAGTAATATTTAAATTTTATGAAAATTTAAAATACAATCAATATATAAATTCGAAAATACATCTATAAATTTTCTCTATTTTTAAGATTTATTTGGAAACTTGTTATCACGATTTTCAAAATAACTCTTGTCAAGTGATTATCTCAAATTGCTACTTATTCATACGAAGTAGAGTTCAAAATAATTCATTAATATATTTTAATGCTATTTTTCATCCATCCAAATATATTTTTACCTTTGAAGGTCACTGTTCATTCTTCCAATAAGAAAAATGAAAAAAAATTCTGTAAATTATCAATTTCAGTCAAGGTGCTAAAATATAAATTTTTTTATTTCAATACTCTAATGTTTATTATTAAAAAAAAGAAAAATATTTATTTTGAAATTTAAAGAAAATGATACCTCTGTTTTTCAATAAAACCATGTACCAACCTCATCAATACACATGCCAAGTTCCAACTAATACTTAAAAAACAAAACTTCATACATAAAAAAAAAAACAATGGGAACCAATAACTCAATCTGTATACACCTTAAAATTAATTAATAAATAAATAAGATAACCAATTAATAATAATAATAATAATAATAATAATAACAGCATCAATAATAAAATAAAATGTTATTGTTCAATGAGTGATAACTGACATGAATTCTTTAGTCCACACTATCACTTATGGATATTATATTAATATGGGAGAATTATTTATTTATGTGAGAAAAACTCGTAGTGAGTTTGAGCTTAAATTTGAAATCAGTTTCAATGATTTGTTCAAATTTGACTAGAAAATATTTCGAAATATAATTATATTATTTAATTTGAAATATTTAACCATTATTGTAACATGTCATCTTATTTCTCTAGAAAATATAATTTTTTTAGTTTTATTACAAAATCGACAAAACATTAATATAAATTAAATATAATATATAAAAGAATGAATGATTTATAATTTTACGCTTTAAATAGTCTTAACCAAATGCATCTTTCTATGCTGTTAATCATCCTAAAGAAATATTATCATGATTTTATGCTTTGATAATTAATTACATACACCAACTTAATACCACGGACAACATAATTACATACATTTCGGACAATAACATCTCATGTTATTTTTAATTTAAATATGCAATTTTTGGAGATGTACATGCATAAAAAAAAATATATAAATAATAATTGCAGGAGTCTTACAATATTTTATATTATTGAATATAAAAATTAGGACCAATTTTATTATGAATCAGAATTTATATTATAGAAAAAAAGATCAAATTTAAATTAACGATTGTGATTCATTAATCATTAAAAATTGAATACATAACAAATTCGCTCAAAAATTAATTATAAAAGAAATTCAAATTTATCAAAGGAATTACAAAAGCTAGAAGGCAGTTCAACATTAGTTCAAACTAAATATCTACCCTCTGGAACATAAATTTAATTTTCTAATAAATAAATTAATCCCAGAAAAACGGTGCAACGAGATTATAAAATCCTGAAACGCTGATATTTCTTCAAGTTTCGGCTCAATTTAATTTCAAATTTTTTTCTTTTCCTGGAACTGATTCTGATTTTATTTTTGTATTATTTGCTGGTTTTTTCATTATGAGGTTGGTGACGTGTCATTGCTTTTTCACCACCAGGGTTCCCAAAGTCTCTTGTGAATAAAGATATACATTATTTTATTTTATTTTATTGTGTATTATTTCTTTGTTTCTCACAACAAACATTGATTTGAAATCGGACCGAAATTTCGCTTTCTTTGGTGACTTTCTCTTTTTCTAAATTCTAATCTTCCATTTTAATTTGTCGATGGCTTGGGACGTGGCATGGCTCAAAGGAAATTTTCCATTCTTCTAAGGAAAATATTTGATAAGTATCATGATTTGATATTATTTTATTATTTAAATTAAATGAATTATTATTATTCATTTTATTATTTATATTAAATATATTATTATTATTATTTAGGTTAACGATTTTATTTTATAATTTATTTAATTTAAATATCACTATTTAAATAAAAATATTATATCAATAAATTACATAATAAAAATATTATATCAATAAATTACATAATAAAAATATTATATCAATAAATTACATAATAATAAAATCATAAATAAAAATAATAATAATTAATTTAATACGAATAATAAAATTGATACCCATGATATTATTTATACATATCTCCCAATTTCTAATACCAACCGCACCATACTATATGCAACAACAGTAGAAAATAGAAACACACTGTACAGGAGATCAGGATATTAATTTGTTTCTATTTGATTGGTACCTGAAATAGTATTTATTTATGTGTGTATATGTCAGAAAAGGTATTAAAAATAAATAAATTGAAGCATCTGTCAGTATTGTGGTGTTCATTTTAATAATTAGTGAATTATAATAGTTAATTTTAATGAGATCTCTTCGTCTATAATATAAATTTTAATCAGAATTAATCATAAAAGTGTTCAGCTAATATGAAATCTAATTTGCTGAAAAAATTAAGTATAATTTGAACACTAAAAATTAATTATAGCAACAATGATATTGGTATATTAATTAACTTCATGAAAAAGAATTGAAAAAAGATTGTATCCTACTCAAGAAAAAAAAAATGGATTTATATCCTCTACTCAGCCGCACGCCTGTACCGTACAGTACAACGTGACGTCCCTCCGATCACGTTAAAATTGATGCAAAATAAATTAAAAAAAATTCTTTATAATCCACCTGTTCGTATATATATAGTGCAATATTATGCAACAGAAAATCAACACCAGCAAAAAAAAAATGGGGGATGCTAAACCCTAAACCCTAAACCAATGGTTCGACGTTTCTCTCATGGTATTTGAAACATCTGTTTGATTTTAGATCGCGGTTTAAAAAGGATTCGAACCAAGATTTGTTTAAACTTGAATATTGTGTGCCTCATGTTAATAATGAATCCGACTAAGTTAGATCGGATCTTACATTATCCGATATAAATTCAGAGCACTCAATTTTGTTTGAGAGCATATGATGATGACTTTTTTTTTTCCCAACTGTCAATGCATTGAATCTGAAAATAGAGAGGATCAGAATATTAGTCAGATAAAATAATAGAGGTGTGATAATTACACACTAATTTTGTATCTCAATTCTACATTTCATAAGATTTTTGATGCAGATTATTAATATTTTGCACATAATAAATGGAGACAGAACGTTCAAAATTTCTAAAATCCATACTCTCCATTCGAGACATATATACGAAATAAAAATATTTACACTAACATTTGAATATATTTATACTAATATTATAATATATTTATAATATTATTTAAATATATTTATATTAATATTCAAATATATTTATATATATATAATAAAAATATTTATACTAATAAATATATTTATATATGAGATAAACATAAATGATCATAATATTACAAATCATCATAAATATCAAATCACATTATTATAGTAATACTCATTATTAACGTTGGATTATAAGATTCAAAAAATGAGACGTAAAAAATAAGAGAGAATAATAATTACTCAAAATAATATAAAATACGAAGTCTCGGGTTACTTCGACTTATTCATTTAATCAATTTTCCAATTGTCAATGCATCGAGTGTTTTTGAGTTGTTGCTTCGGAAGATCAAATAAATAGTCAAAATATATAAAAAAAAGAAGTCACACAAAGTTCATAGAGGGGAGAGAGGAAAGAAGGAAAATAGTAGGAGGGAAGAAAAGTTATTATATTTGATATTTTTTGTTAGTTTTACATTAAGATTAATAAAATATAAATTTTAAAAAGTTAAATAAATATTTTTTTTAACCTTAATTTCTTATTGAATATTTAGCTAAATAAAAATTAATTATAACTGCATGTTTAACACAATAGTAATATGTTTTATTTCTCTATAAAGAGATGTAGATTTAAATTTTGTAAAAAATATTTTAAAAAATAAATATTGAAATTAATGAGAGCCCTTATTTTAAAAATAAATAAATAATAAATAATTGTGAGATTATCTTTCATTTCCCTTTTCTCCCTTTCTTTATGCCCATCCAAATAAGGTGTTAAAGAGAGAAAAAAAAATGTAAGATAAATATATACTACAGTTAGGCTTAACATTTAGAATTTGATCGAAATACAAATAGTTCAAATCATAATTTGTTGTGTTAGAATGATTAGTCTAAACAATCGACGAGGTTTATATATAAAAAAAAATTTAAGATATGAAATTTTACTATTTTAGACGGGATAATTATAGCATATATTTAATTTGCATGCTTCATGTTCTTAAATTAATTAAAAATAAAAAATGTAGATGTATTTATCAATTACTTAAATAAATATGTATCAAATTTAAGTCAATTTAAAATTTCATTAATCATTTATTATAAATTCATTAAAATTTTATCATTAAAAAATTTAAATTCTTTGATAATAGGTCAAATGTATTTTAAACCGACTAAAATATAATGTCTGCTCTATCTAAATAATTAAAAACATATTTATAATTTTAATTTAACAATATTATTAACAATTAAAAAAATATATACCATGAAAATCGAATTTATCATAATAAAAATTGAATATATGTTATAATTTTCTTTTAAAATTTTTCATTATTTTTTCATTTTTTTAAATATGACTCTACAAATAACAAAAAAAATACAAATATTCTCATATAATATATGAAAAAAAAAATAATAATGAGGCGCCACCTAGCGTTGCCAAATCATCATCTCTATTCACATATTCAAAGAGAGAGAGAGAGAGAGTGTGTGTGCTTGAATCCTCGAGCCGTGCAAAACCTAATGGTACTTTCTATAACTAGTACTTTCATGGCGTGTTCGATATCCCCGTGAGATGTGGCTTCAGAAATTTAATGGGAATAAGGTGCCACCTCAAAAGATTTATTTACGAGTTATGGAACTTTTGGAAACGACAAAGTGCAGATCATTTATTTGCTTTGCTACTTTGATGGGGTTCATAACTTGAGATTGATTATAATATTTTATTATGAGTGGGATTTTTTAATTATTAATTGTTTTTCATAATTTTAATGATTAATTTTTTTAAATAATTTTTAAAAAATTTAAAAATAGAAAAATAAATTATAAATATATTATTTAATTTATAGATTGATTGTGTTTCAAATTTTATATAATGTAAGGATCATTTGATATTCTATTGAAAACTATTAAAATTACATAATATTTATGACCGTTCATATTTAATAGTCTCTGATAGAATATCAAATGATTCTTAAATTATAGAAAATTTGAAACACAATCAATCTATAAATTAAATAATATATTTGTCAACTTTTTTATTTTTAAGAATTTTTCAAAATTATTTCAAAATTATTTAAAATAATAGTTGTTAAATATCCTCCTGCTTGTATTATATTTTATTTGGCTCTTATATCAGAATTTGGGGAGGAAGATTGCTTTTGAAAATATTTATAAAGTTATTTAGTGCTAATTTTTATCTTTTTGTTTGAATCATTCATTGCTTATTCAGCACCTAACTTATGGTACTTTTTTTTTTTCAAATAGACTAATAATAAAATTTTGTAGGCTATGTGTTGGCAGCTATCCCCTTTTTAATGGCCTAAGTTGCCACCTCAACACTTGATATTATTTAGGTGCTAAATTCTTTTTTGGTGCACTTTAGAAAGGATCATATGATGTAAACTTCTTTGATATTATTTAGTAGAGACAATACAATTCATGCTAATTGCTAATTATGTAAAATGGGTCCCTCTCCTGACCTTTCAGGGCCTCTTTGCATATGAACTGGACCACTATCAATTTTTTATTTTTTATTTTTTTTTTGGGGGGGGGGGGGGGGTTAATTGTTTTCATAACTTTGATAATTCTCATGACTGATTGACTGGTCCTATACAGTACTGGTACAGAATATGGGCTCTCGTTTATTTATTCTGCTAACAGATGTACCAAGTTGACAGTTTTTTCTTATGATTCTGCTAACAGATGTACCAAGTTGACAGCTTTTTCTTATGATTAAGTTGGACCGGTACCAGACGGTCCAGACCCCCTGTACCTGCCTCTCATACTTTTACATCTTTGCTGAGCACCATGCTGCTGCATGCGCATAGATGCTTCAAAGAACTGGTACATGATATGATATCAAATGTGATGTATCCTCAAGCAGGTTATCCTTCTCCATCTTAAGAGGCAATTACTGAGTTTTTTTGCTTGTTTTTGTCATTTTCTGTACAGTATAACCTACCTGGGTACCTCTACCAACCACCTTGAGAGAGATTTAATTTGGTAGTATAGTGCCATTTCAGAGATTGTATACACAAGTTTAATTTGGCTTTCTTTTTTGCTCCAGTAAGGGAGTTTGATATAATTATAAAAAAAATAATTCTTGATATATATAATTAATTTTTAAAATGTTTAAGAGAACTGTAACCTCTCTCTCGATCACCACTAAACTCCGCACCTATTTCCTCCTATGTTAAAGCTTGTAAAATAGCATTCTTCTTCATTTCGAGGAAACATAATCTTAGGATGTCCTTTCTTCACGGGCAAAGGCCACAAAAAGAAGGCAAAGACATTTCAAGCTAACATGATAGCGACTCATTGTGTCATTTCTTGACAAGGACTGGTTAAAAGGTGAAAGAAACTAAACACAGTAAAAGACAGAGTGATGACAAAAGAGAATGCTTGTAATGTTCCAAGTGTAAATTTTTTTTTTATTGTTTCTACGGAAATAGATTGAATTTTACCTTTTGCTATTACCAACAATCTCTTTAGTTATTTTTAGAAGATGGTTTCAAACACAAGTAATTAAACTCGGCAAAATTTTCTTGGCAAATAACCTGTAGTGGTAAAAAGCACAAAAAGAAATTCAACTCAGCCTTACAGAAACTTTAAATTAAAACATGATACTTAGATCATTCAATGAACAGGAAGGCACACTAGGTGCCATTTTGACACTTATGATATGAACATTTCAGTAAAGAACTTGGGCTTTTGCCTTACAATGAATAAAATCAAATCTAATGATTTTGCATTGCATTTGGACCCAGCAAGTGAAACTACAGGTTGAATCCATCCAAAGAAATATTTTCTTGCTTAATATCCTATAGTTGCATCTACTACCAAGTACTAGTCACTATTCCAATTATCCACCCGCAATGCAAAATACTCAAAGTTTACCAAAATTTGCAACAATACCAATACTTCTAATATTTGCACTATCACCCAGCATTCATCACTGATTTTACAGAGTGAACAAATGCTGGGTAGCATTTGAACAAAAAAGAAAAAGAAAAAAGAAATCGATATTACAGATCACGTCTTCCATCCCTCTTTGCTGATTTTTCTTGAATTAAGCCCTGTAGACAATGGCTTAGATAAGGGTTTAGATGGGGTCAGGGGCGCCTCTTCATCATGCCAGCCATCCCAGTTCTCAGACTTTCTTTCAGAAAATTCCCTCCCACCAGTTGATATAGGAAGCTCCAAATCCGGTCTCTGGTATGTGAACCCCACTTCAGGAAGGCTTCTTCGAAATTTGACAAATAAGTAGATAAGTACTATGAGGGACATAGCAGCCAGTAGGAAGCAAACTAAGGTGAAGCGTGTGAGGAATTGAATAAAGCGAGAAGAGGTTCTAGCAGGTTCCAGAACAAGGGTGTTGCGAAGGTTGAGGCTACAGTGACTTCCTTGTGATACCAGAAGAATTGTGGTGTCATTTGCACCATCCGCTAGTGAAACCTTGACCTGAGTTTTGTAATTTAATATATGAGAGAGGGACAGTCGGGAACGAATTGTGATACAATAACAGTCATGGCAGGTACATGTAAGGTATTCATACATTGCTTTTTTCAATTAGATACTACTAACTACTAAGATTTATAGAACTCCTGTTATTGCAAAACTTGTACTAGATCTATACTGCTATTGCACCCAGGGCTCAACATAGTATCTGTTAGGTACTTGTTTGATCACAATTTAGAGTTCCTTTTGCATCTGTTGTAGATTTCTGCACTTCTTTTGAATTCATTGAGATTTAAAGAATTCTAAGCATCAAAATCTGTCTTCTACACTTCTTGTAGCTTTCTACAGCAAAATCACTTGTTTGATCACAATTTAGAATTTCTTTTGCATTTGTTTTACATTCTTTTTAAATCTGTTGGTTACTGTACTAGTCAGCTCCAGTATATGTCAACATCATACAGTCTGCGCAACTCGAGTTACGACTAGCTAAGAAAGGAGGAACAGCTCCAAATGAAAGATAATGGGGATACCATACCAGCTTGTGTTCCTTGGCCTTAAGCTGGACCTGCGCCTGCTCCAGATTTACAAATGTTGGTGCAACAATCTTTATCTCAAGAGAATCCGTGCTGTTGTTCTCGATAAGAAGAGAAAGCGCAAGGGAATCTGGTACAAAATGTCAAAAACACACCTCGGTGTTAATATATAGCGAACCAATACTTCATAGGTAAAAAGCAAAAGGTTCCAGTAAACCTTATCTGTGGTGCAGTATCTGTTCTTGTAATTATTAATACTGGAAAACATGAGCAAATACAGGTGCATACAAATATTCTGGTAAAAAGTGGTACAGTGGTAATGGACCCGTACTATTAATTTCTGGAGTCCTACTATTACTTACACCATACTTCACCATAATATGTACATTATAGAAGTTGATGTTGTCAAATTAATGGAGCAAGTAACATGTTAACTTCGCTACTATTAATGCCTTGTGGAGTTAGGCTTAACTTTCTAATTCTTTAGAAGGTATTTTAGATAGTAGATTATTATTAGCTTGTGACCAATAATGACTGGTAATATATTATGCATGTGAAAGCTGGTACAGATCCACCATAGCAAATTCGATACATACAATTGGAACTGGACCAGTCATGGCGGGTACCGTTGTGTGCTTAATCAGTTTATTTCATATGCTTTTCTATTTTTTCTGTTTTTCCTGACCTAAATTCTACAGAGTACAAATAACCACTGTGAGGATTCATATCACAGGTCTGGATTAGCATCAAAATATTTTTCTCACATAGCACGTACCTGTTCCAGGAACTCTCAAACAAGCAATGAACATTTCCTTCTCATCCACACAACTGTTTGATGGATCACATTCTTCTTCATTGGGATCAGAAATCCATTCCCCATTTTGGTCTACTCTCTTTGATTCATTCAGTTTCTTAAGTGGCTCATCCCCTCTCAGGGGCATCACAGTTATATTGCGACTCTCGTTGCTTTTCGTGGTTTCATTTAGATCACTGACAGTTCCTTTCGTGGCAGTCATATTGTCACTCTCATTGCTTTTCTTGGTTTCATTCAGTTCGCTGACCATTTCTTTGGTGGCATTTGCAATATTAGGTGGAAACATGTGTATTACATTTGTAGTATTGTTACTACCGGGAGTAGCCTGAAAGTTACCAAAATATGAAAGAACCAAAACAATATTCAGATTTAGATCTTTGGAAATATGAGAAAGGACATTCGATAGTAAAAAGAAGAACAATCTTAACTTCGTCATTTGTATAATGGTATAGTACCCACAAAACCTCATGTGAAACCACAACACTTCAAGTAATTATCAGTTGGGGCCCACAAAAGCAAGAAATATCAAAGATACGCTATAAAGTCAATGATAACTATCCAAATTTATTGAAACAGCCTCTGACGGGAGGCTTACAAAAATTGTACCAAACGAAGAAGCATTTCCACCAAACTTAAAAGAAAATTAGGACAAGAGGTGATGTTTGGTAATAACTAACCATATATTGTGAGTCATGTCAGAAATCTTTTGATTCAAGAGTATATAACTATATATGCTTGTTTTCGGTATTCAACGAGCATACATTGAGTCTGCCTTTCTTCTGTCATAACTTTGTCTTGCTTATTCCCTTGTTGAATTTATCTCAATTATGATGTATTTGATAGTGATTAGCCATGGTACAGTCGGATGCTTCTTTCAAAAACATCATTGCTCTTTCAAAAATTTCTTTCATATCAGATCAGACACAATGTTTCTTGTTATTACCAGATAACATCCATCAGTCTTACAACTATATGGAAACACTCTACAATTTGGGATCATTTGCAACTAATTATCAATTATAAATACAATGGTAATTAAAGTCGTGCAGATGCGATTAACTTGCCTCAGACCATTTCACTTGAAATAAACAGAACTGCCTAATCCCAAAATCACATCCCAAATATGCTACTGGCTTAGTTTTGCGATTCTTGAACAGTATCTTGTTAAATTTGTAATTTGCCTGTTAAGGAAAGGTGGAGTTCAATTAATGCGTTTCTTAATTATATCTTAATTACACCAATCTGTCAAGGGTTATATTACGCCAAATGCTCATACTACTAGAAACTATTCTCTCCGACCCTAAATTACTCGATCAAGCGCAAGAAACGATGCAAAAGAAGCAAATATTTACAGAAATGCAAGAGTAAAGAGTCTCAGCTCCGCGCTCACCTCCGTACCAATGGCGAAAAGCACGAAGGCTACAATGAGAAAGCAACAGCTACAGAACTTCATCGCGACAGCGCTGCTACAGATACAAACAACCGATCAAGACTGGCTTCTGGAGATCGTAGATCTTGAGTTTGAAGAACGAGAGAACTCGTCAGAACTTCGAACTAAGATTGAATCTTGAAATGATGAGGTTATTTGAGGATTCTGTTACAAACAAGCAAGGAAGGAAGGAGGGAGAGAGGGATTTGATTTGAGATTCGAAAGGTTAGTAAGCTCACACTGTGATTTGATTTCTCAGAGAGAGAGAGAAAGAGAGAGAGAGAGAGAGGTTGAGCTGTAAAGTCTCCTCTCTGAGGACTGGGTCAGTGGGTTAGTTTTTTCTTGGTTTTGAACCGAACACAAAGAAAAATATATATATGGATAATTTATTAAAGGAACTTGTACATGAAATGTATTTTTTTTTTGTACGATTTTTTACCATCTATAATTGTTTTACATTTCTTTTTTCACAATTAACAAAATATATATAGACTCGAGAAGCAATTTGATGTAAGGTCAGGTTGTTCGAATTGTTTTTTTACGCCGTAAGTGAATTGCTGGTTAAATCTTCAAACCAATTAATTCCACCGAATCAAATTAACAATGATTAATTTGTCAATTTTGATAATATTTTTTCAAATAAATTAAAAAAATAAAAAAAAGTTAAAAAAAAATCTTAAATTTATAGATTGATTTTAAATATTATTTGATATTCATCAAAAGTACTAAAAATTGTATGAAATTTATAATGGTCTAAATTTAATAAATTTTCTAATGAAATATAGAATGACACGAGAAATTACATTACATTTTAAGCACAATTAATTTATAAATTTAAGAATATATCTATAATTTTTTTCTTTTATTTTTCATAATTGTTATAATAAAACAGAATTTTTTTTAAAGAACTACAAACTAAAATTTGTTAAGAAAAAGTTCTTTGGGTCGAACCGATTACATTTCAACTTGACAAACCCAGCCATTGCTCGCCGCCTGTCTTGACATTCAACTCCTATTAGCAAGAGTGTGTGAATCTCAGTGTGTGGCAGTTGCAAAGATAACACGAAATAAATATATACATAGATAATGATTGTGACTCGACTGTGACGATTAGCTCATGCGTCCATCTCCGTTGAATGATTCCAATTTGAAGCGTAATAGACTTGTACCCATTCCTTCAGAGGTACTTGTGTCGAAACACCATGGCCAATTCTTTTGCATTGTAAAACTAAATCGGATTAAAACACATTAGAAAAATATCAACATCAATATAGATTTCACCATTCAAATTAAATAAATTATTAATCATATTAATATTTTATTATACAATTTATTTTATATAATATTTTATCATTCAGCTTAAATATTATTTAAATTGAATAATAAAGTGATATACTAAATTATAATAAAATTATTAACATAAATAATAAATTCATTTAATATTAATAATAAGATCAAATTTTGTTGACAATATCTATATATCAGTTTCCAATATGTATATTAACTCCCAACCGGACAAAAATAATTCAATGAGTTACAAATTTATAATCAAAGAATCATATTCATATACAACACAAACAATAATTCAAAAACAATTAAACTTTTTTCATGAGAAAATTGATATATAAAGATACTATTTTTAATGAAAACAGACGACACCAATGTCTATGATGAAATTGAAAATAACTATGGATATTATTCATCAAAACCCACAAATAATATAAATATTAAAAAATTTATTCATTTTGGTTTGCTTAAAACAATATAAATAGTAAAAAAACATATTTCTACAACCAATGGCAAATGCAACTGCTTAATACCTATCGTTTTGCCCTCTTATGAACAAAGGAAAGACCGTACCGTCTAGGCATCACAGTAACTTGAGATTTCCAAAAACATGAACTACAATGCCAAACCATAGCAAGGACCGAGGCTTAGCCCTCTCAATCAATTCTATATTACAGCGAAAATAATTTCAAGTGGCAGCAAAATAAATTGACCATTCAGCCTGATCTTGCAAAACATAAAATTACAACTGTTAAAATATTAAAGCCGACACTGTCTATGAACTTGCTCAAGCATCCACCAAAAAAGGAGTACAAAATTTAAGATTTCATAACACTTGACAAAAACACTAAAGCATGGAAGCCTAAATTTCACAGGTCTTGTCTAGAATAAGGGCAACACAAAAACTAAATAACAGGACCAGCATAAATTATGAGAAGGAATTCAAAAGCCAACTACAAGTTCCTATTGGTTGTAGTAGTTGCCACCGGTCACACCCCAAACCCTGATGGTACCATCTGAGTAGCCGGTGAAAAGAGTGTTTCCATCTACACTCCAGTTCAAGCTTGTGCAGTACAACATCTACAATGAAATTACAAATAGAGATTAAATCCCTAAGTTCAGAAACCAAAAGGCTCAACTAGAACTTACTAAACCAAATAAGGACCATCAACCTCAATTACTACAGTATTACCATCAGAATTCTGACCATTCATACAATCAAAGAAAATATATACCTGATTCTTGCTCGGTGGCTGGTCAGGCTTCAGGTCCTGCACGATGGACTTGCTCTCAAGATCCCAAATCTTCACGCTGTTCTCTGTGGCTGCACACAGCCAGTACCTGAAAGAAATAAGACCCATCTTAACAACCCCACCAATTTTACATCTATACCAAACCATCAAATAAATGAAGTAAAAATGATACCTGTTAGGGCTGAAACAAAGAGAATGAATAATGGCACCAGCATCAAGGGAGTACAGGCGCTTGCCCTCCGCAAGGTCCCACAGGAGAGTAACACCATCCTTGCCACCGCTGGCACAGAGAGACCCATCAGGGCTGACAGCAACAGCATTGACATAGCCAGTGTGGCCTGTCAGGGTGTAGCGGAGCTTGCAGTTTGCCAAATTCCACACTTTGACAGTGCGGTCCCACGAACCAGATACAATAACAGGTGCGATGGCACTGGGGGAGAAGCGCACACAGCTCACCCAATCATTGTGAGCATCAGCTTCCTGCATATGAAGATGCCAACTATCATGTACACTATACATGAGAGAGAAATCTAAAGAGCTACTACCATTTTTATAATAATAATGACCACAATTAAAAGTATAAACTAAATCCTAAAAGTTATTCTATGAAAAAGTGCATGCACAATTTATGGAAGTCGGAAATATAATTTGTGATCTACAAAATGAGACTCATGAATAAATCCTACAAGACAGGAATACCCTGTGCTCCAACTCAATTAATCCAAACTAAAATTCCAAGTAGAAATCCCCCTCTTCTAAAATTAGCAAAATAAAATATTCAACATTTTTTACAAGAATATCAAAAGAGGTGTAAAGAGACTTCTTTTTTCAACAAGCATGATTTATAAAACTGTCGTTCCATACCTGTATGGTGTACTTGCACTCGCCAAGAGTGTTCCATAGCTTGATTGTGCGGTCCCTAGAGGCTGAGACAATTTGACGGTTGTCAAAGGAGAATGCTACTGAAAGCACATCCTTGTTATGGCCCACAAACCTTCGTGTGGTGGCCCCGGTCGACAGGTCCCACAGCCTCAATTCACCATCCCAAGAGCATGACAATGCAAACATTGAGTCGGATGATAGCACAACATCCTGCATAAGTGAAAATTTCATTACAGACTTGATGGTTTATTTATTTTACTTGATCTCGTAAATAGAATTAGTTGTGAATTGATCTATGTTTTCAGTTTAATAATTGGGCTGCTAATGGCTGCCTATCATATTAGACAAGCATCTAATAAGATAGTCCAACTGTTACCTTGTTCACTTACATAATTTGATCCTACATTACAACCCTAAGGTACTAATCTGCTTAGTGGCCTCAGCTAACAAATTTGTGTCATATCCTCAAAGACATAATTTCGCCACAATAACATCTTTACTTAAACTTCATTACACATAATCTTTTCGCATTTACAACTTCTCAATCGTATTAAAAATGCATTTCCAGCACAGGTAATAGATTGAACCATAGGATAAGCAAGATTAAAGGATCTGCACTTAACAACACTAGCCTCAGATGCAGACTGATACTAATTCATACAATTCGACAATACATATCAATATAATACCAATTAGATCTAATTAGATAAACCGTCAACCAAACCTGAACAAAATGGGAGTGGCCGGTGAGGCGGCGATAAGGCTTTCCGAGCGCCGTCGAGTCGCTCTCTCCCTCTCCAACCAATCCATTGGCTGACAAGGCAAGAGGATCGAGATTCCAAACGAGCACGGACTTATCACGCGACGACGAGACGATCCTGGCCTGCCCGTCAATCGGCACGGCGATCGCCGTCACCATGTCGGAGTGGCCGCGGAGCGTACCACGCAGGATAAGTGTTTCCGCCATTTTTGAGTCTGCGAGAGAGTGTGAGAGATGCAACGACAGAGAGGCAGCAGCGGCTAGGGTTTGGGTTTAGAGCGAAGCACGGGATCTGAATGGTTTATATACAAAGCGGATGTCGTTGGCTAGGGTTTTGAATCGGGGATTATCTGTGCGCAATTTGTTTGAGACGAATTGGTGTAGAGGTCCATCATTGACCGTGTTAATAAAATTTATGTCAAAGTGTCAAAATTTGAATCCAAACTTTGCGAGTTAAATGAATTATATTAAATTTGCTTAAATTTTTCATGGTATTTTTTTTTGTTATTTTAATTTTTAGTTTAACATATTAACAATGATTGCAGCTAAAGGAAAAGAAATAGTTGACAAATAAAAAATATAAAAATAATTGAGCATTGATAAATGAGTAAAAAAATAAATATTATTTTATTAATTAGATAAGATAGCAATTTTAATATAACTTAACATTAAAAACCAAATAACGATAGATAGCATTTATCAAGCAAAAAATAATTCGATAATGATGTCTAGATTTTAGCATTCAACTTTTATCCTCTCTCTCTCAAATCTTTTTCAAAGTTTGAATTTCAATAAGAATCAGTTCATACAATATATTAATAATCATTTTTATCTGTAAAAAAAATTCTAAAATGATATACAATTAAAAAAAAACTTATGAAGACAAATAAGTAATATATTTATAATTGAATGATTTTCATGTACAATATTCAAAATGTGATCGTTGGGTTAAGAAGGGTTTTTAAAAGGTCAAATTTATAACTCAACTCAAACTAACGGGTTAGTCAAAGTTCAAATCTGTATCTGACTCTATTACATCCTAATTAGATAAAAAAAAACATATTGGATTTTTGGATGGATTAAACGTGTTGGATGGTTGTAACTTTATTTGAATGATCCTGTAAATGGTGACATTTCCATTTATGATTATCCTAAGGGCTCAATTTTTTAGACCAGATAGGTTAAAAAATATTTCTTGTGAACTATAAAGGAGGAGGAATCACTTAATATTATTATTATTATTTAAAATTTTAATAAATTTTAAAAATAAAAATTTAAATTTAAATTCAATATTTTAAAAAAAATTGAATCTAAATTATGGACATGATTTATATAGTTCACGCATCATCTTTATAAAAATAATAAAATTCTATGTATGTTTCACCGTAAACTAAAAGTGACTCCAAATTTTAAGGTTTGAAATTAATAACCCTTAATACATCATCAAACAATATTTACATTGTATGAAATATAATTATTATACTATTTATATATCTAATGACATGTTTACAAATTTACCTCTCGATTCAATTTTATTCTAATTAACTCAAAAAAGTATTACTAAAATTATATTTCAATTTTATTTTAATTAAGAAAAAAAAAGGCTGAATTAAAGAATTTAAGACCGAGAGCGTAGCTTGTTTTAAGCATGTCTCAACTATCTACTGGAAAAAGTACTCACACTCCACACCACCAGCAAGTGTAATGTAATGATAAGACCATGCATATGTTTTTGTTGAATCTATTATCTATACACTGACACACACCCCTAACAAGTCTCTGAAGACTTGCTTCATGCCTTCATCTCGCTTCTCAGCGCTCAAGTAAAACCTAGCATGTACAACATGCTGGTCTTTGAGCCATTGGATCTTGTCAGGTGAGAACATTTTTAAGTTAGATTTCTACGCCCAGTTGATCTTATCGTGTTTGTAATCCATCTTTTTAAGGCAACGATGGTGTCCATAGATTAAGCCATCTTAACAATGTCACCTAAATCCAAACCCACCAAGACTGGTTGAAAAATGAAAAAGAAAGAAGAGAAGAGGCAACTCAAACCGTCTGAGACCAGAAAGACCACTTTTGAGGAGAACAAAAAGGAAAAGAAAAACTTGCGTTGTATGTTGAATTCTTTGTTTAATGGTGATACCTTGAGGAAATTTATGTGTAGAATATATGGGAAGTCAGCTTGGAGAAAAAGAAGGTAGAGAGAGTATTAAATTCCAATTAAAAAAAGGAACTACAAAAAGAAGCATGGAAACATTTCAAATTATGCTTATTAAAAAGAACGTTTCAAATTCTGCAAAACTAGTTCAATTAAAGGCAACCAAAAAATAAAAAAAGCATAACAGAAAAGAAGATTTCAAAAAGTGGTACTAGCAAAACAGAAGAATGATGCAAGTCCAGAAAATCCGAAAGAAAACAAAATATAAAATTTTTTTTATGATCAATTTTTGTAGCTGAAAACATTTTCATCTCTATAAACTTATAGAACTAAACCGTTCACATTTAGCAAAATAATCAAGTGGCTGTTCGCCTACTACAAGAAAAAAGAAAAGCAAATCAATGATGCCACATTCTAAGCAGAAGAAAGAATGAGAAAGACAAAAAAATAGCAAACATCAACAGGTCATGAACATCTCTACATTGGAAAAAACAACATAAAACTGTACCTGTACAATATTTTGTTTAGACATACTAAACAACAAAGGGACAAATAAAATGTTAGAAGGCCAACATCCGCCATAGTTATTTACAAAATTTAGGAGGATGTTTTTTTTATAAATTAAAAAAAAGGGGGTGAAACTCTCTCACTTTCCCTCCCTAGCAATCTCTTCTATCTGTCGATAGAGCCACTTTCTTGCATATGGGGCATAGGTTCTTTAGCACCAACCACTGCTTGATGCAATCAGAGTGGTACATGTGCCCACAATCAAGGGTTCCAATACAATCTTTCACATCATATTCCCCCTACAAAATGAATGAAATGAACAATGCTGCACTTGATAAAAAACTAAGCTACAGTTTGTAGAGTATCAATGTCGGCTAATAACTGCACTGAAACAGATCTATTTGCAGAAGGCAGATGGATACCAGCATTGAACAGCTACAGCTATTCATTGTACATTTCTCCGGCTTGTTTTACTTGTCTTTTTTTTTTCCCGATAAACTATTTTTCCAGAATACTCCAGACTTCAGAGGAATTATATGAGATCTGGCGACTAAATAACAATCTAGGTGCAAGTCAACCTCACAAGTTGATATTGCATTGTACAGATGACTAAAATCCATCCAACTAAGCCAAGGGGTAGATTCATAATATTTCTCATGTAGGGCCAACTGGTAATACCGACAGAATGGAGGACCACATTATGTAATTTAGTTCTAACATGAACTACCATAGTCACATTTTTTTTCTTTTTGACAGAGAATCAAAACCACACTATACACTGATAGGGAAGCATACCACAGTAAAACAAATAAAATAATACCACAAGTAATGTAAAATGCATATAATGAAGGTCACTCATAATGAAAAAATTCAATCTGTACCACAATTTTGCCAATATGAAAACTTAGAAGGGTCATATTTGTACATAAATGGATAAAATAAAATATGCTACTTGAAAAACCTATAAGCATGTATTCCAAAAATAGAAGTACAATAAAGAAAACCTGGCATATGATGCAAGTGTCATCCCATGAAGCATCAGAATCTGAAGATACTCCATCAGCTTCATGTACGTGAGTTCTCAAATTATTTAAAATAAAATCCTTGCTCAAGCCAGTTTTCACATCTCCGATCCTCGCCTCCAAGTCCAGAAGCTCCTGTATTAAACAGCAAAGTTACATGGTTAATTGCTTGATTAGCAACTTTTGCGAGGATTTGTTTTCTACCAGCTTCAGAATTGATATAATATCAAGTACCAATTTCAGTCTCATGGTTTTAAAACTACACTGAACTGGTTCTCTGCCACTACAGCGCAGGAACCATAACTATACCATTCTTGCCCAGTTTCTTAAGGAACTATAGAAAGCTATTTACAGAAAGCATTTGCTCTCTACAAAGAAATTAACATTTTCCAGTAAGATAACATATCCTCATTTTCCACTCTGGCAAATCACGCTTAAATTTTCACACTGCGGACATAGTCAAACACAATATTTTGCTGAGGTCAAGAACATGCATTCATAAAGAAACCAGACTATTGACTAAAACATTCTACATTTGGTTTATAATATTTGATAGAGACATTTCAAGTATTTATTGTGTAAACTCCATACCTACTTAGAAATACTACTAGGCGTCTTGTTCAGGAGCATACAGATGCCCCTTTACATACAAAAGAGCAAACACTTACCTTTTTATCTCACTGACTACAACTACATTATAGGGACTGCAGCATGTATATATTATGTTAACATCCATAGCATGCTAGAAAAATTCAGACAACAGTACTATCATTTAATAATGATATAATTTATTTTCTTTTTATTGCCTCACAGAAAAATATGAGGACATCTTTTCTTCTCTTCTCCTTTCACTTCCTGTCTATTCCATTGTAGTGTATGTACCCAACAAAAGTGTAACAAAGTAAAAGTTCAATTTACCTCATAGCTCATTCCATCAATGTCCAAGCGCATGTCCCTGAGTTCATCAGCAGCATTCTCCATTTCATTCAATCTTGACATATCAAGAAAAGCAGTGTTCTGCGCCGATAATTTAAACATCAGATCTTCCATGGATGAAAGTTATATCACATCACAACTCGAATTTTTTCTATTCAGATTCTGGACACAAGAATTCCTCCTTTAACCTTCCAATCTATCTTTTTACCAATAATAGGAAATGGTTTTTATTCTAATATTTTCCTCATTATTAGTTGAGAGAGTAAATACTATCTTATCTAATTATCATTTGAGATTAATCTTATCTAATTACAATTGCAGATAGTCCAATCTTATCCGATTATATTATTAGTATGGAAATTCTATAATTTCTTCATTTGTATGAAAGAGGAACTTCCAATATTTTATTTGAAAGAGTTTTCCTTTATTCCATAATGAATCCATCCATAATGAATGAAATTCGAAACAGATATATACAAAATTTTTTTAGAATTATCTAAATAATTCTTAAGAATTCACAAAGAGAAAGCTTTTTTATTAGGTATATATTAATTAAATGTTAATAATAAATAAGTTTTGTATTAAGTTTTTTATTATGCATTCCTATTAAGTTTTTTAATAGGAAAATGCAAAACAAGCGGAACATGGAAACAGATTCACCAATTTGTAAAAGTAAAAAGTTTGACAAAGTAAAAGGTTTAACGCATATTCAAATGAAAGTAAAAAGTTTGACAAAGCGAGCTCTTAAGATCAGAATTAAAGCCAAACATTACGAAACTATAAATAACTATTCCTTTCTAGTTTAATAGAAGTCCTATTATATACGTTATACCACTACCCATTTGAAAACGTATCACAACTCCATCATAGTTAAACTCTTAGTATTTTATTTTTAAGACATACCAAAGTGGTCATAGTTTTATATTGTGGTAATAGTTCTTTCATAATCAAAAAGCTATTTGAATCTAAAGAAACCATTTAGACTCTTAATGATTATAACAGAGGTTTACCTGTTAATCTTTTCTGTTACATCTCTGTCATAAAGGAGATGAGGAAAAGAGCAAAATCACACAATATAATAGGAGTTGCCACAAACCCATCACTTGTATATGTAAAAGATTTAACGCAATGAAAGGACAGCTTGTTGGGGTTAGAGTCAACTTTTTCAAGTTTTAACTCAATGCCATCTTTTTCCATCATAGAAGTCAAATAATTTCATGCAACTAAATATTAGGCGCTACCTGCAAATATGGTGAAACATTGGGTGTAATCTGCAAAAAAACCCAAATAGCTCAATAAGCAAGTTAAGCTTTACCTCGGATTGCACAATTCGGACCCTTCGGCGGTTAAGACCAGCATGCAGAGGGTGATGAGGTGGGGGCTGAAAGGACGGGATCCTTGGTCCCAACCGCAAACCATCAGGCAGGTGGCCTATAACAGCGCCATGTGGATTGTTCATCGGATGAGGGTAAGGTGCTTGCATTTGTGGGGGCGGATGTGCAGGAACCATTGGCTGAGGGAAGTAGGGATATGCTCCTGAATTGACTATTAGAGGGGCGAAGTCTTAGCATTGCTACTTTTTGCATATTACACCCAACACTTTATCATATTAACAAATAACACCCAGAATTTTTTATACTTGCATTTAAGCACCAACAATATTTTGGGTCACTTCTCATCTTTTCCGTTCGTTAATTTAATGGGTTTCTGTGGATAATTTGCCATAATATTTAGATTCGGTGCCAAGAAGAAAAAGGGAAGGAGAAGAACAATGCTTACCCACACTAGGCATGGCATTGACATAGTCCCAAGGGGTACCAGGAAGCTGGTACGCCTGGCTCATGTAAGGTGGGTAGACATACCCAGGTATGAACCTGCAGGAGGTGGGTACGGGAGCCAAGCAAGGATTGTAGAAACCTGCAGCAGGGGCCATGTTGACATTCACAAGCTGTTGACAGGTTGGAACAAAGCTGAACTGAACAGGTCCTTGATCTGGTTCAAGCTCATCAAACTGGGGTTGCATGCTAATGATATTTCTGGGCGTCATTGCACGAGACCTGCTAAGAGAACAAATACTAAAGAAAACCTGTTTCAAAAAGTAAGGAAAGTAAATTAGACATATTTGATAGTTTGGACGAGTGGATGAAAAGCTAAAATAAAGAGAATTAATATAAATCAATCCAACAATGCAATAAGTATCTGTGCTGACTTGCTAAACTAGTGACCGATCAAGAATCAATTTATATTAATTTTAGCCCAGACTTGAGTACACATATCAGCATGGCACAACCTATTTTTAAAAGAGGCTACAACTTAGTCTTAACCAAGCCAAAGCATATCACAATCAGTCCAGTGAAAATAATACAACAAAAAACAACAAATTAAATCCCCATCTTCTTCTCTCCACTTTCTCAGACTGATGTCCAACTTCTTGGTAAATGCATTTGGCCGACTTTAAGCCCAATATAAGTTAGCTACCCTTGTCCCTTCATAATATTAAGTGATGTACTGTGCAAAACTTGCTTAAAGCTCCATTCAAGGCTGACACATAGAGAATTGCAGAATCACAATTTTATAGTAATACTAACTACAATTTGTGATCATTAGCATGGATGTCCTATTTCTATAGTATGCACGATACTTCTCCATGTGTTTAACCAAATTTTCACATTTTATTGTAATTAAATTGAAGTCCTTAATCCTATATACCATTTGGATTATGCTTTAGAAACTTCCATACTGAACCAAGCCAGATATCTGTTTAATAAAATAATATGCATTCTTATAATAACTACCATGCATAAAATAATTTGCTAGCACATACAAGTTTACATTGAATAGTGCTTAGACCTCAACTGTGAAATGGAACCCAAAATAGCTATTATATAAGAATTAATTAAGGCATGATTAACCAAATTAGCCTCATTTTGCTCTTAGAAGGTAGAACAAACAAGGTAAAAAGGCACCCACCCATAAAAGACAAAAAATAAGAGCTAATAGTCAATGAGTTCTGCTATGTAACAGTAGGCCTGAGGAATGTCAAGGGATTAATTTAGGCCAAATATTTCCAAGAACTGTACATGAACCCCATGCTTGAAATTATTTGTCAGAAAGGTAAAAAATGGAAGAGAGAAAAAGAAAAATAGGTTACCAAGTCTACCGAATCTTGCTTATAAGAGCATTCACAGCCTAAAATGATCCCAGCCTTTCTCTCGTTCAAGAGTTCACCGATTACCTTGCTGTCGCTTAAGAGTTCACCAATTGCCTTTCTCTACCTTAAGAGTTCACCAATTACCTCTCTCTCGCTTAAGAGTTCACCAATTATCTGCATATAACAGAAACTATACATGAGTTATATTAAAAAAACTAGTTTTCTAAAAGCAATCTAATTTGTTGTTGAGCTAATTAGTGTCTCATTACAAGTAATGATGCTAAATTTCGGCCAATTAACTCACAACAGACAACTAAATCTATACTTCACATAAGATAACAGAAGTTTCCTCCATTGACTGTGTTTCACTTAAATATAATTTCCAACAGAGTTTTAACTAAATGTAGAAAGTTTTAGTAGGAAAAAATAACTATCACCAAAATTGTACAACCTTATTAATTCAAAAGGATGGTCAGATATATAATTTGGACTCTATTACCACAATTCCTAAATAATGCATTTTTTTTGTGGACAATTTTAGCCTGGAAAACTCAAAACAAGGAATAATCGGACCGCACCTGACAAAGTTTTGTGTAATAGCATCAATGCCACCTAAAACTCCCCAACCAAAACTATTTAATCCTGTTTATAATGCAAATGTAAAGATACCCTTTCAACCCGTCAAAGTAAACACCTAGGATAAATTTCCTACTTACAAGGAATAATCAAAATATAAAACAACTACGAAACGCTAAGCAACAACAGATCATTGCCTGGAGGTTAATCAAAGGATAAATTTCCCCCAAATCGGAAAAAAATTTGCCTACCGATTAAGCAACGAATTAATTTTACGCGCCTCGTTAGAGCTCCGATCTCCCCGAATTAGAGAGGAGATCGGAGAGAGAATCAAAGCGAATCTCTTATAAAATCAGGATTAGGAGAGGAAATGGAGAAAGGGTTTGGTGAGAGCCAGGAGAGAGATGAATGACAGAGGGGGAGACAGAGAGAGAGAGAGAGAAACGGGGCGATTTTTTTTATTGAAATGATGCGTATTTTAGGACGAAACATGTGTTGTTTTATTTTTTTTCTGGTAATAATTCGATTATTTTTTGTCTGAACTTGGTCTAAACCAACTGGATAAAAAGATATCGCACAAAACAGTCTCTTCGTATCAGGGCCCACAGATCAGTGTCTCGCCTCCATGTTAGATACGGTCCACCTTATCTATTCTGATAAGCTCGGTATTTCCAACTTTGTCATTTCGTATAGTTCCATCGGGAAGGGAGAAAGTGAAACTTCGACTAGTAAGATAATTGACTACAACAAGAGCATAAATTTGAAGGTAAACCGTATCAGTCTTGTGGGTCCTATACTGGTATAATTTTCAGAATAGTAACTGCTCCGAGTGCAAGAAGTAGTTATTCCCCCGACAATAGGACCAAGGTTTCACGAATCGCGAGATTATTAGCAAAGTTAACTCTGCGGTCTAACGTGTGGCTCCTTCTTGAGTATCGTCTCGTTCTAGCTCATCTTGATTATAGGTGGAAGAGAATGAAGCGATATAAAAGACTACGGAGTTATGACTGTATGAGATCACAAATAACATAATATAACTCATGGGTTGACGATAGCCGACATCATGTACAGTGTTGATCCAACGTGACGGAGATTTTATGGTCCTCTGTGTGACAAACTGTGATGAACAGGTTACAGGTGTGTGCAATTTTTGTTTATCAAGACTTGACGGATACAGTTACACTGTTTGTTTATCAAACTTTTATAGTTCAATTAATGAAAACTTTAGCAAGCCAAGCCGTAAGCTGAGCTGAGATGAAGTACTAAAAGAAACGTTACATTAATTATACACCATTATTGTTTAAATTTGTGGTTAGATTATTTATCATTGAAAGATATTAAATATACATTTAATGCTTTCACTGATTTGACATTACATGTATCTTGTATTTTTCTTTTTAATTTTTGTGAAGAGGATGCTTGTAAGCATGCTAAGCCATAATTACACACAATTACAATTAAAGACCAAAAGAGAAAGCACAAAGAACAAACATAATGCATGATGACACGGTTGAGAGATCAGATCAATTGAAATAATGCGCTATTGCATATAATTAAGTCATGTATTAATTTTATAATATCACAATATGGATGTCTGACCATGCAGATGTATGGTGTATGTATAAAAATGAAGTCAACTGATTTTCTTTTTTTTCTTTTTCTTTTTCAAAGCTATATAATTATATAGAGCTATTTTATATGCATTTTTAATAGAGGTGTTATAAAACATAATAATAACTTAGAAGGTTGATATTGTAAATTTAATATATGGTTTAATTTTCACCGTTGGAATAGAGTAAACTTTAAGATTGTGAAAGTTCAAAATTTTTCATTCTACACAAATCAAGGATTCATTTACAAATTTAATTTAAGATCTCATGTGCCTTTGTCCCCTTATAAAGACATGGTTTTCCAATTGGTTCTGTATACACTTAATTCTAAAATATTTCTATATAACTAAAATTAGTATTGTGGACTTTTTAGAATTTTTATTCCAATTTATTATTGTGTGTGACATACCATTTTTTTTTTCATTTTTGTCTTTTCTATTTTAGGCTTTCCAATTTAAGTTGGGAATAAATCAGGATAAAGTAAACAATTCTGAAAACAAATTAATACATCTTAGCCATACATTAAAATTGTAATAAAAGACTTGAATTTAGTGGTATTTGATACTTCTAGAGACAACTACATTGAATCCCTTCTCAATCAATATATCCACTTTATATAATTAAATTGACAACCTTATTCTTACTATAGTGTAGAGACTAATAGTGCAACATATATTTGATTATATAAAAACTTTTGCTCATAATGCATGAAATCTAGTACTATTACTAATAGTGATGTCTTCATATTCATATTCATTAAATATTAACTACGCAAGTATTTCATCATTATTATCTATTAAGCATTGATTAGAGTGGTCCTAATATATTAATGTTAGCATATCGACATGATATTTATATATTTTTAAATTGCATATGTTGGGAAAATTTTACATGTGAAATGATGATAACATTCTTAGTTCAATAGAAAATGCAATATCGATCAAGTTAATATTAAATTCAATTTTAATCGTTTATATTTCTAATTGTATAGATACATATCAATCTGTGTATTCAAATATAATAAATTAATCTATCGTGCATTTTCCCTTTATTTAAAAAAATTTCTGACAAAATTTCCATACGATTATCATTGTATAAACTAACATAGTTTCACTAAGAAAAATTAAAGACTAATATCTTAATCTCGGACATTATATATCACATCATGTAGTTGCTTTTCTCCGTCGAGTTTGCACATTTAGTGTCCCAAAATTTAAAAATTAGTTATATCTTATATATATTAAAGATTTAAAATATTTTACTGTAATTATAATGCATTCAGATCTCCCTCCAAAAAAAAATTAAGACATAAAATCAAAATTTTTTTAATATAATCATAAGTCTGTTGCCCTTTTATAAAACAAGCGATAATATTTAATCCCTCATTAATTAAAATCAAATTCTGAACATTCATTAATTTTAATCACGCTCCGGCTACTATTTATTGGTCCCATTTGAGGTTCCATTTACCTCACATTTGGTTCAGTTCGCAGCTTCCTTTTTTTTTAATTCTCCATCATGGAGCTCACGGCACTACCTCACACTCAGACTCACACTCATAGCGAGAAAATAACATAACATGGATCCGATTCCTTCCTACTTCCTACTTCCTACTCCTTTACCTAGTTCACTTTAATGCAATAATTAATTTCATCTCCTCCTATGTCTGTCTTATTTCTTTTCTCAAAAGTTTGGATCTTTGTGGTGTTCATCGATCGCAAGTACCGATGCATCCAGACTTCCATTATCTACACGTTAGGAAATAGGAACAAGGAAGTAACATGGATGAAGGTTAAACTTAAATGGGACAACCCCAAATTAATGAAAAGAGAGCTGATATACAGATTTTATTATTCATATTAACAATTTTAATATGTAATTTATTTATAAAGTATTTTTATTTATTCAGTTTAAATAAGTTATTATTCATATTAGTGGTATTTTGAGTTGAATAATAAAAATAATATCAAAAATAAATTACATAATAAAGTAATTGATATGAATAATAATTTATTTAATTTGAATAATAAAATCGGTATCGATTATGATATCTCAAGATATATTCCTAATGAAAAATATGGTGGTCGATCAAAAATCAAAATCAGGTACTGTAGATTAGCGAGCAGAAATGATAATAGATGGTGAAGTTTTATATTATTGCTGCTGCTAATTTGATGAGATATATACATTTTACGATGTTGATAGGATAGCTACACTGCACATGTTGCATAATTTGCATTAGGCTATGCGTTTCATGATCGACCAACAAATAGAAATATTGTTAGTTGTAGATACTTGTGTTTATTTGGAATAAAAGAAAGAAAAAAAAGGTTAGTTGAGAGTTAGGAATGGGGTGGTTCAATCGCCATAGATTTGCGAAGTCACTCAACCAGAAATTCTGGACATGCTTTTCCCCTTCTTTAAAATTTGAAATACCTTTTTATTAAACTACTACTTAATCATCACATTCTTTTATATTCTTCCATCATGTATACTTAGGTTGATTAAACCACCACTACATTATTGCTTCTAACATACTTCTATTGAACTTAATCCGACATAAAATGATAATCGGACGGTGATCCTGACTCAATAATACAAGACACCGTACCAGTACTTCAATACTACATATGATTCCTTTATTTATCCTATCTCATCACTTTATATTTTTTTATTGAGTTGTTACGTAATTATGAGATACTTTTTGGTTGATGTTATGGTATTACATACTTTTAATTTTCAAAGGCTGTCTCATAGCAAAATATTCATTAATATAGGGAAGTTTCCTTTTCCTTGGTTTTAAAGTTATTCCTTTCTACATTCTGTTTCATTAATAAAGACTTTCTCTAAATCCAAAACCAGTTTGAGGGAAAAAAAGGAAGAAGATTAGAATGGTGGTAGCCACGATAAATTTAAATGATAAATAAAAGCCCTATTTAAGACAATTTTAGAATCAATTTCTTATTAAAAGTTCCTCTAAAAACAATTCTCAAATCAGTAATTACCAGAATCTAGAACCACAAATCATGCAACAAATAACAGAAATAAGAAGAGTGATTCTATGTTGTGAAGGTTCTATGTTTCAAAGTAAAATAATTGACCTCAGGAGGACCAATGGGGGCCGGTGTCGGTGCAACTAGACCAGGTTTACCATCATCTATAACTGCATCCACCAATCCGTAATCCTTTGCTTGCCAAGGGTCCATGAAATTCTCATGATCTGTATCCCAAGCAAGCTGCAAACAAAATTGAATTTTGTATCATGCAAATGAATTTGGCTGCCAAAATTGCATTGCCAAACTGTCCAAACAATTCAATTTTATGGTTAAATGTACCAGTTCTAAGACAATCTCTTCAGACCCAATATAATGGTTGATAACTACATATGTTTGGATCTAGTAAATCTTTTGGATCAGTATTGCAGAGGTAATGAGGTTTCCTTGCTCCAGGTTACCTCTGCTTTTTTAATGGTCACACTATCAGTTGTCATTTGCAAATAATATATAAGAAGGGGAATCATAATTGAAAGTATGGGCACTACAAGTATTATTACTAATTATATAAAATATGGGCGCAATTTGCAGAATTAAGTTTTTATGACACATAAACAACTGGTATAAAGCGGCCAAGGTTTAGTGCTGATTATGTATTGAGCCATCATCTAGCTAATTATCTATCTGGTTATCATTATATACATTTATAAAGTTATCTTTAAATTATTTGGATTGGTATGCTCGTGTATAATGGCTGGATGTAAAATAATAAAGCTTTTAAACTGAGTAATGGTCATAATAATTGGAACACCCTCATCAGACTCTAATTCTGGCTGCAACCAATTTAGATACGTACCAAATTACCTAAGATCACTATGATCTGCATTGTTGTATACAAAAAAGGAAGTTCACTCTACTGACAAGCGAAATGTAAAAGAAGCATCTAAAAGGGCATTTGGCAAACAACCTGATCATAGGGTTTTCCTGTAACCATCGAATAAATCTTCAGCATTTTCGTTCTTTGGTACATTGCTTCTCTGGTCTGAACTCCTATATCTGTTACCTGTTTGAAAAAAACTGAAACTAAGGACAAATAAAATAAAACAGCTATGATGGAAACTATCAAGGTGTTAAATTATCCTTTTGCAATTTGCCCAACAATCTACTTTTGCTGTTAAGCATTATCCTATCTACTTTTTTACTGTTCCAATGCTTTTTATCTTGATTCATTAGTGGTCATTATCAGATTTTTGACAATTGTTGTCACCATATTGTTGGATCCCCTCAACTTGGACTGAAATGGTATAAATACAAGGTTTAATGACCAAAATAACAATTTTAAGCTTTAGGGGCCAAAATAGAAAAAACAATTGCTTTAGAAATACTAGTGCAACTCATAAGAAAGAGCATATCTGGACCTTGCATCGAGATACAAGTGGTGAAAAAAATGCAAAAAGGTGGTACCAATATTTTCCTTTATTTAAAGCCAAAACAGCAAGGTTATGAAAGCAGTACGCACCGCACCACCACCAGCAGAAAAAGGCTGCTGGATCATAACCCTAGAATTGGGCATGCAAAGCCTCTTCCCACGGGTCCCACATGCAAGAATAAATGCAGCAACATTGGCAGCTAGGCCCACACAAACAGTTGATATGTCAGCTCTGCAGAGCTTCATTCCGTCATATATTGCCATTCCTACCAAATCACTGTCATTAAAACCAGCACTCTTTGCCAAAAAAAATACAAATCCAAAACTCAACTTTATTTGCAATAACATGTTTTTGCTATTTGCAACAACACCTGAACAACTTCTGGACTTCATATTAAGCAGCCGACAGCTAGATTAGTAATGGACAAGGTGGATCCAGTTAGAGTTGACAATTTGTTCCCAGTGGCCTGTTCAACAAACCATTTTTGTCCCCAAAACAAGACTCAATAGGAATAAAGGAGGTGGGCTTCAATATAGATCGATGATTTTCATAAACCAATCCAGTGATTTTCTAAACTTTTGAGTTAATTGACTATATGTTGATTTTGCATTGAGAGATATGGTCTTGCGAGGATAGAGCAACAATTCCAAAAACATCAAATGATAACAACACCGGAGAGACATTTTCTTTGACTTGGAAAAATATCTTATTTCACCACTCTTTTATTGCTCGTTCTCTAAAAATAAGTTAAGAAGGAAGTCCGGGCCAGGTTTATAAGAACACAATACACGGGATCCATACTCACCAACTACATAGCCCAAATTCAACTGTCAATTAAGCGAGAACCCTTAAACCAGAACTCAATGTACCCTCAATTGTGCAATCAAGACTCATTTATCTGATCCTTAATCAGGCAGTTAAGCATCTCCCAACTACTAAACCTGAATCAACTATCAATTAAGCAGGAATCCCTAAATTAGAACACAATTTACCCTCTATTTTAACGTACCATCTGTGATGGAGCCTCCTGGTGAATTTATGAACAATTTGATGTCCTTTGAAGAGTCATGTGCATCAAGAAGTAACAGTTGGGAAACAATCAGATCAGCCGTCACAGGCTCCACCTATTCATCATACAATATGAGACAATGGAGATTCTTCCCTCCTCAGGTTATCAAAATTCAGATCAGTTTACGCAAAATTTTCCAGAAAAGAAGGGGACAAAAACCTGAGATCCCAAGAAGACGATCCTTTGCTTGAGAAGCATATCATTGGTGTCAATCTGGTCATCGCTTGGGAAAGAAGAAGGCCTCCTGAGTCTCTCGGAGAGGTCCCAATTCGAAGAGAGTGTCCTTCGTTTACTGCGGCTAACCCTCTTCGCCATTGCCTTAATCGAAACTCGCTGAGTGCATTTCACTAAGGTTCCATGAGAGAAACTATGAGATGTGGGGAGAGGAGAAGGAGAAGGAGAGAAGAGCTTAGTCGTCGTGGCCATGGATTCAAGCGTCGGAGAGGGGCGCGCTCTCGAGCTAGAGCTAGGGGTTAGTGCTTAGTTGTTTGTTCGTGCTATCTGGTAAGATTTTACTGGTTTTACTGGCTTTACTGGTAAATATTTAGATCGGATCCTCTACAGACTATAGATGTTTGTTTAATCCCACGAGTAGCGAGTTCTGAACCGTCAAAGTTGAATCATACGGTCCGACCGGATTCTCTTGGAGAGCCTGCAGATATAAGGTGGGATCCCTTCACAACTACTACTTTGCTTTGATAATCTTAACAACGAATTTTTAAATATTTTTTAAAAAATAGAAAAAAATTATAAATATATTTTTTATTTTATAGATTGATTATGTTTTAAATTTCATATAATTTAAATATTATTTAATACTCCATTAAAAGTCATTAAAATTATATAATATTTACAATAGTTCATATTTAACGGTTTTTGATGAAATATTAAATGACTCTTAAATTATATAAAATTTAAAAGATAATCAATCTATAAGTTAAAAAATATGTTTGTTAACTTCTTTTCTGTTTTTGAGAATTTTTAAAAATTATTTCAAAATTATTTAAAAATTAATTGTTAAGATTGTCAGTTCAGGATCCCTTCAGTATATTAAATATTCAGGTCGGATCCTCTACAGACTATAGATGTTTGTTCATCCCATGAGTAGCGAGTTCTGAACCGTCAAGAGTTGAATCCAACGATTGGACCGGATTTTATCGGATAGCTTATAGACGTATCCGTAGAATGGCATTTATGGACGCTTGTGAAAACTAATCCATAAATAATATACATGAAAAAAAATAATGAAATTTGATAAAAGTTTTAAATTTCATTAAGCAGTTAAAACATACCATGATTTATAATTAATGATTATTAATAAAATATTAAATAACACTATAATTGTATACAAATTGATGCCTATCGATGCATATGGCCGATGATTGTCTATGAAGTTTTTTTTTAATTTTAACTCAATTAAAAAAAAGAGTGGAAATCACTTGACAATGCTTATTTTGATAATCTTGATCGTGGATTTTCAAATAAATTCGAGAAAAATCTTAAAAATAGAAAAAAAAAAGTTTACATATATATATTATTGAACTTATAGATTGATGGTATTTCAAATTTCATTCAATTTAAGTGTCAATTATTAGTTCATTAAAGACCATTAAATAGAAACCGTTATAAATTACATAAATTTTAATGATTTTTTATAGACTATCAAATGAAATTTAAATTATATAAAATTTGAAACACAATCAATTTATAAGTTCAAAAATACATCTATAATTTTTTTTTCGAATTTATATGAAATCCCGTTATAAAGATTATCAAAATAAACCTTGGCAACTAATCTCTCACCACATCATCAAAATAACCTTCATCAGGAGATCCCAACTCATATTTATATCTATAAGATCGATTTTATTTGATAAAATATCAAAAGAAAATAAATATTAGATTTTGATTTCCAAACTTTCTAAACCCAAGTTAGCCCGTAACGGTCTAACTGATATTCGTTCCGTAAGGGTTCTTCAATTTTTTTCAAAAAAGAAAAAAAAAATAGTTTAGTAAATTTTCATTTAATTGATCCTTAAAAACTTCTAAGCAAAAAATAAGTAACCCATTCAATTCCCCTCAAATTAATCAAAAATATCATTTCCAGTATTATTATTTTTTAAAACTTAAAGGATCAACTTGCTGTCAACAAAAGTTTGGGACCAATTTTATTGTTTTTTTAAGGATCAATTTGACTTTTTTTTTATAAAGTTCAAGGACTCCTTAGAGCAAATGAAAACTTTAAAAACTAATCTAATTTATACTATCTCATAAAGCAACTAAGCAATGATATATTATTTAAAAGGAAATAAACTCATAGGTGTTGTTCAGTATCCCCTTCTTTAACCTCATTTAGTATTCTTTAGCTTTCTTAGTTACTTAATCCTTTTGAATATGTATTTCTTAGCGGGGATTAAGAACTCCTCATTTAGTTTATTTTATCCGAACTTTAATCCCGTGTCCATTCCTTAAGGAAGCCTCTCGGATTAAATTTCCTTAGGTTTCACGTGTAGATTAAAACCGTCGAACATGAATTCTTTAGTATGGATTAAAATTTAATCCTCAATTTATTGCCGAACGGCCCAATAGGATTTGCGCATTTTGTCTTCGCTCTTCAGGTTGAGCAAAATAAGTTGCCAGTATCTTCTTCAGCTTTACTTTTGAAAGAGACCCTCATTCCAATTTGAATTGTAATCAGGATTCTGCAATTAATTGTGCTATTGGACTTTTTTAGTTGAACATAATTGAGAGGTGTTTTGTGCATGAGAGTACATCATATTAAGCATGGTTCTCGTACTTGCTGAGATATGTGGCATGTGTTATTTTTCATATGAGAAGTGTAATATTTGACATATTTAACGATATTAGCACCAACCCATAGTACTAATAGCGCTGAACATAAGCGAGAACTAATCTAAACCAAACTTGGCCTATAAACTGAAGTCTGACACCCTTTCTGAAAAGTCCCAATTTCTAAGCACCTGTAAATATACTAAATCAAGCAATTTCAGATTGCCAATACTTGGTGCCACCAAGATTTGCAGATGCTCATTTCCTAAACCAGATTGTTGCGACACAATATCCTCTAGAATACGAATATATAAAGAAAATATAGAACTCATGCCTACAATGTTTCTTCTAAAATCAATTTTAGAAAGAAAAGAAAATATTTATATTTTTCCTAATGTCAGATCAGTCAGCTTCGCCAAGTCCATCGCTGCCATCACCTCTTTTGGAAATAGGTGCCATGTGGCCACGGGATCCTTTGTTGCTCTTGCTCTGGGAGGCAATTTCCGCATTCCTTCTCAGAACTGCACCTGGTGAAGGGTACGGCCTTTGCTGAAACAAAGGTCCCTGCATTTTTTTTTGTTTACAGAAAAAATTAGAAAGTGACAGAACAATTAGTTAACCGCCCATATTGTTTCCTTCATTGCTTGACCTGTTTGGTCTATTACACAATCGCAGAATTGAGGTAAGTCTAAGTGCACGTTTGCTAACTGCAAGTTTAAATGGAGAAACAACAATATGTAAGGTTCATTCAGCCTAGATGGAACTTAATGACATATTATTAACTCAAATGTTAGGTTTCAATTTGCAATTTTGTAAATATGAAGATGGCTTTTCCAAAAGATCGGAATATCTTCTCTTGGAAAAATTGAGAAGGAAGAGTATGACAAACATACTGTAGCAGTGGTGTCAGCTGCTCTTGGTTGCACACCTTTTAAGCCAACTCCCCTGCAAGTAAAGGTAATTTATATTACTAATTTGCAACTCCACCTCCAACTACAAACCCACAAAAGGAAAAGCAAAAATGAAATCACTCAATCTAAGTATGTTGAAACCCCTCATTATGAACGCCTCATGCCAGCCTAATATATCTAAATCTTTTTCAAAATTTTGCACACAAACTAATTTGAGTAGTGTAGATACTCCTTACATCAACAAACAGAATTAAAACAAGACCCAAAATTACCTAACTTTACAAGGAAAACTATATTTCAAATTTTTCCATTTTGTTAAATATAGTATTGGACTATCAATGAGAAAGGCCTATTTGTACCCTTATAGATAACTCTGCGTAGATATAACAAGTAAAAAATAACTTACCAACCACCCCTGGGAGCATCAGAGTAAGAACTGGGATCCATTGGGTCCAACTCATCATCCTCTTCATGGGTCCGTTTTTTCTGGCCTCTGCCCAATGGAGGTTTTGAACTGGGTCTGTGAGACAAAATAACAACAAGAAAAAATGATTTCAATTGTAGATATGGTAAAACTCAGCTCATAGACTCCCTATGACTCACAGAAAATTAAAGACAAAATTATACATCAATAATTTCCAGAAATATCATGTGTGTTACCACATACTTGACCTATCTCACAAAGCATAAGATATAGGATGCTGTAATCATAGATTAAAAAATGGCAACACAATTCAGCAATACACTCAATAGATTCTCAGTGGTTTTCAAACCTCGCAGCTGTTAACATGGAATGACTTATTTAGAGGGATACCTCTCAATAGAACCAAATTATCTATTCAGCACTGGTGCTAAGAACAAAGTATACTTCTAAGCATTATTATTTTTTACTGAAAATTATCACAGAGAAGACCAAAGTGGGAACTTTGAAGCTTTATGGACGCAAAAATATACACATTCAAGATCTTCATTAACCAAAAAGTTTCAAGCACTACGGATTGTAACGGGAACAGGTGATACTTTTGAGGACCATTTGTGTGATCAGTTAAAAGTTTGGATATCAGAATTCTTTACACCAAAAGGGTCATTTGTTTTGACACAATCGATGAAGTTTGAATCTTCTGAAGGAAAAGAGATGCAGTACCTGCTTTTGGCTGTCGTGTTGCCTTGGCCTCTTGCAAGACCCACCTTCGGAGCTTGAACTTGATTTTGTTGACTAATAGGTTGATGATATTGTTGAAAAGGGAGGTTATTGATCCTACATGAAAGAACCACAACTTCTTTCAAAATTAAGTCCAGGTACTGTCAATTTTCTGTTTCAACATAAACTGAGCTTGTGGTCCATTTCTACTTGATCTCTCAAACTGATGTCATAATCTTTGGGCCTAATCATCATCATCATTATAGTAACTGCTGCAGATAAAGTTTGCTGGCTATTACACATACCTTAAATAAGTTTAGCCTGACCTATTTGTATAAAGTACTCTATTATCTTCTAGCATTAAGAAGCTAAATTTATCTATCGTATCTTCAGAATATAATTACATCCTTAAAACTGCCATCCTTTGATATTCCTAAAGTATCTTTAGGCCTTCTCAAAATTTCATAAGCAAAAGGGTAAACCATCACAACAATAACACTAGAAGCAAATGAGATACAAGTAACAAAAACCACAATAAATTATAAACAACAGAAGTGGCATCATACCTAGTACAATGGTTGCAGTAACCCCATGACTGTACAAGCCCTAGGCCCCACCCTCCACAGCCTAAGCATCTTGGCATTTGTGTTTGCAAACTATCTCCAGTTCCCATAATTCCTCTTGCGGCACGTGTAGAAGAAGACTGGCGAGTTGAGTTGGGATGTTCCCATTGTGATACCTGTGTTTTTGTGTTGTAGTAGTACTTTTTACCTACATGAAGATAAAAAGTTCCAAATTTAAGTAAGTGAAATTAAAACATGCAACAATACCGTTGGAATATTCGTACTGTATTTGCAACTAACATCAACCATTAAAATGTAAAAGAACAGCTAATTCAGTAATAAAATGAATAAATGATGCTAGTTGTCTATCATATGATGCAATCTCTTCATAACTAGTTTCTCTGAATCCAACATATAAATCCATTGCGGGAAATTAGTTCAATTTAGTCTCAATAGGAGTAGTTTGCTTTTGCAACCACATTCGCCTAATGGTTGGTTCCTATTTGCATACACCTTAAAAACATGCTGGGAGTTATTTGCAGGTATAAATAATGTCATGTTATAATCAAACCTGGCAAAATATAGTGTTATTTGAATTAAGATGCAGCAAATCATTTACTCTCCCAAAAGAACTAATTGAAGCCCAAAGCTTTAATAATTTAATACCTGTTGATTCATCAGAAGCCTCAACCCAATCGGCTGGAAGTGGTGGCACTGATTCCTTGTTGCTTTGTACAGAGCTTGTGGGCCGGTCCCACTGGCTCGCCCCAGTACTCTGGTTGTGGTAGAACACAGCCCCATTTGAAGGATCCCTTGCCTCAATCTAATTGAATTTAATACAACTTTTAACTCTTTTGCCTAAATGAAGAATTGCAAATCATATATTGGTATGTTTTCTTAGCATAAAAGAACACACAGTTCAAATTTCTACTATTTTAGCTATTTTTCCCCGATTCATCCATGAATTCCATCTAAACACAAACTAACACAAAAATCTATAGACGGACAAACTAAGGAAATTACTCTCCAAAATTTTAAAACAAAAAAAAAAGAAACATTCTTTAAAATGTACCGACCCAACCAGGAGGCAAATCTCTATTGGCTGGAATATCTCTGACTTCAGAACTCTGCATTTCACACAAAAAATTTTGAAAAAGAAAGATAAGAATTCAAACAGTGATTTAGCAAAACTGATCTTCATCTGACAACCAAAACTACTAGCACTCAATTCTCCAACCAACAGCTCAATTGACCAAATTAGTTAGCTCATCGTACCATCAATGTTCAATAAAAAACTAAAGAAAAGGATCTAGAGTTGGTAAAACAACTTAAATAAAAGTCAAGTCGGATATTTTACTACATTAAGAATGGTGTACCCTAAAGCTCAGATGTAGTATGAACTACAAAACATAACTAAAAATGAAAAAAAAAAAATCTGAGCCTCGAGTCTTTCACTGTAAGAGTCAGTACAGGCAATCCCCTTAAATTTATTTCTGGCAGCCTTACACAACATAATGGTTACCTTGTTTTCTGCCACAACAGTCGACTTTTCAATATAATGTTTGTATAGGTACATTCCACAAATATATTGACCATCTTTTTCCTTGACTGTAATATTTAAAAAGAAACATTATATTCCATCTTTTTAAGCCAAAAGGCTGAAATTTCAAGTCAAGGGATTTGGATCTTGAATTCAATATAAAATTTTGCTAATAAACACAGGACAACTTCTTTCTTTTGCTTGGCTTTAACTTGATTCAAATTTCTAAGGATCAAGTGTTTCTTGAAACAAGAAGGATCTGAAAAGCTGGACACGTGTCAACTGTAAGATGTTACGTGCAAATTATAAAGCATCAGGCTTTTATTTGCGAAAGCCCAAACGGTAACAATGAGCAAAGGATGGGAATAGCTTACACTTTCTGTTTTTCCATGAGTTTCTTTGCTTGTTTCATCTTTTATTATCCCCCTAGCCTTTAATTTTTGTTTAAGAAACTCCGGTATCTCTTTAGCCGCATTTGCTCCATCAGTTTTGGCCTCATGTTTACCTTACATTAAAAATTTGCCGAACAATGTTAAAAACACTAGTTCTGGATCTCTTATGTACACTATATGTGTTGCATCATTTTGTTGCAGTTCTCAGATGTTATTTGGCAATATCTTGATCCTAATTTTAGTATGCCATATGTAGACTGGTTCCTACATAAAAGCCCTAAATTTAACTGATAAGTTTATCAAGCAAGGGAAAGGGGGGGAAAAGAAGGAACAAAAAAACAGCCCAAAACAAAAAAAATAATAAATTAAAGCATATAGGAAGATTAATCTCAAAAGATCTTTTTAAAAAACTAAACATTCTCAAGAGTTAATAAGTCCTCCACTGGCTATGATTTAACCAAAGTTTAGCCATGCTTCAAATCAGTAATGGTACTATATCAGGAGGTAAAATTTAAAGGAATGTTATAAGAAGTTCTGAACATATCTATTATCAGTTGCAGACTGCAATTCACTTCCTTAACTACACATAAGACTTAATAATTCTGAAAAGGCATACAATTAAAAGAAAAAAGAAAAAAAGAACAAAAGCAAAAACAAAAACAAAAAAATGCGACAAAAATAAGACCAAATGCAATATGTATTAGATTGTGTTGTACCTGGTTGGAAGCCAGATGAAATAGAATAATAGGCACCACCTCCTGGTACACCATAACCATTGCCAATCTCAACATTACCTAATAACCATGAAAATGAAAGAAGAGTCATATAAAAACTAATCAACAGATAATGTGTATCAAAATGAAAAAGTAAACAACAATTCAACAGTTTTCTGGTCAGAGAATAAACTACGCTCCCTGTTAAATAGTTCTACAATACCATTTTCTTATGATTTATTAAAATTATAGAGTACTTCAAATTGTAAAGTACATAACAAAGGGGGCTTTAAGCACAAACCAATAAACTGCCAAAATTCACTTATCCAAATATGAAGATTGTAAATGCAAAACTTATAATTTATATAATATGCTGTACCATTATCACTATGAGTTAATTTGCCCCTTTTGTTGGCCACATCTGCACGATGGTCAGATGTTATCTTCAACAGATGCTCCTTAACAAGATGAATCAATAATTAGTTACACAGTTCAAAATATCGAGGATTAATATATAAGTTCTATCAATTAATCAGTTATGGACTAATATACCTTTAATGCGTTCGGGTTGTAATGCCCAGAGAGTACATCTCCAGTCTCTTCTACAGGTCGACCAATTTCATTTTCTTGTCTAGAATTCATAAAGAGGAAAGAATGCATCAATATAAAATAATCTTTTTTGCATTTATTCAGCACAAGAAAGTATATTGTAGAGAATTTTTTGCATTATATATGAAGAATGTAACGGGAAGTAGGTATAGACCTTTGGCTCTGTATTACTTGCTGAGTCTCGATTTCCTACACAGTAGCAGAACTGAATAACATATCGCTATTAAGAATAATAATAATAATAACAATCATAATAAAAATACAAATTACTAATTCGGAACTAACATACTTGTTCATGAAGCACAGCATGCTGTACGGCAGATTCAACACTTTCAACCGCTCCAACTATTAAAAAAACATAACATAAGCACATAATTCATGGTACTCAGGTTCTTCTTATGAAACTGATATATGATGATTTGATCTAACCAGGCAAATATGAAGATGCCTCAGTTGAAGCCGGTAACTGCTGGTTTTGGATATTAGACATTTCTTCTCTATACATAGTAAAACCAGAACTCATCAAAAGATCAAATACATTAAAAACTAACTCAAAACTGAAAGTATCAACAGCAAATGTTTAAGGGAACACCAGTAATGCTGGTATTAGCTGGTACTTAAAATTAGGATCCTTCTAAAATATCAAGCGATAGTCCGTTGTTGTTACCATGATATGGAAAATCTAACACCCAGCCTACTATCCGATCGTTGAGCGATTTTCCGAACCGAATGGCCACGTTTTGCGCGGAAGAAACGATTGAATCGGAAGACACTCGTCGCTCGAGTTACGCTTGATTCTTCCTTTTTCTCGATTGAATGATTCTTCAGATTTGGTTTCTTTTACCCCTTCTATGAAGACGATGAGTGAAGCATGTTTCAAGAATTGAAAGAATCGTTGAAAGAGAAGAGGAGATGAAAGAAGCTGTCTCTCTGCTCGGTACCCAGCTAAGAGTGAAAAATTTTTGGGCCGGGCCGTATATTTAAAGAGTTTTTGGGGAACGCTTGATTAAATATAAAACAGAGTTTAAAGATTATAAAATTAATTTTTATCTTGACATATAAAGTTTCTTTTTAAATATCAACATTTATTTTTTGAGGGCTGATAACATTCCCCAACGTTTTGTCTCCAAAAAAAATATCCCCAACGTTGACCCGAATATGCCCATATAATAGTTAGCAAAGCGCTATTGAAATGAAGAATATATAAAAAATGGGTTGATCGACTAAAGAGAGACCGAAGAGAAAGAACGTCCCGTCATTCAAAGATCACGGAGTGCTATGGTAGATAGAGGTTGGAGGAGGGTCAGATCGTTGTTCTCACGATATAGCGGAAAGACTGAGAAATGAAAGCAGATTCATCGCCATGAAGAGAAAATGGATTGGATGGAGAGGAATGAAAGTTTTATTGTCGTAGTTGAGAGAAATGAAAAGTTAGAGTAGACGCACTGTTTAAGAGACACGATCAGTTCTTAAAACTTATTAAATTTAAATTAGCGTGGTATTTGGGATAAGGGCTCTTTTATTATGCTAAAAGAAGAAAAATAGAAAGTCAAAATCATGTAAAAATGAAAATTATTAAGTTGGGGATGCCGCTTGGGGACAATCCATTGGGGATTATAATATTTTTTCTTATTTTTTTTTAAATATTTTTGTGAGACTTAAATTGACGTTTTTTTATAAGAAAATGAAATTTATTATTAGTGTTTATAAGATTATTCTTATAAAGAATAAACAATTTGATTCGGCATTTAAAATTAACTCCTAAATTATAAAATTTTAAAAATAAAATGATGATACTACATGAAATAACTATGACATTAAAATTTTCATCTACGTTGTTATAACAATATCATTAACATTTCTAATTTCATTGATCACACATTCACTATAAAAAACCAGCTCCAAGCAAAAAAAAAAAAGAAAGGAAAAAGGAAAAGAATTTTTTTTTTATCCAATCAAAGAGTTTCTCTTTTCTGAATTCACATCTGCTATCATATATATTTCTATAGCGCATTAATATTATAATTTTTTTCAAATCTGTAATATATAAAATCGGTTAAAATATAAATAAAAAAATTTATTATTAAATTTGTATCGTTAAAATTAAATCAGATTATTTAAATTTAATGATTATAATGTGTCATTATAAAAAATGACAATATATGCTTCACTTTCCAGAGGGTTTTGACTATTTGACTTCGTAGTCTCGCACCTACATCTCCAAACCCAAAACCCTCTATAATGGCAACCTCCCTCCTCTCGCGCCGCCTCTTCTCCGGCCGCATCCTCCTCCCATCTCCGTCTCTCCGCCTCCTCTCCACCTCTCCCGGTCCAGACACCTTCAGCTCCCCCGATCATGACACCTTCGCCTCCCCGGATCCGACCTCCTCGTCTCAGGAGCGCAGCTTCGAGTCGCGCCGGCTCGACGGAGGCGTGGATCCGGGCCTTTACAAGGCGATCCTGGTCGGGAAGGTCGGGCAGGCGCCGATGCAGCGCCGCCTGAGGGATGGGAAGGATCTCGTGTTCTTCTCCCTCGCCACTGGAGGAATCCGAAACAATCGCCGGCCGCTACCGCACGAGCGACCAGAGGAGTACGATGCGCGGTGCACGGTGCAGTGGCATCGGATTTGCGTCTATCCTGGGAGGCTCATACCAATTGCATTGAGGATAGTCAAACCAGGGTAAGTGTTGATAATTTATCTCTTGATGTCCTAGAAGTGTTATTACATTTGGTTCAGTTTCTTTAAGTCTGGTGATTAGTTCTTTGTGCAGTGTGCCATTGTGCTGTAACTGGACATTTTAAAGAAGTATACGCAAGGAGGTGTTGGAAAACCAAGTTGATTGTAGTTTACTTGGTTAGTGGTTATTAAATGGTTCTTTTGAACTTCTAGAAGTGTTAAGATTTTGGATTATGTTATGCATTCATTAATTCATTTTAATTAGTTAATGCTTGGGCAATTTTCTGTCTGTTTTAACTTTAGAAGTCTAATATTAGATGGAAAAATAAACATGAGCATCTGATAATGTATGCTTAGCTAAAGATTGAATAATCATGTCTTTCAAACAAATTCAAGTGGAGAGCTTGTGGAAAATTGCAGTTTTTGGTGTTTTGTTTTCATTTTTATTCTCTTTTCTTTTGCTGATATTAAGACTATCTCTGGATTCTCATAATTTTGAGCATGCAAATTAGCACCTTTTGCTCTTGCTAAAAAGATCATCTATAGTTCAATGAACTGTTGAAATTTTCTCAGTAGATAGTATTTGCATTATTATTGGTGGTTTATGAATGGATTTTGTTATATGTTAATATTTGATTAAAACTTGACCTTGTAGCTGAAAGGGTATATTCATGCTCGGACCATGTATCTGCTAACAGCATGTACTGGCCAGTACATGTTGGTACTTTTCAAAATTGCAATGGATTTATTGTAGGAGCACTTTAACAAATGGTCTGCGAACTTCCATTTTATAAAAGGTCTAAAAGGCCTCTATTTTTTAATTTTGTTAACTTAAAATATAACCAAATAACAAACTATTCTATAAGTGCATAAATAATTGTGGTATTTCGGGCTTTTCTGATGTGCATTGAGAGGTTTATGAATATCTATTATCCTGGACCTTTTGTATTATATTCTATGATTTTGTTATCCACTAAAGTAAATATGAACCCAAAAATCCACAATTCTTTTCTTTTTATGTGGGAGAATTGAAGATCATATCTAACAGTTCTATTGTGTCATCTTGAGTTTTGGATGTTAAGCTGTTGAACTTTTTATAACTTGAAGAAATGTGGGATGTGTTCAAAACTTTCAAACATGCAAGACAAAGGGTTGCATATGGCCTGGTTGTTTTGAAGTAAATTTTTTCAAGGTAGTTGTTACGAAAAATAAAATAAAATGAATAGGGTGGTTAGTCTATAATGTTCCAATCAATTTATATTTAAGTGGGCCGCCCCTTTTCAATTTCCTTACTTTTTCTTCTGCAATTTAGTGTCGTTGCATCTTGAACTAAATGGCCATAAAAAGGTCTATGTACTAGCAAATGACCTTTCTTTTTAATATGCTTATTTTTTAATGGCAGAGCTATGATGTATTTAGAAGGAAATATAGAGAGTAAGGTTTTTGCAGACCCTGCTACAGGTGTTGTCAGGCGCATGAGAGAGATTGCCATTCGTGGCAATGGTAAATTCTTATATTTTCCCCATTTTCTCTGAAAACTCATCAACTCAAAAGTAATTTATGTCATGTTCACTAATGCAGCATTTACTTAATTTAATAAGGTACCAAAATAAGCCAGACAAAACTGATACTTGTTCTGTCTGGTATGCTATGAGCACATAAATTCATATATTTTTGAGATGAGCGATCCAATAACCATGGTCATTGGTGCATACTTTAGTATTCATGCTTTAATTAATATATATAAACTGTTAGATATATTTTAATCCATCTCAATAACATGTATATAAAACATATTGAATTTTACTTTGTTTAGGTCATCAAAAGAGTGAATTAAATCATAAAATTTGGTCCATCGATTTTTGTTAGTGCTTGATGCATAACAAAATGAAGTTAAAATGGTGGAATTTTTTGTGTATTTATAGAGTATGATATATACAAAATGTTCAATTAATTAGTTTTGTTATTTAAGAGTTTAACAAATAGTTATTTGAAATTTAATTTCATGATCATTGATGTAGCACCAATAACCATGCGCATTTGGTCCCTCTATTTTTTATGCTGCTTGAATATCTTTATATTCATATTTTTATTGATATGTTTGACATGTTCATGCGGTGAACTAGGTCGTCTACTGTATCTCAGTTCAGACGAAGAGGGTCCAACGCTGGATGATGGGATGGCAAGATCTGTGGGTTATTACTGAAATTTAGAAAACAAAAATAAAAAGTAGCCATGTACTTTAGCTTGTTTCATGTAGACAGTTCATGTTTACATCATGTTTAGTATATAGACATTTCAAGTAGGCATGTAAACTTTAGCTTGATTTACATTGTAATTCATTCCTGGTTCAAGGAGTGAATAAATATTAAGTCGAAGAACTAGATTGTAGTTCTTTGCATGTGCATGCGGTTTGGATTTTTGCTGATTTAGGTATTTCAAGAATCTCAGCAATTTCTTAAGCTTTTATTAAGATCCACGTGGTCTTTCCTGTACCATTGTGCAAACAAATCCATCAAGAAGTGACATTTAACTATAGTTCATCTCAAATTTAAATCTCTTTAATATTTTTGTTGGTTTGTTGTTTCTGCATTAATGAAAAATGAAGTTGCCAGCTTGGTTTCTTTTATGTTCATAGATTATTAATAACCCTTCATGCTCATCCTAACAGGTACTATTTTGTATCTACCATGCACCTTATACAGCTTTTCTTCACTTCTCCATAATTTAATCTAGAATTTAGTTTTTGAAAAAACAATGGACCTGCTTTAAAATCAGTTTTCTTTGGTTTTGGGCTAAAATTGGTATCACACCATGCAAACTCAAACAACCTTGAGTTCATACACTCTCAGTCCATCCACACCCAATCCTACCATCTTCGCAAAAATAAAAAAAGAAGACTTCAAACAATACCCTAATTTGTCTCAGCAAGTTCATGCCTCCAAGTTTTTTTTTTTTGAAAAAAAAAATTTCAAGGGATAAACAGTGTATTAGATCTCTCAAGATTACTCAGTAAATATGATTATATGTCATGAAAAAAATATTGAACCTTTAATCCATCTGTTAATTTCCGTGTCACTCGTCCTTCCATTCCCAATAATTAATAGGTAGCGTTAAAAAATTTAAATTATAACTAACTCTAGGCACTAAAATTAAAGTAAACAGTTAAACTAATAACAAAGACAGAAAGATCTAACAGCACCGCCAACGCTATCATTTCCTTTTCCTATCAGTTAAAAATGCACACACATGTATTATTTATAAATAGGAAAATATTATAAATGATACCGACATCTATTATTGATACCGACATGCCGTCATTGATACGGACTTTATATATTAAATACACGTTAATTGAGTTATTATACATATTAACGATTTTATTTTATACAGTACTTCTATTATTCAACTTAAATATCACTAATATACATAATAACTCATTTTAAGTTCAATAATAACAGTACTATACAAAATAAGTTTGCATAATAATTAATAAAATTATTAATATATATAGTAACTCATTTAATGTGTATAATAATGTTCGTATTGACAACGATATCAATAACTGTATATATGTGTTTCAGTTCTCTATTTATAAATAATATCTCAAAAGCACCTAGAGATCTCAGCTGTGAAATCCAACACCATGCCATTCTTCTTCTTCTTCTCTCTCAAACTATCTTCTTCTCCATATCTTTCTCCTGCTCTTGTTGCTGATCCAATATGCATTCCTTAGTAATGCTCATGATCACAACAATCAGATATCATCCAATCTTCTATGGCGAAACGGTTATCAGAAGGCGTACTGTTGCTGAGAGTGTATCGTTGTTCCCAGCTGTCGAAGGATAATAACATCGCATCCTTCTTTTCACCGGCGTGGCACGGTGGAACCGGCTGCACCGTCTAAGCGGCACAATTGACAGAGTTCCACAATTCATATATTGCTTCAACTACACTGCAATTCAATTAAGTGTCATGTTCTATTGTTTTTTTTTTTTACATTTTATTTCATTTATTTGGTGCAGGTATACTGAGTCCGTTATTTTACTTTATTACGAATACATAAATATGTAATACATAGTGAAATTGTAATTTATTATGCGTATCTTTGTCTTCTAATTTTTTTTAAAATTACTTATTTTTATTAAAGCATCCATATTGAATTATAAACACTTTGAATTTCGTAAAAATGCATAACCTTATAAATAAATAAAAAGGGAATATGTCATGGTAATTTTTCTCCAAAAAAAAAATTCATCTTTGATGCAAGAATATTGTCTTTGGAATTCCATGATTTTAGCCATTAATTCAAATTTAAAAATAACTCAACCAAAAAGATGCATTATCACTGTATCAAATATCATTCCAATATAGTATCAATCTACCAGGAAATATGTGTTAGTTTAATTTTTTTTTGGAACTTGGATGATTTTATGGTTGATAAATCACACTTGTCTTTTTACCTCAGCTTTATGATTTAAATACAAAAGAACCCAAGAAAGTTACATGACGGAATTGCAATTGAGTGATAATTACATTTCTTTATCTGCATTTTTTATTTATACTCCAAAATTTTAAACTATTTAATATATTTTTAACTTAAAATTTTAAAACATAAATTTTAAAAAATATTTATATTTAATATTGGATACCGATAAAGATGCAGAATTTCAGATGCAAAAATAATCTCTTATTGGAAGAGAATTACAACCCGTAATTGCATGGTCTTAAATTCTGGAGGCCCGTCCCAAAATATAAATTCATTTCAATTTGGTTTTTCTTGTTAGTTTTCTTGGGCTTATTATATTCCATTTAAAGACAATTTTAGCGTCAAATCGCATTGTTGACAATTTGATTCTCTCGTAAGCAAAATTAGTAGATCTCATAAATATAAATAGATATAAGAGCATCTTCATCCTAATAATTATATGATTTATTAAAACTGATATTATATTTATGAGTTTAATTTTAGAGATATAAGATAATTATTAATTAGCATTGATGAATATTTACAAAATTAGAGCTCATATCTGAAAGTAAATTCGCTTGCAGCAATGAAAAGGTTTCGCAAAAATTAGAGTTTTTTTGATATAAATATGAGAATTTAAACTATTCAGCTTTAAATATTTATAAAGAATCTTCCATTTAAATTTCAAACCCGCGACTCAAATATTAGAGTTAAATTGCTAAATTGTCTGATATGGCAAAATTAACAACTGTTGAGATGAAATTTTGAAAATGCTCTAATATAAGGTTGAATAAATAGTAAAAAGGATATTAAACCCATTAAATGCAACCATATGCGTAGAGAAGTATTTCATTGTCAGATTCTGTAATAAATTTTAGGGTTTTACTTTATTCACGGGTGCCACGCTGTCTCTGAGCTATGACTTGGGATTTTTTTTTACATTTATTAAAGAAAAAAAAAGAATAATAATCCATAATGCACCCTATATTATTTCAAGGTGTTCTTATCAATATAATCGTATATGTTAATTTTTAATTTTTTATTCCATTGTCAATTGAACAAAAACCAGCTTAGATCTAAATTAAACAAAAAGGAATTGCTTGGCTGCCAAAAACTAAAAAGAAAAAAACCTTATAAACTAAAAAAGTAAATAAAAGAATAATTAGAGAGAGACAAAAAGCAAAGACAGTGATAGTGATAATAATAAAATGATGGAGGAGGCAACAAGGTCAGCAATAGCACCAAAAAATTTTAAAAAATTTTAAAATTTTAAATTTTTAAAATTTAAAAATTTAAAAAAACAGTCAGATGTTGTTCACACAGCTTTGCCACTTTGGAAAGGACAATTTGGACCCCTGCTTTAAGCTATTTTTGGATTGTCTCCAATCACTGAGAAATACTGCCACCTGGCCTAGTTTAGCTTTGTTATTTTATATATATGTGTGTGTATGTATATATATTTGCTTATAATTTCCTCATAAGAGAAAAGAAAAAGGTCCTTAGATGTTTCGGACAAAATGGTGTATTTTTAATTTCAAAGAGGGATGGATCATGTACCTTTTGATAATTTTAATTTTATTAAAAAGATAAAAAAAAAATTAAAAAAAAATGAAAAGTAAATTTATAGGTGTTAGCTTGAATTTGAATATATAGATAATCTAATAATAAATTTTCTATAATTTAAATACTATTTTATGATGTATAAAAAATGTTGATTTTAGATTGTTGAAATTTTAAATTATCAAATCATGACCATGAAGTTGGATTTCAAATTTAAATTTTCCTCCGAAAATTATTAAAATTATCCAGATTCTGACTATAGTGTTTCCATAAACAATTCATCGAAATGCTTATGAGTCAAATTTTAAAGTCTCGTGTCTGAAATTTTTCATATCAAAATATGATAGAATGCTAAAATTTATCATTTTTAAAATTTATTTACTATTTTTAATGATTTTTGAAAAATGACCATTTTTTATTTCAAATATTAGTATTTTATTTTATTTTATTTTTTGGGTCATTTCAAAAATCATTAAAAATAGTAAAAAATTGTAAAAAATGATAAATTTTAGTATTCTTTGAGATTTTGATATGGAGAATTTATGAAACTATCTGGATCGACGTTTCATACACGAAAATTTTGTAATTTGATCCATAAGCGTTTCGAACCAAAATACTTACAGATGCATATGAGTCAAACTCAATTATCAAATATAGAATTTTCAAGTGATCTCCCTCTTTAATTGTGTGAGGAGTCAAAAATTAAAAACTTATGAGGGATTGAGACTGGATTAAATCTTTTTAAAAATAATTAATTAGAATTATTCTTACTAACTTTACTCCAAATTAAATCGAAAGTCGATAGATTCAGTTTTTACTAAATTATCAATTGAGATATATAATATATACTTAAATATACAATATTTCCTAAATCGGCTACTTCTACTCTGCATCTCCCATTGTTGTTTTATCAAAAATCGACAACAATTGCCCGGATTAAAAAGTAATTATTTGCATCCAGAAGTGAAAATTGACAGTATATATATCTGCTATTCAAACTACAATAATTATATGAACAAGTAAATTATACAGCAGGGAACAAACAAAATCATCATAAAAAGAAACAAATATTTTCTTGCTGGTAAGTGGTAACAGCTAACTGATAAAATAACAACAATAGTAACAATAACCATCAAATCAGATGTCATCTCTCAGTAGAGACTGTGCTGTGCTTTCTAATTTTGACTGAAGAAAGAAAGAAAAAAAGAAAGAAAGAAAGAAAGAAAGAGAAAATTAATTACTCTTAAGACAAAAACACACCAAACGAGGTGGAAGCAATAACTCCAGGTTTTTTTCATGCCTAACCTGTGACCAACAAAGCCTCTGCACCACATATTACCATTGGTACCAGTACCATATCTCTCCATTGCTCTGTTTCAATAGTTTCTTTGTTTATTGGTTTATTTCTCTTTTTTTTTTCTGACGTGAGTGCACTTTGTATGCCTAGGGATAAGCAGATCTGACCCAAACAGCTCAAGCTTTAGACTTCTCAGCCAACCTGGTCCCACATGTCATCTCATATTTCTCTTTCTTTCTTGTCTTATCATTTTATATTTATACTGGTACACCACTACACCTCTGGTTTTGTGGGTCTCTCCTCTCTTACATGATTTTAATTTGACATGACCCCCGCTGCGACGTTGTCCTGTAGAAGATTGAATCATCGGGTAAGTTGTGATCTTTATTGAGAAAAAAATCAGTAATCTATTCACAAATATTACTGATTTTTTAAAAAAAATTAAAATAAAAAATTTATATATATTTTTTGAACTTAAATGGGTTATATTTCAAATTTCATATAATTTAAATATAAAATATTAAATGATATTTAAGTTATATCGAAATTGAAATATTATTAACCTATGAATTCAAAATGTTGTCTATAAATATTGTTCTATTTACAAAAAATTTCCGAATTTATTTAAAAAATTATTACGAATTTTGTCAAATTAACTGTTGTCGATGAATAGTACGACTTAGTTTACTTTCATCAATAATAGTAATGACAGTATGATTTAGTTTATTTTGATATAAATTCATCATTTCAGTTTTTGTAAACTTTAATCTTCCTAATACAGTCTGTTAATTATCAGAGACGGAATTTAATAGAGACCGAAAAGAGTCACATCCTCTTTAAAAAATTTAAAAATTAATTATATATATTAAAAATTTCAGATATTTTATTATAATTATACTACAATCATCGCCCTCCTCTCAAAAAAAAATTCAAATATAATTTAAAAATAACCGTAGATTTATAACCCCTCTATTAATTTTAATCAAACTTCACAATCATTGACTATCAATGTCACTTGTATCAATTCATATAAAATTTTTTGCGCAAAGTGTTTTCATGTTGTTGGATGAACAAAATATTTGACGACAAGTTTAGTTCATATGATAATGGTACAATGTTTTTTTTTCTTTTCTTTGATTCAAAATCACCAAGAACCCCATCCAAAAAAGAGTCTCCTTTTCCACTGTTCTGTTAGTGTACAATAGAAATTTGTTTATTGGATTTACTTCTGAATCTTGATTGCGTTTTTGACGACTCCGTTTCTTTTTTGAGATAAAAAAAATGAGAGTTTAAGCTATTTAATTTTTAAATAAATTTCAAATCTGCAAGCTCTCATATAGAGAGTATTGTTTTTGTATTAACAGCTTTATAAATTTTATCCATCGCTAGTTCAACATAATTTCATTATTTTTTCATCATAAATTAGTTAAAAAAAAATTAAAGTTTCTTATCTCCAACACAAATCAGGCTTAATTTAATGCAGGGTGGATTACAAAATAAAAAAGAAAAATGTTGCTCTATGAAATACTAATACTATCCCAATGTAGATTTTTGGTGATCAGAATTTAATATATTTTGTAATGTATAGTTCCCTTTTTTTCCTAAAAAGAAGGGAATTAAGCTCTAATTAAATGATGTATAGAATTCAATAATATGGCTTTTTAAATGAAAGTGCACAAAGAGACTGATATCCAAGCTCTTTTTTGAAATAAAAAAAAAGGTGATCAAGATATATATCAACTATCAAGTTCTCAATTAAAAAAGAGAAAAGTAACATGATAATGCACATTGTTAAGGATATGCATATTTCATAACCTCGAGAAAGATTTTTTATTTTTTATTTTTAAACATAACAACGAGAAAGATTGGTTTCAATTTCTGGATTGAATGAATAAAATAATAAAAAGGTATTTGGGATAGATGGTGTAATTTTATGGGTTTTATACAAAGGGATCTATCTGCCAAATTAGCAGACTTAGTACATATAATTTGATATGTCATCAAACAAAAAACTGCTAATTAGCAGCCGAATAAATTTTTTTCCATTAAAGATCAGTAAAACTTATATATTCACAATGGTTTCTATTTAATGATTTTTTATGGACTATTAAAAACCGTTAAATTACATTAAACTTGAAAACACTGTAAATATATAAGTTTAAAAATAATTCAAATTTATTTGAAAATTTATCGTCAAGATTGTCAATATAATCATCGTCAAGTGATCCTTCCCTAAATAATATACCTCGCATCTTCACATAGAAAACATATGTTTAATTCTTATAAATAATCTGAAAAAATAGATACAAGAACTAATAGAAACTCTTATATATAGAGTAAAGGTAAGGTGATATTAAGCTCACTAAGAGAGCTGGTGAATTTAATTCAAAAGCTTATCAAAATAGGTTAAAAAAATAAATAATTTCTTCGTAATAAAATTTTATAGAATACTAAAATTTTTCATATTTAGAGTTTTTTTAACTATTTTTTAAGATAATTTATTGTAGTTCTAAAATAATAATAAGATAAGGAATATTTAAATATTACAATAGGTCATTGTATAAAAAACTGAAATAAATACTTAAAAACTCTAAAAATAAAAAAAATTATATCCTATAAAATTTTTATATAAAAAATTTATTGAGCAAATTAAATTTATCGTTTGAAGTCGATTTGATAGATTTTTGAGTTAAACTACTTACGTACAAACTATAATGAAAGGATATATTTGGTTATTGATGACTGATTTTGGAATAGATAAAGCATTGTATTCAAATAGATTATAGATTATGCCATTAATAAAAAAAATAGTGACAAGATCATGCCACATTGATTCATCTAAGCTTTATAACATTACTGTGGCATGACATCACTATTTAGAATAATACTTTAATAAAATGTCATCAAATATCCGGAGCAGATAAACATGAGCTAATAATTAAATGGGGGTAAATTGATTCGTTATTCTGTCTCAAATTATTTTATAATTGTAATGTTTTATAATCTGTACTAATAGTTCAAACAATACTTACACTAAAATTGATCTGTATAAATTCTTTTATAATTGACACTCATACTTTTTTAAAAAAATAGTTAAATTGTTTATAAATTTCTACATATATATTTGACACTCATACTTTTTTTAAAAAATAATCAAATTGTTTATAAATTTTTACATATATATATTTGACACTCGTACTTTTTTTTTAAAAAAATAATTAAATTGTTTATAAATTTTGACATATATATTTGACACTCATACTCCATAAATAACAACAATGCACTTACTTAGCCAGAATTTCTCATAAAATAAAAAAATGTGTTTTAATATTATTTCACGCCGCATGAAACCATGACTGCGACAGAACTACGCATGCTGTCTGATAATTAGGTCTAAAGGAATATAAAGACACACGGGCTAATATATATAATAATAATATAATACAACACTATTAAAGTTTCAACCAGCATTCATGGATAATTTAATATTCCTTGTCCACTAAAAACATGCTGTCTCTTTTTAAATCAAGTAAATAAGCAACAGGAGGTGTCCATTACTATATGTAATTTTTTTTATATATATAAGAACTCCCGGTAGGTAATTCTGATATTTATTTTTTTCAAATGTTTTTTACGAAATTTAAATTTGAGTATACAAAGAGAAATGAAATTTATCACCGCTGTGCTAGGTCTCCGATTCATTACTATTTGTACTCATTTTGCATAATCGCTCATATTAGAAAGGATAAAAAAAAGCTCATTATGTAAACTGTTTTCAATTTTCTTTGCATATTCTTAACTTATAAATTAATTGTGTTTTAATTTTTATACAATTTGAAGGTAGTTTGATGTGCTATTAAAGAATATTAAATATAGACTATTGTAAATTTACATACAAAAATATTAAAAATAAATATATTTTTTCAAAAAAAAATAATATTATATAAATCAACACAATTTTTTTTATATAAGAGCTCCTATTAATCCGATACTTATTCATTTTCAAATATCTTTTACGGGACTGAAATTTATCTCTTCATAGACAAACAAACTTATTATCACTGTACTGGACTTACGGTTAATAAAACAACACAATTAATTATATAAAAATATTTACATAGAAACTCAAACCATAATTTATGCGCCAATGCAATTACGGAGATATGAACTCAGTATGTTTAAACTGGAGAAGAGCTCAGTATGTTTGAACTGGAGAAGAGTTCAGTATGATTGAACTGGAGAAGAGCTCAGTATGTTGAAACTGGAGAAGAGCTCAGTATGTGTAAACTGGAGCAGAGTTCAGTATGTTTAAACTGGAGAAGAGTTCAGTATTTTTAAACTGGAGAAGAGCTCAGCACCAAAAAAAGCAGAAGTCACTGGAGAGATTAAACAGGGCACCAGAACCAATTAATCTCAAGGCATCATTGGTGCAAACATGGATTTATTATTGCATCCCATCACGCATTTGATTTTAGAAATCTGAGACACCTTTTGGATTGATTTAACCATGAAAATTTGTACGACCATGCGCCATCATTTCCTCGTTCGATTGCGAAGTTTGACTATTTCGACACGACAACTCGAGAAAACACCCACCTCTCTTCTCTCGGTTTGACTCTCGTACACTTGAAAATTTTCCACTTTACATTATTCAAATCTTGACCACCTAGCTTGTGTTTTTTCTTTCGTTTTTACCTATATATATATATTTGGGCATTTAGTATTTAGTATTGTTGTTGTTATTTATAATTTATAAAATGTATTTAATAAAGAAAATAATATTAAAATTTATGCTGAACAATCTAGCTTTGTCCACATATTATGTATTACAACAGAAGATGTGGAGTCCTTACTAGGATGCTCTAATTAATCACTCATTGCATATAGAGTGTATTATATATGTTTCAAAGATTGAACAAATTTCAACATTTATAACTCTAGTAAAATATGAAATATTAAATTAGAGTTACCATAGTGTCCAAAAAATTTGATCACTCAATCAAATACTGAGACAAAAAAAATTATTAAATTAGAGTTCTTCTTTTGTTCTTGACAATTCAGAATATTTTATTATTTTTAATCCATAAATACATTTTTGTTTGAATAAGGAGTTGTATTTTACTGAATATATAAATAAATCGGGTCGGATGGATAGAAATTTTTTGATCCGTATCCATCCTAAATGGGTCACGGGTCGACCCAAAAAGGGAAAAAAAGAAAAAGAAAATCAAGGTCTGTTTACAATTTTACATTCTCAAGTATATTAGCATACATGGAAAACGCCACATACGATCCCATCCCTGATATTACACACTGTTCTCAACTCTCAAGTTTCAACCTCAGGAGAAAAACAAAAAAGAAGCATCATCACTGAAAAATAATTAATTGATAAATTCTCTTCAATTCAAAGCAATAACTAATAAAGTAATAAGCAGGCTATGAATTACATTTAGCCCCACTTCAACCATGTGCAATCATAATCCTTTCACTATTGTTCTGGTCAGAGTTCCCAATTAACAAGTGAAATTGTTTTTGCGTATAGGCCCCTACTAACTCTTAAATATGAGAAGTTAATTATTTCATAATTTTGTAGCAACGGAAAAAATAATTATATAAAAAAAAGTAAATCACACAAACAGTATAGTTCATGTAATTTGTATATCAATTTATGCAATTTGAGGATTTATTAATAATCTGTTAATTTTTCAAAAAATAAATTTTGGTACTTGATATGTGGCCAACAAATTGCATCAAATTTGTTGCTTTAATTGTGTAATAAAATATAATAGATATTTCCACAGGGTTGTATTTTCATTTTGATACCATTTTGTCAATTATTGTCGCATAAAAAATATACCTATTGTTGTTATTAATGTGCAATTAATTGTCAATGTACCATATAGTCTATCCATCTGTCGTCTAACTTTTATTTGTTAAGTTAAATTATGTATTTATTATCTAAAAATAAATTATTATTAACTAACAAAATTTAATCATTTTATATATATTTTTATAATATATATATAAAATGATTAAATTTTATTAATTAATAATAATTTATTTAAAAGGATGGATAGATCGGTAAACAGTAAAAAAATAGACGGTAAATATTTTCGTTACATAAATGCTCCACATCATACAGTATCTCTTCTTTTATACAATGTACTTGTATTACTTTAGAGAACATGAATGACACAAAAAAAGTTACCAAAATTACGATTTAGCCATTTAGGAGAGAGTACACAAGCGAGATCAATCTTACATTCTTTATGAGAATACTTAAAAGCCTAAAGGACATATATGCAAAAAAACATAAAAACAAGAAGAAGAAGAAGAAGGAATCAAAGGAAAAAAACATTGCAAAACTCAAGATACCATTTAGCATTTAGCAACAAATGATCAAACCCTTAAGAAGTAAACACTAAGCTCAGGCCCACTATTACTATCAGGATTCATCATGTAAAATGCCTCTGAGTCTCTGGACCCCACCACTCTCTCAAACCTCGCTCTCATGTACATCACATCTCCAGCATCCTTCTCTCCATTTCCCGGTATCACTCCAGCTCCCATTGATACCGGTTCCACTGCCTTCAGCACCTTCCAGTCTTCCTCTCCGGCCTCCTTTCGCACCGCATATCCGCATTTCCTACCGTTGCAATAGGCTCTCCATACCGGTTCTTCGCTCAGTTTGATACCGGAATTGTTACTGTTGTTGTTGTTATCTTTCTTCCTTTCACACTCTAGCGCAATGCGTACCAGTCCAGACGCCATCTCCTTGACTAGAGAGCATGTAGGTGTAGCGAGCTCGATTATCAGTGCCGGACTGGTACGCGGGTCAGCTTGAATCGCGAACCGAACGTGCCCGCGGCGGTGACCGAAGAGTGTACCAGTCACACGGGTCCCAAGAGAAGACCAACCAGTACGGTGTCGACCGGTAATACCAGTACCGGTGAGTGCAGCAGCCAAGGCGGATCGCAAGCGTGACATTCTAGTGGTACCGCGGGTCGCCTTTTTCTTATGGGGTTGTTTGTTGGATACATCAGAGGTACGAGAGGTGGTGGTGGTGGTGGTGGTGGTGTTGTTGTCTTCGCAAGGGAGAGTTGAACTGGAGATGGAGAAAGGGAAGATGTCGAGGTCGTCGTCAAGGTCGCCATTGGAGAGGATATCGTCTCCAGTACTGGATTTGCTGCCGAGTATCCACTTGAAATGGCGACGAGAGAAGGAGAAGGAGGCTTCATGGGGGCTTCTTGCCATGATGGTCCTCATCTTTGCTGTGTTTGCACTGAAGAAAGAGCGTGAGAGAGAGAATCTCTTGAGAAGTGGCGTGGTATGGAGAGGAGAGAAAGAGAGGAGACAAGTAGTGGATTTATTCTACGCTTCTAGTCCTTTGTGTCAGAGGGGGGTGCAGCTCTTTTTGTACTGCGGAGAGCGAGAAAGAGAAGAGGGGGAGGTGAGCTGACCCACCAAACTGCTTTTATTAGGAGAGAATTGACGCATTAAACATAGAGAGACAAAACAGAGATTTGAGGTGCTGCTGTGCACTGTGCAAGAACTGTGTGAAGGGGCGAAAGAGAAACATGGGAACATTGGTTGTTCTTTTTTATGTTCATGGGAATTTTTCGTGTATATCCTGTAATAAATCTTAATTGCGTATCAGCTCGTGTAAAAAGTTGGAAGTTGTGACACGTGTTATCAGCCTTAGAGCTTTTTTATTTACAATCGTTGAATTTGTATATTCCTTGATCCGATATCCAAAGAAGTGCAATGGTCGGATTTAGTATATAGTTTTGATTCGATATCCAAATTAGTGGAAAAAATATATGTAATAAAAAAATATTTATATTTTATTAATATTTTTTTGTATTCGTTGATGACATATAATAATATAAGTAGCATCGTGTTATTTAGACGCTAGTATCTAACGTTGTTATATTTTCATCTCTATAAAGTTATTGTTATGCTAATTCAAGACCTTTAGTTGAAAAATAAATGACTGTTGCTGAATAAATTCATATTTGAGGTTGATATTGTTTAAATTATTATTGATTTTATAAGTCATATATTCTAAAGAATAAATCATCGTATTGTGAATCTTAGTTTTTGTTCTTGATCCTAGCTAGAATTTACTAAATCAAGCAGCATTTTTGTCTATTAGTTGACTTCTTTTTTGAAAATCTACCAACCGTTTTATCCATATCTATACTTTACACGAGACTAAAAGTTTAAAGATATAATTAAAAATAGCTTAGAAACGACTAATTATTAATGTCACAAGTTTTTAATGTTAGAGACTTTCTTTTTATTTATATTTCAAAATTTGACATTCAGATAACGAATTCAAATCATTGAGGATAGATCAAGCATCCAAATAATAAACTAAACAATCCAATTTACCTTATATTACGATAACTTACCCTTCTATTATTGCATTTAATTCAAACCAAACGGTTCTAAAGAGGCACATATCTGACACTTTAAAATATCAAATATTCTATGGGTATATAAGCAACTCTGTTAAAATCTGAACGTAGGGATTGGGTTTGCTGGTAGGGCCCAGTGGGATTGATGGAGGAGGAAAGTAAGGGGTAAGTTCACCGGTGGTAAGTGCTATATTAATTTTTAATCTTAAAGAAAGCATTGACAAGAAATTAAGAATGAAGAAAACTGTACAATTGCAACTTTATAAATACTATTTCTGATTGGTGGGACCGTGGGAGTATAAGAGATTTGTCTTTGTTTAGAGAAAAGATAATAAAACAAATATTTGGTTTGGCTGGAAATATAATTGAACTCCTCGAGAAAAGCCAATAACCTAATGACCAAAGGAAAAACTTGTTTATCAACTTAATTTAAAGGTGCTTTTTGATTGATTAGGACTTAAATATAGAAATTTTATATGTTTAAGGAAGTATAACTAACTCAATTTCATTCTAGTCTGTTGCCCAAAAAGATAAGAAAAGGAAAAAATCTGGACTTTTACTCTTTTTTTTAATAAGGATTCTGTTAGTCCGATATTTATTATTTTTTAAATATTTCTCGTGAGATTTAAACTTACCTCTCTCTGTAGAGAGATGAGTCATATCATCATTGTGCTACGCATGCAGTTCAATATGAACTTTTACTTAATTAATTCCGTTTTTCATCAATTGCAACTTTCAAATTAATGTCCCAAATTAGAGATGGAGCCAAAACATTGGTGCGGAGACGGGATTTGAACCCGTGACTTCGAGGTTATGAGCCTCGTGAGCTACCACTGTAACCGAATTTAATGCATTATCTAAAAATAATGCTAATGTCATTAATTGCCTGCTAAATTGTCCAAAGTTTTTCATCAGACAAAATGTTAATGTATGTTATAATGAAGTGCCAACAGCCAACCTCTCAACAATTAAACTCATGTGATACATTGTTTATAATTTTATATCTTATAAGAGTGCATTTATGTATTTGCAAGCATGATTTAGAATAAAAATTTGCTTCAATACACTACATTTTAGCAAGAAATTTTTTGATTGATTTTGACCATATGTTAAACTAAGTATCATCAATAAACTAAATATAACCAATCTTATAAATTTTAGTGATATCTACAGATTATTGAAATCTTTGTTTTAACATGTAATGTAATGAGGTAAGGAAATATTTTAGCTAGCAAATTTGATTCTTGGAGACATCATAATATACAGACTACAATTACAATAATATGCTAATCATCAGGAAAAAAATTTCATCAAACAATAAAATATCTAATCGTTCATATTCATTTTTAATGCACCAGAGACTCACTAGTTATCTAAAAAATAAAAATGATTTTATTGAAAAGAGTATTACAAGTATTATTTGCAAAAATATAAAAAAGTTGATAACGGATGGACTACACTATTTCTCTCGAAATTTTTTTTAATTGAATGAAAGTATAGTTCACATTCTTCCCTTTTTATGTACATAAAAATTTAAATTCATAACCTTTTAAAAAAACCATCATAATTAATTATCACTTGCTACCCTACCATTTGCCTAGTTCTCTCAGAATTTACAAGAACTTTCTAGAGTTTACTGGTCTAGTCTACATTTTTTGCTGATGGCAAAATGGAAGGAATTGCATTAAATGAGGTACTCGGAGAGTAAGCTACCAGCACCATGCACATAAATAAATAAAAAGATGCTAATGCCTTCATAATTAACATTCCTAGCTATGAGTGTTCATATCTGCAAATTCATGCATGTAGCTAGCTAGCTATATATACATGTATCAGATCATGTATATGTCAATCATTTCTCGTGCATAGCATCAATTAAGAGCATTAATGTTGACATGACTGCGTCAACTGTATATAATAGATTTTTGGATCCACTGACAAGGTCAAGGTCACTACTTGATCTGGTCGTATAGACAAAATTAATTATTGGCTCAGATGTATAATATCTAATTAATTATCGGCTCAGATGTATGATATCTAATTAATTGATGTGTACTTAAATTAGTACATGTGATCTTAAATCATTTGTTCTAATGAGATTATTTATACAAGGAATTTCTTGAATTTTTTTGCCGTTCAGTTAATTAGAAATGGAGTTGGACAAATTTTATATCAGAATCACGTGATATATTAAAATATTGGCTGAATTTTAAACAGGAAAAAAAATTAAAATAAATTATAAAATAAGAAAATATTTGTATAAATTTATAAAATAAGAAAAATCACACTTTCAAAGTGCGACCTCTCACCGGAAGATCGCATTTTGGTAGTGCGGCCTTCTGTGAGATTATTTTTTTATTTTTTAATCTCTTAATCGTTTTATGAGTTTTTCAAATTGATATTAAATATTTTCTACGGATTTTTCTACTAAAAGATATGCATGTTTGAATCTCGATATTTCATATATTCATATATATATATATATATATATATGAATATGATTAATAAATGAGAAACATGAAATCAACTATGCCATTATCTGATCATGACAAAGCCGAGGTCAAATAATTCCGATAAATTCAGATTATTATGCGTTTAGGGTTAGATATAAAAAATATTTCAAAAGTTTTTCCATTCTTTATCCATGTCCACAAACAATTTGAAATATATTTTTTAATTCTATAAAAAATATTTAACAAAAATAAATAGAAAACCAACAAGAATCCTTATTTAAAAAAATAACAATTTGAAGCATCTCATTTTCCTTAAATGTTGAAGTAACACAACAATGATTCAAACCACTTCACAATAACTACAAAAGACTAGCGACCCGGTGATCAGATGAGAAAACAAAAAAATAAACACATAAATCTAAACCAATATCATGGATATTATTTTTATGGAGAGAATTTGGGGAGCAGAGAGGCTGCTACAAGCTGCATTGACCAGGACAGTCTTAGAAATGCTGCACTGCACTGTACTGTATGTACTGTACGTACATGCATTGCATTGCATGGGAAACAGCAACAGGAGCAGAAGCAGCAGCAGGTGAGGTTAGTACTTGGTACCAGTACCAGCAAAACCTAGTGATGGCTAGACATAGAGGAGACAAATGCCACAGGTCTAGCCATCTTCTACCTCACTGTTTCTCTGATCTGATCTCTTGATCTGAAAGAAAGCAAGCACCTCAAGCCTCCTCCTCTTCCTCTTCCTCTTTTCTTCATCACCATCCCTTGATCCCTTGGTCAATAGGCTGTCTCTCTGTCTCTCTCTCTCTCTCTCTCTCTCTCTTTCTCTCTCAATATATCCCTCATGGCTCATGTTGTTATGTTGTCATGTTGTTACCACCACAAAAATTATTTAATTTCTTCCTGTCCAATGGAGGAATAGCAACAACACATGCATTAATAGATGTGCAGAACTGATGCCTTCTTCAGACTTCACAAATATGTGTCAGAGGGATTGAGAATAGTATATACCCCGACTTAAGATAAGTGTTGCTAAAAACATATCAAAGGATAAAGAGATGACGTTGGTACGATTTTTTTTTGTCTATTCCGATTTTTTAAATCAATAACAATAATAATATTTTCGATTTTAGATGTTTACAAATTTTATATTTATTTTTTAGACGCATGCATTTGTAATATAATCTATGTATGTTTTGATGTTTTATTATATATTTAATATTATTAAGTTTAAAATTAAAATTTTTTGAATGCATGTATTCACAAAAAGCATGTGAAAAAACAAATTTGATCTATTTGTGTTCCGATATTATCTAAATGCAGAGTACAAATACAAAAGTTTATTGAACACAGTCTGAACACACCAAAGAAATTATTGTGTTAATGCGTTATTTGTGAACACGTGAGTTTATATATAATAAATGAGGATATTTGATAGATTAAAAATCATAAACAGATACTTCTAGACATTATTATGAATACCTGTGTTCATAAAATAAGTACGAAATTATCAAATATTTAAAATTCAAAATGTCGTTAATATTCATTTGAAAAAAATCAGAACAGACAAAAAATTAATTCGTTGCCGACACCTTCTCTTTCCAAACAGTTAAAGACGTACCGACTTGCATTTGGTAGTTCAGTTTTAGGAACCACTAATTGACCAAACCATTTTTGTTTCCAAAATTTTCTAAATTTAATTTTAGATCTTTTTGTTAAGTTGCCAGATCAACAGTTAAATGTCTAAATGGAGGTGACTTTGACATTGATTTATGTAGCCAGAACAGTAGAATTATCGAAATTAGAATTGGTTGGTATATATGTAGTAGTATTTGTCTTCTCTTATTCAATGAATAATGTCTAGACTCTTAACCAAAAGCAAGTAGGCAAAACTGAAAATTAAGAATAAATTGTGAAGTTATTATCAATCACTTTTATGATAGTGTTTTAAAAAATAATAGCTCTGAATTATTTTAGCGGTAATTGTAAATCTTACATATAAAAAACAGAATATACTTCAGTACAATGACAATATCACAATTCAGATAGTATAATTTTTTTCACGGAATTATAAAAAGATGAGAAAATTCGAGATGAAAAATTATTGATTTAACCACATATTATATGATGTTTTGTAATGGCACGCTAAAATGCCCAAACATAGTGGAAAACATGTTTTATTATCAAAATATGCCCCCCTCAAAATCCAAAATATCACTAATCCCAAATTAATAAAACATCACAATTCACAAGTACCTAGAATAACCCAGAAAACTCAGAAAATTAATTAATACCAGATAGACCCAAATAACATGAGGGGTTTTTAAAAAATCTCCTGAGATTTGACTTCTCCTTCTATTTTACTGATATATTGTGTGCTGATCCCTGGGATTGAAAAACAAAGTTTCCAATTTGACTACTTTCAACTACAATTCTATTCAAACCAAACACTTGGCGATACCAGTATGGTTTTACGGTACCAGTATTTTGATTATTTGATACCATACATATGCATGATAAATACAATTTGAATCATTTGATAAATTAATACCAAATTAAACTACGTCGGTCGTTATCAGTGCATGTATGCTTGTGTTGCAATCCATAGCCAAACAATTTGAGTACCAACAATTGGACTGGACATTAGGTCACCAAACTGGTACAATTTTATTTTAATTTGATTTGATTTAACCAGGATTTCAATTTCATGGACTAAAACAAGGGGCTATTTGTATACACCACCAAACGTGGCTTGCACCTGTGGTGACACGTGTCAGTTTCCTGGTATTGGAACTTTTTATGTACTAAATAATTTGGATCCTATGGGCTTCTGGTTTGAGCAGTCTGTTTGGACATAAAATATACCAAAATATTCACTTGTTATATATGTGTACCATATTTGGACTAATAAATTAATTGGACTTGGGAACAACTACTATCAATGATCTCATACATTTTGTTTTTTTGAAGTTGAAATGTTGCTCAAAAAATGATCAATAGTTCTAGAAGCATATTTAATTTTCACAACATGGAACATATATATATTAACTATAACAAATTTGTATAAGTAATAATTTGTACCTTAAATGTGAAGTTTTTATAGCTGATTTTCTATCAAAGATTGTGCTCTTCGTGGATTGGGAGAAAAATAGTTGGATATATGTCTAATTCCTAAAGAAAAAAAATCTAAACAACAGAAAGAGATGAGTTAGTATTTGCTGTCATTATAATATTATGATAGTTGTCATAAAAACACAACAACTCAAATTTTAGTTTATGGGAGTTTTTTATAATAATTAATTTATGAGTCTCATTTATTATTGATTCAATTACAGTAAACTGCTATAAAAAACTATGGATGTGAATTCAGAAAGAGAAATGGTTGGTTAACTTCAACATCTAATAAATAAAATAAATGTCCTACAAACTAATCATAGGAAGTTAAGAACATAAATAATCTTTTGCGTCGAATTTTGGATCAAATTTGAGAACGAATCAATATTCTATGATTTTAATTTGAAAAAAAAAAGTTAGTGGCGTACTGACTTTACATTAAAAAAAAATAACTATTCATCTTTTTAACTTGAATTTGCCATATTAAAAAAAGAACCAAAAAAAAAAAAAATCAAAATCAGATGGGCTAATTAATGGCCCAAACCAAATAGCCCTCTAAATCCAAAGCATTAAATGGGCTTCTGTTTCTCGTAATTAACCACGAATTAATCTCCTTTTTCGAATGAAGAGAGATTCTGTTACACTGCTTTGGAGAACAAATCTTTGAAGAAGCCGAAGGGTTTTCTCTTTTCTTCTCTTTGAGATATAAATGCTGAGACTCTTCGTTTCTAGTGAAATAGCTGTCCATCCTATATATGAATAATAATTATATATAATATAATATAATATAATATAATATAATATAATATAATATAATATAATATAATATAATGTAATATATAATTCTCCTCATTATATATATACTTACTGTGGTATCATTATCAAACAATTTCCTTGACCCTCCTACTGCTCCTTTGCTTCTTATTATTTTCCATAATATTTATACAGGTTAGTTTATTTATTTGTGTTCTTGCTATTACAAAAATGGCGTTGGCAATAATTGGAGGTGCTTCTGGTCTTGGAGGTGTTCTCGGGTAATGTACTGATAATATATACGGACCCGTGCGCACGCACATTTGTTTGGCTTCTATTTTTGATTTTTTTCTCAAAATTACTTGTTTCATGTGATCTAATTTTGCTTACTATATATTGGGTTTAGCTTAATTACATTGTGACGTTAAACTCAGCGAACGATGTTCATTGCTTTTGTTATATTTGAAGTTCAAACTTTTTTTCTTTTGATGTTTTTGTTTTAATTTGATAACATGATGTCAGAATTTTCTGGTAAGGTGATATATATATATATGTATGTATGACTTGTAACTATTTGTCATGCTACAGAGCTGTCATGCGTGGTGTAGAATGGATTGGAGAGGCTATATCTGGCAAAAAAACACAGCAATTCCAAACATGCAAATGCAACAAAGCTGCTCAGGTTAAGGTGTCAGTTACGCCGAACGATTTCGGAAGACGTTATATGTGTTGCTTTCATCGAGGGGTAATTTCATTTCAAAAAATCTTGTTAACTTTTGCCAGAACCGGATACTTATTTTGTGCCAGTTAACTGAATCACACACTATACACACACATGCGCGCACGCGGGGGGTTTTAAATGATAAATACAAGTTGTTCAATAAATTCTTCATATTAAAATTTTATAAGATACCGAATTTTTCATTTTTAGAGTTTTCTAACTATTTTTTCTGATTTTTTTAAGATGGTTTTAAAATATAATAAAAATTAATGTATATTTGAATATTAAAATAGGTCATTTTAAAAAAAATCCGAAATAACTACTTAAAAAACTATAAAAATAGAAATTTTTTGTATCTTATAAGATTTTGATATAATTAATTTATTGAGCAAATTGAATTTGTCATTTAAAGTTAATTTGATAGATTTTTGAGTTAAATTCATCAAAAGTATTAATGAGTTTAAGCTCATACTAACTTTACTTTATATATATACATAATAATTGCAAATACTTTGAATGGATTAATCCCCTAATTGATATATTTTTTAACAGGAACAGAATGATTGCAAATACTTTGAATGGATTGATCCCCAAATTGATGACCTAGTGAAGGAGGTGATAAATCGTTATATGAAAAATGTCCAGTCTTTGGAATCTGAAAATGTATTGTTAAAGTCGACAAACAAGAAGCAAAAAGAGAAGATAAAGACGCTGGAATCTACAGTCCATGGCCTCAAGCTGGAACTTGACAAGGAGAAGAATTCCTTGAAGCTTACATCTCGATTTCTCTGGATCTCTCTGGCTATGAATATGATGTTAATTTTGGGAATGACAGTCGTACCGAGACGTAAGGTTGCAGTTGCATGAATGTCACAAATTTTATGCATCACAGTTAGTTTTTGTGGATGTTATCAGTGCTCTGCTCTATTTTGATTTTTGAAAGAATGAAGATTACTACTGTGTGCTGTCTCTTTGTTTCTGAGCAACTGGTATTGTAATGTAGGGTTTCATATGATAACAGGGCTGGATTTTGTAGTGATTGGTATATGTGACCTTGGAATGTTTCATTTATCTAACTTCATATCTTTTGTTTTTAATTTTTAATTATATGTAGAATCTATCATCTATATGTTAAGACTTCTGTTTTCTAATTGGCCGATATGCTAGTCTTCTTTGAATTTAGGTGAAAGATTGTGAATTTCATTCTATTTGATTGGAGATTAAAATTGCTAAAATATCATTTTGCGAGCAAAAATTAATATGAAACATAATCTATAAAAAATTATGATAAGAGAAATGTAATATTAATAGATATTTGCTCATATGTTCAACCAAAATTCTCAAAATTTAAAATGATTTAATTTCACTAAAGTGAGGTTGCACCAGACAAAACCAAAGACTCTGAAAATCATCTGTAATTAAAACCGACCCGTCAGAAAACATTTCACACAGCTCCACGTATCATTACATAATGACAACAAACTTCTGAAAAATAAAATATTTTTCTTTAATGTCATGGCTTCTTTTTTCTTCTTTTTTTGAAGGATCTGTGCACGTCCTCTAAAAAACAAAAGAATCATACCAATTACCTCAAAGAGGTTTCCTAAGTTACACAAAAATGAACTGTTTAAATTTTAATGTAATTTACTGGACATTAAACTTGTGCTTAGATCATTTGAGTACCACTATATTGTCATTCAAGATTCATACAAGAGACATTTTCACAGCCACCACCATAAAGAGGCTACAATCTCCTACACACATTCTAACTATAAACCTGACACTGTATACTTGTACAAGAGCTACAACACTTGCAAAAATTATTCTCGAAAATATAAAATTTGGCATACAACACAGTAATAAAATTTGAAATTTTGGCTGATGTGGAAGCTATACAAAGTAACTAGACCAAGTTCTTTTAAAAAGATGAGCTAAGAAAGAATCGAGGTAGCGACTCTTTTCAAGGAAGCAGCTGCCTTGAGAAGGTCAGATTCAGAGTGTGACGCTGAGACAAAAAGGCGCAAACCAATTGGGAGAGGACACTTGTCCAGATTTGATCTCTTGGTTGTTACAATTAATACAGAATCCTCCTTCAAAACCTGAAAAAAAGAAAAGAAAAAAGAAGAGCTTACTTTAACAAAAATTATGCACTCTCTTACAAGCCCTACCCATCCAGAACCCAAGCGGCCACAACCTAATGAACCCATATAAGGCATGACCTGAACCTGACCCGACTGAATCCAACCCATCCAATTGAAAGCCGAAGAATCTGGAAACCAATGGTCTGAAGCAAAACCACCTGATCTGAGAAAGATAGCTCAATCTGACCAAGACTCAAAAAGCTAATTATGTCAATTGTCAAAATAATAATTTAAAATAATCAGAACCCTGATCCAAACACCCCAAACTTCAAGACCAGGAACAAACCCAATCCTAGCAAGAAGACGACTCAGAATGAACTGACTAGAATGACCCCAGATTCAAAATGACCTGACTACAGTTTGATCAATTCCCGTCTCCCTTTGCCAACTTGAGCAGGCCAAACACGAAAATAACACAAACCAAAATGAACTAACTAGAATGACCCAGAGCACAGTGACTGTTCATAACCTGCATAAGGCCTAAATGGTACAAAAGAACGAGGTATAAATCAAATTTTTGAGAGAATGTACCTGATTGGCAATGGTATCAAGGAGATGCATGTCGGTCTTGTCAGAGCCGGTTGATTTCTTCAGTTTGAGAAAAATAATGGGAGATAATGCATGGCTTGTTACAACCAGCCCTGGTAGATCCGCGAATTCTGCATTGCCAGATAATAATTAACTCAACCTATTAGTTTGATGCATAAGATGCTGTAGTTTCAGAAAATAAGGCGGAATCCAGGATAGAATGAATTATCATTTCAGATCCTTGAATGCAGTAGTTTAAATAAAGCAAATGCAGAAAAAGAACAAAAAGTGTAAAAAATACCACTCAAGAGTGTAGCGATATTAGCCCTTAGATTGGAAAGAACAGATAAATTTGCTTCCAAATAATCAACAGCCGCAATTGCAGCACTAGCAAGATATGGAGGCAAAGATGCTGAGAATACATAACCTGCGCTGCTCAATCGCTGCACCGAAATAACGGAGAAGTATTTTTATAAATCAGCATCTAATTTTAGTGTACATGTCACTTGTCTTTTTCCATATTTCTTTAAAAGTTGCTTACCTGGTGATCAACAACTCTCATGCTTCCAGTACAGAAACCCCCATCAGTTGCCAATGCATTTCCCATTCCAGCTGTAATTATATCTATTTTCTCAATCTGCAATTAGAATACTTATTCAAGTAAGCCAAAGAAAATGTTGATGCAATAACAGGCCAAAACGATGTTATGTCGTGCTTGTATCTATAGAGCAACAGTCTTATTAATTTTCTCATTTGTTGGTCTAATTTGATACAATTTGAATGCCTCAGATTCTCTATTTAAGATTATGAAATGGATAATCTCAATTGATTAATCTTTTTTTTTCTTGCTTGCCTTGCCTTGTTTCTATTTTCCCTTAAAAACCAAAGAAGAGGATAGTTAATACAATACCGGCACTCCACAATACTCGGCAAGACCACGGCCTGAATTTCCAAGAACGCCAAAAGAATGGCTCTCGTCCAATATAATACGAAAGCGGTACTTCTCCTTCAACCTCACAATCTCATCCAAGGGTGCTATCTGTCCTGAATTCTGCATTCGATAAAGAAGTCTATTGTCAGACAAAAGAAGTTAACCACTAACATTTTGAATATGATGCTAAGAATAGAAAAGGGAAAGGATAATTGTCCCACGCACATGTTTTCTCGATGCTGTAATGTTTTATTAGAGTCAAATATTTAAATATAATCTATAAGTCAAATACAGTGATTTTATTAAAGCCCATGCCTAGCTTATTTATTTTCCAATTGTAGGTTGATTAAATTGTTTAAAAAGAAAAGTTAGAATCCCCAAAATTGCTGCTTCTAAACACAGTCTATAGAACTTGGAAACCTGCAGAGCTACGAGTAAGGGTGATACATGCTTGGTGACAGTTACCACCTAACAACAAAAAAAAAAAAAATAGGCCGAACCTGATAGATGGCTTCAGCAACAATATAGCGGCGAACTTTCTCAGGGTGTTTACTCCGGTTGGTGACCTTTTCCAGAGTGGCTTCTAATGATTTCATGTCATTATGCTTGAAATAAACTACTGTACTTCTTGATAGATACAGCCCATTTTGTACTGCCCAGTGTACTCCCTCATCCCTACAAAGTGAAACAGAAGTCTATAAACTGATAACACAGAACAATTTACACATATATCCCTACAATGCATGAATATTTATAATGCATTTACGTGCAAGAGGAAATACTGACATGTGCTTGCTACAGTATACAAAATTTCACCTTACCTCCTAATTTCATCAAAATACCAACAGAACCCTAGTTTTTCCTCATTTGAGGAGACAAGTTACAAAAAAAGAGGGGCAACTTTAGGCACATTATGAGATAGATGGGACAGGGAGGGGATAAGGATCCTTTTCATTTATGTAAGATCATATGTGATCCTTTTTTTGTTCTATCATTCATTTAATTAATTGTTTTTCAGTAGCTTAAGTGATATTACACCTTTTAGCAGTTATAAACAAAATTTACTCCAACAGTGTCAACAGTATTACTTCTTATACATGAAAGAAATTCTTACGCCACAATGATGTCGCCTTTCTTACAAAAGGCAGGAATGACACTGAAAATAGTGGAAATGCCATATGAATAGAGGATTGAATCTGGTGTCCCCAAAAATTTAGCAATTTTTGCCTCGCAATCCAGATGCACATCTGTACATCAAAATATACGTCAGGCACAAGTATCATACAACACAAAATATAATTATAACAAACAAAAAGTAAAGAGAAGGCTCACCAATAGTTCCATAGAAGCCACGGGGCCCGCAAGAACCAACACCATACTTCTCCAATGCACCAACACATGATTCCTAAGTTTCATATGGGTCAGAGCTAAATATTTTATTTGCCACATGAAGATAAAAGTATAAAATGCAGGCATAGGGAATGCTTTTCTTCTTACAGTGATATTATCGTTTCCAATTAAACCAAGGTAATTTGCAGATGCAAAGTTCACCACCTCCTTGCCATCAACTATTGCATGGGGTCCAGCAGCACTGCATTTCAGAATAGAAGAGATGGGGGGGTGAACAATCCTTGATCAAATGCTGTATTTTTTCCTTTGCAAACCAGTATATTATATCATATCATAAACATCATCAAGGCTTCTCATATTTGTAAACCCTTATTTTGGGTTATCTGTAACTACTACTGAACATAGACCAGTGTTAAGTCAAACATAAGAAGGTACTTGTTGACCAAACATAGTGATTACAAGTTCATGCAAACTTTGTACCAACAATAAGCTTGTTTTATTTGGCTCTAGTAATATTCATGCTTAACAGAAAATATAAATTGTCACACTTAAGTGCAGCATTGTCAGTACTCAATATCCAACAAAATATATATATATTTAACCTCCACACCGCTTTACCGTTCTAAGACTTGGGTACTTACTGCAGGTGTCACAAGGACATTAGATCAATCATAGGCAAACAATAAATTGGCAGAAGGAAAGGAGAAAGGAAAATGGAAGGGAAAAAAAAACAATCTAAAAACCTTTCTAAGGTGGGCGGCTCAACCATCATTTCCTCAGTAATTTGCGGAGTTAAGGGCTCAGGCACCCAATCATCACAAAGCTCATCTATTTCCTGTATTATTTTCACCAAAATACCATTTTTTACTATCATAACAAAATAGCATATTGTCATAAAAAAAATTTTGAAAAAGAAGAAGAAAACCAACCTTTTCAGTCAGAGGTTTCTTAGGAGGTTTGTAACTCTTCCTTGTAAGCTGGAATAGTATCACCACCACCAGTAATACTTCCACCACTAAGTGCCCTTCATATCCAAAAAAATTCAAATTAATAAAGAGCTTAAAATCAAGCCCGTATGTTTTTCATCTTTTAAATTAAGTTTATTTATTTCTTCAAGGAAAGAAAAAAGAGTAGTGCCGAGTGGTTGTTTTAAATTGTTTCTGGTAACTTCTTGACAGCATATGACTTTACCATGAAAGAGAGGGTAAAATGATAAGAGAGGATTACCATCAATAGGTACACCAAACACAACAGCTCGAGTGGGGGCATCAAAAGCAGAAGTGATCCAAACCAGTGCATTTGCCGTCGCGTTCACTATTTCGGATGCCATATCTCTTCAAATTATCCTCTAGCAAAATTCAAACTGCACCGAATTTCTCTATCCAGATAACAACCTGAAAATTGGTGCACCCCTGATTTAGTGGCATTTTAACAAGAAATCTTTCTCATAGAAAGCTAAAAGTATAACTTCCATGTTTGCAATTAAGATTTAGTTTAAATTCAGGTGTTCTTAAATCTCAAATGCTACAACTGAATTCAAAAGTTTTCTGGAATCAAACTTGATCTGTTATGATTGAACTTGCACAAATTTCAGGGGAGTGATTCTTCAACCAATTAAATTGCAGAACAACAAATCCGCTAACTGTTTAGGTAATTTCAGCTAATAACTAATTAATAAGAGAAACACCAGCACATTCAACTCTAAGACCTAAAATTCTATAGCTTTATGGGAACAATTGAGAACTGGTTATCTAAAATATGTATTCAGATTTTTGAAACAATGCTAAAAAGTAGAAGATTCGATACAAAAAATAGAAGAAATGTAGTAAAAAAGGTCTAACTAAGTTCTTACCTCACCGATAGCGCCTCGTTGGTACGGATCGTTCTCTGTATACGCAATGGAACTTGTGTAGACCTTCTATCGGGTGAGATTTATAGGAGACATGAAGACTGAGAAGAATTCAAAAATTGGGGATCAAAACCAAAACGGGAGAGATACGGAATGGAGGAACGGGTTGGTCTCGTATGGAGAGCTTGACGATGATTTAGTCAATTTGGGTGTAGTTTTTCTATTATTTTAGGATTTTACCATAATACCCTTAATGCATGTTATTGTTATGTTACGTCTTGCGAATTGCTTACGAAGGTGCTGGGTCGGATCTAGTAAAATAAACCCGAACCCGTTATAGGATTGGAGATCCAGCCCACTTTCTTTCCATTCCCTAGGCCCAAAACTGATGAAATATTTTAGGCCCAAATTGTTACAGTTCAAATTTCAGGTGATGTTAAAAAAACTGTGAAACAATTTGGTAGAACCTTTATAAGTATCATGTAAAAGGAAAATATTTGGAAAATATCATCATTGATATCGTCATCAATATTAATTTTATTATTTATATAAAATGAGTTATTATTCATGTTAGCGATTTTATTATTTAACTCAAATATCACTAATCTGAATAATAATACACTTAAGTTGAATAATAAAAATATTGTACAAATAAGTTTCATAATAAAATGACTAATATAACTAATAACTCATTTAATCTAAATAATAAAGTCGATATCAACGATAATATTTGTATATCAGTTCTCCATGCAAAATGCAAAGTTTTTCATGGCACTTTTGTAAAAGAGACTTGAACAATTACATTGGAAGTTTAGCTTATAGAAATAGACGCCCAATACAAGATACGACAAGAAATCAAGCATCATGTTCCCAGTAAAAAAGAAAAGAAAAGAAAAGAAAGGTTACTCCAGTTGCAACCAGTTGTTCCATCCAACAAGCTCCAATAATTCAGGCCACCTTTATTCCAGGAATATCTTAATCACATTCCATTGCATTCTCATCATGGAACTCCACTATAAATACAGCACCAAGGTTGCATAGCATGTTCAAGACAAGCTAAACACCTATTCAAGTTTTAAAAGGATAAACAGTAATTAATGGCATCAGTGAAGGCAGTGAAACCTGCTGGGCTCATGAGCCAACCTGCTTCCAAGCCCGGTGAAGGTACACCGAGGGCACCACTGGCATCGAAACCGGCCCCTAAGAAGGCCGAACAGAGGCCCCGTGAGCCCAAGAAGAAGGTATATTTTCCATATATGCCCTTGTCTATTACCATTTACCAGAGTTGATTGTTTTGGTTGATGTGAATAACACGTATTTTTTATAGTAGGCTATCGCCTGCTGTTTCAATAAAAAGAATAACACGTACTTTATGTATGTATGTATGTATGTATAACTACTACTATTTCTGAATATGCCCTCGTCTATAGGGCTCTTGCTAGAAAGAGAAAAACAAAGATGAACACACCTTATATCTGTGAAACATGATAACAAAAATGAAAAAAACGAAAATTAAACATAACTTGATGATTTGAGTGCTTCTCGTAATTATTATTATTGTTATGATGTTCTGATTATTGGTGTCAGATTTTCAATAATTATTGTTATTTTATGTTAACAGACTCCCAAGGCCGCAAAACCATCATCAAAGAACTAATGGCTCAGAAGAGAAGCATTACATCTATAATTATCTTTAGTTGGGTTTGTCATTTAACTTTTTGCTTTTCACTTATATAGTTTGTATGAAAGATGGCTTGACGCCACTGGTGTGAATTGTGGTGTATACAAACTGTTATCATTATGGAGATGAAATAAATTGGTATTTGCTTTATGAGATGATTAATGGATCATAGTTGTCTTCAAAATTCTGATATATTACTAAGATGAAAGTTGGGATATTCATTTAAATCAACAAAAAATAAAAATTTAATCAATATGGTCTCCTATTCTAAATTGTCAGAAAAAGTTGAATTTGCGTAATCAATTTAATTTTCATTTCTCCTCATTTAGACTGAATTTAAAGGATGCTGCGAGACAAAGCACTTTAATCTGACCAGGTGAAATAGCATCAACATGACAAAGAAATAAATAGAATTTACAATAATCTAACAAAATTTAATTAACATGGACAAACGAATGAAACTAAAAGACATTGGCCAAATTGATAAAGATTAAAAGAACTTGCATACTATATATAATATACATGATAACGCTATCGAAACCAGTTGATTAAACTGGAGATGATTATCAATGAAAGGACGAATTATTATATGCGTACATAACCAAGCCAGTAAATTTGCACATCTGATGAGCACAGCCATGTCCAATTTATGCCAGAATTCCAGAAAGCTTGCTCCCGTAGCTGGTTCCCGAACACAGCCTACCAGTTGCCACAGCAAGAAAATTCCTCCTCAAAATGGGCTTATTCGACGGGCCAATTGTAATTGCCACTCTGGCACTAGACGCCTGGGTGTGGGCCCCACGAAATTGGTTCCAACAGATTTGTTTATTGTAGCAACCACGTCTTCCACCAATTCATCTCTTCCCCCTCTCAGTGGGTCCTAATATAAGAGATGTTTTTCTCAGATAAAACTTGCTTTAGGGAAAAAAAAAAAAATCTAATGACAAGTACTGACTGAGATGCAGCTAAACACAACACAATTATAAATACAATTGACACCCTTACAACTCAATTTTGCAATTCAAGCCCAGTGTTACACTTCAGCAATAAATTTAGCATATTGCATTAATTGTGGACAATTATGTCTCAACCCACAAAATAGCTGTTTTTTTTTCCAATTCATAATCAAGCAACCAAGGTCGCATACTTCAGATCTCAGTTAGAAAATTCAAAGTCAAAGGGCAGTTCAATTGTTTTTCTTATTTTGGCTTATTTCATTTATCTGGGTTTTAGTGGTTTAGATTTGCATTCTGCAAAATACCCAAAGAAGGTTGGTTGTATTTGTAAATTTGGATCTCATTTTTTTTTTTTTGAAAATTAGTGGCATATGCCACCTGTTTCTATTGAGCAGAAACTTGGATCTCATTGACATGTACATCAAAAGAGTGGATGCAATTCGCAAAGCAAGAAAGAAAGAAGGCCCTTATTTTATTTAGAAGTTAACATGTAGTACCTGGAGAAACAAATCTGTGTGCGTTTTCCCTTCATATAGGGCTAACCTGACTTGAACACCAGCGTTTTTCAGTACCTTCGCAAAATTTTCACTGCATGGAAAAATGAATTAAATTGAAGGTCCATTGAAACAGAATCAATTGCGAATCAAAAACTTGAATATAGGGCTATATTGATTAGCATGTCTACCCTACTAAAATGAGAAATTTACATATTCCCCTCAGAAACGACAAACATCATCTACAATCTTCCTCATACATTCATAAAGAAGGCCTAAATTCTGATCACCTATTCCTCGAATATGATAGTAGCCATGAGAAATAACCGGTAATCTAAGCATTTTTCTTGGAGTTTACGGGGGAAGGGTATAGAAAAAAAATTGTAGACCTATACATAACATTTTCTATGTTTTCACGGATACTTCAGATTCTGATGCTTTTTAATTTTTTCAGAGTACATTTTTCTATATTAATTTTGAATCAACCTGGCTGATGATGGTATGGAATAATCTTTAGTTCCATGAAAAAGTATGATAGGAGGCAATAGGGATACAGCTTTGGCACTTGACTCCCTAGCTGCAATTTCCGGTGAAAAGCAGTGCAACCCTAGTTCTCCTTCCATTATGCTAAAATAACACAAAAATATAAATTAGACACAAGTCAAGACTGTTTGTTTATTATGGAAAATATTAATAAGTTACTAGTCTTTAGTGTTATGACTACCTTAGAAAAATTCTCCTGTAAAGGCCGCGCTGATTGAAGTGATCAACTAACTCCGGCAAGTTATACCTAGTACATGCACGAAAAGCTCACTAGTAACATTTCAAGAATAAACAAGATATTTAAAAAGATATATGTATTAATTATCTGGTACCCGCCAGATAAACCGAAGTATGCTTTTATTTGTGAGACACTCCAAGAAATCCTCTCTCCATTGGATTCCTTGACTGCTTGATCCAGTAACGCACAGGCAGATATGTGAGCCCCAGCCGACTGCCCCATTAGATATATCCTTAACACAAATAACAAAATGGTAAATATTCATAACATTAATGGATGAAAGCAAATAAATAAAGGTCTTGCTAAGAGTGCCTAAATGTTTTCAATATTTAACAAGAGTACTTGATCTTTTTTTTTTTTAATTTGCAAATGAGACCATAAATCTTCTGGCTGCTTGAAAATAACACATCTTAGTTCGTTGAAGTATGCAAAGGTATATCCATTTCATACTATTCCAAGTTGCATCCTCAAACCCCTAGGTCTTTTTGAAAGGACAAATTGACATAAATAGCCGAGTAGATCTATTCAGTAAGTCTTGTCTAAACATGTCGCCGGTGAAATAGGTTGATTGAAATCGACAAACTTAGAGCAATTAGTCAGTTGCTGCTTGTCTAAAAATAGGTTTAGTTTCATGTCAAATATTATGTTATTTACAGTAGTTGACTAATCAAGTATGACTAGTTGCAAAAAAAGTAATAATACTTTTGAAGCAAAATTCATAGTAAGTAAGAACAAATATTTTTAAATAAAAAGGATTTGTAACTTACTGCTTAGGGTCACCTCCGTAAACAGCAATATTGTTACACACGAAGGAGATCCCTTGAGAAGCATCTCTCACCATATCACCAATTGTCCCTTGTGGGAAGTTCCTACAATACAAAATACGACAAAACAATTTCAATTTTTTTCATATTTGGTTTTAATCATATTTGCAAATATTTTAATTACGATGTTCATTACCGGTAATCGATGCAAGCAACTATGACTCCTCTTTCAGCCAACCTTTTCCCAAGAAGAGATCCCCATGCCTTATAACTATTAATTTTAAATACAAAGCCGATTAAGAACTGCTTTTTTTCCATCCTGTTTGGGATTTACTATCGAAAGAGAAGTTTACTTACCCAATAATCCAAGCACCGCCAGTTACGAATGCCACAACTGGATTGGATCCATTACAATCTTTTGGCAGATACAAATCCAACCTAAAAGATGAACACCAACAATTAAGAAGATAACAAATTCTAAAAAGCGAAGATAATATAAAGACCACAGTATCATGTAGTTGATTCTTAGAGAGAATAATGTACCGATTTCTCGGTTGTTCGCCATATACTACACTTCTGCGCACCTGACTCGAGAAAAAATAGTCATATCCAACTGAAAGAGGATAATATACTTAAGTGAGAACTCCATGTTAGAATCAGTCATGAACATGTTAATAGAATTGCCATGAGAAAAAGTGACCTTGTACAAAGCCAGGCATAAGCAAGACAGCATAGACCCCAAGAGCAAGGAGCTTTGAAATCCATCTGTAACCTAAACTGAGTAAAGCAAACTTACTTAGTTAGTGTCTAATATTTATTTATATGATGTGTTCATTGACCTTTTGTGAGGTTTCATTCAGTTTTCAGATAAATATGTGAGGAAACATCATGAATGACAGCTCTAAATAAAAAATAAACACATATCAAGCTGGAACGTTTTTTCATATTAGTTAGTTTTTATGTTTCTCAGAAATGGTGTGAATGAAAATAAAAGTAGTCCTAATCAGTACTAGATTTACTATTTCCAGCAACGGTACTGGTTCTACACTGCACCAGTTCGGCCCAGAACCAGTACTTTATATCAATCGTGTCACTTTTCTTTTCTGTTCAGTCAACAAAAGAAAGATCCTTTTTTTTCCTCTGACAACATGCTTGTACAGTCTTCCTATGTAAATATGTCCTCTCTTTTATTACTACTTTTTATTTGATGATGGATTGAATGGACGGTCCTTTCATTTCCAAGGGCCCACTTCCTGACAAGTTTTTGCGCTAAACTTGAAAGAAAATAATGATGTGCGTAGAGAAAGGTTGACAAGTGCCTACGGGCTTCTCTCAAAAAATAAATAAAAAAAAAGTTTTACATGCAAACGTTTAGAAAAAGTGAAATCTTGTTTTACAAATCACAAGCCGTGTCCCACCACCAAACCATGGCAACATGAGTCAAAATTGTACTTTCATCTTGCATTAAAAGATCATGGTTTCTTACTTCCTTATTTACCCACAATAATTTTTCTTTGCTCCGTGGCCAAAATTGTAGTCAGTTATTACTGGTCAAGATTTGACGCGTTGACTGTACCTTGCAACACCGAAAACCATACACGCATAGACACAGAGGAACAAAAGAGTAAAGCATCTGTCGATCTATGGTTACTACTTGCAACACAGAAGCTACAAAGAAGCAGGCACAGAAGAACAAAAATATACAAAAGACATTTACTACTCAGTTGACAAGTCACAACCCCACAAGTGAAGATAAAGGGACCATGAAACAGCAGTCAAGAAAAGTGAGGAAATGAGATGGCCAAGAAAAATTTTCCACGTCAGCTCCCCAAAACCATAAGAAATGAAATAAATCTAAAAGAAATTAAAGAGAATTCTTTACGTGAAAGTAAAGTACGATTGCACTTTCGTCCCTATATGATTTCAGAATTACAAAATAGTACTCGTGCTATTTAGATAGTCTCTCTCCATGGTAGTTGATGGCATGATGCATATAATACAACTCAATCCAGTTTTATGACAGATGTACGGAGTTGCGTATCCAAGAGAAACGATAACCAACTCCAAAATTAGCCACGCGCAGAGAACAAAGATCCTCGACATTTTGTAACTTTCTTTAATTCTACGCCCAGATTGAAAATTGATATGCTGATTCTTTACTGCTAGTAAGCGTAATGAAATGTTGAAAACTATTGCGTCATATTGCGATGTTTAAAAGCAAAGAGAGACAGAGTGTAAGTAAAAAACAAGAACAAAATTGGCATCAATTGATTCAAAATTACCCGAGATATTGTAGGAGCGTAAATGTTAATCGAGTGATTAGATAAGTCTCAGCCGCTGCGTGCTCCATGTCTCGTCTGAAAGAAGGAGCTTTTCCGACTTCACCTCCAACGCCTCCGTCTGAATCCGCCGCGTCGCCGGAAAGCTTCCGGCGACGACTACCGGAGGGACTCCGGTGGAGATACGGCCCCTCCAGATTTACGTCGATTGCGTTATATTCTGCCTCAATTCCCATCCCTATTCACTATCCCCCTCTGTTCTATCCCTGGTTTGATCGGGACACGGGAGAGAGAGAGAGAGAGAGAGAGTTGTTCTTTGTTTGTGGAGGGAAGAAAGAAGGTGGGAGAGAAGGTGAGAAGAGAAAAAAGGTTAAAAGGTGGGAGAGGTGATTTTAAATAGAGCGAATCAATGATTGGCACGTGGAATTGTGGAGTTCTTACTTGGAAAGTGACGGAAATAATAAAGCAGCAACTATAACAACAGGATTAAGGCATTGATCATTGATGGTTTTAATGAGAAGGGAGCTGAGACAAATATACATATATAATTGTTAATATCGTTATTAATATAAATTTTATTATATACATTAAGTGAATTATTATATATATTAATAAATTTATTATGTAAATTTATTTTATAAAATAAAATTATTAATATATATAATAATTCATTTAACGTATGTAATAAAATCCATATCTTATAAAATTTGAACTTATATCTTTATGTAGAGAGATGAAATTTATTATCACTATACTAATGAAAACTCTTATTTAAAAAAAATAAATAAAATTCATATAATGATGATATCAATAATAATATTTTTATAATATTTTGGTAATCAGAAAGTATCATTCTCAATTCTTGAATTTCTACTTGCGTAACTTGCGTTATAGAAATGTTTTGCTGAAAAGCAAAGCAAAAACTTGCCACCAATTTTGCAACATCTCTTTTCACACGCTTGTCTGATTACAAAATTTTCAAATGTTAATTTAAAAAAAAATGTCTTTATTTTTGAGGCCTCAAAAGTCGGGAGCCTAAAATTGTTTGTTAGTGGATATATTATGTGTGAAATCAAACTCTCTCCAGTCATCAGGAAAATGAAAATAATTCTGTCTTGATAAGAAACTAAGCTTTTCAAATTCCATCACAAAATTTGAAATATAATTATCAAAATTGATCTTGGTAAATTAGGTTAATAAGTACGAAGAAGCCATAATTTTAAATTTTGACTTTGCTTCATTGAAACTTCAATAATTACTTTTGAAACCCAATAGAGAAAATTCTTCGCAGCAATTTTATTAAAAATGATCAAATAACTCGATTGCCAATGCTCAAAACGAATTTTTATAAGAATCTGTTTGAAATTATGATATATTTAAGAATTTCTCCAATACATAGTTGTCACGGAAAATAATTTTTTTATATTTATATCAAACAAATTTAGCGTTCCGTAGAAAAATATGAAAAAAAATCACAGATTTTATAGTAATTAAGAGATTGCCTTAAATTGAAACTAGCATTAGAAAAGCTTAAGTTTTTCGACAGACACATTTAACAACATTTATTGGATTTATTCATGTATTGTTTTCTCTGTTTTCGCTTCGAATGGAGAAGATGAAGCCACATTTCTGGATCTTGTATGGGTGGGGTCCAGTACATCGTAAGCCCGACGGGTTAGTTTCGTCCATATTCAATTTAATATTCACATGGTAACAACCACAAATTAACCAATTTAATTAATTGTGAAATGCTGATATTTGATCAACACACTTCAACCAAACAAGTTTTTTGGTCTTCATGTTTTCTGACAGTATCTGACTCGCATCGATCCCATGCGTGCAATACGAAGATTAATTTATCTTGTGCTAGCAATTATCTCTTATTAAGTATATTTATCGTAGCATCTTGAAGATATTGATGTCAATCATTTAAGTAGGATTGTTTTTGTAAATGGGAGTTGATACACATATACGCTTATTGATATCGTCATCGATACGGACTTAATTATATACGTTAAATGAGTTATTATGTATATTAATGATTTTATTATGCAAACTCATTTTGTGTAATATTATTATTATGTAACTTAAATGAATTATAATGCATATTAATGATTTTATTATACAAATTTATTTTGTACAGTATTGTTGTTATGCAACTTAAATGAATTATTATGCATATTAATGATATTTAAGTTAAATAATAGAAATATTATACATAATAAAATCATTAATATGCATAATAATCATTAAATGTATATAAATAAATCTGTATCGATGACGATATCAATAATGATATCTCCATGACATTTTCCTTTGTAAATAGACATTGGAAAATGCTGGTATTAGAGGTTATTTACCACTTGTTAGCTCGCTTCTGATTTAATGAAATATAAAACAGTTAGGTAATCTCCACTTTATCAAAAAGTAAAAAATAAAAAAAATAAAAATGTAACTTCTTGAATTAATATTATGACATCATTTTATTTAGTTTATTATGTACTCAGATAAAAATATATAAGAAAATATAACAAAAGAAGTTCCTTCTATCAAAATATAAAAAGTAAATAAATAAGTTCCAACTCAGGGCCAGAAGCCCAGGAGTCAGGATAGAGAATTTGTTTTCAATCTTTTCTATTCCTAAAAATAATTTATAAGACAACTCTTCTTGACTAATTTGAAATTATAAAAAGATAATAAAAAAAATACCAAAACTACACAAATTTAAAATTATATGAAAATTCATGCTTAACTACAATATTTCAAAATCTGCACTTAATCATCTACGTTCACATTTTTAGTCAATTCAAACATCAGAAAAATACATACATTACACATCAAATTTCATCATTTTTTATATAAATACGATATTCACATCATATATAATAAACAATAACGTTGAATTCTTAAATACGTTTCCGGATTTATTTAGTCAGGATAGTTAGGCCTTCACTCCTAACTCCTAACTTAATAAATTATGAAATTTCAGATTGTGGAAAGCAGGAGAATATACATCCGTTGGTGCTAGCTGTAAGCCCTGTGGCGCCGAAAGGAGATGTCTAGACACCATCTCATTATCCGACATTGCGCAGCATAATTAGATGAGAACATTGGAAGGGAATATTTTCTGCTTAAAAAAGGTATGCATTGAAATGAAATACTTGAAATGCTCGCATTCCATATACGGCCGCCTTCACATGGAAATGTTGCACATGCTTGCTGCCTCCGGTGTGTGTACACTGTCGCCAGATCTATTGCTATTTACTACCTCTACTAAATGAAATCTATTGCTATTTACTACCTATACTAAATTCATTTTGTTTCATGTTTATTTTCGTTTTAAAGTTATAGTGTGATACCGAGGTTTATATTTTTAAGAGTCCGTATCTTCTGTCATTATGAGATTATGACAACGAACTATCATAGAATTATAATGATTTACATTTTAATTTATAGGAGGAGTTTTTTAATAACTAATTTATAGATTTTATTTATCATTAACTCAATAACAACGAGTGAATTCCATCACTCATTGTATACTCACAAAAGTTTAATTCAGGACCTCTTAAAAAAATCTAATAACTTAAAAGTGAAACTAGTTGAGTTGAAATTCTTATTTATTTAACATGTAATTCAGCCTGATTTACATGCCTTTTTTTTTTCCATATTTTCCTTTTGGTTAATTTGATTACGTTTGATTATAATCACATTCAATTTTATTCTGAAAAATTAACTTTTAGTTCAATAGCAAAGATAATATCTTTTTCATAACAGATTACAGGTTCGAAACTTCACTAATTTTTTTTATAAATATTTAAAATTAAAAATCTTAAACTTCATTTTTATTTAAAAAAATTAGTGTTATTCTATATATGTACGTTTGTACACAGATGGGCTGGTTTTTCAATTCTCATGTAACCTAAAATTGTCCCCTGTATTGTCTCTCTGCTATCAGATAGCAATCAGCATTTGCATCCATGGTTTTGGTTGCTACAGGCCATTAGACTTCGTTATAAACTTGAAAAATATTTATGGTTAATAGTAAATTTTTTATATTTATATTGATAGAATTAAAAACTTTGAAATATGTATTTTTAACTATTCAACGTGGTTTCTAATTTTTAATTTTTATATGTTTATTTAGAAAACATAAATAATAAATATTTTATATACTAGATATAAACACTTTCGATAATAAATATAAATAATAGTTGTATTTAGTATGAATACTTTTGGAGTGCAGATAAAAGTTATAGAACTTAAAATGCAAGACTATTTTTTCTAAAAAGTAATAGACTTGCCACCGATGTAAAATTATCGAAAATACCTATGAATTGAATAAAATCTGGATATATACACACGCCAGTAAACCCAATTAGGTACAGTTTCAATTAAATTGGGATCTAAGTCAATTTTTAAGGAGTGACTAGACAATGAATTAATGAAATAATGTCACTAGTGAATGTATTTTATTTTAGTGCCTACTAAGATACAAGTCGTTAGGTTCACCATGATCTTTGAACCAAATCAAATAGCATGGTTTCATAATCTAGCAGAAATGAATTAACCATAACACTAAATAACAAATCTGGTTTGAAACTTTTTAATTGATCTTATACTGAAAGAAATATAGCATTTAAAATCAAATGCAACAAAACCAACAACTTTCTCCAGACAAACAAAGCCACTCCACACATTTGACTCATGCTGTCCAAAATCCAAAGAACCAAAAAAAGAAAAAGAAAAAAAATGAAAATCATTAACATCATATTTTTCTTTGACAGAACAGCAAGCCTTGGCATTCAGTTATCAATCATTGAATAAAAAATATATTTCTTTCGTTATGTTGTCTTGTTTCGCTCGATTTCAAGTTCCGAAAAAGAATTCTGTTTCAAATCAAGTCATGCAAAGGCATGGGGAAATTAGTAGGAGAAAAAAAAAATACTACATATGGCAACAAAAGAACAAAATACATGTTTTGGGCTATGATATGTGTCACATATTTTGGGCCTTCTGTAACTGGAACAATCTTTTGAGTCTGTACAGAGAAAGAAAAATTCAGGCCCAATGTAAAAATTTGTAATTTGGGTAAAATTGATCAGAATTCATGATTAGATCCATTAAACCTTTAGTCCATTTCTAGTTTTCTTTCTTTCTACCTTCCCTCAGACAAGTCAACTCTCAATTAGTCCTTCCAAAAAATGCACTTTCTCAATTAGGAAAAGCAATAAAAAAAAGAGAAAAAAAAGAAACAAAATAAAATATCAACGAAGAGAAACGAGAAACAACCAAACCGATCGTGTAAGGTCTTAGCTTCCACAGAGAGAGAAAGAGAGAGAGATGGGCGAGAATGGCGACGACGATCCGCAAAAGATAAAGAGGATCGCGGCGGCGGCGTACGACTACGATAACGACCCGCGATGGGTCGACTACTGGGAGAACGTGCTCGTCCCGCCTAACATGACAAACCAACCCAACGTGATGGATCACTTTAAGCGCAAGTTCTATAAGCGGCACATCGTAAGCGATCTCTCTCTCTCTCTTCATGTAACCTAGAGCTCTGCCTCAGGCAGTTATGAGATCACTGTATTTATTTACTAAATTAAGTTGAAGAGGAGCTTAGATTTGCTTTTCAGATTCGGAATTGTCAGTGTTCAGACTGCAGATGGACATGGTGGAGCAGTTCATGTATCTGAACTCCAAATTGACTTCATGATAGAACTGTTTGAGACTATTTTATTTTGTGATTCTTACTAGGTTCAATTATGGAAAGAAATGGATGCTTTTATAGACATATAGTAGCATCGGCTGAGTAAAAAGAAATTTTTAATAGAACCTGAGTTGAGGCCGATCCTTAGCTCAGTAAACAGTTGCTGCTTGCAAATTCAGATATGTCCAAATAATACTAAAAGGGTACCTAGAGATTGAATTGGGGATCATTGACTTTAACTATTCAATTCGATCATGTTATAGGATCCTGAGTTTGTGGTCGAGGCAATGTCGGCTAGCTCAAGTGGGGCCTCCTCTTCTCAGTCTTCAGGTCCTTCTAAAAGGTCATCTCCATCTCCATCTGACAACACTTCCCAGCCTCGTGACACAGGTGTACATTCTGAGTTAAATTATCTTTGTTTCTTATTGCAAACGAGAATTCATGTCTGATGTCCTGATCTTGTGGTTTCTATAAACCTGATCGTTACCACTTCATTGTATGGCATAGACTGTGTATCCATAATAAAATTGAGAATTTTCATATGGTCCCTAAAGCATTAAAGATCAAACTGCCAAATATACTTTTGTAAAGAAGAAGCGATAATGTAAGCCAGCAATTATCAGCAATAATTGTTAATTTCTCAAAATTTTCACAAAGTAATTTAACTTTCAGCTGATGTATTAGAAGGGATTAATGAGGAATAACTGGTCCATCTTATTATAAGAATGTTTGAAACTAAGGTGTATGGTTCATGTTTTTTCATCCTTTTTCTTATGTTGTAGTAATTCATGTAGTTTTTACTGGTCACTTCACATTTGTTATAGTGCATGGCCATGTAATGATAGTATATCTCTACTAACAATTACCAGAATCTGCTTTTAACCTTATCCTTTATACAAAATGTTAATTAAACACTAAAAGGAACAGACAAGTGTCACATGCAATTCGTTATTGGGTTAGGCGGTTGTCTCTGAAACTTATTCTTTGATATATTTTTTGGTCATTGTAGTTTGTTTAATTTTTTTGATATTCTAATGATTATTTATTTTAATTTTTTTAAATGTTGTATAGGATCCAGTACTCGATCAGCTAGAAGTGCAGCTTCAAGGCCATTTGATCGAAGGTCCATTACTTTTTCTGTTAATTCATGGGTAAGATGACAAAATGCTTTCCTTGATTCATATATTTAGTATATATACATGCATTTTTTATGTTTATTTTAATCTCTTTAGTTGGATTTGGCATAGTATTAACAACTGACTGGGTTTATCTTACAGGTTATACTTGTCGGCGTAGTTGCCATTCTTCCTATTTTACCGAAACATATCTCTAACAAGGCGTACCGGTTGGCTTTACTCGGCACAACATGCTCGTCCTTTTATTCCTTGTACACCGTTCATGGGGTAAGTGCTAACTACTAAGCAACATGCTGACCATGATAAATTACAAGTGTGTCTATATTTTTATGGCATAATATGGTCTTCTTGGAAGCATAAACTAGACAAAAGTTGCAGCAGAAGGAACTCCATGTCATTTCTCATGTTAATTTCTTTTGAGTTTCTAAAATTACAGATAAACTAACCAATAAAGCTTCGCTTGATTGACTTTAGATACTTCTTTTTTGTGAACTACATTCAATATTTACCTTATGTGTGAGTGACATTTAACCATTAGAACTGATATTGTATAACATATGGGACCAAACCTTTCACTTTTTTTCATCATATTATCACACAAATGGAATTCTAGATGGTCATTAGTATTAGGATTTGGGAGGAATATGAGAGGTGGCTACAAGATGTAACAAAGAGAGCAAGTTTGTTATTAGTTCATCGTAGCTCGTTTTGTTGCAAACAACACTGAGCAACATATTAACTTGACCAATAACAGACTTGATCATACCTAAACTAGACTCAAAACTCAGATCTGATGACGATTTCTTTTTTCTTTTACATCACACTATGTTGTTATATTAATGTAGAACTGTATTTTTTAATTGAACATGCTGTTTAATCAACTAGTGCAATACAGATCCAAATATATCAGGAATGTTATTACATAAAATCTTTGGTGCAACTTGCAGAAGAAAATTGTTTTTTCTAATGAAATTTCTTTGTATCCTTTGCCAGAAACCTAGAGCATGGAATCTGCCAGCCCTTCAGTCATGGTTTCAGGGCATACTTGGAACCAAGGAATTTGTTCGCCTTGTTTATTGCCTTACATTCATTACATCTCAGATACACCTCAAGTGTAAGTCAAGCATCTTTGAGCTAGCACTTGTATTATACTCGACAAAAATTTCCATCCCTTTCTATAGTCATATTTGAGATTGTGCACATGAATAACAAATTGGAGGTAAACTGATCTGTTGATTGTTCTTCTAATTTGGGTTCAATATTATAACCTGTGGATCACTAAGGCTGTGGTCCAAAGTTTGTGGGGGAGGGGAGGGGAAGGGGATGGGGATGGGGATGGAGATGGAGGTAGGGGTTATAATTTTGACCCCCAAAATTGGAGGTTAACAAATCTCCAACAAATGCATACAGGGTTCACCCTCTTTCACCCCTCTTCACCTCCCTTCACCTCCTTCAATTGAAACTTGGGAGCAAGGTTAAACTCCCCTCTTCCTTCCCCTCCTCCTCATTCACCTCCTCTAACCCCCTTTGGAGCACACCCTAAGTGAAACAATCTGGTGAACTCTCTCCCTCCTCTCTTTCTCTATGATCCTTATGCACATTAACTAAAGGTGTCTGCATGAGATTCTCTGAGTGTTCAAGGACCCAATGATGCATGCATAGCTAAACAGAGGGGAGAGAGTGCACTAAATAGAGAGAAGGCAAGAACTAGAGGTGGGTTAGGGGATCCACTTGAGAGAAATATTCAAGGACGTCATGCTAATAACATAGTTGTCAACAGTCTGCCATTTTGGATAGCGCCAAAGGAACTGATCGTAACCTATTTATCTGATTTGGGATAATGAATGATCATAAATAAGAGGGGAAATATGCTTTTGTAATGGTTAGCTCCCATTATTGCTCAGGTCTGGAAACAGGACCCCATATTTGCAAATGACATGTAACCAATTAATTAAGGTTAAATAGTTCATAATTTAACTCGGGTTGATTGCTTCAAAAGTAGCTTATATAAAGCTGACTACTACCTTTATAAACTTGCATATCTGGATTTCACTTTTTCTGGGGGGCTCGAGGAAACAGAAAGGGTTGTTAGGGGCAAAGTACAAAAGTGTCATCTTTTATGGAACATTTATTTTCGTGAGCCTAGACGTTAAAGAGTGTTGTTCCAAAGCACCCAAAAACTTTTGGTTATTGATTGCAATATGAAAACATGAGCTACTGACTGGATCTAATCTGCCAATGTGTTAATGTCAGAAAAAATAATATTGCTACCATGACAAAAATATTTTTCTAGAAATAGAAGGTCCCTTCTATGTTTAATGGATTCTTGGCTTGTGCAGTTGCTTTAATTCCTGTGCTGATCTGGGCACTAGAGCATGCTGCCAGATTTCTTAGACGCGACTTCAGTCATTCCACCTTATACAGGTCCGTACTATCAATATAAATTGTGTTTGCTTTTAAGTTATGGTAAACCGTGCAAATTTTTTCTGAAGTTTGGCACGATTTTTAGGAAATATTTGGAGGACCCATGTTTGTGGGTAGATAGCAATGCCAGTACACTTGGAATTGTTAGCTCTTATGCTGAGATATCTCTTGGGCTTCTTCTCATTTTATCTCTTCTTTCGTGAGTGGATCATTGCATGCTTTCTATTTTTATAATTTTTATGGTAAATTATGATGCATTTAGTATGTTGGATGGTAAATCTTATAATCCTGTTATTTGTGTGATGTAGATGGCAGCGCAACATAATTCACACTTTCATGTACTGGCAGGTTAGCATTTTTTTTTTAATTACAGATTTTCTGTTTAGGCTCGTTTTCTTTTCTGTCTATCAATATTCAGTATCTCATCTGATCAACTGAATAATGAAATCAGTAGTCTTGTATCATAAAAATCTTTCATTTATCACTTAAAATTTTGAATTAATTTTCAAGTTTATTTAAATGGGCAGTTGTTGAAGCTCATGTACCATTCACCTGCAACTGTTGGGTACCACCGAAGTGCCTGGACTAAGATCGGCGAAACTTTCAACCCATACCTGCGTCAGTATGCACCTTTCTTGAGTAGACCTATTTCAGCGGTTCAGAGATGGTGGTTCAGGTAATATGGAAGGAGAAGTTTAAAGAGTCCAGAAAATTAGTGACCTAATTTATGTCGTGATGCCCAGGAATAGTTCTTTTCCAGAAATTAGCACATCTGTAATCTTAGGGGTTTCCTGTATCGTTTTGGTTTTTGACCCGCATTATTTATTTTGTCATAATTAATGATTAGATGAATATTTTTTGAATTAAAAAATAAAAGAACTAATCTAGTTTATGAACATTGCGGAAAAAACTTTGTTCTGTGTCATTGTGTTTATAATGATTCGAAACCTGGTTAAAATTAGTAATTAAATGCTCACGTTTTTCAAATATCACAACTTTTCTATTTGTGAGTGCAAAAGCTTCTCTAAAAGTATTCAACTATTTTTTTTGTGCATAGAAGATTTGCGCAATTGGTTTTCTGATGACAATTCAATGGCAGAATAAAATGTGAAAATCTGTCAATCTTGTTGATGTTGAAGTGTCATGTATTAACAATCTGCTGGCTCAAATTTTTGTCTTTCTTTTTATTTTCTCCGATGTTCTGTGTTTCCATAGACCATAGGTAACATCAACATATACAAATTTTCGTCTTTCTTTTTATTTTCTCCTTGGATGTTCTCTGTTTCATTAGGTAACAACAACATATAGGAAATATCCTGGAATCAGACTGGATGACAAGTTCCTGGTTTTATTTATGGAGAGAGCTTGGAGTCTTGTACGCGATTTGCAACAACCAAAAGAGAAATATATTATTATTCAATTCAATTGTGTTGGGCCGAACAGCAAATCGGTTATCTCATTTCCTAATCTAGATTCTCGACAGCATTACCAAACATTTAATAAATAAAGATCTCTAAAATATTTTTTTCTCAGACTGATAATTGCTAAAAGAAATAATTTCAGTTTGACTAAACGGTGAGGATTTTCATTCACTAGTTATGTACTTGAGCAGAAAAAAAAAACGATAGAAACAAAAGGAGATATCCAATAAAGAAGCTAATATACAGATATTATAATTAATATTATAATCGATATCAACTTTATTATTCAGATTAAATGAGTTATTATTTATATTAATGATTTTATATAATATATTTGTATAATACTTTTTTTTTATTTAATTTAAGAGCGTTATTATTCATATTAATGATTTTGAGTTGAATAATAAAAATATTATAAAATAAATTGTATAATAAAGTCATTCATATGAATAATAATTATTTTTATATGAATAATAATTTTGATATCGATTATAATATTAATGATGATATCTCCTAATTATTCTCCAATGCTAAAACATGCTACAACTTCCAGCCATGTAATTGCCCATCAGAACAACAAGAAAAAGTTCCAAATTTTAGAAATAAACCCCAAAATAAGAACTCTTATGTAAATGAATTATTGCCCAAGAGAAATAATCGGCATAACAAAAGAAAAGAAAATGCATGCATTTTGCACCAGATCTTTTCATTACATTTGAAAGGTGAAAAAAAAGAAAAAAAAACAATAAGAATTTTGTAAACGGTTTATTCAAAAGAAAACAATTGCAAATTTTCTAATTCCCCTGTACCGGTTCTCTCCTGCTCCACTTTCAAATTTTCAAAATGTTTAACCTCCAGTAATTCATCACAACAATTAGATATATACATTTCAATTGCCATTCCCCCATCGACTTGAAATCGAATAAGGCAACCAAAAGTAAGAAGAAAAATTCAAAACCTATCCTAAAAAAGGCACCAAATCAGACCTCCTCTTGTTAGCACACCCGCGACTTGCCGTGGACCAGGTCTACACCTGTCTCTAATGCACCGAACCATCCTAACCTGGTAACCTTCCTCCTCTCCCTCCAAACCTATGAAATGGCAATGCCGAGAAAATCAAGCGCAGATTTCGCCATCACAGCCGCAAACTCTGAGAAGCTGATCACACCGTCTCCATCGGTGTCGGCCTCCTTCATCATCTGCGTCAGCTCGACAAATGTCAACGGCTGGCCCATTTTCGCCATCGATCTCGCCAGCTCAGCGGCCGAGATGTACCCGTTCCCATCCCGATCGAATGCATTGAACACCTCCAACAGCTGCGCCTGGTCGACGAGCGATTGCTGAGTCATCATGGGAGCAATGGCCGCCGCGAGCTCCTCGAACTCGATCGCACCGTTGTTGTTTGAATCCATGGCAGAGAGCAGCGCGTGGAGCTCGTCGCCTGTCGGCTTGAGACCGATGGAACGGAGCAATGCGGCGAGTTCGAGTTGCGTCAGGCTGCCATCTCCGTCCATGTCGAATCGGCGAAAGATGTCGCGCAGCTGCTTTAATTGATCCCCACGCATCGTTTGCATCTTCATTGTATGAAATCGATTGTTCTGGAGGAGGGAATGCTGAGATGGAGACTTGAATCGGAAATGTTGAATTGAGAGGAGGAGGAGGAGGAGGAAAGAGGAACAAAATGTTAGTTTCTTTATGGGGAGATGACAAGACGCGTTGATTGATTGAAGACGGGGGAGAAGGAGAGGAACTGGATGGTCGTTGTTGAATTTCTTTTTTTTTAAAAGTGGAGGGAGGTTGAGGTTGATGCTTTGAGAGTCGCGCTAGATCAGAATCTGATGGTTGTAATTGGTCAAAGTCGGATTTGAGCGGACCAAGTCATGATATGATTCGGATTTGGAGCGAGGTATTGTTGCGTCATTTGGGATTGGTACCTTCCAAGCCATTTTGACCCCTTCATCTAAATTTTGAAAGGAAAATATATAGATGATACTACCATCCGTATAAATTTTATTATTTATATAAAATAAATTATTATTTATATTAATAATTTTATAATTTATTTATTTATAATATTTTATTATTCAATTCAAATACCACTAATTTGAATAATAAATCACTTAAATTGAATAATAAAATCTGTACAAATAAATTACATAATAAAAATGCTAATATAAATAATAACTCATTTAATATGAATAATAAAATATGTATTGATGAAAATATCAATTATAACCTCTCGTTTTGAAATTAGTTATCGTCCGTTATAGTTGAAATAATCAATGTAGAATGATGGAAAAAGATTATTGAATATTATCTCATTTATTTGAGTGGGAGATTCTTAACAAATAAGATGTTCTTGTTATAAAAAATGAAAATAAAAGTTTGCTTAGTAGCTCATGTTATAAAATATTGTAAAGCCTTCCGAAAGTTGTAAATTTAACTTTTGAGACTTAAAAGTCTTCTTCTTATTAAAAAATGAGCTACTAAACAAAAAAAATTAATTAGAGATAAAAAGATAAATTAGAATATAGATTCCTTCTTAGGAAAATAATTAGTCTTTTCTTCAATAGAAATTGGTTCTTTAATTAAAATATTCTTTTTTTTTATTGAAATAGAGATGGTTCAAGGTGATTATATTCTTAAACGGCCTGTGTTCATATCATCTGTACAGCGCAACATATTATATGTCCGATTTGCGTCAAGATTTGTGTAAAGCAAATAAAAAAAATCCCCTATATCCATCCGTTTATATATTGTGCTATACAGCAGAAGATCAACACTCAAGCTGTCCAAGCAATGAATTTAGAAAAAATCGATAAAGCAATGAAAATCTATCAGGACACCTGTGGATAAATATTAATGTTTGTAGATGTGATCATTATTTATTATGAAAATTAGTGAATTAACCTTGTCATTATGAAAAATATTTAAAACAATTTTTTGAGGTTTTCAAATTTTAGCTAGATTAAAAAAATAGGTCACTCGTAGCAATACAAAAATATAAAAATTTGCTATGATGATGAATTTGAATAAAAGTATAAAAATTTATTCTAAAGCTGACTTGTTTATTTAGTGAAGCACAAAAAAAAATTTATCAACCACTCCAAATGCCGTCATAAAACAAGTCAACTTATTATTTTTTTGCTTCACTAATAAACAATAGTTAATTTCCAATAAAATAATTAACTATATCATAATTTGTTAGTTATCCTTGTAACGAGCAAACCACAAATGAGCATAAAATAGATCACATTTTGTGTAAGACCTCTTCTCGTTCAGCACACTTGTGATCATTTATAGAGACGTGACATACACATACTACATTTAATTACATTGAACAAATTAATTCTTTTAAAAAGTGTCGTCCAAGCAAAGTAAAAGATAAAAGATACGCTCTCACCTACACGCATGTTCATAAGCGTGTGAACCTACAAGCATGTGGCTTTGAGAACCATTCTGACATAGATTTGTTAGTTAAACTCTACGATCGGTGCATCCTGCATTATTATTGATTGCAACATTTGTTGATTCTCTCTGGCCATTGTTATATCACATCCATACACAGCTTATGATATGTCAATACTCAAGATCAACGTCGGAGCTCAATCAAAATTAATAAAATAATTAAAATATTATTTGTATTATAATTATATATTTTAAAATATTTTTGAGGGATGGATTACTGTATAATTATAATAAAATATCTTAAATTCTTAATATATATAATTAGTTTTCAAAATTTTTGAGGGGTATTATACCCCTCCCTCCCGATCTTTACTAAGCTCCGCCTCTGCTCAAGATGTGTTGTTGGCTTAATTATGCTGATGAGTCGCTGTATAATATTGTACTCGATAGGTGCCACAGAAGATCACAGAGATCAAACCCCGAATTGGGCTTCCTGTGAGTTTCCTGTGCGGTGTGATCTGATGGAATCTTTACAGCTTGTGATCTCGAATTAAAATTTAAATATCAAGACCTTGACAGTTGTTGTCAGTCTACTTGTTTTCATCTAACAAACTCCACTACCAAAGTTAAGATGCTAGATGATTTTTTTTTTGTTTTTTTCAACAAAGAAGACTCCGTGTGTACAGCACCGCCTTTTCCTTTGATTTCATAATGTATTAGGAGGGGGAAGCTAGAATTGTTTTTCTTTTTAATTTCATAATGAGATACAAAGTCTATTTTTTATCTTAGTGATAAAGCGCAATGTCTAAAAAGTTATAAGTTTAAAATTTAGAGTAAAATTTTTTTTATGAATATTTAAAATTAAGTGATTTTGATTTTGATTTTTTATTTTAAAAAAAGATACAAGCGTCTATTCCATAAATAATTTGAACTTACACGGATTCTCTTCAAGTTGCAGCACAAATAATCTTCTATGTAATTAATCACAACCAAATCTCAAAATACTACAAATCAATTTCTAGGTTGATACAAGAACTTTTTTTTTGTGGTTGGGTGTGTGTGTGTGTGTGTGTGTGTGTGTGTTGTGTCAATATCATTTTGGGAAATTAGAAGCTTTTTGACTCTTTTTATATCTTCTGACCAATGTGGGATGCCACAAACTTCGTTAAGCAGTGGTCAAAACTATAAACTTAAATTATATAAATATATTGATGTGCAAGTGTGCATGCAACAAGGCAGGTTCCATCCTAGCAAATCTTTTCAAGTCTTACAAGTAGCCTATTTATTTTCATCAAAGAAAAAAAAAAGAATGTAGCCGCTTTAATTTTATAATAAATAACATGTAGCTATTTTTTTTTTGGAATTAAGCGTTAAAAATTTACAATGTTTTCTTATATTAAAGTAGGTTAAAAATTCACAAGGTTGTATAGTTCTCGTTGTGTTTTCAAATAAATAATTTCTTTTTAAAAATGTCATCTTCTTTTGTCCGGTGAGAGGTTTGAAATTTGAATAAAAAATATTTTTAAATCAGCAGCAAATTTCTTCCATCTTTCATTAACAAAAGCTCAATGAGTTCTACAAAACAAGTCTAAAAGTTATAGTAATCATCTAAACCAACTAATCAAAACTGCTATCAATTAATTCAATGGTATTTCTTGTGTTCTCTTTTCAGCAGGAGGATAGGAAAAGGAACCAAACACAAGCATCATCAATAGATCATTGCGCAGCCCCCTTGAACAGAAAAGCGAAGTTTTGAATACCAGTGCCAGAATAACCTGGTATCTGGTACCAGGACTTGTGCAATTCCTGACATACCCACCAAAGTAAAATAACATTCAGCATTTTATATATACAAATCACACAAAACAATCCAACAATGTTTTAAATAAAGACAATATTAGCGCTCTGTGTCTCTTGCTTTTTATTTGCATTTCAGCCCTCGCATTTTAGCAAAACAACAATCTAGCCAGTGACTCTGTCGCATTCTAGCACCCGTACATCTAGATATGTATGAATCTTACTATTTCTAAAGCTGTGACCATTTTAACGGTTGCACTTATATAATGTCAATGTTTCGACATAATTTTATGCAGAGAACAGAAGCTTTGTCGATCCATTGCACGTATACATGTGTCCACACGAATGCACATATACATGTGTATACATGTATGCACATAAACATGTAAAAGTTAAAATACAAAAGTATAAATATACTTTTTTGTGTTTCAAGCAACGCCCGTCAAATTATTTTGGAAGACAATTTTTCAGCTGATATACCATTACTTTCAAGAACAATTTTATTGGGAATTTAAAAAAAATATATAAGACTCTAGAAACTAACAAAAGGAACTGGTAGGAAAACAAATCCTGATATCCTAGAAAATCGTCATGGTTACTTCACATGGTACTGGCACATCGGGTGCTCCATGCATCACGTTGGTGCACGAAACATGATAGGAATTCCACGGCAGACAGCCAGCAATGAATTGGATCCGCAAATCGAGCACAGCAGTCTCTCTCTTTTCCCAGAGTTGCTCCCGTAGGTTTCTCAATCGATATTTACCAAGAAGCGGTACAGGAAGCACAAATTCGCTCCAGTATTCCATGTTGTAGCATGGGGGCATCATGTGTTTATCTGCTGTTGTAATTGGAATGCCATTATATAAGACATAGGTGTATCTACTCTGAAGGCATGTTTTTTTGCTGTTCTCTGAAGCTTTCTCTGCTCGAAATACTATGTGGAGTACCTACTTTCCAAAAGATTCATTAATATTAGTTGCTACTGAGCCTTTTTTCTTTTGTTACAAAACAATAACAACCACCATATAACATGATGATGATGATGATGAATATCACATAGGAGAAACAAACATGATTATTTTTAGTAAATACCGGAGGTGAAGATAGTGTGGCGTTGGGGTTGAGTCCAGACATCGAAGCAGATACAATGGAGAAGCGAACTTGTCTGTACGGAGCTTCAAATTTGAGGAGTATGAAGTAACGAAGACTGAATATTGCTGCAAAAATTAAGACAGTGAGTATAAGAAAAACTGATAAGAAGGCGCACAGTTTCTTCCTAGGTATAAGATTTGGCTGTTCGTCGTGTTGCGCTTCTAGACCGGGATTCGCATGGATCTTAGTTCCTCTCCACATCTCTGTTACAAATTAATTTCAGTTGGAGTCTCTTGGAAAGTACTAGCCTGTTGTATGCTCAGCATAGTGAGATCCATTGTATGATTTCTTTAATTTGATTAAGAGAATTATTTTTAGTCGGGGTATCCAAATATAGATGAAACCAATCAGTTAAAAATAGGAAATTTGTATGATTTTCTTTTTCTCAATTGAAGTTGAAGTTATTTTTATACAAATCATTCTTTGTAAGGGAACCATAAGGCTTACTTTATCTATACTGATATTAGTGTAAAAGTCCGTCAAATTGTGAAGAAATTTAGGAAAAGGGAATTTGGATTGCTTATAATTAAGAGAATTATTTTTAGTCAGGGCATCCAAATACAGATGAAACCAATCAATCAAAATAAGTAATTTGTTTGATTTTTTTTTCTTAACTGAAGTGGAGGTTATTTTCATACAAATCATTCACTCTACAAATCAAATTTTATAAATTCAGTGATAGAAAATGGATTTGTGCTGAAATTTAGTGACCTTCAGGAATTTTATTTTCAAAAACTAAGAAAAAGAGATAATAATAATTTACCCCACAGCATACTACAAAGAAAAATATATCACAACATTCTTCCAGATTAACATCACTGCTCACAACGGTCACACTCCCAATTCACAAACTTCTAAGAACACCAGCAATAAAAATTGTTAATCATTTAGAGATGGAATTTGATCACCTAGTCCAATAAAATACAAGTTGCATTATCTACCTTTTTCCTTCACTATGATTATCAAATATTATCATGCTTCTATAAAACCACAATTTTGTTTCAGGCAGATAATGCATTAGAAAGTAGATCTTAACAAAGAGCAACAATAAGGAATAAGGTCAGTCTTAGATTATATTTATGTCGGCCAAAAACCAAAAATGACCGCGTTTGAAAAGAAATAGAGCAACAATAACAAGAGAAGACGACCATTGCTGTCCGTGGGTATTGAATAAATTCACTGAAAATTATGGAAGTCAAAACTTTTGTCATTGTCTATCTAAAACTTTCAAAACAGTGGGCATAAAATAAACAAAGAGAAACAATCCTCCTTCAACAAAACTAATACAAATCTGCAAATCCCAAACAGAATCAAGTAGGATGCTGCTGAGCCTTTGTTCACTCACTATGGAATCCAAAATATCACTTTAGTTTGAAGCTGCCGCAGCTGCTCTCTTCTTTGGTGCGGCCTCAGTACCTGTATAATTCAATGCACTTAGTTTTTAATCAAAACCTGATAACAGTTGTCACCTAAGTCGACGACAACCTTTTACACAACAAGCAGGGCAAAAAATAAACAATAGTACAAGAAGTACAACTCATTACTCTTCCTAAAGCTTGGAGAACCATCTAAAGTAAACAAAATTCTTTAGTACTTCGATAACCTAAACTCTAATTAGGATGGCAGAACTGGACCAACTTAAATCCGGCAAAATCACAATTTTACAACTGAAACTAATTTTTTCCTGTTATTTATAAAGAATGTGCAAACATAAACTTGATGCCAAGTCGAACAGCAAAGACTTAATAAACCATTCATTATATTCAAATTGACAGCACGAGCTACTCCAAGACGTTCATGCAAAATCAGAAAACATCTAAATAACTTTAGCTTGACTTCATTTTTTCCTAAGAGAGAAAGACCTCCTTACATGCGTAAATATGTCAACACTCAATCCCCTTTATTTTGCAAGTATTCATGTCAGGTACAACTTGCATAAAGGCCTAAAAAAATAAATGGTGCTTACCTTCTCTGAAGTTGCTCTTGAACCTCCTGGGCAGATGACGGAGGTATCTCATCCTTCCTGTTCCAGTTGTCTTCCTCCTAATGGCCTTCACACTCCAGTTATCTGCGCCACAAATCAAATCAGTTTGGAACAAAAGCAAATGTATTAAAGAAAGGCCCATCAGAAAAAACAAAATAAAAATGAAACCCTGAAAATGTTACTAAACATTATTTTAATTAGTTCCAGATGCTACCATTTCTCAAGGACCAATGCACAAGAATGATGACATTTACAGAAAATAAAATGAAAGATTTCTTTTTTGAACTAGGTGCAAATTTTTTCATAATTGCTAGTTAGAACCAGCTTAGCTTAATCACATTAACTATAGGTCAATAGGGCCTAACCTCAGAGCTCAAAAGAATATGTTATGGAAACCATTTAGTTAAGAGTCCTTTACTGAAGCAATGAATCAAAATTAGGTACTTAAAATAATCTATACCGGTGACACGTTAGATCCAACATAAAGGACTGCTAATCTAGGCCTAGGCTTATGTGCAAAGGATTCAATCAACAACAACTTATCTGGTTCTAAAAAACTAAGTTTTACTATCTTCTTCTGCAAGCTGAGTTTATTTATGAGGGACAGAGGGAGATAACTCAGGTCAATAGTTCTCAAAATTGAGTGTAATTATCAAATCAATGCAGGGTTCAGATCATGAAGTGTTAAATATTCTAAAATTTTCATGTCTCGACCATATCTGCTGCGTTGAAATGTCCTAAATCCGTCTAATCAGTAATGCGGACGTCAGATCTAACCAAACACCGCTACAAATTTTTAACCTAAAAACAATTTCATCAAAAGTACATCCCTGCACCAGAATCAACACGGGCACGATCCAAAATCGAATAAATAAAGTAAGAAACGAAGCAAAATCTGACTTACATTTGCGGATGCGAGCGGAGGGGTAACCACATGAGCCGCATCTGCTTTTCTGGAGGTGGAAGCTCCTACGACCACACCTCACGCAGAGCGTGTGCGTCTTGTTCCTCCTCTTACCAAAACTTCCCGTTCCCTTGCCCTAGAAAGCAACAAGAGGTAGTATAAAATCTATCGTTAGGAGATTGTGAAGCATCGCCGATAGTTAGGGTTAGGGTTTTAGAGATCAGAACCGTACCATGTCGCTTGCTTGTCGCCGCCGCGCTAAATGGAAGAGAAAACCCTAAAGAAGCTAGAGGAGGATTATATATATGGTGTTTTTTCTTTCGTTCAACCGCCAGATGAAATGACGTTACTGCCCTTGTGATGAAATGGGATTGGAGTAACTTTTAAATAGCATAATTATATCATTTATGTATATTTTGATAATATTAAAATCACAAATAAAATATAGATTGATTTAACAAACAAATATAATTATTTAAAATATATTATAATAGAATTTTATGCGTAATATGTATCATATCTTCATTACTTAGCTCCGATAAATTTATAAATATGGAAAAAATATAATTTGAAAATTTTCTATGCGATAAATTTATAAATATGGAAAAAATATAATTTGAAAAATTTCTATGCGATTTAGTGATATTACAATTACTAATGAGACGTAAACCGACTAAAAATATTAATAAAATTGGCAAAAAATATATTTTAAATGTATTCTAAAGAAATTTTATGTGTAATATGGGTTTTATTTAGTTCATTTAGCTCAAATAAACTTATAAAAATGTTAAAGATATATCTTGTAATATTTATGTAGGTTCCGGTGATATTACAATCACAAATGAGGCATAAATTTATTGTCAACATAAATAAAATCATTAGAATGTGTTTCACATACATTATAATAAAGTTTTATATGTTGTATATATCGTATTTGCTTAATTTAGCTCATATAAATTTATAAACATTTAAAAATATTAATTTGAAACGTTTATGTAAATTTTAATGATATTACAATCTCATTGTATTATTCAGAATATTACAATATTAGCACTTTTTCACACTATTAGGATTAACACTCTTCTTATACTATGTCATCATGCATTAATCCGAAACATAACAATTCCTTTGACGATCCAAACACAATATTATTTATCCTTTTGTCTAATTCTTCTGAATATCCAAAAACTTATCAAAATAGTTGATAAGAGCATCTTTATATTGCAAATTACAAGCAATATATTTTTTCCGTCACATCAACGACTTCAACAAATTATTGCTTGATTACTTTTAAATAATCTTTATCCCTGAAATTCATTATAATTTCAACACATTGAATATTTTAATAATTTTTACGTCTTTGTAATAAATTATTTTGCATCTCTAAAATCGGTACCTGTCATAAATGTCGATATTAAAAGATTATCAATTAAAAAGTTGCTAATTTGATAATTGTTACATATTCATACAATTAAAATTATAAGGTACCATCAGTACCTTCAGTTTTTAGCAGATAGGATTTGCAAGTGAAATAGACTGTAGGTTCGTGACAACCATCATCATTTATTAGAAGGAAACATAAATCGTTGAACGAGATCACAAAAGTCTTTCTTGCAAATCAGCGATTGACCTCTTGTGAACGAATTTGAATTAATAAACTATATCAGTCAAATTAGCCAAGCTTCCGTAGCATAGTGGTAGTGCGTTCGCTTCGTAAGCGAAAGGTCGCGAGTTCGATCCTCGCCGGGAGCTCTCTCCCCCTCACTGTCATTATTTTCTCTTTTCTCCCTTTTTGCTTGCACTGAGTTTTCTACCAAAGATCCAACCTTTTCTGTATTAAACAAATACCCATTGGGTTGTCTCTTCTCTTGTTTTAATTTCTTGAAGCAAGGGAACGGGAAGCTTTAGTAATTGGAGGAACAAAACACACACGCTGTTCGTCTTGAGAAATCAAAGACAAAATAAAGTATCTCTGTAACACACAGCTAGCAGTCATTTCACGTGATGAGAGGCACTGAATTCCCGTGCACAATACTTTGGTAGTATAACATCATATTTCGTGCAAGTTCATGTATCAAAAAACTTTGGTTTAGCTCGGTGTGGTGGTACATATAATCTGGTTATTCGGAGAAACTAGAACCGGAGAAGTTTAATCCTCGATTAGGTTAATTTTGTTATTTGCTGCTTACTTGAATCTATATAGTTTATTTCAGGACAGCATCACAAATTGCATTAAAAAGCTTAAAACAACTAACGAAGTTGGATTATGGAAGTTTTGTAATGGTTTGTTTAATCCTGAAATTTGTCCATAATTTGTCTACTTTTTGCAAACAGTCCTTGTATTTTGTTTCATAATCTTTAAAAGTGTACAATTGAGGGGACTACCTCAAAATTTGATATAATACGGCACTGGTATTTTGAAATCCTGTGTGAATAACTCAAAAGAATAAACTTAAGAGAAAAAGGAAATTAAAATGAACAAGGATGTACAGAGAAGTCGGTAACGCTAGTTTATACATGGATAGTTTAACATCATAAGCTTACAAAGAGAATTATACCTGGCCGATACTTAAATAGACACGGTCGCCAACAAATGATACAACAAAAATCTTTACAGAACCGAGCCAGAGCCAGAAACAGAGCAGAAGGAACTTAATTTGATAAAAAGAACAATTAAGCCATCTTTAGTTGGGAGCAATTTATTTCGTCAAGGGCCCCGGTACTTGCGGAAGCAAGAGAAGCATCCCTGGGGTTGGTCAAGAGGGATCATGCCCCCTCCTTTATTAGTGTCAATAGCCTCCAACATGGTTACGACCTCTGACATCTCAGGCCGCCTGTCAGGGTTGGCATCCCAGCACCTTTTCATCACATTTGCCAGTGCATTAGGACAGCATCTTGGTATCTCTGGCCTCAAATTCTACAATTTTCATCAAAATTTGCAGTTGTCAAGGAAAATCCTTCGTCTTAAGAGGAATTGACAAAGTGAGTAATTTCATGCATCAACTTAAAAAATTTTAAAGCTTTTCAACCACCTGTAAAACATAGATACTTGGCAACCCACATCCTCATCACCTAGTTCATTGGAAAAGCTGGTGGGCAAGGGGTAATTTGGGCATTTCTGGAGTTATAGTGCAAGGAGTATAAAAGATTGTTTCTGTGTTTTCTTGTGTTTAGTGCTATCTTGAATTTTACAGATGTAGACGCGAATCTCGAGGAAAAAATAAACATATGTATATATGGTTACCTGCCGCACTACTGCTGATGTCACCTCCGAAAAGCTGAGGTCCGGATAAGGCATGTCACAACAGTATATCTCCCAGAGGCAAATTCCAAAGCTATACACATCGCATTTCCTATTGTAAGGATTCCCATTGAGAACCTGCATATACATGTATACAATAACAATTCAGACTATAGAAATAGAATGTGAAGACAACACTCCAAAAGGACATGAAAGGATTAGATTTAAGGTCCACAGGTTTCACAGTTAAGAAAGGTAGAGATTCATCCCCTGCTCGAAAATCCGCAGCAATAGATGAGACAGACTGTTGGGATTGAGCTTTCCTTGGTGTAAGCTACTGCTCTTATTTTAATCTGTTTGATATACTTGTATTTTCCATAGAGAAAAGGATTCATTTGATTAAGTTCAACTCATATTCTATGATTAATTGCAAGTATGAAACACACAGTGTTTTGTTTAAATAATGCAAAGTTTTTCATCATTTGCAAACTATGCTATGTTTAGATGGTAAGCTTCAGATGGATAAAGGATCCAAATGTTACCTCAGGAGCCATATAACCAAGAGTTCCAGTTTCACCGGTCATGTCACTAGGATTGGAAGCTTCAACTCGTGCAACACCAAAATCAGCAATTTTAACATTTCTAGATTTGTCAAGCAACATATTCTCTGTTTTAACATCCCGGTGTACAATCTTCTTTGAGTGTAGATAGCTTAATCTAAAGACAATTACAGCAGGGGAGTTATATCAGAAGCTAGAATTTACCAACACACTTTGTTTTATTTTAACTTATTCCCTTTTTATTCCTCTTTTGTTGTTTAACCCCGTGGATTTGAGAGTTGATATAACACTAAAGTTGATGGAATGAATGAGTTGTCAGTACAAACACCGTCAGCTTATCATCATTATTTGTTTAATGTTAGTTTCCTTTGGAAGACAATATTGTCAACTAAAGAAAATGTAGTGCTAATGTAACCATTACCTGGAAATAAGAGGGATGAATGATACTTATCCAATTGGGCTTAATGCACAAATTTGAGAGCTTTATCTGAAATGCATCAGTCTACAAATGTGGTTGGTTCAAATGGGTATAATTAACCACACAATTTGATATTTTTGTGGTCAGACTCAATATGCCACAGAAACTGGACTGTCATCATCAAATTGGATCAGACAGAGAGAGATAGAGAGAGAGAGAGAGAGAGAGAGATCTATCAATTGCTCCTTGGCAGCCGCTGCCAAGTTTTTGGGAAAAAAGAAGAAGAAAGATCTGTCAATTGCAAAACATAAGGTAGAATACCCTCTAGCGAGGTCGAGAGCGAGTTGGGCGACAACTTTGAAGGCCAATTTGCGTCTGCGATTTTTTATGAGAAAAGTTTTGAGGGCCCCACCGGGAAGGTACTCCACCACCACACAGCAGACATTGCTCGGCATCATCAGTTGCCCGTTTTCTGTTTGAATGTTTAGGTCCCGAGCTCCCATAACTGCTCCTATGAACTGGCAACCAGATAAATGCCCTAATAAGTACCCAAAAAGCTAAATAGACCCTTTCTTTAAATAAATTGGAACAGGCACAAAAGCTGATGCCAATGGAAACTGAAACCATGATCTCTAAAATATATAATGCAAGACTGAATGAGTACGTAGGGGCCATTAGACTAAATAAATGCCAAAATAAAAACTAAAGGTTTTATATCCTAAAAATCTTCATGATGTTGTTTTATGTTCAAGCTTACCAACAACAAGAATGTCAAATTTCATCTTAAGATTGTCCCCACCCCCCTATTTTCCTCCCTTTCTCACAAATGAAAAGGAGCATTTATCAATCATCACTCAACAGGTCTCATACTACAACTAAAATCAACATTTTTCAGATTATTTGTATGTGAAAGTATCATTGCAGTTCACTCAAATGTAAAATTGACCAGAAAAACCCTCTATTTTTTTTAATAACCTCAAATGTTGAAAGTAACAGTAGTGTCATAACAAGTATTCTTGAACCACCTGCAGTTATGACGGTAATAGAGCGCTTTGTTCATGTTGTCCCAAGAAAGTAAATTATATACCAACATGCAGGTACAGTACTGGACAGACTTGCAATAGTTAGGGTTGATCCGTTTCAATTTCGACATGTTATTTTACTTTCGTATGCCTCACATATAGGAAGTTCTTACTGCAAAAAAATATGTCTAAGTGTCCAATATATAACATATATTACATTAAAAACCCATTATAGAGCAGCAGTGAAGAAAAAAAAATAAAATAAGTACCTTTGTAACATTAGGGTGATCAAGTTTATGCCACACAGAAACCTCTTGAGAAAAAGCAGCTCTTAAAGCCGCCACTTCTGATTCTGAACGGTTGCCTTCTTCTCCCCAGTCGAGCAGCTTAACTGAGAGCAAAAGTAAAAACAAATCGTTGTAAAACAAATACATGAAATGCAATACATTTTTCTCTAGCATAGGCCTAAGACAAAAAAGAAACTAAATAAATTAGGCCAATCTTTGTTCCCTGGAATACCTCTTCAAAACTGCAATGGTATACCCTTAATTACCTATTAATTAAATTATATAGACTCTTTGAAATGTTTAATTTTTAATGTCTTTTGGCCAATAAAATTTCTCTCTAGGACAATTTCATGAATGCACCTGCAAAATCTCAAATACCGCGTACAACCATGCAAATCAGAAATATTATGCATTATCACCAGGGACCATCCGTTGTTAACATGAAGTTTCTGAAAAGCACCCAAATTCTTATTTTCCTATTTCTTTCCTAATATATTAAGCACCTTTCATCCTTTTTTCCCTATTTCTTTCACAAGATTCCAAAATTACCACTCAATCCTAGATCTGGTAAAACCTGCCACCAACCCAATTTCAACCTCATAAAATTTTGATATATCAAATGATCCGAACTGATCTAAGATAACCTGACCACAGCATATCACTGTCTATTCACCACTTCTATTCTTTGACCTTTAAATTTGGGAGAAGCAAATGAGAAGGAGCGGTAGGTCTAACATCACTCCAAGAAACTAAGAATGAATGGGTTCAGGTGATAACTGATGTTTTCCATAGTTTGACACTAATGCATATTACTTGTCATTTTACAGTGGCATACTAATATTGAATTTTTGTGGGGCTACAAATGAAAAGTTTCCCCTTAATTTAGTTTCCCAATGAGGAACTGTACAGTGCAAGTCTTAGCACTAAAGTAACTATTATTTCAGATTTATATTTAAGGTAAGGACTTAGGACTAGGCAGAGCAGTAGAAGCCTTAATCTTTTAGTTAATATGTGATGATAGTATTTAGTTGTGTAAAGAATTTGAGAACATGTGGCATCCACATACACTCGTACATTAAAAACCTGCTGGATTCCATATGAAACAATAGTTAAAAACTAGGTGAAACATCTAATTAGACACTTATTTCTTGGTTGTATTATCCTATTAACAATAAGTCAGAACTAGTTAGGTACAGCATTAATGATCAATTACTTACTCAAATGACTGACTTTACATAATAAATGACCAGCATCTTTCAACAAAATTAAGCCCAGATTATGTGACCGACATTCCACAAAAACAGGTCCACTAGATAATCTCTACCAAAAAAGAGTCCCTAGTGGACCTTTGTTTATCATCTGCCTTTGACTCCTCTTTTTTCCTTTTTTCCTCTTTTCCTTCTCTCTCTTTCTCTCACCAACTTAACAAGATCACAAGGTATCACAAGTCTAAAACCAGCATCACATAATAAGTCCAACAGTTGTTGGTTTTGGTCACATGAAAGTACCAACAAAGTGAGCCTTATCTAGCAATGCTCACAGGTCCTGTCTTGGTAGAAAAGGATAGCACACAAAAAAGGGGGGCTAAGGAGATAGAAAGAGATATTTGACTTCTCTCCAATTGTATGGAGAGAATTAGCAAGCTACAGGCAAATCTGGACTGTCTGATTTAAATCAGATGGTCCTGAACAACCGGTGATTATTCAATTGTTTGCTTATGCATGGAGAGATAATCCAAAGCCAAGAAAGAGGAGACCATGATACTATTAAAGATTCACACTTTAGTGCTTTGGTAAAGCGAAGCCAAAGTTGGGTAACTAAAAGCAAGACAAAGACTAATAGAAAGAAACTGCCAGAATCAAGAGTAGAAGTCTAAACTTTTGACAAGGACTTGGTTGTAAACTATCAGAGCATAATTCCTTGAGAAACTTAAAAAAATATAAGAAACAATTAGATGGTCTATTACGGCAAACAAACACTTAATGTATGATCTAATCAATTTCAATCCATACTATTTAACAGACTGATTAACCAAATCTAGCAGGATTACACTAATTCAATAAAAGAAGTCCAAAGATACCATGGAAGGGAATTAAATTAAAAAAAAATGTTTCTGTAGGGAAAGGTGATAACGCATTTTGTATTACTGTTTCTCTTTTGAATTAAGAAAATTTGAAATTCCTTCCCCTGATAGAAAAATGTTAATTTTATTAAAGAACTTTTTTCAGCTCGATAAGCATTATGTGATCAAAATCAAAGAAATGGCCTCAATAAAAAAAAATCAAAGATGGATAATTTAACTGAAAATTCAGACAACTTTTTTGAATTTCGCACTTCCAGTGTAATTTATCATGCGCGATTACCAACTTGAAACAACAAATTAAGTTTGAAAATGAAAAAAATCGGTAAAATAAAGGGTCCATAAAAAAATTTATTTAGCTTTCACTAAGAGATGCTCTGTCCAAATAGAATATGCAAACAAGAAAGATTATTCCAACACAAATTCTCTGTCACTGACTAAAGATTGACATCTTTTTTTTGAAATTTGATGAATAATCCAACCCAAAACCCGACAACATAATTATTATTTTAATGAAAGGAAATATTAAACCGATTCAGTGTTGCCTATTAATCAAAGGTCCCACAAAACAATTTTTTTTTTAAAGAAGCAGATATATCTATTCCCCAGTAGATTTTTTCAAGAAGAACCCTGACAAATATAAATTCAGATATTCAGCGTTTCCCCAAAGAGCGCCCCCCAACAGAAACTCTCCAAGATTTCCCACCCGCTCACAAACACACACAAAAACCTCGCATCTAATCGTGTTTGCTATAATTTAAAACGAGACAAGATCTCAGCTATACCTGCTACATCCTGGCCATCGTAAACGCCACGATGGACGGTCCCGAAGGTGCCACGTGCTATCACTCCCTTGATGACCAGTTTGGCAGGATCGATCTCCCACTCCTCCCTCTGTCTCTCCCCCTCTCTCTCCTCCTCTTTCTTCTTCTCCATCGTCCATGCTCGGCTCAGGTGCCTCTCCAATTGCTCGTCTAAGCTCTTCAAGTCGATTTGATCCGCCCGCACGAATCCATCGCCACCTCCTCCTTCCTTCATCTCTTCCTCTCTCTCCCCTCTCTCAGAAATCAAGTTCGCTTGCTAGTATCGCTAGTATCGCAATCCTTAATTAAACTTTAACGTCTCTTTCTCTGCTCTCTTTGGCCGTGTGCAGCAGAGCAGAGGCAAAGCGAGTAGTATAGCGCTCTGTTGGAGTTCTCGATTTTGTTATTTAATTTTTGGATTTTGCTACTGGTCGTTTCGTTTCGTTTCGTTTCGCCTGGGGAAGACTGCGGTTTTCCTTTTACTGAGTGAGGTGGAGCGGAGGTTGTTCTCTGAGCCCGGTATATATAACCACTACCTTATGACATCTGGGCCCCATCCAATTCAAGATGTTCTGTGACTCGGAAAGGGAGTGTATTCAAAGAAATAAACAAGGGATGGCGTTCAATGTCTACGTGCCATGTGAGCACATGGGTTGCTACCATGAAGGCAAACTCTTGTCACTTATTCCCAGCTTTGGTTACAAACAAAAACAAAATTAAATAAAATGAAAAAAAAGATATAACGCTTGTCACTCAGCCACGGGTCCGATTTCTCTGATGCATTACTGAGCTCAGTGGCCCGGCTTGACCAATTTTAAATTTTTCCGAGGGATTGATTGTAACTTAATTATAGTAAATTATAGTATAATTATTATAAAATATTTTGAATTTTTAACATATAGAGTTAATTTTTAAAATTTTTTAAGAGTAACAGGTTTTTTGGATCTCCACTGAGCTGGTGCATTGTTACAAAATTATTATTAACTGGTGAGCCCCAGGGAATTTCCATATTTTGTGAGAACTTACGTGTCGGTGACTTGTCATTTAATATATGCCATGTAGAATAATTGAATGACACGAGTAATTCTTAGGTTGACCGTAGACCGGCTGTAACGTATCCTTTTTCTCGATCTATTTTGTATTGTGTTATTTATTAAGAGTGAAATTATGTTTTGAATATGGAAAATGAATTTTTTTTCTTGACAGATTCTTTCATCTTAAGCTTGTTCACCTATCAGAACGCGACAAATAAATTATATTCTGTTAAAATTAAATATAAAAATGGATACAAAGTTCAGGATATTTTATTAAGAATGAATAATTTTGTTAGCTCTTTATATATATATATATATATATATAAATAAATAAAAATTAAAATGATGTAATTTTTTGTGTGCATATAATATGTAATATGTGATGTGCATAAAGTATCAAACTATTTAGTTATGCTATTAAAAAAAGTTAAAATGATAATTGATATTTAAGTTCCTCAGCATCGATTTAATACCAAAATGTTTGGTATTGTATTCTTCTTTAAAATATTAGGGATTCGATGATTTTATTAGAGAGAATACATGACTTTTTTTTTATAAATTTATGAATTACGATAATAAAATTAAATCTATTGAAGAGAAATTAATTTGTAAAGGAGATAATATTTGTAGGAAAAAAATTGTATTCAGAAAATTTTGAGCACAAATATTCAAAATTTTAAAAACATGTATAATAGTAAGCTAATATAATTAGCCGTATAATAATTCATACAGAGAAACAAAAATGAGCTTTTTTTTTTAAACTTATATTACATTCTAGATATATCAAACATAATACTTTAATTTTAAATGAGAGATAAGTATTATAATACATGAAACATCTGATCAAAATAAATAAAAAGAGAAAGAAATAAAATCAGATAAATAATGGTAAAGATAATGTGACACTAATTAAAACTTAAAACCACTTTGAGATTTTTTTGACGTACTTTATGAAGCATCAACAATTCTCTCCGTTGTCCTTTAAACAAGACGGGCCTTCTCTGTCTGAAAATTCGTGCGCACAAAGCCCAAACGGACTATCCGTTGGAGAGCCCAAAGAAAATTAAAAAAAAGAAAAATTTATGTTTTGGTCCCTGAACTTTCTTAAAAAGATCGTATTATTTCCTAAACTTTCATTTATATAAATCAAATCGGTACTTAAACTTTAAATTACATCAAATAAATACTTAAACTTTTGTACAAATGTAAGTTTAAGTCCTTAAATTTTTCCAAAAAGATTACATTGGTCTCCGAACTTTCATTTATACTTAGAAATATCAGTTTTTGGTCCGACCTAACGGATGAACCTTAACAAACGCAGACCAACCTTCGGCTAATTATTTTTTATAATAATAATAATAATAATAATAATAATAATAATAATAATAATAATAATAATAATAATAATAATAATAATAATAATAATAATAATAAATAATAATGATAATAATAACTGGTGTAAATGGGTCAGATCGAGTTAGACTGACATTATTTTATTATTTCTTTTAAATTGGTGCAAAAATTTTAGGGGCTAAAATTTTTTTTTGAAAAAATTCAAAGACCAATTTAATTTTTTTTTTAAAAAGTTCAGGGATTAAAACTTATATTTTTTCAAAAATTTAAGGACTTATTTAGTTGAATTTAAAGTTGAAAGACAGATTTAATTTTTCTAAATAAGTTGAAGGACCAACTTAGTATTTTTTAAAAAGTTTAAGGATCAATTTGATGCAAATGAAAGTTTAGAGATCAATTTGAATTTTTTAAAGAAGTTGAGGGAACAAAGCATGAATTTTCCCTTAAAAAAATTAGAAGATACTGAAGCAGATCAACCGTCCATCCATCTAAAAATGAAGATCGGACGGTCAGAAAAACAATCCCTCTCCTTCCTTTTCTGGACCAGATTAAAAGCGAAACGAAGTCCCTAGTTGAGCAGTGGTGCTTCTCTCAATCTCTGATGGCGAGTTCTCTGGTGAGAAGCGGCGCCTTCTTCTCTCTCACCTCCTTCTCGCTTCCTTCCTCCATCCCTCATGTGTGTTTTCTCCGACGATCCTTCTCCGCCTTGCGCCGTCGCCCTCTCCGCTCGTCGGCTTCTGGTTAGTTTTCTTTCTGATGTCCTTAGTTTGACTGTATCGTTAGCTTTTGCTGATGAGTTTCATCCGTATGATTATTTCAGGTGATTGGGCTGATTCGAAGGTAATGTTGAAGGAATTGGAGTTCTCTGAGCTTGATGTAAGTTCTTTCTCAACAAGATTTTACCTTTTTTTTTTTTTTGAAAAGCTCATTATGGATATCAAATTGAGCTGTACAATTGTGAATTTAAGCTCAAATTCAATTAAATTTAACCTTAAATCAGTCTTGACCGTGCAGTTCATGCCCAAGAATTGTTCCTGACTTGGCACTATTTAGTCTCCTTTAACCTCATGAACATGTGAAGCACCCAAACATCAAGTTTTGAGGTTGCACATGCGAAAATGACTGTACAAGTTACAAGGCCATAAATTAGCCTTTGGTGGCTAACATATGTTGTCTAAATTTTTTGGTGACAGAAATGGGTTCAATCGCATGGGTTTAGGTCAGGTCAGGCCATGATGCTTTGGAAGTGTCTATATGGGAACAACATGTGGGCCCTCTCTCATGATGAGTTGGAAGGTTCTCTCTTTTTATTGATTATGGTTTTAGTTTTAGACAAACTTACCGTGTTCAATTGTGGCGACGGCCTCATTTAGATTTCCCCAGCAAGTCATAAATTTTTCTCTAGAAATTCTGCATATATACATTCTCCATAAATTCCAATATTTTTGTATTGCAACTCATGTGCAACATTTGGGGCCGTCTGCAAATTACTCTTCATGTAACAAAAGTTAGAATAGTAAACCACGGATAACTGAGCTACCTCTGATATTTTTGTATTGACAGAAACAAATTGGTCTGTAATTTGAACTTATGTGAAGGATAAGCTCAGAAATCAACAAATTGCCTCTGACCTCTCTCTCTCTCTAGCTAAAATTATTATCCTTTAATCAGAAATCAACATATATACACATTGTCTGATTTTAGCTTAACTGGATGAAGGAAAAAAGAAAAAGCACATGAAAAGTTGCATGCGCTATAATACACTAAGGTGGATGCTATTTGTAAATAACAAATTTGATATTGTGTGTAAATACAAGAACAAAGGATTGTTGTCTCCAAACATCACAAGGGTGTCGGGAATAATTTACAACAGACCATTACAAAAGAACGGTAAGAGAAACTTGTTAACTTGATCCGGACCAAAATTATGATGCCAATCATTAAGTTCCAGAAAATTTAAAGTTAAAATTCAATTGAGATAGTGTTAAATTATCACTTGTCTGTTCGATATCATTATTTCTTTAGTGAGATTTTGTTCCAGAGTACCATTTCATGACTTCTGTTGTAGGTTTGAACAAGGACTTCAGAAAGATGATAAATGAAAATGCTTCGCTGAAAACACTAACAGTGAAAGATGTTTTAACTGCATCGGACGGGACGAGAAAGGTGTGCATAGAACCTCAAAGCCTTATATTGATCTTTTTTCGCTTCCCCCTTCTCTCTCTCTCGTCTATTTAGCTCTCAAATCATTCCCTTTAGTCAATTGCTAAAAAAAATATATATTTCCCTTTAGTCCAAAATTGCACACTGCAAAAAAAAAAAAGAAAAAAAAAGAATAAACTGAAGAAAAGACAAAAATAATGCTGAGAACAACATTCTAATTAGGAAAATTGATTGAAAATTCGTTACAACTGGGAGATTGATAGTTTACACTTGCTGGTACTATAACCAATGTAATCCTTGTACATGCTATCTAGTACCTAAGATTTTATTACAATAAATACATGTTTTTCTTAACTAGAATATTCTGACTAATTCAAAATACGCAGGATATTGCAGATCCTCTTATCTTTGGAAGATGGTGCTGTGATTGAGACCGTTGTCATCCCCTGTGACAGGGGCCGTACGACTGTCTGTGTGTCAAGCCAAGTTGGATGTGCCATGAATTGTCAATTTTGTTACACTGGAAGGTACTGAATGTTCTTATTTCAACTCTATTTTTGTGCATTTTAGTTCACTGATGATCTAGATATTCAAAACAAAGCCCCTCCTGTCTTTTGAAGATATTAGAAATGCTGTGACGTTTTCCTTTTTGTTGGAACAAACAAGTTTCTGCATAACTCATTAGTGGTCCTTTTATATTTGGTAGTAAAATGCCTTTATCTTTTGTTAAAATTGATGGTTATCTCTTACCAATTTCTCTTAATGGCTAATTTTTCATTTTCTGATAGGATGGGACTGAGAAAGCATTTATCAACTGCTGAGATAGTTGAACAGGCTGTCGTTGCACGCAGATTATTCACCAGTGAATTTGGTTCCATCACAAATGTTGTTTTCATGGTAAGCCTTGAAAGTTCTGAATATAAATTGACAGATAACAATAATATTAATGATTTCTTTTGTGTATTTGTTTAATTTTGGTCTTGTCATTGCTTTTTTCTTCCTGTTATATATTCTCTACAGGGAATGGGAGAACCCTTGCACAACATTGACAATGTAATAAAAGCTGCGGCTATAATGGTGGATGATAAAGGTCTCCATTTTAGTCCCCGCAAAGTTACTGTGTCTACTAGCGGTCTTGTGCCTCAGTTGAAACGGTTCCTTCAGGAATCCAACTGTGCCCTTGCCGTCAGTCTCAATGCCACAACTGATGAGGTGATTATTTTACATCAACATATATATATAAACTAATACTCCTTTTCATCTTATGGTTTTAACACCATATTTTATTTTATCATTTGTGATATCTTATCATTTAGTTCAATAAATCTTGTAATGTAGGTCAGAAACTGGATCATGCCGGTAAATAGAAAGTACAACCTTAGTGTCCTTCTGGAGACCCTAAGGGAAGAGTTGCGATTTAAACACAAATACAAAGTCTTATTTGAATATGTAATGCTCGCTGGAGTAAATGATAGGTTCTTTCTTTTCCTTACTTATTTCTCCTTTGAGTTTATTTTTATAATGTTCAATGCACATTGAATATACCTAAGAGTCCTGTTAGATACCTTTTTAGCAACTGGGGAGACTCAAAATTTGTATGCTTGTCTGAAAATCATTCTGACCTCTGCATATCTGATGTGCCAAGGACGTATAGTGATGATAGCTCTAAAGTCAAGTTTTCAAGCTTGATCTATTATCTTCGCAAATTTGCTTATCTTGATTGATACAACATAACAAAAAGATCTGCTGTCTCCCTTTTCTTTTCTTCTATGGTTATTGCAGCTTTTTGTTTTTTAGAAAAAAAAAGCTTGTTCTCCCTTTGAGCCAAATTTACACTTGGTTTATGCTTAAGGATATCACCTTTATTACTTGTCAGTAAAACTAAAGTTATAACCAAAATTTAGATGAAAAAAGCACTCAAGGTAAAAATCGTCCTTTCCTTTTTGCAATAATTGTACAGCATAGATGATGCCAAGAGGCTGATACAACTAGTCCAAGGGATTCCATGCAAAATAAACCTGATATCTTTCAACCCACATGAGGGTTCTCAGTTCAAGCCAACGCCAGAAGAGAGAATGGTAGAGTTCCGGAATATTCTGTTAGAGGCTGGCTGTGTCGTGTTCTTGCGGCTCAGCCGAGGCGATGACCAGATGGCAGCCTGTGGACAACTTGGGGAACCTGGTGATTCCCGGGTTCCCTTGCTACGTATTCCCCAGCAATTTCAAATGGCTTTGTTCTAGCGTCTCTCTTTGATCTGATTAGATTTTTCCTTAATTTTTTTTATAGTTTTTGTTAATTATCTGTTATGCCAAATTTGTTTAGAAACTTTGTTCAGATTTGTATACCTTTGTTGAACTTGTATTGATATATTGTTAATGCTAGCATTATTACATTAGTCGGCCATAAATTTTTGTAGTTTCTGGGCAGTTTGATGTTTATTTGTCTTATTGGCAAACTCGTAATCATTAATTTTACGATGAAGGTCATGTTAATAATTTTGTTACCATATGCACACTGGTAAAAATTCATTCAGTCATGAAATTATTGTATGCACACTGATAAGGAAGAAGATGCAGCGCAAAGTGCTCCAAAACTGCTGCCTGTAATGCACAACACAAGAGATGGGTTGATGCCATCTGATTTAAAACAGATGGTTGGATTTTGCAAATAAGAATTCATATCCAGGCCATCTGATTGAAATTAGAGGGTCCTGATTGAATGATGGCATATCAGTGCAGTCATGATAATGTCAGCAGACACATTACGATGAACTTCTGGCGATCAAAATAAGGCAATGACTCTCATTTTGTGTACAACTTTTCCTTGTATACATCTACTTGTTTCTAAACTACAATATGTCAGAAGAAAAAACATCTTTTACTTCGTTTCTTTTTCTGCGACTTCTGTGTTGCCTGCAAAGGAAAGTTAAAATAAAACAAATAACTGTATACAGCCATTTCATTAAATTAAATGAATAAATTTGAGCATTAACTGTTGTCGGTGAAAGAACAGTAGAAGACTTACCCTGAGATGAAATACTCTCATGGTTAGCACAATTAGATCCCTCAGCCTGCCAATTTACCAGAATATCAGTTTGTAAATTTTAACACATTCTTTATCACATGCAATCTGGTATTTTGATGTTGGTACTTGGTACTGATATCTCACCAGACTCTTTGGCTTCTATCCTATTTTTCATAGTGTTTTCGGCCAGAAAATTGTTTTTTCTAGCTCATTAAGGTAGTAAGTAAAGTTTACAAAAACAGTATAAAGAAATGAAGTCATATTAAAAATTAGCCAAATGCAGATGTAAATTGTGACCAAAGTGCATCTGGACAGTTTAAATCTGCTCATAAAACTGTGAAAAGTGGTGAGTTTGTATAAGAAAGAAAAAAATTGTATCCATACGCGCTGCTCTCTGCTTCTAGTTTGAGAGACTGAAATGCTTCTCTGCTGTGAATTTCAAATCCAGTGGGGCTTTCCCTAGAAATAGTTATCTAGAATAGTAGAAATTATATGTTAGGTGATACCAAAAACGAAAAAAAATAAAAATAAATAAATAAAATAAAGAAACAAAAAGAAATTGCATGTTATATTATCAATTATTTGTTAAATAACTATGGTTGTAAATATTCCGTTCTGACTATGTTTATAACGTATAATGTAGGTATGAAAGGTAAAGATAAGCATTGTTGCATATATATATTTGCCTATTTGACAAACAAAAAGTGAAGAAAGAAATATAATAATATAATTTAAGCCTACGTACCGACATGTCAGGAAGAAATTTTTTTTTGATAATATGATGCAATTTTCCATCCTTAATGATAAATCTATCTTTCATGAAATCCAGTTTAACACTCCGACGCTTCTCACCATAGTCCTGTATATAAATAATTCAATGAAATAACATAAATTTCAAAATGTTATGAAGAAGCTTAGAAGCTTGCAAGGAAAATAAATAAAAAATAGACTGATAAAGATTCTTTTAAGATCCACAACAAATAATCAAATAGTGGACTGAAGATTACACAATTACAACATGTTGATCATATGAAGTGTTGATATTTTGATGTTGATTTTGCTGTGCTGAGGTTAATTAGTTTAACAGGTACTGTAAACATTGCTTTCCACATTTGTTGATTAAAGCAGGCAGCATTTTGCTACTTTTTTAGAAAAATAAGAAGGAAAAAAAAAAGAAAGAGATTTGTTACCACTAAGTAGACACTGAATGATGCATGCCTGTTAAAGAAGCATTGTTCCACTGCATCTTGCATTTCATTGCCTGAAATTAAGTTTTTAATTAATTGTTAAAGATGAAATAAATCATCCCTCTCTGTGTGCTGGATACATCAATTTGGTTAAAGTAGGCAGAATTATCACAAGTTCCTTTTATTTTTTTTAAGTAGGTGCTAATACAAATTAATAATGTCTTAAGAAAATTACCACAAGTAATTTTTTTGTGTTCATTTGCAAAAACCCTCACGAGATCACCCTACATTTTAAGAAAACAAAAATAACATAAAAATATAAAATAATTAAAAAAAACTGAAATAAATTAACATATAAAAAGCAACAAAAAAAAAGAGAAAATTTCCATACCATCTGCTCTTCTTTCCCTATAGGGATAACTTCAACTGCAAGGTATGAATCAACATCATCAGCTGTTACAAGATGCTCTGCTTTTTTTCCTCCTGTTGCAAATGTCAGCATTAACTTGTACTGTTTGTTACAAGTACCAAAAGAAAATTTACCAAAAAAATAATAACTGAAACAAGATTATCTTGATATATACAAAATATTCAACATATATATTAAGAAAAAAATTTAAAAGGAGGCACAAATAATAAAAACAATTTAGTGATATGGTGGCAAAGACAATCCGTGAGAGGTCGCATATTCGAAATCTTGATAGGAGATATTTTATAAACATTTAAATTTAAGTAATTTGACTCTCATCTTTATCTCAAAAAATAAAATCAATTTAGAATGATTACCAGGAATATAGCTTCGACTGCCATTGTCATACAGCCTCAGCCACTGACAACAAATAATAAGAGAATATATAAGAATAAGAGAGATTACACTGTTTTAATTAACCTCTGCAAGAACTTCTCATTTCTAAAATTAATTGTCTCTGAACAATTAGTAGTTTAGTACAAATAGTCAAATACCTTGGACCAACTAGTGAAGCATGCACAAAGTTATCATCTTATTAATTCTCAAAAGTTTAATTACAAAGCACTCTGTAAATTACAATTTGGAAAATTAGTTTTAATTATAATCATAGGTCATACTGCAAAATCACAGCGAACCGTTCCGTTCAAGCAGAAACCCGTCACATGGATTGTCTGGCCCGGCCGCGCTACGCCTGAGATGCATAGCCCTTCCACCTCTGGCAACAGCTCTGTGTTCTCGGTTTCAGCTTCTATGAGCTGCCTCGTGCCGAAGGAATCCGAACCATCATCAGTCTCGCCATCACTGTCACTTGATTGCAGATGCAAGTTTTCAGTTTCCATAAATGGGCAGAGGGATTGAGGTTGTGGTGTTAATTTAGGAGTGATCTTTTTATCTTCTTCTTTTCTGGTATTATTAGAGAGTGTGGAGATGATGAAGACTAACTAAGAGATGGATTTAAAAGAAGAGTTTGAATGGATTTGATTGGGAAATTGGGAGGTTGCTTCTCATGGTATGATAGGAGATAGATAAAGTAATTAAAGACCTTGACTGAATCATTGAACAACTCTTTTTTTTTTTTTTTTGAGAAAATTGGAAGAGCTTTGTTTCCATTTGATCATTTCGCTTGTTCATATTAACCTAATCCATATTATTTTTTGACACCTTTAATTTAATTTAAACTATGACAATATATATTTCTGACTATAAATCATGTCCCCAATATCTCTAAATTTATGATCAAACCCAACAAAACATATCCTAAATATGATTATTTTCTCTCTTTTCATTTAAAAAAGTATATTTATTGCGTCTAAAATATTAAATAATTTTCTAAAATGATATAATTTTTTCATACGTCTATATGAAAATTTACATGTAACTACTTGTATTATTATTAATTATATAAATTAGTTTTTCAAAGCATATTTATTTAATTTTTCAATTTATCATATAAAATTTATGATTAAAAATTATTTTATTTTAAATAATTTTTTTAATAAATATCCAATGTAATAATACTGGTCTTCTCCAGAGCATCATCATGCCATCATCCATAGAAGAGCTTGTCAAGTACTAGTCAAGGTCTCCTACTCTCCTTGTTGTTTTTCTCACATTTAAACAAATCTCAAAATATCTCTCTTTCCTCATTGATAGATGACTTTGGAGTCAACAAGAGAGACTTGTGTTTAAAAAATTCATGATTTCTGTGGCATCCGTCGTGACGTGTCGTAACATACACAGAACAGTGTCTTAATTAATTAATTAATTGTCCTTTTAAAATTGAATGATTTTAGATTTGGATAAGAAGTTAAGTGATATATGTGTGCCACTTTTAACTTCAAAATTGAAACGTAATCCTCCAAAATTGGAACTTTTGAGTTATGTTTGCTGATCTGTGTGCTTCTCCTTTTTGCTATTTACTCAGCTTTTACCTCTTTTATTAGTTTTAATATCTATAATGTTTTTTCTTTGAGGTCAAAGTGTTTTATATAAGGGATGGATCATTTGACAATGTTTATTTTGATGATTTTGTGAATGAGTTTTTAAATAAATTAGAAAAATGTTAAAATAAAAAAAATTATAGACATAATTTTGAATTTATAGATTGATTGTGTTGTAAATTTTATTTTATAGTCCATCAACGATCATTAAATTTATATAATTTATAACGGTTTATATTTAACGGTATTTGATAAAATATCAAATGTAATTCAAATTATATGAAATTTGAAATACGATCGATTTATGAGCTCAAAAGTTTGTCTATAATCTTTTTTTTTTAATTTATTTGAAATCTCGACAAAATCTCATTGTCAAGTAATTCCCTCCCATTTATATAAAATATCTGCTAACAATTAATTGTTCCGAATAAAATCATCCGGTTTCATCTACTAACAAAATATCACCACTTGTGAAACTATAAACTATTTAATTTTTTTAACAAGATTTCACACATTTTTTTAATATTTTATACTCACATAATAGTATCATTCATATCGGTATTGGTATTGTTTAATAAAGTTTCTCGCAGCCGATTTTTGCAACTAAAAGTAAAACCAAAAAAGAATAATAAAACGTATCGTTGCCTTAGTCTATTAGAGAGGTATTAAATTCTTTCATATATATCCTTCAAAAATCATGAAATTTCCTATGTTCCCCCAAAATTGGGATTCGGTTAATCCATTAATACATAGCGGATCCGCATCTGTTGGCCCATTAGAGCCCAATAAGTCTAATGTGGGATGGTAAAAATGACAACAGATTTACTTATTGATACAATAATCAACTTCTGAGGAAATAAATCTGGCAAGTGACAACAGTTCGTCTTTTTCAAAAATTGTTAAAAAGCAAAACCACATAGTTTGGTTTGAGTGGGGATCTTTATGAAACTGTTTCAAAAAGATTCAACCTTCGGAGAACAGCAACAAACAAAAAAAAAGGGATCCTTGTTTCCATACCTTTTAAAAGCCACACCATTCCATTAGCGAGTTTGTGAGAAATAATCTTTTCTTATTAAAGTTGTCACCATAATAAGCTTTCTTTCTTTTTCGTATATAATTAATTCTTTCCTTCATGCATCAAATTAGCACCTTGTTGCAGTGGGCGGGCTCTTTTCAATGTGGTCCCGGAGATATCGCTATTGAGACTCCAGACCAGTTAATATTTGCCATTTTGCAATACTGTCCCTATATTATCTAGATTTTTAATTGAGAAGGAAATGTTTTGAATAACCATTTCAAACAACAATGATAAACAAAAGAGGAAAAATGGAAATATAGTTTTGCTATCAATCGGTATCAAATAAAGTGCGTTATCATAATTTAGGTCTGTTTAGCAATGCAATTATAGAGTAGAATAATGAGATAGTGTGTTTTTTTCGTCTAAAATAATTTGCCAAACGCAAAAGAACGAATAGACTTTTTCTGCTATTTGATCATATGATTTGAATTGCGGAATATCTCTCATTTATTTCTTTTGGAATATCATTAATTACATTACTCCAACTAATATTTTACCAAACGATATTTTCACTCTTCCGAATAATTTAAGAATAACACTCTTCTGTTTACTCTTTCAAATATCACTATTCTATTATTATTCTATTTTTATTATTCTAGTAATACTATTATAATACTATTCTTTGATTTGCCAAACAACCAATTGTCAAGGTTGTCAAAATAATTAGTTATCAATGGATCTCCATATGAAGAATATATTTATTGAAATAAAAAAAACTTAAAGAAGTGAACATATACTAATAATCTAATACACATGTCTTTGGGGAGATAAAAAAAAGATAATCTTTGAACATTAAGTTACTACATATATTCTTGATGCATTTTGAGTACTTACAATGTAAAGACAAATTACTTGTTACCTCAAAATTTGACATTGTAGATGATTTGCTACTAGATAAAATCTACCCCCTCCCCTCTTTTTTTTTTTTTGAGTAGTCGACGAGTAGGTAATTTGCAACTATATAAAATCTCATATAGTGAAAAAATTCAGGAATATTTATAGTGATCAAATCATTTGAATGTGCATAAAACACCATAAAAGTATATTCAAATAAATTAAGTGATCAATATCTCTTATTGAGGAGGTCAACATATAGTCAATATGCCATTGCTGTTGTAGAAAATTTTCAACAAGGGGCCGCTCCAGTACATTGACAATAGTATATAATTGGGTTAATAAAAACATTATGAGGGGGGTTCCACAAAAAATCCTGAATTCAAGAACTTGAGGGGCTAAACTAAACATAATCCTTCCCTTCAAATACCACTACTAAACGGAACTCCATTTCCAAATTAACTATTCAAAGTTTCAAACTTTCACAACCCATGGCGTCCTCCCCTCTCCGGTCACCGACCGGTGAACCTCCTCAATCACCACAGAGCTTTCATTCACCTCTCCAGTCACCATCGCACGAGCCTGTATCGTCGGGCAACCACTCAATCCCTCCATCTTCACTCCTCAACAACTATAATAACAAAACCAATTCCCTTCCCCGATCACCGACAAGCGAAAGCCTTCAATCACCGATCCCATGGTCACAGAACAATTCTCAATCACCGTCCCGTGGGACCGTGCCATCAGGCAACAACCACTTAAATTCACAATCTTCACCCTTCAACAACAAGAACAACACTATCAATTCCCCTATCCGATCACCGTTAAGTCACCCCGCATCATTGAATCACCTCTCGGTTCCTCACTCACCATCCAATAACAACGTACAAGAGAACCACAAAGAAAGCCAACCTAACAACATACCGATATTATCACCGAAACTCTATCCGCTCCATCTAAGAGCATCCAAGCCGTCCATCCAAATCCAACCTCCTTCGTTCAACTCATTAACAGAATCAGAACCGTCTCCATCATCACTGGCAATAACCCTCAACCCGATCAATGATGGCAACAAAAGAGCGAATTTTGATGAGGAAGCGATCGACTCGCCGCTGAGGACAGTGAATTTGGATAGGACTGGCGGGCCAGGGCGGGTGACGGGAAGTGGAGGCGGTGGCAACACAGTGGTGGCAGAGGCGGTGTGGAGAGCCGAGGTAAGACGGGTAGCGGTCTTCCTCAGGGTGTTGGCCGCCGTGCTGTGTCTGGTATCATTTTCGGTCATGGCAGCGGACCGGACAAAGGGGTGGGACGGGGACTCGTACCGCCGATATGAGGAGTACCGGTATGTCAGAAATTGCTTTTTGTTTAATTTGTCAATTAATGTTCATTGTTCTTATTTGTGTAGTTGTTTTGGAAATAGATTGATGATTTCCATCTATAGTAAATAAATGATTTCATAAAGAAATATTCCAAAATGTAGATATGATGGGATGAGGCAAATGGCAAAATTCCTTTTGAATGTTAATTAAGTTATTGCATCGCTGATATAACGACGTTACTAATGATACTTAAGTGGTAAGGAAAAGTATATTTCTCCTGCTTTTTGTTTACAAGTGGAAATAGGAGACAACATGGGTTTTGCTTCCTATAGAGGATCCTTTTTTCCAAACCGGAGCAATGTAATAACGTACAATAGGATACTTTGGTAAATGTTGGGAAATATTCTAATTGATATTATTATTAGTATTGATTTTATTATTTAAAATAAATAAATTATTATTTATGTTAATAATTTTATTATATAATTTATTTTTATTTTGTATAGTATGTTTATTATTCAACTTAAATATTACTAATTTGAAAATATAATCCACTTAAAAAAATTAAATTTGAAATCCAATGTTATCGAATTATCTAATTATCCATATATCATATCTATATAATATGATAATATTTGATGTATATTTCACTGTATATCAACAAATGAATTAAAATTATAAGTATGAAATTTATAGTTCTTAATATATCGTCAAATAATATATAAATTACATTTAATTTCATTATTAAATTACATTTTTCATTATGTAAATTGTTTTTTAATCTATTGTCAAATTTGACGAAATAACAATTGTCAAGTGATTTCTTCTCATAAAAAAACAATTAATCTATATAAACTGTACTATGAGTAAAAGACAATTAATCTAGACATTTGTGTTACTTTTAAAGCGAACATATAAAAACATTTTGAGAGGAAGAAATAAAGTCAAATATCCTCAATCATTTCATTTTATAATTCATACAGTCAACATCAGGAGTTATTTGGTGAAGGTGCATACGAACTAGAATCAATCACTGTTCCTTTCATATTATTAATTATTTGCCCCATTTGGTGCTCTTGAATTAATTAAAATTTCTCTGTGTTGCATTTGAGATTTGAGATGATGCTCTGTTTTTTTCAATAAATAAATAATTCACTGGTGCACCTTTTGAATAAAAAAAATAGGAGATAATTCTTGACTTTGACCTAAACTAAAATCAACTTGCTTTCTTTAGGTACCCAATTTCAATTTTAAAAAAATATCTTTTCACTTCATATTTTACACATTATATGTGCACATTAAAAATATTATATTAAATAAATAATTTATTTATATCTGAATTTATAAGTATTTATAATTTGTATAGAAAATATTTATTATTTTTTCTTTTCTAGATGATTACAGAAAAATTAAAATTAAAAATTTTGATGTACAAATATAAATATAATTAACATAATTTTTAATTATAATAATGTAATATATAAATATTTTTATCATTAAATATAAATACTTTCTGAAAGAAATGTAAATCCAACCGGGGTGCTAATAACGGGTACAGTTAAGAGATGCAATTATTACTCCTCTTTAATTTATATTCACTTAACTTTTATTCTTAATGAGAGGTTTTGTTAATGCAATGGCAGGTTTGTTCTGACAGTGAATGTGATAACATTTGTATACTCCGGTTTCCAATTGTATACAGAGATCCACCGAGTTATCACCATGAAACAGCTTATACGCAGACCTCTTTCCTACTACATGGATCTCATCATGGATCAGGCTAGTCAATTTAATTATTTCATAATTAATTAACAGGCCGGTTAATTAACTTGACTAATCAACCGGTCTAATTAGCCGTACATTTTCTAACTATAGATATTGGCCTACCTTCTGATGTCGGCATCATCGGTAGCGGCATCACACAATGACATTTGGGTGTCGAGATTCGGAGGCGACGAGTTCACGAGGAAGATCAACGGCTCGGTGGTGATTTCTTTCCTGGCATTTATTGCTCTTGCTCTCAGTTCAGTTATTTCTACATATGTCCTCTTTAAGTGGTTTGGATAGACTTAACAAGATCTATATATAATCTTCTATTAATTTGTATGTAGAAGAAGAATGTTGCTTCTTGTAAATTGAGATCAGTTGCATGCATGTCATATACCTTTTGAGAGAGACATTTCTTAGTAAGTTCCATCATACTGTAAGTAAATACAATAATAAGATATATATAGGCTTGAATTATTACATTCATTATAAATGGGCCAAAAGAAGGCCGCGCTTAGTATCTTAAATGAAGTTGGTGTTTTTGAAGCTTTTTGTGAAAGAATTATACTAGGCTTCTGGCCCTTGAATTTCAATTAGAATCAATGTGCTTATATTTCTTTTTTCTTTTCTTTTTGGGTATGAAATAGGTCAAGAGCTTTTAAATCATCTTTAGTAATAATATTGAATTTCGAACTTATAACCTATGCGTTTCTCACTCTAAATAAAAAGTATTGCAAATCAGATGGATTAGTAAATCAAGTGATACTTAAGAATGATTTTCATGATGTTATTGGTTCCAATTGGTATGATTATGACAGATTGTAGAACTTGTGATTATTGCCGTTTAATTATTCCTTGGAAATCTTGGTCAAAATTCTAAAATTATCTCCAGTTATATGCAACGATGTCTAATTAGCCAACTGTACTATAATTACTATTTTTTGGCACTTCAAACAATAAATAAAATCTCTCTCATTTCGTTCTTGCTCTGTTCCCGGATTGAGTACACATCATAAAACAAATCGATTATATATAGAGAAGTTACAGTTTTAATGAAAAAAGGTCAATAACAAAAATCAAACAATAGTCTGAAGGAAGATCAAGCTAAAATGGCAATGGGGCTGCGAACAACACGACTTTCTGAGACCCATTTCAAATCTGCAAAACTGTTCTCCTTGTTACCTCCAGCAGCCCATTTAAACACGATCTTGAATGCCTTCTTTTCATATACTCTAGTGAAATTTAGAGAATTTGGCATGACGGTTGCCGAAATTCCTCTTGGCACCTTGATCGAAGCAGTGTAACTATCCTTCTCATCTCCGACATTGGTCACAGTTCGGTAGATAACTGTCGTGCCATTTGATGACCGAGGCACAACTATTGATGGATAGTTCAATTGCTCTTGAGGGATTGCCTTAATCTCCGCACATTTGACGGGAGGTAAAGGTTGGATAACTGTTTGTACTTCGAAATCACCGTAGCCTAATCCACATAAGTAGTGAATGTAGTCTTTTGGGTTTGTGTCATAGACCAAACCGGGATCTAATGCTTTATTTGGATCCACATGACCGGCACCCATGTCGAAAGCGTTAGCTGGAAGATAGCTTCCATTAGTTATCGGCTTTCTGTTGAGGGCTGTGTAGTATGCAGTTGTCATAATTGCGGACTTAATTGCGGCAGGAGACCAATTCGGGTGTGCTTTTTTAATCAAAGCTGCTATTCCACTTAGGTGTGGACAAGCCATGGAGGTGCCTGACATGAGAGCAAAGTGAAAAATGTCTCTTCCTACCATTTCGGGTGGCACTGCTGCTAGAATTCCCACTCCTGGGCCCGTAATATCGGGCTTCAAGATCAATCTACTTTGCCGGTTTGGACCACGAGACGAGAAAGAGGCAATGGAAGGAGACCACATGTTATTCATCACAACACCTTTGAAAACAAATGTTGTGACTGGATTTTTCAAAGAGCGGATATAGTTCTTTATTTTCTCACCATCAAAATAGGTCACATCAGAGGCTGGAAGGACATGCTTATCCGGGATTGTATCATATCCATCTTTCTCAGAATTCACAAGTATCATGCCAACTCCTCCAGCATCGTGAATCACTTGGCCTTTCTCAAGTCTAGCACTGCCGCCACGATCACAGACGACGATCTTGCCACTGACTTGGTTTCTGTCTAGTGTTCCATTCAAGCATTGCCCAGTCTCGATACTGCCGACCTTGCCTAGGTACACGAGAGGAAACATCTTATTCGTCCAACTATTGGGTTGGTATATGGACTCCCCATCAAGTTGAAGTCCATTGCCGAGTTTGACTGTGGAAATGAATCGTCTATTTATGGTGCTTGCAGCCACTGTAAGGAGCCAAGGTGCCTCATTGGAGAGTGTAGATGGTAAAGGCCCTTCGTTACTTGCCGCGGTGCTAACAAACACCCCCTTAAGGTTTGCCGTGAATCCACCAATAGCAATTGCATCATTATAGAAAGGCTTTGACACGCCTCCAAGAGAAATAGAGAGCACATCACAACCATCTTTGACGGCCTCCTCTATCCCTCTTAATATATCTGCCTCTTCACAACCTTCCTCGGTACAAACCCTATAAACTGCTATGTGCGCCTTAGGTGCCATCCCCGAGGTTGAACCCATGGCATGTCCCAAAAAACTCATATTCTTCACAATAGCTCCAGCTGCAGTGCTTGCAGTGTGGGTCCCGTGACTGCCGTAATCAAAGGGAGGTATGTGTTTCAGCTCTTCAGCACCGGCCTTCAAGAATGACTTGGCACCGATTAGTTTGTTGTTGCAAATGGTTGCATTGAAATCACAGTGACCCTTCCACTTGGCTGGAGGGCGCGGCATGCCTTTGTCATGGAAAGAGGGATGTTCTGGCCAGATACCGGAGTCGATTACCCCGATAATGATGCCATCTCCCATATTTTTGGTCCTTCTCCAGAGCCCACCGGGCCCATGTAGTTTAAGGAAGTTTGGAGAGTCTGTTGTCGTCAGTTTGTAGCGGCTGTTAGCTAAAATGGCACGCACAAACCACGGGTGTTTCGACATTTCTTCCACTTCCATTTCAGTAAGTCTAGCCGCAAATCCATTCACAACTGTAGTGTAGGAGTAGATTAACCGAGGTGCAGTAGAATTCTTGCATACAGTCGAGAGGAGCGAATTGTGCCATTTCTCTGCATTCTCCAACATGGAATTGGCACCTGCGGGTTCCTGAACAAAAACCACGTAATTCTGAAGTTTATTTTGGCCATCATGCGTTACAGCATTGGAAACGAAAAAGAAGAGGATAGAGATGAAAAGACACTGGAGAAGGGAGGTTCTGTTGGAACCCATTTGGAGAGAGCTTGGTGGCCTAAGTTTCTGATGCCGAGCCAGTATTAAATAATGTGCTTTGTTAGAAAAACTATGATTGTTTTTGGGAGTCCCCTAAATAAGAAAATTGGATAACAAATTGAAAACCACAGACCTAAATTTAGTTTGCTCAGAATCAAAAGTGGTTTCCTTTTTTGTTCTTTTTTTGTTTAAATTTTTTGTAATACCTCTGTAGTTGGATGTTTGCCTAATTTGAAGTTACTGGTAGTATTTCAGGAAAGATATATAACATATATACAATATCATTTATGCATAGAATGAAAAATTGTACAAGTAAACCCTCATTAATTCTTTTATTTCTGTAACAAAAGATATATAAATGCCTATAATAAAAATAATTCTCATTTCTAACAAAAAGGACGTCGTTGATCAACTTCTTTTTGTTCAGAGGGAGAATACTTCATGATTCTTGACCAAGTCTCCTTGCCTCGTTGATTTTTGTTTGAAATCAGGGATTTAATGTCAAAATGAGAAACTTGAAATTGTTTCAGTGCCTAATGTCAAGTTCTGCAAGCAAAGTAACTATTTATATAAAAAAATGTGTTTATGTGTGTGCATGTTTTCTTTATAATCGGGGATTCCTTCATAATTATGGGTATTACTAGATTACATTTGTCATGAGAATTGAAGGATGGATTTACTTACAATAATGAGCTGTTTTCGGGAGAATGAAGGAGGATTTTGTTGGAATTAATTTCTATTAATTATAAAATATATGGGTTTATATATAATATAAATATATATTGAATAATAGACTATCAAATATCTAATTAAACTCGTTATAAAGTGATCAAATTAAGTATTATTTATCGGGTTTCAATATGTGTCATGAGAAGTGAGGCATTTAATGTGTAGAATGCATATTAATAACTTTATGATTTAATAATGGTCTAAATTATATAAAGTTTGGTAATGATACAATTATGTTATTGATTCCTAAATAATATAACTAATAGGCAGTTTTCTGATTATGAAAATAAACTCGTTAAGAGAGAAATTGGATCTGATATGAATCCGCTAAGACATAACCGTTGGTTTGTCAACCTTTTGGTTATTGACATCCATTATATATTTTAGAACCGTTCTCTCTCTCATCGTCTCTCTCCATTATCTTCTAAAGAAGAAACTAACAGAAATTCTCTTTCAATATTCGGGTTTTCTGAAAAGAGGAGAAAACCGTCAGTGCCGATTTTCTTCATCTCTCCATCGGACAAGAGAAATATCACCGCGAAGGCTTAAGAAATCCGGTGATTAACAGGATTGTGTCTCTCCAAAAGCCTGACAATATGAATCAAGATAATTTTAATTCAAATTAAAAACTCACTAGAGAATCATGGTTGATATCCTAACAGATTTTAGTACACCGGTACAAGACTCAGCCTTGGGGATTGAGCAATGGATTTGTTTATGGTAGCAGGAACAGAGAGGTAGCAGCACATCTCTCACCACTGCCATCAATATGAGAAAAAGAAAATGAGGATTATAATAGTTTTTGAGGAGTTTAAAAGGTAGACTTGATTCATCTTAATAATTGTGCATTGGTAATTGTTGAGAAATAGACATATACAGACCTTGCATGATCATTTTAAATGACATTCCTTCCACTTGGTGTGTTTTTGACACTACTATTTCCAAAGGAAATGACTCCCCCCTCCTCTGTGATAAGTTAATATGCAGATCACTTAGTAGCTGAGTGATGAGATAACAGAATAGTTTATAAGATCTCATGAATTTTTTTTTGAAGGTCATAAAGGTCCACTAACAATTTGTATTAACCAAAAGTTTGAAATGACATGCCAAATGTGTAAAATATATATAATCAAAAAGTTCGAAATTCATGAATATAAACTTGTATTGACGCAAACCCTCTTTAGTGACATGTGAGTTTTGCTCTGTTAATCTTTTTAGGTTGCCCTATACCCTTTTTTGCTGAATTTTGTTTGCATGCCTTATATATCATATTTTTAATCATTTATTCGTTCATATACTGGTACATATATCTATCTCTTGTTTATCTTATCTTAACAGATAATTACTTTTGGTCTAACAACCAAATCATGAAAACATAGGAATATAGGATAATGAGTGTACATTGAATTGAAAGCTTGCCTTCCCTTTCCATTATATTCACTACCCTCTCTCTGTATCCAATTAAGGTGTTACCAGAAGAAACAAAACAAGCTTTCCATATGATTAAACACTAGTTTTCCAATTTCAATCCTTTTCATGTGTCCCTTGACTTACACATTGGTCATGTGAAATCAATAATTATGGTAAGATTACAATTTTCAAAATGAAAAAATCATAATCGAAATTAAGCAACAGTTGGCTTGACAAGTTGGAGAGCAATAGGGCTGCGAACAACATGGCTAGTCGAGACCCACTTCAAATCTCCAAATGTGTTGTTCTTGTCAGTTCCATCCCATTTGAGGTCAATCTTAAATTTCTTCGTTTCATTTACACTACTGAAATGTAGAACAGCAGGGTCTACCGTGGCAGAAACACCTCTCGGAATGTTGATCGAAGCAGTGTAAGTGGCTGTGGCCTTTCCTACATTGGTCACAGTGCGGTAGATGACTGCAGTACCATTTGATAGAGGCACGCCAATTGATGGCAAGTTCAACTGCTCTTGCGGGATTGCCTCAATCTCTGCACATTTTATGGGAGGTAATGGATGAACAAGCGTTTCAATTTGGTCATCATTGTAGCCTAATCCACAAAAATACTGAATATACTCTTCGGGTGTTATGTCGTAGACCAAACCAGGGTCCAAAGCTTTCTTGGGGTCGACATGACCAGCACCCATTTCGAAGACATTTGCTGGAATGAAGTCCCCATTAGTGATTGGCTTGCCATTGAGGGCTTTCCCATATGCAGTTGTCATAATTGCCGACTTGATAGCAGCAGGAGACCAGTTTGGGTGTGCGTGTTTTATCAGTGTGGCTATTCCACTTAGGTGTGGACAAGCCATGGAGGTGCCTGACATGATGCCGAATTGCATCACCTCACCCTGGTCAACCAAAGGTGGAACTGCAGCAAAAATACTTACTCCAGGTCCAACAATGTCGGGCTTCAATACAAGTGGACTTTGCAAATTTGGACCGCGGGACGAAAAAGAGGCGACATAAGGAGACCACTTGTCATCCAACACAACACCTCTGAAGATGAATGTTGCAACAGGGTTCTTTGTTTTGCGGATGTACCTCTTGATCTTCTGACCATCAAAATAAGTAACGTCAGAGGCTGGAAGGAAATGTCTATCGGGGATTGTTTCGTACTTGTCCTCCTTGGAATTCACAAGGATCATGCCAACCCCTCCAGCATTGCGAACCACTGCACCTTTCTCAAGTCTTGGAGTCTGGCCACGATCGCATACAACAATCTTGCCACTGACTTGCTTCTTGTCTAGTTCCATACATAGTCCAGCTGAGTCACTTCCATTTTTTCCAAGGTACACAATTGGAAATTCCTTGTCAATCCAATTCTTGGGTTGGAATAAAGATTCCCCGTCAAATCGATGTCCGTTGCCCAATTTAACTGTAGAAATGAACCGCCTGTTTATGGTGGTTGCAGCAACTGTAAGGAGCCATGGTGCCTCATTGGAGAGTGAAGACGGCCATGGTCCAAAATTGCCGGCGGCAGTGCTAACAAAGATACCCTTAGTAATGGCTGCAAATGTCCCAATAGCTACTGTGTCATTGTAAAAAGGCCTGGACCTGGATCCGAGTGAGAGAGAGATCACATCACAACCATCTTTCACAGCCTCCTCAATTCCTTTCAATAGATCCAGCTCTCCACAACCGTCTTCGGTGCACACCTTATAAACTGCTATGTGGGCCCGTGGTGCCACCCCAGAGGCCAAACCCATGGGCATCCCAAAGATACTTGTGTTCCCTACAAATGCTCCAGCTGCAGTGCTCGCCGTGTGAGTCCCATGAGCAACGCTATCAAAAGGAGCAACATGATTTTGCGCTTCAGCACCAGCCTTCAAGAATGATTTGGCACCGATAAGCTTTTTGTTGCAAAAAGTCGCAGTGAAGTCACAACGGCCCTTCCACTTGGCTGGTGGCGGCGGCATGTCGGTGTCATCGAAGGAAGGGTGTCCTGGTGAGATACCCGTGTCAATTATGCCGATGATTACACCTTCACCCTTATTTTTGGTCTTTTCCCACAACCCGTGGGGCCCACTCAGTTTAAGGAAGCTTGGAGTTTGGGTGGTCAACAGCTCGTAGCGATTGTTAGCTAATGCAGCACGTAGAAACCATGGTTGTTTCGACATTTCTTGCACTTCCTTCTCAGTCAGTCTAGCTGCGAAGCCATTTACGACCGTGTTATATGAGTAGATAAGCCGAGATGGCCCGGACTGTTTGCAGACTGAGAACAAGAGGGAACTGTGCCAGGTCTCGGAGTTTTTAGGTTCAGAATTGCTGATATGACCAGCTGGTCGAACATAAACCATATAGTTTTGGAGCTTGTTTTCGTCATTGCCAGATACTGCAATGCTACCGAAGGAGAAAATGAGGATTGAGATGTAGAGGGAGAGGAAAGGCGAGGAACTATTGGAATCCATTAGGACAAATCAATCTGAGTACCCCGAATACTCTTGGAGCAGATGCAATTATTATATAAATCAGAAGAGAAACCGTGGTTGTTTCGGCAAACCACTTATCTCAGGAGAGCGGTAAAGAATTTTAAACTGGATAGTCCTAATTTAGGCAGATCCAGACTTGTAAGACGTTTGGTTTACTGATATTTTCGGTTTCTTAGTTACTAATAATTTGGAATAAACTTTCTAAATTCTGAAAACTACATAATTTCATCTTTATGACTATGACTTTAACAAACAATACAATGAAGTTAGAGTAATTGATTGATAAATCAAACCAACCTTCAGTTTTATTTATTTATTTTTATTTCTGCAAAAATGAACAATTCTAGTCTTCTTACTTTGTGAATGGCTGCTGCTGATGAAATGAAAATTTTCATTTATTTTCCTGGGACTTGAACAAAATTATGAGTGGTTCTCATTGTCATTCCCTTTTAAAAGATAAAAGGAAGAAGTTTTCTGTTTTAATTTTTGTATTCTATATTTCTCAATTTGTCTCAGCGACTTGCATGTATATTTATAGAGATCTCAAAATAGTAAACTCTCTATCTAACTATAGTTAATACATGAGTTAACTAGAAATAAGAATTTAGAAGCAGGGTAGAAGCAATTGCCAGCACATCATTTTGTTATGCTGTCAAAAACAGAATACTGGCAAATGGTATCTTCTCAGCAGTGTGTAGTCTCTCCAGTTTACTCTGAAACAGAGGAGTCCAGTTCTTTATTTGTAATAGACCCCCCCGCAAGCTGATGCTTGTCCCGAAGATGTAGAAATGAGGAGATGAGAGCAGTTTATTCATAATATCAGCTATTTGGTCCCTAGAACATAGAAACCGTACCAGCAACTAATCAGAAGCAACCCTTTCCCTTACAAAGTGATAATCTATTTCTGCATGCTTTGTCCTAGCATGAAACATGGGATTAGATGTTAAGAAGGTGGCCCCAATGTTATCATTACCACGGAGATGGGGGTGAATGTAATGGGAAATGAAGCTCTTGAAGCAAATATTGAATCCATAACAATTCAGCACAAGTAATGGCGAGACTACGATACTCGGCTTCGGTGCTTGAACAAGAAACCGTTAGTTGCTTCTTAGCACTCCAAGAAATAAGATTTGGGCCAAAAAAAATAGAGAAACCCGAAGTTGAGCGGCAATCATCAACCGAACCGGCCCAATCAGCATCACTATAAGCATGAAGATCAAGAGAAGTAGCCGATTTGAAATGAAGACCATGAGTAAGAGTGCCATTAAGGTATCGCAAAAATTCTTTTAAAGGCTGCCCAATGAGTAGAAGTAGGAGCATGCATGAATTGAGATACCTTACTAACTGCAAAAGAAAGGTTGGGTCGGGTGATGGTGGCGTATTGGAGAGCTCCAACTATACTCCGATAGAGATAAGGATCTTCAAATGGAGGGCCATCATTGAGTGACAGAGAAGAAGAGATGGCAATCGGTGTAGAGCAGGGTTTAGCCAAGGTCATTTTGTGTCATCTGCAGAATTCAATTCCATGGTAGCCATAGCAAGCTTTGACTCAGTCAAAGAGTAAGAAGTGGAAAAAGGAAAGATGGGCTTCAATTTTCGGCTCAGTAAAACGCAAGAGTTGGAAATAAAGGAAATTGGACCTAGCTAGAGTGGGGATGAGGCAAGTGGAACGGCCCAAATAGAAGAAGACGCTAAAGAGTGGGGCCCTGATTGTTAATTCGGTTAAGTGGACTAATTGCTTCTGTAGGGATTTCTTTTTCTTTCTTTATAAATGTTCTTAGCTCCTTGAAAAACATCCATCCAATTTGACAATGTTTGTGTTTTTGTTTCTTCTTTACATTAGTAATATTTCAGAATTATAGTTGTCAACCACAGCTAACTAATTGTGTCAAGCAATAGAGGAAGGATTATTAATTTGCAGTAAATTTGATAAAGACAAGATCAGTGTTCCTGTCTCAGAATAGATACATGACCTACTAGATAACAACCGGCCTCTATTTCTCAAAATTAGATTTTGAGCTGGTAGGAACAGAGGAAGGAATACATAGCAGCTGTGAACTTCTAAACCCCTGCTTTGTGAAGAGGGTAAATTTACATCATCATCATAGTTTAGACCTAGATGCATTTTCTATAGAAGTTTCACCATTGTTTTATCCAAGAGATCAAATCTTTGGATTGACCTCCCAGACTAAATTTGAAGTTTCCAAAAAAAAGAAAAAAGAAAAAAAAAGAAGCTTTCTGTTTGTTGGATCCATTTTCATGAAGTTTATGGTCCATAGGAGATCTAAAAGTAGATCTGATATAATTTGGATTGAAATCCACAAATGTCATCCAACTCGATGTCAATTTTTGCGACTGTTTTTGGATTTTTTTGTGTTCTCTTCTGTTATCTTTGTATTGACTCTGCTGTTTCCACAACTGTACCTCATGGTTACCAAAAAGCATCTCAAATGTTGTACAAGACAAGCTAAACAATGGTCAAAACCAACCTTTTTTGCACCGAATTTTACAAAGAATATACACTATCTTAAACAAGAGTACATTTGATATCTTTTTTTCTAATAAAGTAAACTTGCATACAATTCTTAATTAACTATCTCAAAGAAAAAAAATCTATTTGGTGAATTCAGAACTGATTGTCCATACTCGCTGCCAACTAGCTACTTATTCGGCTAGCTGGTGCAGACAGTTCAAACCTACAGCAACATAACAAAAGACAATATCTCATTTAACAAACTAATGCATTTATCAAGTTAGACTACCTTAATTACTGTAGTGAAAAGGAACTATATACCCAGTACAGGTTAGACTACCATTTGGAAAACCATTTTGTTCCCTATATAGATCATAGCAAATAGAAGGACAAACTGGAATTATTTGGTAAAGAGTAAGTGGTGAATTAAGTCTCCTTTTTATTTTAAATTGGCAGAACAACAAGAATATTAAATAAGGATTTTGTTGGGTCCTTTCCATCTAAAGACATAATATATTAATTAGATTCATATGTGAAACGAAAAATAAAATTTCGTAAAATAATGTCGAAAATTTGATAAATATCAATTTGAAATCTAAGATTTATCAGAAAACATACTTGTCTAATACAACCCAAAGGCCATAGTTTACTTAAATCTAATGATTCTTGGTCAATAAGAGCACATTGGGTATGTGGGGAATTATTTTGCCATTTGTATCAGTAGAGGAACCAGTCCACAATTTCTCGGAAAAAAACTAACAATTTAGGGAAAAGTTGCAGTGCGTACCTCAAGTCAGCTATCTTCAATTCTTACAAATAATCTCCACAAGAAACACATGACAATAGTCACAAATTAGTGTTCTTTCTCAATTTGAACCTGGTTGATCCGATTAAACCAAATCGAGTGTAAAATCATGTGAAAAAGATCATATTTTACTGGCCTGGGGTGCCACAAAAAATGCTTCTGCAACATCTTCACACAAGTATGCATCTTAAAGTATCTTCTCAGAGAAATCCCTAACAGAATATTTTTCAAATTTGGTATATCCTTCTCTAGCACTATCACTGCAAAAGCACTCCAGTCAAGCACTTCCTCAAATGGCAAAACAAAATTATCAGCAATGATTACTGGTACACACTCATAGTATATGGCCTCAACGATTCTCGGACTATTCACTTCATATCCCATTGGGCAGATGCAATACTTGCTAGTTTTCATGTGTTGGATGTAAGTCATTCTTCTTGAAACCCTGTTTAAAAATTATAAATGAATAAGCCCAAAAAGGATTATGGAACTCAGTTTAGGGTATCAAAACAAGAAATCAGCACACAAGGCCAAAAAATCTGGTCGAACATCAAGATACAGCATATCACATGAAAAAAAATAGCAGCCACAGACATAACATTCTTATTAGTAATAGTATTCGCTTGATGAAGTAATATCACTCTGTTGGTACAAGATTTGAGTACCTGTCAGGAAGTGGGCCATAGATATGCATGTCAGGATCCTTCCCATCCCAATACTTGAGTAAAACAGGTCGAACTCTCCCATGAATATTTCCTGCAAAAAAGGCAAGGAAGGACCGTTGAGAGACAGGCCGGCCTGACCCAATGTACCTGAGGGGCCTTCTGGGGTTGCGTATTGTTGTCTCTGGTAACGAAACATCTTTCCCTTTTATGAAAATCCCCTCTGATATATCAGCATTGCATAAAGCCTTTATCGTGTTCTTGCGTAGCTCTTCATGTGCTGCTGTCGTGTATGGACCCTGAATATTACAAAAGAAATCCGAGAATGAAAAAAATAGAAAAGGAAAGCTTTTTCCCCTCTCCAGCACAATTATCACCTTCGCTTAACTCAATTTTCCCATTTTGCTTTATTATTTGCTAGAAAGTTTTTGCATCCTTCTTCACTTGTTTAGTGTTACTTCAGAATTTCTCTTTCAGAAATATCATTTGTAAATTTTATTTATAAGTGAACATGATTGCTTTGATGAGAAAAGAATAGTTTGTCTGTTGTTTTCTTCATGTTCTTGCTAATATTCTTTATCTATTGTTTAACTCTCTGCTTGACTGTTTAATTTCTTCATACTTATCTATAGTAAAAGCTGATGTTTAGTACATGCGTCGACTTGTTCACAAGTAAAATCTTGGTCAACAGTAGATTGTATCAGTATAATTCATGAAACAAAATCAATTGAAGAAGAAAAAGTTTTCTATGTTTGCAAATGAGTTTCTAATATTACCCAATCGTGGCAAGCGACTAGGAAATGGTCACTTCCTCTGGTCCTATTCCAAAAGGGGTACTTTCCTGCTATCCAATTAACATAGTCCCTCAAATAAATCGAAAGTGGCTTCAAATCATGCGAATCTGGAACGTAAAGTGCATTCTCAAGCCGGCGTGAACTGTAGGGAAGGTAGAATAAATGCGCCTTTTGAGGCTCTTGTGTGACAAATCTCCTATTTTCTTCAAGTAGTTTCATAAACCATCCTTCTGAAGCATAAATGCCTCTCAGCTCAGGTGTATGAAAAATCGGCCTCTTACCATCTCGGTAAATGTACACTTTCAGTATCCTTTCCATCAGCTCATAACTCCTGCAATTCGAAAAACACAGAATTTCTCATTAGTTTTCTGTATTCTAGATATGAAGCAACCATTTTTCAAAATGTTATAAAATTAATTAGCACAAGGCTAGAAAGACTGCTCTAAATTTTTCTAGACACCCTACAAACCCATTTTCCCATAGTTGAAATTAACATCAACCATGTCTGCTTATGAATGAAATCAGATGGCTTGGATCATGCTGCTGCCAATTTGACAATTTGCAGATAAATGGCCCTGTTGCCCTATTAACAGAATTACAGAACTAATCAAACCAACTTATAAAAAATTTGTTACTAGAGTCCCTACCATGCTTCTATCCTCCTTTGGAATTAAGAATTATAGGTCACTAAAATCAGATGCAAAACAAATTAATTTCTTTTAGATTCCACTTCAGCAGAGGGAACATCAACAACATCTACTGTAATGTGCATCTTCTATCACATAAATCCGTCCGAATAAATCTAATGGGAATATGAAATACGTCATTAAGGGAATGACATTGGCTGCAATGAAAGAAAATTGCCCTGGCAATTAAAAAATGCGAAAAGAATAATAAAATAAATAAAACAATTATTGTAAGTTTGTAACAGTACCTCTTGAATACAGACACGTTCTTGAACAAAGGAGCGTAAAGATCAGGATCTTCAACAATTTCCGGGGCATTTTGTATCTCTTTTATTGCATATTTCAACGCGTCATCCGCAGACATTCGCCAATAGGCCGTCTATCTATGCAAAATAACAATTATTTAGCCCAAATCAAATTTCTATACTCTTGCTTAATGCTTAGTCTTTTTCATTTACTAATAAATTTTACCACTCTTTTGTGAGTTTGAACTGGAAAGTGTAGCAAAAAAATAAGCCATTCATTGAAAAAGTAAAGTTTATTTCAAATCTTAATTAGTAGCTCTGTTCTTAGATAATAAAGAACAAACTGTCCAAAGTGTGATATTACCTTTGATACCGAATAAAAATTACACAAGTTATTGAAATAAATGCTCTCTACTGTATTTAACATTACACGAGTTCACACTGGTTCGATAGTATACAACCATAACGGAGTCAGAGAAAGAAAATTACATCAACAAGACAAATGAATTAAGAACATGAGCATACCTCTCTTCTTCGTAAAGGTGATGTCTTCTTTACCTCACCACGACCAGAGTTCGCATTGTTGTCACTGACGCTCTTTGTCCGTGCCAGAGGAGGAGGAGGGGGAGGTAAAGACACATGTATCGAAGAGTTAGCGGAAATGGAAACCTCACGCGTTGTTACAAAATTCTTGATTGTAGAAGTTGATCTTGTCGAGATGGGGTCATGTGCGAGAGACGAGAATGTGAGGGGATAGGGAATGTAAAGCGTGAGAAAAGCGGTGATTGCAGTGGTGAGAAGAGCCAACGAAATTATGCGATATGTGAAAGAGGTCATGATGCGGCCACGGCGGAGGCGGCGGGAGGATGAGGTGGCAGTGAGCCTCAGTTCGCCGGAGATCATGAGAGGGTAAATAAAGAGAGGAAGGAAAAAGAAGACTAAAATGGAATTTACGCGCGGAGAGACATGACAGAGAGGAGAGCAGGAATTCGCGTGACGATAACGATGGGAGAATGTGTTGTTGTCTGGCATTTTGGGTTATGCTGACAGCACGGTTACTTCTTACAACTTCCTACTTCTTATGATTCGGCTTAATCTTCGACTGAGGTTGCTGACGTTCTGCTAGATAGTGCTGTATTATAGAACGGATGAATTATATAGGTGGTTTTTTTATATATATATATTTTACGAACTTTAACGTAATTAAACGGATAATATATATTATATGTTATAGCACAATATAAGATAATCTAAGACTCTTAGTGCAATTATGTGTTCGTTCGTCCGCATCTATATGTGATTGAGTTAAATTTTTTTTTAACTATTTTATAACATGCTTAATATGGACCGTTTAATCCGCTTGTTTATTTTAATTGAATGATTTATATATATTTTGTTCTCTCTTAATATTTAAAAGTGTGTTTATTATGTCTAAAATGTTATATAATTTTTTTTAAATGACTCAATTATTTGGTCTTCTCATGTAGAGACTTTTGTACAACTAATTACGTTGTATTTTATTATATTATTATTTTTTGAAGAAAACATTTATTTTCCTTTAAGTTTATCAAGTGTAAATTTGTAATTAAAATTTTTTTTCTAGAAAAATTATATAAATATTGTTTTGAAACAAAACCTACAAAATACCCCTGGTTTTCATAAAACTAGATATGCCAAAAAGAATGCACAAGAAAAGAAAAGGCACTATAAGTAAACAAATTGATTATTTCTCAAATTATGAAATAATATTAGAAAAAAATATAAATATCCTAAACAAAGCCATCTAGTTAATAAATGGCCTGGAAACGCTCAAGCATTCTTGATTAACAATACTATCGAGGTGTTAGCGAAAGGATAGGAAAACACAAAAGGAAGGGGGGAAAATTAAGAAGATATCATTTGATTTGATTTGAGGTATTATTAATCACTTCCATTTCTCAATTGGGAGGACATACGATTCCATAAACTTCGTAACTGCAAAGAAAGTTCTGGCATTTTTCGATAAGAAACTCGAGCTAGTATTTCTTTTCAGATTATCATTTCTGGTCATGACACAGTCAATAAGAACTGCAAAAATTGATACATCCAAAGATATGTAAACAAAAAAGTTCCCTGGAAATCCAGTAAGCCTATTATTAGTTATTGATATATTTCAAACAAAAGAAAAACAAAAAAAATTATAGGGAAAAAAATAACACCATCCTTGGTGTTTGCTATCATTTACTGGGTTAAAAGATCTTTCCTATAGGCATGAGCTCACGAGGCAAGTGGTCGTAGTTACCAGAGTCCACGTCAGACTGGAACATTGGTCTCTTTCCAAGATCCCTCAGAACTCCCTCAGCTAGGTGCTCTTTGCTTGGTGTCAGCATCACATAATTTGGATCCGCTCTTTGGTAACTGAAACGTTTTATTACAAAAAGATGAAATAAATTAACTTCATTTCAGATTGTTGATTTCATGAGTAAATCTGAAAATATGTGGTTTTTTTATTCATGACTAACAAGTGACAAAGGACCAATGCCAATAAAATTTACTATGCCACCAACCCACCAGCTGACCCACACATACATTCACTGCTGACAAACATTCAATCACACAGCAGCAAACTAATGGGAAAAGAATGAAACTGAACCTCGACCAACATGATAAAACCTTAACAAAATGCCTGAGACGAAGTCAAACATATATGCACTCACATAATTAAAGCATGAATAATAGAAAGGGTGTGAGAAAGACCTAGGCTGTCTAAGATCCTCGATGCGCAATCCAAATCCAAAAGACGTTGACCTTGTGGCATGGTCATTCGTAGCTGCAGGGGCAAATTTGAAGAAAATAATCAAGCTTAAACAGTATTATGTGATATTCATGCAGCACTCTTTAGAAAATTGAGATAGCCCATTCTCAAACCAATATCTTTTGTCCGTAACTTCTTTGCAGTCATCCAAGCGCTTCACCCATTGAGCTACTAAGCCATTTGCAACTTGTGAATCTTTAACTACAGCTTATTCTATTTCAGTCTTCAATTAGTTAAATTTTTCATTTGAATCTAAATCCACTCAGGACAAATGTTAACTGCATGTTAACTCGTGTAGTAATGTACATTTCGAGGTCTCAAGAAAATTGGATGAATGTAAATATGTAATTGATGTCAAGTCAGGAATTTACCTGTAACACTGAAAGTAAAAGAAGGTTTCCACCAAGATTTGAACGCCACCGAAAGAGAAGACTTTCCAGCACCCAGTTTTCCCTACACGATTGTTGGTGAGAGAAAGGGGGCAAGGGGACAGAGAGAGAAAACATCAGTGAGGTATTTTACAATCATACATGGAATTGGACCAGTCCAATTTGCCATCTCTACATGTTTCCTCAAGTATTAACCACTAGTATCCACAATTGCAAACATGGAATCATTTCAGGCTAACCAGGCTTAATTTGTTATTACAGTATTGCAGGTCGATAAAGGATCAGTATTTCATTCAAAATAATAAGGACTATTCGGTCTTAATTACACTATCGCCACAAAAACAAATATGACTGATAAAACTAGTAAAAACACATCCACACAGAAAACATACCTTCATTAGGAAGTTCTTATTAGCTTGCCAGCTGGCAGCTAACTGGAACATGGATCTATTGGTCCTCTCATCAAGTGATGCTTTGTCAACCCTTGAATTTTTTTGAAATTGAAGTTAACTAAAGAAAAAGATAAGGATCAAAATCTAAATCTTAATATAGCTACAACTCTTTTGTGTATCCGATCTTTACTAAAGTTTAAAGAGGTACTTGAAATTTAATTTTTACTTGGAATTTGTATCAGAAAAAAATACTAATGGAGATTTTTCATCGCATTAAATTCTTTCGAGATATCCAGCTGCAATGGCCTGGATCAATTTAATTTTGCTCAGTAGACAGAAAGTAGGATCCATACTGAACCGTGATGAAGATTGGGTGTTAGAATAAAAATGAACACCAGGAAAATACTTCCAAAAGGTACCTGGTTGCCATCTCCAAGCCGATATCTATGTAATTGGTTATTCCCACAACTTGATCAATCTCAAATGGATTGTTCACCTGCGTTTTGCATAAGAAATAGAAAACTTTTTTTTAAAAAAATTAAAATGCTTCAAAACATGAGCTATCCTAAGAGTTCAGAAGTGGAAGTATCTCCAGAATTGAGAAAACAAATGAAACGCAAGGGTTCTTTTGCAAATTACAATCAACATTCGACTATATCAAGCTAATAACACCATGCACCTTCAATACCAGTATCCCAGTTCATGTGTTTTTGCAATAAATTGCAAAAAATAGAAAGAACAGCCTTTGAAGGGCTAAGAAAAATGAGAAACAACCAAATTCCCAAATGTTCCCCTGTGAATTGAAAATCATATGCCAAAGAAGTATGTGTTTTCAAGATAATTTGAATTTAATAAAATTTTCAATTATTAGTTTTGAACCCTTTGTTTGAATATAGCACATTAGGAAAAAAAACATTATTTATTGGTAGGTGGGAAAAATGTCAAAATTTCATTCAATTTATTATGCAACCCACTAAAGCAATTGGTTATGTCAGGTTTTAATATGAGAAATTGTAAATAATGTTCATGAGTATGGGGAATAAATGCTGAATACATCTATTTAATACATCCACAAATGTGACAACTTTTTATTGTGTACTATTTAAAATGCAGCTGGATTTCAATCGTTCTTTTCTACAAATATAGAAAGGAAACGTAATGAACAGGAAAAAAAGGTGAAAAAGCAAGGCATATAATATAAACTGATAGAAAGAAAACCTAACCCTTCGTTGGACAACAATGTGCTGATAAAAGGATGCAATCAACTGCCAAGCAAAAGACAGTAAAGTCATCAACATACTTGATATTGAATGAGTAACATAAAAGATATAAGATAAGCATAAGCAATGCTTTCAATGCTATAGATGCTGGTTTGCCGCTTGTCCCAGTCAGTATCAGAAATCCATCATTCTATACAATCTGATTTAGGTAGTCAATTTTTCTTTCTTTTCACATTTCTATACAATCTGAGTGAAATAGAGGCAAAATCAAGACTGAAGTATTAGGAGTCATTGATAAATATACAGAATACTGCTATAAGAGCAGTAGTTGGAGGGGTATAGCTGTATAGAGAATAATGGTATTGGAAGAGTGATAAAAGAGTACTATTAGAATACTGAGAGCATTATAAAAGTCACAGAAAAGGACAAACCTGTGAGTTGCGAGCAAGCTCAAGGGCAAAGTTGAAAGAGGGGGAAAGGGGACTGGTAGAGCCCACACCATAACCAACTGCGCAGCTCCAGTTCTTCATGTCCATCAAGTCAATGACACTTTGCTTCTGTTCAACTAATAAATGGTAAAAACAAAAAAAGGGAGAGAGAATGAAAGGTCAAAAAATTAAATGAACTCGAAAAATATTTTAATGTATCACAAGTAGATCAGTTCAGCAAATTTCCAAATGATATGGAAACTTGCCAAAAATTCAGATTTCCTCACATTTCTGAGCAGTTTGAGAGGGCCATGTTGCTAAAGTATCGAGTAAATAGATAAAAAGAAACAAGGAGACTAAATAATGAACCACAAATAAACAATCATGTAAATCTCACAAGCAGGCTTGTACTGCACTCCTGCAGTTAATCCTCCCTTCCTGGCAACTAACCATCCAGAAATTGGCATCTGACCAGATACTACGATGCATGTATCAAAAGAAATAATATATTAAATTCAGATCATATATATTGATCAGGAGGGAGATGCTAATGTTCTAATTAGTGATCACTACTTCTTCCAAAACATTTGATTTTGAAGTATTGGTTAGAATTGAGCTGAATATTGAAACAGTCAAACCTAATTAAAAAAGAATTAATTCATTCATTCAATAAAGGAGTATATGTCCCTACCAGGAAAAGGCATGAAGGAAGTTCCAATGGATAAATTATCTGAACCATACCTCAGACCAGTTACACCATAATCTTCAGCATTTACTCTGCATGCAGAAAGAATTAGGATGACAGTATCAACTGAATAACACCGGTGATAGACCTGACAGGTACCTAAGGAATTGTGGTGGCCTAAGAAATATTAGAACCTCAAAAATTAAAATAACCACGAAAATTGCAAAGAAACAAACAGAAATGCATTTGGAAGAACTAAAATGAGTAATTAGCCTGAACCATGTTGAGAGATCAAAACAAAACCTTTTCTGCATGAGCAACGGAAAAACGCCAAAAGCTCCAAGCCGGTATTTTGGATAATATGCACACGACCTCAGCTGACATTTCCTACAAGAAATACAAGAAAGAATATTTCTGTTGAAGTAGGATGTAAAGAATATTTCAAGGCTTGTAATACACTTTATTATCGCATTCAATAACCATAGTACCTAATATGTGCTTCAATAACAAAAAGCTCTACAAAAGAAATGGAAACCAGAGAAGTTTAATTGATCTTACGGTTCTGAAGTGGAAACTAGGAAATCAACAAAAGTATGAGGATCATCTAAATCCCTACAAAACAAATAAAATTGCTTAAATCAAACATTAATTTGAGAAGTAATTTAACAATAACAATAAACACACCCTAAGCCCATCTCTAACGGTCTAATTAGCCTGGTAGCACACTAAAAATTTGTTACGTCAGCTCTTCTTGGGGATTTTCTACAAGTCGGATTCAAGTCAGGACTACTACTTTAGAAAAGAGTATTTAATGTCATCCTGAATGTATGCATTTGGTTCAACTGGTCACCTTAATTGTTTTCTTTTTGGTTCGATTGACATCCTAGTCTTTTGCTTTTGTTCCTTGGGGCCCTTCTGTCAGGTTTTTCACTGAATGCTCATTAAAGAGATCTAAGATGTGTTGGCTGGTAGATCATAATTATCAGTAAAAATCAATAGTATGTTAGAGAATGATGGAACTGTGCTATCTTCCTTCCCCTCTTGCCATAAAATTCTCAAAATAAAAAAAAGCAAAAATAAAGAAAGAAAAGGTACACCATACACCTCCCTCTTGCTATCTTGTCACCCCACTGTCACTAATCCAATTATCAATTATCATCAGAAATAGGCCAATTTTATTTTATCCAAAGCAACTCATCTTCCATTAAGCTCAATAATGTTATTAATTGCATTTTGTTTGAGAAGGGTGTTTACAGCAACCTCAATAAAAAGATAAAACAGTTTGAAGATAGGAAACAGGCAACAAGAGGACAAAGTCAAAATTGCAGAACTTTTTGAGGCTCAACGGATGTTCATGTAAGAAGGGATGAGATGATAGATTCACTTGGGTCTTTAATGTCATTTACCATAATAGCCAAGTCAAGACTCCAAACGTACTGCCAAGTCAGTAGTCAGAACTGAAATTTAAACAAACAGGAGAGGCTTATTGAACTAACGAAAATTCAAAAGTGAAACAATTGGACAAATGCAAAAAGTGAAGGAGACATTTTCAACTCTCCACTAATTTCTAATTAAGTAGTCATGAGACAGAAATCCAAATTGACATAAACAAGACCTCCATTAACTATTGTAGTTCCCCCTAGTTTGAACTTCTATATTCAAATCCATTACTAAGCAATACATTCTGGTAGATATCTTTGGTTTTAACACAGAAAATATAAAGCTTCAAATCTCACAATAGGACAGACAGTTTAGAATAGACCATTACTGCTGTAGAAGCAAACTACCTGCAACATCTGAAATAAATGCAATATAATCGCTATAACTACTATTACTTACTTTTGCCAGCGAAAGAGCGCATTTGCTTCTATATCAGTCCCAGATTTTTCATCAAGGGAAACAGAGAACTTATATAAGCTAAGGATTTCTGCATATAAGAAAAAGTTTACTATAAAGTATCTCCAGGAAATTCACAATAAGGATGAGCAAATCTCAATTACAAACTAAAGAATGACTTAAGAAGAGAAACAAAAATGGAAAAGCAATTAAATCAACAGAATATTTCTTTTGTGCAAGTATTAACTGTGCATTACAGGTTTCTTATGAGAATAACATATGCATTACAAAATTTCTTACACAGAATTATTATTAATACTTAATAGGAATAATCAGAGATGCACAGTGACAAAAGATGTGCATAAAAGACATCACTTGTATAAATTAGGGAAAAGAGAAATCTATAGACTTTCTACTTTGTAGGAGCAGACATGAAATTTGACATTTTGCAAGTGTGGGTTAACCAAATCTTAAAACAATTAAGCAACAATTATCCTCATTAAGGATACATCAGCGACCAAATCAACATGAGGATCCTCGAGCGGCTTTAGCATAAGCCTGGTGATAAGATGATTCTGTGGTTCAAAATAATCTTCAAAGAGACAGCGCAGGGAGAGCTTGGCAAAAAGCACATCGTATGCGGGGACCACCATCCTGCATTGCTAAATAATAACTTTAAAAAAACTAGACAATTGTTCGGGTTGATCACTAATACTGGCACCTCAGTACTCACTATAGTAAGTGCTTTGTTTAAGGCTTAATTAAGCCTCGATGATTGATCTATGCATCAAAATGCATGAAATCATAAACATACAAAAATATGTGAAAAAAGATCATGACAGAAACAAAGTTTTGACAACTTTCAACTGGTGAAGTATAATTCAGTCCTTCTGCCAACAGTATAGTGATTCTTTCAAGCAAAGGTTACCATAAGGTAACAACTATCAAGATAGTTTCAATTCTTGCTATGACTGCGAATCTTATTCTAAATTCTTTGACAAGGATTTATTATTCTGAAGTTGCAGGAAATAAATTGACATACATTTCGCTGTTCATCCTTGCTAGTTAAAGATTCTTGCTCTGTCAACTTCAAATTAAAAAGTTTACACTATTTGAGCGCTAAATATTAAGCCTCTCATGGAACTAATCTTTAAAGATACAAGCTCAGTCCTACTAATTCTTCAAGAAAAGTTCAATCCTCTACCACATTTCTCGTATAAATGGGCCCTCAATGATATCTTACCATTTTATCCTGAAATCCTGAACATGAAATACTAGAAACTAAAAGGACACAGCGAACGAACCTGGTGCGAGCTGCCAGCGGAGGGAAGTCGAAGAGAGGAGGAACGAGAACTAACGGCGGAGGCGGCTCCTCCGACTTCGCCATCAAATTTCCCATTTTCTAGAGAGAAAGCGAGAGAGGGAGAGAGGGATGGAGGAGGGTGGAATGATCGGAGAGCGCGCTGTCTCTTTACTGAGAAAGATTTTGGATGCATCCACTTCACGATAACGAATTCAGAGATCGCTCGAGCCCGAGCGGGCGTGGGGTGGTGTCCATTTGGTTCGGTGATTTTGGATTTGAACCGAACTAACGAGTTTCCGATAATGTGATTCGGTTTTCCGGTTTATTTTATCCGATTCGGGTAAGAATTTAGATTTTTTTATTGAAAAATTATTATCAAAATTATGAAGTTAACAATTATTAATAAAGCAGATATAGTACAGTGATAAATTGATAGTAAATCTTGTCTCTCGACGGAAAGACGTAGGTTCAAATCTCGTAAGAAGCATTTGAAAAAAAATAAATGTTAGAGTTAACGAGAACTCTTATACAAAAAAATTATTATTAATAAAAAAAAAGTGATAATTGCATCTTTTATATACACCCTAAATGTGTTTATATTTTTTAAAAAATATTTATATTTAATGATAAAAATATTTATATCTTATATTATTGAGATAAAAAATTATATAAGTACTTGTGCAACAAAGTTTTTAACTTTAATTTTTCAATAATTATTTAGTAAAGAAAAAATAATAAACACATTCTATACTAACTAATAAATACTTACAACTTCAGATATAAATAAATTATCTATTTAGTATAAATATTTTTGTTATACAGATAAATGATATAAAATATGAGGTATAAAAATAATTTATCTATTATTAATAAATTCCTATCCATTCCTTAGAAAATAGAAAAGCTTAAAAAAAAGTTGATACTTGTATTTTTACTGCTCAGAGCTCATATATGCATAGTAAATTGCGAACTTCTATGATATTTTGAAAAGAAAACAATAAATAGAAAAAAGAAAAATGTTAAGAAGCGAGCAGATTCCAGCTGAAAGAAATATGGAATCCTATCGCCGCTATAAAGAAGATTTCTGTGGCATGCACTGAGATTTTTAGAGAAGAGGGTTTTTATTTGCAATCTTTTTTAACTATTTTCAAAACTTTTCTTCTTTCCTGAAAAAAAAATTTGTACATTTTACTTCGTTTCAAAACTTTTTTAACACCATCTATTACGAATAATTTCCGATTTCACCCGGGAGGGCCTTCATCTTCCCTCTTTTTTCTCGCATCTTTGAACATCTCACGGATTTGTATCCCCTATTATCCCAAAATCAAAATGAAAAACTAGGACCTTTTTTCCAATCTAAATCGTCGAATCAAAACGGACAGACGAAATCAGTTCAATTTGAAAATTTTTGAACAATAAATCTAATCCATCGATTTTTAATTCAATGATCGGATGATCAGGATTGAAATAACAAGTACCACACTCTTTTAAGTATAACGACTTCGTCAAAAGGCGGCCATGAAAAATTCATCCAAATTCGCACCAGAATTTCATATCATACAAACTTGCTATAAACTAATTGCTAATTGCTAGTAACAAAAATCTGCACAAACGTATTACGTAGGTGCATGATACATTTAAAATTGCATCAAGAAGAATTACAGAATTAAACAATACAGTTGCATTATAATAAATTAATAATGCATCAAATGAATCATGATTCATCAGGTTTTGGCTCGAGAACTACATTGATTTTCTCCTTCTGGTCTCCCCTCAAAACCTCAACAGTTACCTAAAAATACCAGGAAAATTAGCCAACTTTTGTATCTAAGCCCCTCAAAGAGATCAAATATAACTTGTAAAGAACGGTATAACAAGTATCACATACACTCCTTTTAAGGATGGGACTAAAATACCAACCACTATCAGATCTCATATTTTTTAAGAGTACTAGTATTACAAAATGTTCTTCCACATTTTTGTTCAGATAGAGAGAGAGAACAGGGGTAAATTTGAGCATCTTTTCTTCCTCAGTATGATTTTGTTTTTACTTTTTTTTGGCACGGGTAAACATGGTATTTTGTAATTTGTGCAGTGATAGACCCGAAACTGTGCCCTTGTACAGTTTGTGAACTGTAATTATTATTGTTTGAGTTCAGAATTGTCCACAAACTTAAAATAAACATGTAGATATAATCTGAATTAGAATATATATGAAATTACCGTATCGCCAACTTTACACTGATCCAAAATTCTGTACAAATCACTCCCATTTGTCACTTTTTTACCATTAACTGCCGTGATGATATCTCCCAATATCAACCGGCCATAATTATCTCTTTTTGTCGATAGGAGACCCTAAAATTAAAATAAAATCAAAGTAAAAGGAAAGAAAAAAAGAGACAAATCAGATATTAGGTTTTCTTTAATATTGACGAGCTATAATTTTGATAGTTTAAAAGACTAACTGACATAAATAAGCATACATAACAAAAGTAAGTATTTTATAACTGATATTAGGGTTTTCTTTGATATTGGGTTAGGTATTTTACACCATGCTATATCATCTCTATGTTATTTTTGGCTGTCAGTTGGTCCAGTTAATTGCCAGTTTAAGTTTAATGCCACCATGTAATCATGTACTGTCCCTTACACTTTGATAACTTAACACGACCAACTTTTATAACTATATGCACAAAGAAGTAATGTTCTGTGGTAAGTTAATATGTTTCAGTACCGCTTTCCCGGCAGGTCCATTTGCAGGAGCATCCAAAACAAGAACTCCACTTACACCAAGCTGCTCCACTGACTGATCTGGCGCAAATTTGATTCCCAAAATAGGCCTTGTCACTTTACCGAATCTCACCAGCTGATCCACTATGCCACCTACCTGTCACCAAAAGAGTTGCATAATTTTAGCCCCATACCCCTTTGTTTCCAGGAGCTCCTACAACTTCCATGTTCAGACTAAAATAAAGTCAATAATCATGTATAAACTTAGTATTGTACAAGCTATCTTGAACTGATATTCCAAATACTCGACTGCATATTAGGCACAAGCCAATACAGAGAACACCATAATCCGTGTATGATAGGTGTACAATACATGTCAGATATACCACTTGCAGGGGTGGAGCCAGGACATAGCTTACGTTGAGATAAATTTTAGAATACAACGCCTGTATCTGAGTCCATGCAATATAGGATGCAAGCATTACCCATACCGGTAACTAATAGGTCAAAGAAAGTGGCTCACAGTATCAACTGGAATAGAGAAGCCAACACCAGAGGAAGCACCAGAAGGGGAATAAATCGCAGTGTTTATTCCAATCAAGTTTCCAGAACTATCTAGAAGTGGGCCCCCACTGTTGCCAGGGTTAATTGCAGCATCTGTCTGTATGACATCTTGTATGGGCCTTCCTGTGGCTGCTGAACTAATCTCTCTCCTTAGCCCACTGGAAAAGAAATATAATAGGAAATTGTATTTAGTAATTTGTTCCATTTGTTGTATCAGTCTGATATGAAAGGTAATATAATGAAGTAATTTTGTGAAGAGCAAATGAGCCGACCTGATAACACCTGTGGTCAAGGTGTGATCAAGACCAAACTGCAAAAGAATGATGCAGAATCATTAAATTAAATAAGTGCTCCATTACTGAAGTAAAACTGTAAAAAGATAATAAGATATTCAGAAATTCACATAACAAAGGCTCCAAAATGATGACTAAAATGAAAAAAAAAAGGTCCTGTTCTCTGAGGAATTCAACAAGCACATTCCTGCTTAGAAATAACTTAAAATAACTAATCTATTTAGAGTTGCATAGCAAGAACTCCCAAACAGAATAACTTAAAGGTGTTCTTTTTTATTTTTAGATTAAAGCGGACTTGGGAGGCTAAGCATAATTGCATCTGATGGAGAAAGTCAAAGGCCGAACAAATAAGAAGTACATACAGGATTTCCAATGGCAAATACTTTCTGGCCGACCAACAAGTCAGCAGAGATTCCAATTGGTATAGGCCTAAGCTTGTCCTTTGGTGCATCTATTCTTAGTACAGCGACATCTTTATCCTGGTCAAATCCCACAACCCTTGCTTCAAAAGTCGATTGGTCAGCAAGTGTTACCCTGTTTAGTTGTAAACCAGTTTAATTAGGTCAATACTAGCTTTCTATATAGGTATTGTTTCACCCCTGAAAACCTCAAATTGTTGTGCACCTTGCAAAATTGCAAAACTGATAGATATTGTATGCCCCTCTAATACATGGCGATCAAACATATTCCTCCTTCAAATTATCCCAAATTCCCTCTCTTTTTCCTCAGTAAACACGCACATTGAGACGCATTTAATATATATGAAATTTCCTGTGTTTGGCAGAGACGTGAATGAAATTTTATTTTGCAGAGGCACACATGATAATTCAAAATCCTACATTGTTGTGCAGGCCAGGGCGGATCTATTAAGGGGCAAGCACCGGCAAGTGCCCCCTCTTAATTTTAAATATTGTTAAAAATTGTTATATTTTTCTTAAAAATTCAATAAATTTGATATACTAATGTTAAAGTGCCTAGGCTTAGTATCTAATAAGAAATGATATGTACATATATTATATTCTATGTCCATGCTTACCAGACTCTCTGGATCCGCTATTGTGTGCAGGAGGCTGCAATTTACTATATTGAAAGTGGTTACAGTAGATTAGCACGGTAAGAAGGCAATACAAACAGTAAACAACTAAATTTCCGATATAATCACCAATCAGTAACAACGCAGATATTCAGAAAGGTTAGATGTACAACTTGAGTGGTTAAGACATAAAGGATGATCCTAAGCAGTAAGCACCAACACATGACCAAACAACACAAAAGCCGGGATGTAATTTTTACACTAATATCATACCAGTGATCATTGTACGGGTAGTGAAATTGAAAATACCCGATAGAAAGTCTAACCTCAGATCAGATGCGCCACGAATGACATGATAATTGGTCACGACGTGGCCATCTTTGTCCCAGACAAATCCTGATCCTGATCCTTGAGGCACCTCCAACACATCCAATGTGAAAATATCCTGTCTATCTCAATTCAACTTACTCTCTTAATAAACTTGAATGAATCCAAAGAACAATTAAAACAGTGAATGAATGAAAAAGAAAAACGATCTCACCTTACGGCTAGGTTAGTTATATACACGACAGAAGGTGTGTTCTCTTGGAACAGTCTAACGGTCGCTAGCTCATCAGACTGGAGTTTTCTCGGCGGTGTCACAACAAAGGCCGATGCGGGGCCCACTTCGCCGAGAAACAGAGAGAAGGAGAGAGATAGAGAGGCTAGAGTTAAGAACAGAGAACCGGATGCGGAAGAGAGAAGAGAATCGAGATTTGGTGGGAGAAGCGGAAGAATCGGAGAGAATTTGGGGCATGTGAAGTGGAAGGAGAGCGGGGACAAGGGAGCGGGGGAAGGTTTTGGGGACGGAGTGGTGGGGGATGGATAGGAGCGAGAACGAGGGATGATGACGGGGGATTTGGAGGAGAGAGAAGAGAGGAGGTTAGAAAAAGGGGAGGAAGAAGCCATTGATGGAACGCCAGCTGCTCGTTGATTTAGTTCAGTTACTCTCAAGTGAGCAGCCTTTTGTTTATTGGGGAAACTAAACTGGGGAGAGAAAATTTCGGGTGTGTTTTGTGGCGTGGTTGCTGATTTGTCTTCTTTTGAAGGGAGATTTGTGGGGATCAGGAGAGTTCTAGTATTCTAGATTTCTAGTAGTAGTAAAATGGATTTTGCATGCAGTTTCAGATTTCCAAGTAGATTGGTACCACTGTGTTGCTAATTTGTTACTAAGGAGAGTGCTAGAGCATGAGGTAGCGTAATGTTGTTCGCTTGATTTAAAAGGAAACAGTTTCATAACGCATTCCAAATGTGCTTTCAACTATTTACCAAATTTTCAGAACGGCGTTTTCTAATTATGTTTTAATTTATCCATATTTTTACTACTAAGAGAAATTAAATTTCCGTCGTCTTGTGTCGCTTGTAGCAGATTAATTCATTAGAAGTGTTTTCTGGGAAGCCGGAAATGTTAAAAGTTTTTTTTTTTGGTGTTATGAGATTCATAGGTTTTATTTGATATCAAGATAATTTGGGGATAACAAAGAGATAAAGTTATTTTATGAAAAAAATAATTATTTTACCCCTAATTTACCAAACCAAAAAAAGAAAAAACAGGGCCATAAGTTATTAAAAACATGAACAGACACGTGCAATGCATTATAAGTGCAATTTTAAAAAAAAAAACTTTTAGGATGACAAACTGATTTGATCTATTTGTCTATTTTTTGCAAAATAAATTTACACATTTTTAGAGATATTTTAGAGGTCATTTATCATTTTTGATATTATTATGATTATATATGAGATCTAAATTGATTAAAAATATAAATAGTCACATGATACATTATAACTGTATCTTCAAAAAACATTATGTATGACTAGTATTAGATATATATGCTTGATTTTTTCTAAAATAAATGCATGCATTTTTAAAGGACATATGTTACAAGATATTTGTTAGTTATAGTGATATTAGGATCATTAATATAGCTTCAATTGATTAAAAGCATGAATATATACACACAAAAAGGCATTATAAATGCATTTTATAAGAACTTTATTCATAATATTCAATCAATCTGCTTCATTTTTTTCACATACAAATTCACGCACTATTAGACGACAAATGTTAGAGGTCATTTGTCATTTTTATTAATATTACGATCGCATTAGCTCAAATTAATTGAAAAATAAAAACATAAATATACACACACAAGTCACTTAATTTAGAAAAACTTTATGCATAATATTCGATACACATTACTTGACCTTTGTACAAAAAATTTCATACACTATTGGAGAATATGTGTTAGAGGTTTTTGGCAAGTTTTGATACCATTATGATGATAAAGTGTTTGTTTATTGAGATTTATGCAGATAAATTTGTACATTGTTAAAGCACATATGTTAGAAGCTATCTGTCGGTTTTGGTGATATGAAGATTATTAAAATGATCTCAATAAATTAAAAATATCAACAAACACAAACAGCACACTGTAATGCATTCGAAAGCCAGAAGAGCAGATTAGAAAAATAATATTTGAAAGAGTGATACAAAATATTAAAATTGTGCTCAGAATAATGCCGTGTCGTATAGAAAAATTTTAAATTTATTATTAATATAAAATGAGTTATTATTTATGTTGATGACTTTATTATGAGATTTATTTTGTATAATATTTTATTATTCAACTCAAATAACACTAATCTGAATAATAAAAATATTAAACAAATAAATTATATAATAAAATTACTAACATAAATAATAACTTATTTAATCTGAATAATACAATTAATATCAATAATAATTTTCATATTTGATACCATGCGAATTTAGACATTACTCTTACGATTTAAACTCATACTTAGAACTAAAACAAAAACAAAATTGAGGTCGTACATGAGGTTCGTCAGGATTCGAGAATCATCTTCTTGAAGAAAAATTTCGAATCATCTTGAAGCCTTCCTGATTATGGTTTAATTTTATGCTTTCTAATTTCTACATATTATTTTGTTCTCTCTGTTAGAAGCTCTTGTTTTGCATTTTTTCTATTTTTTGTTTTCTCCCTCTCTTTTTATTGCTATTTCAGAACATCCATTTTCTACTGAATTCCATGAGCTGGAATCTCTCTTTGTCTGCATCTTGTGCATTTCAATTTTTGGATCCCTTCACGAATAATTTGGAAGGTAATACTCTGGAAAGAGTATAATTAATATTACGTTCTTTGCATAATTGTATATGAGAGTTGATATATTGATAACTACCGATTTTATTATTCATATTAACGACTTTATTATATAACTTATTTTACAATATTTTTATTATTCAATTTAAGTGAATTATTATTCATATTAGTGGTATTTTAATTGAATAATAAAAATATTGTCAAAAATAAATTGTATAATAAAGTGATTAATATGAATAATAATAAATTTTATATGAATAATAAAGTCGGTATTGATTTTGATATCAATTATGATATCTCCCAAACATTTCTAATTGTATATATATGCTCCCTCTTTGACGAATTACAAGCTGTTGATTATAATTTATCCTGTGAAACAATACGTTTATATTATAAGTAACATCACAGATGTAAACAATTGTCGACAATATAAGCAGCTCAATATTGTGAACAAAACTGACTCGGATATTTAAAAATTTCTTTACACTGATACACAATTTTATGAGATAAATGGTGACAAAAAAAAAGATATGAATCTATTTTTAAAAACAAATGCGATGATATTTCAACTTAAATGCTCACCAAAGAATTGATGAACTAATGTTTGCTCTCTAAATCTAAAATTTAGGTCGCATCTCTACTAAGAACTTACAGTTTTGTGAGCAACGTGTGGAATTTCCATAACTTACAGTTTTGTTAATTTTTCTAAATTTTTTTTTGAGATGTGTTTTTCCAAATTATTTGGAAACTTCCTTTTGTATTAGTTACAAACTCTCAAAGCTATAGATTAGATATAGAATATATTGTAAGCAATAATGACAAAAAGATCTCAATACTGCATATAGGAGTAAATAAAAATAAAAGAGTAGGACTTAATTAGGGGCAAATTAGTCAATGGATAAATCTAAATTCTGTCCATACCATTTGTTCTCTGCCATTTGTTGTCGCTCCCCTTTTTGCTCGCTTGTTCTGGCTGGCTGTGTAAACGCATAAAGGAGCAAATTGAGATAACTGCAAGATAGGCTTTGCCTTTTAGTGTTAGCTCATTTCAGCTACTTCTTTAAAAAGGAACACAGTAAAATTTAAAAAAAAGAAACAGCATATATCCTCAGCAATACACTACACCAAAGTCCAATGTTCAGTACACATATTGACAGACTGCACAACTAGATATTCCACTAGAAGCATATCTGCAACCTCCGGAATGAATTATATTATATAAATGAAGGAACGACTGAAGTGGCCCAGACATGTTACACCATCGAAATACTCAGCTTCATATAAAATGCCATGTCAGAATTTAGAAGCGAGATCAACTCGTCTTTGTTGAATTAATAATAATAATTGTTCATCTGGTTTTACATTCTGTATAAGCACCATGTCTTCATCTCATCAGTCATGACCATCAAGTCACTCATTAGATAAGTTCCTCATCATTTTTAGCTCTATATTCAAGCATTTCTGGACAGTAGCGCTTAGCCAGAATTTCGACTTTTTCGATGAAAGGCCTCTCTTTGTGTTCTCCTATGTAACGGACCATCTGCAGCCACCTTTTCAGACATAGTTCTCCTACCCTGAAAACAATTTGACACAAACCAAATACTTTACATATGAGCAAATATATAATTTGATACAACCATCTGCGACCATCTTTTCTAACATAATGTAGGAGCCCTGGTACTCTATATTCACAAGATCATACACTTTTCTCTTTCACTGAAGTATACAATTGTGGTTTAGCAATCTTTAGTCCAACTTGCTCCAGTAAGATAACTGTTTTCAGTTCAAATGTACCATTCACATTTTTATTATAAACCAACGTAATCTTCTTATTTGCTTCATAAAATAATCTGGCCAGTTCCTCTGAAAAGCCTGATTGTATCTTATTCAGAATTTATCATTTTACTCTGATAGCAGTTTCTTAACCCACCATTGGATAAGCACCCACCATTATAAGACTCACATAATCATTAATAAAAAGAGAGCATTATTCAACAAAGTGATAGAAATTCATATAAATTTTGCCTGGGGCATTTATGCCCTGGGTCCAACCATTCCAGAACCTATTTTAGCACTGTAGTACACCAGTACTGAGAGGTCATTTATGATTGTTCGCCACAAACTCCATGCCTTGCCCAAAATTTCATCCCATATCACCATAATTATTCAACTAGGGGAAGACCAACATTTGAGAGAGAGAGAGAGAGAACTGCTGAATAGTCAAATATAATCAAACCTATGTGGAAGGAGATTGTCCCAGTCAACATCTTCAATACAGATGGCATCTACCTTCTGCAACCTGCATTCATAAAATTAACGATATGTCAGTGCTAGAATGCATTCAGGTGTTTTTGCACGCAGAGGGGGAAGGAGAGGGCGAGAGAAAGAGAGGACAGTAGAGAGACAATCAGAGAAGCGAGTAAAACTTACGCTAATATCAGTCGATAGTCATCAGTGTCAGCCCACAGATTATCACGAACCAATGGTGAGGTCAATTGACAGTACCTAAACAACCAGCCACAGTATTTATAATTTGAGTGTGCTTAATCAAGGGATGCCATAAAGAGTACAGGCCACTGTACAAATGTATTAAATCTTCTATGTAATAATGTTATTAAGAACAGCTCTTTAGTCAGAAATGGAAGGCAAGCCGCAAACACTAATTTAATATTGATATATATTGCTTGCTAGAGTAGGGATTATGTTTCACTTCTACATAAATCAATCAAAACAAACCATTATTAGCAAAACCCCATCTAATGAACAGCATAAAGGTCATTCACTTTGTGTATTGTGCTAGATTGCTAGTGCAATAAAGAACAAACCCTTCTATCAAAAAAAAAATTAATCACAAAATATCCTCATAGCACTGTTGATTTACTGGCTAAAAAATTTAACCCAATCTATATGAAGCAGAAGGGATCATCAGATTGAAAACGTACCACTTAACACAGCATCCAGATTGAGTTCTTGTTTGTAACTTGTCACTTACTGCCTCCCAAGAAATATTGTCCCGTAACTATTCAAAAAGATGGATATGTGAAAGATTGAAATTTGGTGAAATATAGACTGTCACTTTATTAATCCATACAGAGAGGTTCATGCATACACAAACAAACAGGTAAAGAAATATCATCCACATATTATATTAATGTATGCATGCCCTGGCGCGCGCATAAAAACATAGATTCATATCCATGTGTACTAATGCGTTCACACAAAAAAGGAGTTCGAAGAGAGTAGAAAAGAGAGCACTAACCATGGCATGTGTTTCGGGTTCCTCGGTGAAGGCTTTTAGCTTCAAGTCCAAGTTGACCAAGTTAAATAAAGTTTGGTACTCCTCTTGATTCCAATTTCCTATAGTACATAATGCATACAAATTAGTTAATCCAGGGAGCACTGACAATATCTCACCAAACTTAATTATTAAGATCAATCAAATTGATATGTTAGATCGAGCATTAACACATGCAAACAACTTTATTTTTTACTTATTAAAGTGCCTCGCACCCTCAAAGTTGACAACAAACAACCAACAAATAATTCTATGAACCCTTCCACAAGTTCGTAGAAATTAAGCTCTATATTGCAATCAGAAAATCTAGTGTTGCTCATTTGTGAGTGCACATGAGTTCCTTGTTTTCATGCAACGATCTAAAGTTGATATGTATGGAATATTCACCCAATGATGAGAACAAAAGAACAAAGACACTAAACCTCGGTTCCGCATTGCATATTTCGCTCTTCGCCAGGCATCTTTTACAGAGCGGCAATTCTTGAAATATAAATCCCCAAATTTTCTCCAATCATGACCATATGCTGCTCGAAACCTAAATACGATACAGATGAATTACGGAAGCAGGAGGGCCGAAGTAACTTCATGAAGAATTTCACTTCATGTTTGGGTCAAGTTTGCTAAAAGATTATTAGCAGCAAGCTCTTTCAGTATACTGACTTGCATGCTTAATCTTTCAATTAGTACGCCAAAATAGCAACAATATGTGAGGATTTCCAATTTCAGTACCATTTCTGTAGAATCTCGTTCTAGGGAAGAAATGTTCATTCACCTCAGCATCTTTTTTAAAATTAATTGGTTCACACCTTTTCCTTTTGTAAATGCAGTTGAAAAAAAACCCTCATTCTTTGGATTCCACTTATTTATAATAATTGGAAACCAAACAACAGATAGTGATGAAAGAACAGATTATTTTTTCATCAAATGTTCAAAATAAATTAAGAAAAACTAAGTGTCATAAACACTATACTAACTGTTTGAGATTTTCATAGTCTTCAGGTGTCCAGTTAGTTGCATTTCTTCGAAGCAGATTCCGTCCCCTAAAATATATTGATTCATAAGGCCGGTGCGGCAAGCAAGTAGCTGCAGAATAAAAAATTAATAACTGTAAAGGCAGATCTCTAATTAATGAGACATGAGGTTGGCAATCAGTCAGAACATTTCAGAAATTAGTATTCTTATATTCAATAATTAAAATCACAATGGGTTAGACTCGGCCGTCTAAGCAAGCAAAAATGTATTGATACATATCAGACAAACCTATCAGATCAGATTGTGGTCAATAAATCTGCACTAGTTTCTGTTCAGGTTTTAACATACTCTAAATTTCCATATTTGAACAAATAAACAGGTGGTATTGGTCCTGATCTGACATGCGAGAAGGCCAAGAATTTTAACAAAGGTAATAAAGGTTCCAGTAGTCCTCGAAATATTGTAAATTCCAACTATGTCCTTATAGTTTGCTTGCTCGAGTTCCTTTGGAAAAGCCTGCACAGGATTTCTAAGATTAGCATAGGCATGGCTTGCTGTGATTCTCACAAGGATGTAATGTTGTTATATTCGCTAACCAATTTTCATACCTCAAAAGAAAAAGAAATCTCACTAGTAGAGGTAACTAAAAAAACAAAATCAACTGTAAAGGAAATTCAAAATGCGTATAACTACAGGCCTGGGATAATGATGAAAAAGTGAGGGTGTCAAGTACATTTTTCAAGGCTTACCAAATTCCTTCCAACAACCCTTCAGCAGCTTGTGCTTCCTGGAATCATAAACCATCTCCCTTCCATTTTCTCCCAATTGCTTAACCTGTTATATATAGGAGTATACAGACTATTATGCACAATAAATGAAAACTAAAGAAATTATTAAAAACACACACACACACACTAAACCTCCAACGGATCCTGTTAGTTGAAAACAATAGCATCCATCTCATGTATCAGTATTTATCTTGATCAGTGTGTTCCCTAACTTTGCAACTAAGACTCAATATAAGTGGATTCATCCATACAAAAGTTGATATCATGCAATAAAACAAAGGGTAGTAGTTCAAATCAATTTCAGCTTTAGTTAATTCACTCAAAATGACCTTTGAAAAAACATCGAAGAATTTGAAATTGGGAAGGTGATGTAAAAACTTGAAAATCTTTTGGACGGCACAGAGGAAATGCATACACACATGTATTTAGACAAGACAGATGTGAGTATTTAGTCAAGTGAAATTCTCTAATTACACCCATCATTCCCACAATAGAGCATAGAACAATGAAAAAGTTAGCTCAGCTGAGCCTTACTAGACCTCATTAAACAAAATTCGGTAAAATTAAAATAAGTTACAAAATTTGACAGGAAATTGGATGCAAATATTACCGTAATCAAGACATCCAATTTAAACTCAAGTAAACCTACATGCAAAGCTGCACCAAGCCCTTCATGAAATATAACTTACGAAATGTACAAACTAGAGTTGAAAGTAAAAACCTGTATATAATCGTCAATAGCTTTTAGAAGCACTGCGTCTTCTTCTTCTGTAAATCTCTCACCCCAAACCAAGCCCTCGCATTCATCTCTACTCCTCTTGGGCTTTTTTGTTTCCTGTACACTGCCACTTTGTGCAGAAAACACTTCTACTTCATCTGAAAACTGCACCTTTTTTCTTTTCTTTCTATTTTCGCTATTCTTTGCCTCTTCATTATTTCCAGTTGTTGTCTCCTTCCTTTTCCCTTTGTTTTCACTCTTATCTTTCTCTTCAGATTTGGATGCCTTCTTGACCCTCTTATTTGTCTTGCTTCTCTCTTTAGAGCTTTTCTCTTCTTCTCCTTTTCTCATATTCTCTGCCTTCTTAACCCTCTTATTTGTCTTGCTTCCCTCTTTAGAGCTTTTCTCTTCTTCTCCCTTTCTCATTTTCTCTGCCTTCTTTTCCTCTTCATTGATGTCCTTCTCTATGTAACCAGAACTCCCACCTTTCTCTTTCTTCCTCTTCCTTTTCATTTTCTTTTTGACCTCATATTTATCTTCCTCTCTCTCCTGCAACTTGTCATCTCTGTTTTTATCTTTACTTCTCTCCGCTGATTCAATAGTAGCGGCATCACTCCATTTTTTTCCCTTTCCCTTATTCCTTTTTAAATTGTCATGAGAAAGATCAACCATTTCTTCTAAACCAGCACTGTTACCCTTGCTCATTGTCTTGCTCCTCTTCTCTTTCTTCTCTAAATCTTCTCCATCAACTGCTCTCTTCCTTTTACTGTTTTTCTTCTCAACCATATCCATTTCACTTCCTTCCATTTCTTGAGTGATCCAAGAAGTGGAATCACTACCATATGATCTGAACTCTTCCTTCTTCTTCTTCTTCTTCTTCTTCTTCTTCTTCTTCTCTTTCCTTCCATCTATTTTTTCTATATTTTCCTTCTCAACCATATCTATTTCACTTTCCTTCATCTTTTTACTAACCCTAGCAGTGGAATCAACACCATGTGATCCGAACTCTTCCTTCTTTTTTTTCTCTTTCTTTTCTATTTTTCCATCCAATTTTTCTTCAATTTGGCCATCTTCAGCAGATTCAGCCTCTTTTGGAGCCTTCTTCTCTTTGCCCTTCTTTTGCTGGGATTTAATTTCTTTGGCGCTTTTCTCCTCCAACATGCTCATTTGCATAAAAAATCCTTTTTCTAGAAGCTGAAAGCAAAGGAGGTTAAAACTTAGTCTTGACCGATTTTATAGGTATTAAGTTGAAATTGAAATTCATACACATTCCATAAGAAGTTAATATGATATCATGACACTACATTCAATTGAAACCCTAACAAACCAAATTGAGTCCACCAACTTCATACACTCCAAACGAACCCCTATATTTATTTTATACAATCCATAAGAGACGTCCAGTTCAGAATAATACAACTCAATTTTAGATAAAGTTCATAAATTCAGGCTCGGTTCAACCGTTCAAGTTCAGTTCATACGTTTTAGATAGCAAAAAATTCAGATTGCAATAAAGGGGAGAGAGCAAGGGTGGGTAGCAGCAGCACAGAGGCGATGGGGAAGAGAGTAAGGCGCAGCAGTAACAGCAACCAGTGGCCGCGCAGAGGAGATGGCACGGCCGTGCGGAAGAGCACAGAGGAGGTTTGGCTACTGGTTGAGCAGGAATTGGTCAGGGAGACGAATGGCGGAGGATTTGAGCACCTTTTTCTTTTGCTCACGCTCTCTGAGAGTGAGAAATGGAGAAAAAGTGATGAAAACAGAAAGCAAGGCTAGGGTTAGGGATACCTCTGCATAAGCTGTGATAGAGAAGGATCACGGACGATGCACAGTGGAGAGATGCGAGGCAACGAGAGAGACGATGCACAGCTCGGGGAGAGAGAAGCGAAAGAGGCTCTGAAGGAGAAGAGTTCGACGGAGGTGTTCGAACTAGTCGAGAGAGAGAGAGAGAGAGAGAGAGAGAGAGAGAGCGCTGAAGCGGTGAGGTTTTGGAGGAGAAGAGCTTTGATGTGGGCTGCCCATTCTCTGCCCGTAATTTGATTATGATTTGTCCATTTCAAATTTTATATTTGGGTTCGAGTCGAGTCTAAGGCCCTGTCCAAATACGGGCCTGCCCGTTAATATCTGGTTGCTACTCTCCACTGTGCCCATTAGCGATATAAATTATATAATCCTCTTTCACAATATATGAATTCACATATTAATTTATTATAATTTCTGTGAATATATGAAAATAAGTATGAAAATGTGTAAAAATTATTATTTGGTGTTACATTAGAAATTTTCTTTTAGATAAAGATAAAGATGTAGATAAAAACATCAGACTTAAAAATATCATAAAAAAAGTTCAAATGAATTTCGAAGGTATGATCTCTTCTATAATATGCATAATATCATGATTCATCCAAAACACAACTACGGCTTTATAATAAAACATGATATATATTCAAGATTCTTACCATTTATTTGAAAATGTGTGATTTCTTGTCAAATGGGATACATATGTTCAAGAATGCCACAATTTTAGTTTGAAGTAAGTGGAATTTTCAAAATCTAAAATGCGTGATTCTTCAAAAAAAATTTAATACCCACACCGCCCGTTTGGCAAGTAGAGTAAAAATAATTTAAATACTTTAAGATATCTTAATCTATCAAACAGAGATGATTTAAAATAAAGTAAGTTAAAACATCTATAGCTGTAGAGTAAAGTTAAATCATTAAATTTCATAAATTTTAATACTTTTTACTCTCACTACTTCATCTGCTTACATTACTATTATTAAACATTAATGATTTAAAGTAATTTAATACTTACTCTATTTTAATTTTACTTTATTTGTCAAACATAAGATAGTTAGTAAGGGATCACACAATTGCTAAAATTTGAAATCATATCATGTCATAAACACAATTAGTTCATAGAACTTATGGACTAAATTTGAACCGTGTTCGATAGGGCACAAAAAATTTGTAGGTAGTAGTTAATGATACTTCACAACAATTTGTTACTTTTCTGTCATTATTTGGACATATGGTGAAGCTATTAATTGACATCAATTATAAGAATAGCAAGAAATTCTTAACTGAACCACAATTTTAATATAATGGTGTTGAGTCTCGTCTTTTTACGGAGAAATGCAGGTTCAAATTCTACAAAAGATTTTTAGCTAAATTATAAATTTTTTGATCATTAGCCAATGTTATTCTGCCACTCTATCCCTTTTCTACAAAAAATTCTTACAATTTAATCAAATACACATTAGCCGACAGTATTTTTAGGTGCATATTTTGTTGGCTCGAATGATTTATTGGAAAAACAAAAAGAAAGAAATAGATGCATGGGTTCCCATCGTGACTCTTTTTCCTTTCACCAATTGTGATAGCATACCATTCTTTTTTCTTTTGTAATTTGACCAGTTACCATTTCTTAATTATATAAAATATTTAGCAAACAAAAAAGAAGTAACATGAGGACAGGGACACAAATTAAGCAATTAATTAACTAAAAAAGGCGGAATTAGATTGCATATCATTGATTAACCACAGGATAACTGATGTCCATGATCACAAAACGATCATTGAAATGCATCATGATACAACGCCTGAATTAGAATATACCACCAACATTACAAACATAAATACATACATACATATATATATTATTCTTGATTTCAGTTACTATCTCAGCAAGATCAGGTATACATCCTCGATGAAGCACTGCGATTTAAATTACTCAACGAGCTCAAATGCACCATCGACGAAGTCGTAGTGAGCGCCAAACACCTTGAGAGTTCCCTTCTCCAACCCTTCCTTCACAAATGGGTATGACTTGAGGTTCGCTACTGATACCTTCACAGCTTCCTGCAAATTTTCAATACTTTTTTTTAGTAATTTTTTTAAAGTCATTACAATTTTTTTCCATGGTTATAATTCTTTGTATAGTTTTGCCAATGATTATAGCTTTTTTTATACAACTGCCATTTTATGACATTTATATAACTTACATATTAATGTAACTCATTCTCTAGCAAGATAATGATGTTGATGATGACAATGATGAAAAGTATAACATTTATGGAGGAAAAAAGTTTAAAAAAAAGAAGACAATATTGACCTTTTCACAGATGGCGCATTGCTCATCCAAGGATTTGGAGCCGTGCTCAGCTTGCACCTTTTCTCTAGCAGGATAGCCTATCTTTACCCAGTCCTCAATGAACTCGCTATTTCATTGCCAAGATCAAAGAACGCCAAAAGAAAAAGAAAATACTTTATCAAAATCAAATCAAAAGTTGGTACATAATAGTGCTCAAAATAATCATTGTTGATGCTGGACCATGGTTATATATAAGTTATCAACTTATAAGCAATTAAGCCACAGTAGATCCAAAACAGGTCTGGCTCAAAGAACATTCTGGCCTTCCAAAGTGGGCCTGACTCACATGACTTGATCAAAACCTAACAAATAGTAGGCCCCGCTAATCAGGAATTTGGCTGGAAGCCTGGAACTCTAAATAAAACTGCGACCTTTTGGGGGAACGAAGGTTCCTCATAAAGGGATTAATTAAATGCGACCTTTTTTTTAACCCATTAGCACTAGCTCCTCCAATTTAATTATCTACTTATATAAGATAAGATGGTCTAGTTATATATATGCACGTTCTTACGGTGGAGGTGGAACTTTAGCCTATTGCTTAGGCCTTTTGCTTTTATGCTTTTTTAAATCCAATCATATATGCACTAAGCATGCATGTGAAAACGATACATCATGTATACATTATTTGTACACAATAAAGAGAAGAATATATGTATAGATTCCAGACTTACGTGCTGTTGTTTCCATCATATTTAAAGGTCATGAGTCCCTTAATTCCACCACACTTGCTGTGTCCAATCACCACTATGTTCTCCACCTACACAATTTTCAATATATATATAAGATATAAAAACTTTATAGACTCAAAAAAGTAGTTTGGCAGCTGACAAATGCATGACATGTGCCTTTTGCTACTTGTCAATATATATAAGTAAAGATAACTTCTAGCATCAAGATTTTTTACACTTGCACACATAACAATCAAGAACATTGATTTGATCTATGCCCTCAACCTTTCTTGAATTTGGACCATGGGGACCATTTAGAAAATGATAGCTTGAATCTATTCTTTTAAATTGTCTTTTTCCAGTAAGGTATATGCTTTAATTGCACTCTCTTATCAGGAATTAATTATCAACTTATTAATTACAATCCAAGTCAAAACTTCCTTCGTCCTTCCTGATTTCATCTAATTAACGACCTCAATTTGAAAAGTATAACAACAATAGTAATTTGAGATTACAAATTAAATATTACCTTAAGGTGAATAACAGCATACTCAATCGCCGAACCTACACCGGTGTACTTGGTCTGCATTCACATCAAGATGCATGTTAAATAAGCATTAAAAATGATAAAAATCAAACAGTTCAATGGAATTTGATTGCAAGGAAACATTCAATAATTATCTTTCAATTTTAAGGATTACCTTGTCAAAGGCAGGAACCATGTTGGCGATGTTGCGAATGGTGAAGGCCTCACCAGGCTGGAAACCGAGGGTGACTGAGGGGCACACACGGGAGTCAGCGCAGGCGAACACCATGAACTGCATGCCACAGAAAACCCAAACAAATTGCATGTCAAAAAAAAATTATCATTTTGTTGAGCAAGATATAAATGGCTTATTTTATTTTTCTTATTTGATTTTCTAAGGGGAAAAAAGAAGAAGCAAGTTGTAAGTCCTCCACACATTGATGTAGTTTAATGAAAATGAGTACACTGATAGAGAAGAAAATAGCCGTTATACATGGGGCAAACAAGAGCAAATCCAAACCCAATTTATTATATTGTAAAAGTTAAATTTTATATACAAAAGTCAACTATAATTATCTTTATAACTTTTTGTCTTTGGAGAAAATAAAGAAAGAGTGACCAGGTGAGGATAAAAATGAAACACGCAAAAATAGATACTCTCAAGAAGTTAATATGTTTATTTATATTTCCAATATACGAGGCTCTTTGTAAAAGGGCAATCTTTTCTCTCGCTGTTTCAGAGGAGAAAAAAAGATAAATTATTTGAATGAGACAAAGGACTGGTTAGGTAATTAGGTCCGTGCCTAACTAGCTATCTGCATGAAGCAATATAAAAGAAAATTAAAGTTTTAATTAATTAGAATAAGCAAGGAGATGTATTTATGGAGTAATTATACAACGTTGATTGATAAGCAAGTGGATGCATTTATGGAGTAATACAACGTTGATTTAGGCGTGAAACATTGAAAAACGGTGGAATCTGGTTTAGAATCAATTCAAAGTATTATATAACTGAGCCGTTTGGGGTACCCCCACTTTTGCCCCAATCAAACACATTATTAGCATAGCATTAGCTACTGTAATTTGTACATAGCAAAATACATGTTCATTTTAACATTTGATTAATAATAGTAATAATCGTGTGCATTTTATTGTCAACATTCTAGCAATCTAGCGTAATTAATTCAATATCACACATTAAAAGTAACATGACTCATTCTATTTTTTTTTTTAAATAAAGCATGAGTACAACTGTCAAAACAGAAATGATGGAAAAATTAATTTATATTTAGAAAAGTAGTAAGTTTTACAAAAAGTTTCAACACGCTTTTAGAGGGACAAGGAAAAAACATTTTTGACCAATGTCATCACAGTGAAGACACAAATTCAAAGACATAAAATCCACATAAATATATTATATATAATACAGTTTGACTTCACCTAACACTTCTCATGAATATATATATATTTGAAAAGATAGGTGATATGCAGAGGCATGTTTAGACGGCGATAAGTTCACAACAAGAAAGGGAGGAAAAGCCCAAAAAAAAGGAAAAAGAAAAAGAAGAAAATAAAAGATGTAAAAGGTAGTCGGGACCAATCAGTTAGTTAAAACCTACCTCACATAGATAGGTAAAAGATCCCATGCAGTAGAGATTGTACAGAAAACATAATCAGATCCATTGATTCTGATTTCAACGGAGGAGATCCTTAACAACTATTATCTTGATAACTTTGACAATCAATTTTTAAATAATTTTGAAATAATTTTTAAAAATTCTGAAAAATAGAAAAAACTGACAAACATATATTTTAACTTATAGATTGATTGTGTTTCAAATTTTATATAATTTAGAACCCATTTGATATTGTATAAAAAATCGTTAAATATAGACCGTTGTAAATATTATGTAATTTTGATGGTTCTTTGATAGAGTAATAATACTTAAAATATATAAAATTTGAAACACAATCGATCTATAAATTAAAAAAATATGTTTATAAATTTTTTTCTATTTTTAATTTTTTTAAATAATTTAAAAATTCATTGTCAAAATTGTTAAAATAATAATTATCAAAATCCCCATCCAATAAATAACTAAGGGCTTTACAACGTACGACACGTGCTGCAGAGGATCCGACAAAAACTCTCTAATATCGTTTTCTACTTTCTAACAGGAAGTAGTCTTAATGGCCCCCAATTTGGACGGTTGTTTTTCTTTCCATCCTTATGTGGGCCCCACACACGGGCAATTATTTCGGCGCTTATATATGATATATCCCTGGTTTTTAATTTTTAATTTTTTTTTATATTATCTGTTTGCAATTATTACCAGCAAATTATTCAGACCTTGCTGGTAATGGAGCATTCTTTCTATCAAAGCAAGACATTCAAAAATCCCCAATGAAAATATTGAATGCTTCATGAAAACATTTATTTTTCTTGGATGATAGAAAACTATTGTTTGTCTAAGTCTATGCACTATGCATGTGATGTGATGCATGTCTGGATAGTCAATGCAAATGCCAATTAAACCAGTTAATTCGTCCCACCTCTCCCCTAAGGTACCTCTCTCTCTTCCTCGATTGATTTCATTTCGAATCACGAAATAGAACAACCCAGAAAGAAACAAAAAAACAATCTCAAAAAGTACAAAAATAAAGATACAAATTAATAAGGAGATTGTACGTACCTTAGGCCATTGTCCTTCCTTGAGTGGAGCAAACACATCAGGCTTCTTCCTGTAAGATTTCAAAAAACAAAGAAGATCATATATAAAATTCACATGCATACAAATCAAGAGCAGAGAATTTGAGGATTCGCTTCCTTGAAAAGAGAAAATATTGCATGAATTAGTTTGTCAGGTATGTAAAATAAAATATAATATACTCACTCGAAAACCTCGGCCTTGAACTGCTCGAATCCGGTCTTCAATCTCTCGACTGGGTCCATTCCCTGGCATCAATTCCAGAAATTCAAATTAGAATTCAAACTCAAATTCAACAAATTAATCCAACGGAACAAGAGCCGAAGAATCAGATTTCAATAACACAAATTGAAGAAGACGAAAAGGTACGTAGAACCGAAATAATAAGAGAATTGGGAACGAGCTGAACCTCGATCGATAGATAGCTGTCGACTTTGATTTGAATCGTTGATGAATTGGGGGAGGGGGGAGGGGGAGGGGGGAGGTGTGTTCGATTAGGAAAGAAGAAGAAGAAGAAAAATGAGATTGTAAGTGTCGTAGTTTAAATGCTTCGTTGGAGGAAGAAGGGGAATGGGAAATGGGGATTATTTATAGGCCCAAAAGTTGCATATACTTTCTCTCTCCTCTGAATCCCTCCTGATCCAGTAGTACTTTCAACGATTTCAGAGCCTATTATTTGTTTATGTCAGTTAATTGGAACTTTTGCAGATTGGTCCTTGTAGTTGTAGACTGTTCATCAAATTATGTAATAAATTTGCTTTGTACAAGTGTATGTTAGGCTATGATTTTGTGTGTATATGTTGAATGCTGATTCATAAAAAATTGTATTAAAGAGGTCAATTCAAAAGACATATAATAACTTGACAAAAGAAAAAAAAATAATAATAATATTTTTGCATTGCTTTGCATCGATAAATGTAATAATGAAATTTACAAGTGGTAGGGATTTAATTATTGTATTTTATTTTTTATTCTATGGGAGTTGGCATGAATTATTATTAGTATTACCCTGGGGAACACGGATTCATGGTCCACATTGAAGGAGACAAATTTGACGTATAAATGATTCCATGTGGTAACCATGTAGCGGGTCACATTGTAGGTTCTTAGTGGTTATAACCCGCTACATATTAGTGTGTTGGGAGAGAGGAGAACTAATAACATCAAAAAAAGGTATATAGGGAACTTCTTATCTGTACGGAGAAAATATTTGCTTTCACTTCAGTTCCTAATGTGGTAAACATTTTTACTGTTTGAATTTTGAAGATACCTTTTCATGGAAAGCACATTGGTTTCCTTTTATATATTTTCTGGTATAGTGTTTCAAAATCAAGAGAGAAATTATTTGCTTTGATCTCTTCTTCTGATGGTATTGCTGTAAAAGATATTTTTTTATTCAATTCATGTATATATTTTTTTCTTGTATTTAATTATTATGAGTAGATATACTATTTATAATTTTTTTTGTTAACTTTATGTCAATGTTTTTATTGTAATGTCCTGTATTTTTTTTGGGTAAAACAACTACAAGCATATTATTCTAAGCCAATTCAAGCAAGAACAAATTGATTTGCAACTTTTATTATTGTTGTTATTGTTCTGTTTTACTAAAATTAGATTGTGGGATAATTAATAATGGAATTGAAACCGTTGGACTGGATACATACAATTAACGGAAAGCAAATCAATTCTTGCTAATTAATTTTTTTCATATTCGTTAGAGCAATAAAATCAAATCATGATGGCGAAATACAAGGGGTATAATGTATACCTGTATGGACAATTATGGACTGGTAGGTGGCTTAAATGACATGTGGCACACTTGTCATTGCTAGTTGGTACAACTCTCTCCTCAATTTATTTTGCTATTATTTCATTGGATATATACATACCAAAGAAAATTGACCATGAGACAAACTACTTTATTAAAAAAAAAAGATGTAATGCATTAAATTAGTAATTATGCTATACTATATAATTAGGGTAAAAACTAGGTAATCTTAATCTTAATTAATATAAAAGTTACTGTTTTTGGTACTTAATTTGGGCACAACTATCAACTATATATATTATATGGAAGCTGATATACTGATATCATAATCGGTCTCAACTTTGTTATTCATATTAAATGAGTTATTATTCATATTAATAATTTATTATGTAACTTATTTATACAGTATTTTTATTATTCAATTTAAGTGAGTTATTATTCATATTAGTGGTATTTTAGTCGAATAATAAAAATACTGTAAAAAATATATTGCATAATAAAGCTATTAATATGAATAATAACTCATTTTTAAATGAGTAATAAAATCAATATCAATTACAATATCAATGATAATATCTCCCAAACATTTTTCATATTAACTATATATATATATATACTCGTTATATATATATATATACTCGTTATGTAGCGATCTTGGTTTTATAAATTAGGGAATAACTTTCTAATCTTGAGATGTGAAATTGAGAGGCGTTGATCATGAAATCATGTGAGCTTTGATTTAAGCCAAAAGAGGGCTAAGTTGCATATATGCATGATGCATGCCTCCTATATACATATATTTTCGTGTGTATTAATATTTACATATAGAGGAGATCCATGCATGCATGCATGCATCATGCCTAATTAAACAAGTAGCTTCTTCTTTTATCGAAACTAAAAGATATTATAAACAAAACATGGAAAAGAAAATAGCAAAGTAGCAAATTATATAATCGATGCAGTCAACATCGATCGATCGATCTCAAACTTTTTATTATGAATGGCAACTAGGTAGCTGGATAAATAAAACAAAAACAAAAAATTGACATGAAAATGTTGCGTGTGTATACTTTTGAGTCTCTCATTGAGAAACAAAAGAGATAATTGAATCTACTTGCTAAATAATTAATACATATATGTATGTATGCATTATTTTCAGAGCAATTAATCAAGGATGAATCATGAATGTATCCATTACATATGCATTTATTTTCAGAGCAATTAATACGAAAATAAGGTAAGCTTGGTCGATGTAAAAAGAGACCTTTAATTAGTATATACAATGGATGGTTGTGATCAACTTGTGGGACCCACCTATCCACAAATGGAAGAACAAGGTCCACATTAGAATGCAATTGTGGCATGCAAATACTAAAAGAGACCAAACCCAGACCAATAACACCATTCCATATATATTTTTTTTAAAATAAAATTTTTCGTTAATTTTGATATTTATTTTTTAAAATATTTTTTTATAGAATTTGAATACATATTTTTCTGAAATGAAATCTATTATTGAACCTATAATTATAGTATTCTAATAAAATTTATTATTAAATCTATAATTATAGTATTTTAATAGACTCCGTATTGAACAATAATGAGAGACTCCTAGTGCATTTATAGTATTTTATACAGCATACAAAATTAAAATATTGTTGCGTTGGCAATCTCTGGTGCATCGGTGATTGATAATTACATGATTTTTTTTTCTTTTAGGTATATGCTAGAGAGCTACATGATGATCGATACGATTTCATTTTCAACCAAGTTGGTTCAAAAACGTGATCCAACGCATTAAATTGATATTGGTTTATTAATTTCCACTTTTGTTTATATTTTTATTGAATTTCCTGGTGTTAAACTAATTACTAGTTGAGAACTTTTATTGATGAATTTGTTCTTTTTTTTTAAAAAAATAATAGATTTGATAAATTTCAAAAGTTATTTTTCTCAATAAATTTGTTAACATTGGTTGTAGATAAATTTATTTTTTACGCACATCTCTTTTATTTTGACAAAAAATACATTTTTTTACTCTTATAAATCAATATAAACTCACATAAATTGAATAACCTGAACATATCAAACGTGCTCATCTTTCAGAGGTTCTTGATGCCAATCATTTATTTAATGACAAAAGAATATAATCTTACTAATATGATCACTTATATCAAAAATTTTAAAATTACTTTGAAAAGAATATAATAAAATAAAATTTCACTACTAAAATCACATTTAATATAACCATGTATGTAAGTATTACTATAGGTCTTAGAAACACATATTTAAAATTTCAACTTCACTTGAAATTAAAAAAAAATAAGACCAACTTGAACTCTCTCACTACTCCAAAAAAAAAGGAAAAAAAAAGGAAAAAATTATCACCGCATTGAATTATTGGGAGATGGTTTTGTTGGCGATGTAAAACAGCTGCCTTCTAAATTATGATCATTATTTGCATGCCACGTGGTAGGGTTACAAAAAAGGGGGGCAGTTGACCTACAAATTTGTTGGCCCATGATGAGCACAAAATTCCAAATAAATTTCAGGCCTAAATCTGTGCCAAGGCCGTTTCTTAATTGCCTTGTCCCCTCAACAAATTTTAAGGCCAGATTAGATAAAAAAAAAATTTCTTTTTTTTTTTTGCATTTTGAATTATTGTTTTTGCCATATTGAGATGATTCATGTATTCCTTTCTATTTTTTTTTAAAGGATTCTTACTTATTTGGCTGCTAAACATTGTTAAAAATTGGCATTATTAAATTTTATGTTACTATACATACTAAAATTTTCTTCTTCTTTTTTTATAATAAAAATGGTTGTCTTTGATATTATTGTACATGTCTTTGACTTGAGATACCGTTTGCTGTTTGATAACATTAACAGAAAATTTCCAAATTTTATATTATTTTGAATCCCATTAAATTATTAATTATAAATTTATATCAGATGGTTTTTGACCATTTTTTCAACTATTTTTTTTCCTTTGGGTTGCTTACATGTCCCTTGTATAGCCCTTAATTTTCCAAAAATATACATGCTCTCAACTCTCAATGTTTGAATTATATGACCTTGATACCTTTTTTTTATGTAAACCAACAATATCCTGGTAATATATTTTGTACTGATCAGTTGTCATGCACAGTCATTTTCTCAAACAAAAAAAATTTAACATAGCTAAAATTCATCTAGATTAATACCAACAATGAAAATTAACTGCCCAGCTTTACTAAAAATGTAATTAATGAAATTGAAGATTTGACAACACAATTAATATTAAATATACATTACACAAGTTACAAGAACCATGAAAATTTTTTAAAATTATCTTCCACACAGCTAGCACAGTAAACAATTTTTGTCAGAGCTTTAATTTTCTACAAAAAAAAATGATGTGACAATTTTTTTCTATTTTTTTATTATGTATTTATTTTCTAAAGAATAAATAATGATAGATAATAATAATGTTGATAGCTGGAAGTCCGTTTAATTTATACTTAGATAAGCTACCAATGGATATGCACCATGTCGCATCCCAAGTGTTATGTCAAGTATAAATATCTTGTACAATTTTATAATCTTATAGCATAGTTAACTCTTGCAAAAAAGACCTGATGTATATATTTAATTATTTATTGATAAACCAGAGGAGGAAGATCTGGCCCGATTTTTTTTAATTTAAAAATTATAATATTAAAAATTAAATAAATAAAAAATTGAATGAAAATTACAAAAATAGAAGGGACGGATTTTGAAAATCATTTTTAATATTTTTTTATAAAAAATATATTTTATTAAGGGATGGGTTTTGAAAATCCGTCCCTGAGTATATTTTTTATTGAGAGACGAATTTTAAAACCCCGTTCTTCAATAAAAAATATTTTTTTATTGAGGGACGGATTTTTAAAATCCGTTTCTCAATCCGAGGTTTTCAAAATTCCTTCTTATGGGACGGGTTTTCAAAATCCGTATCTTTTTTATTGAGGAACGAATTTTAAAACTCCGTCTCACATTAAAATATTATTGTTTGTAAAGAAAAAATAAAAATATATTTGAGACGTATTTTGAAAATCCGTCCCTCTTATATTTGTGATTTTTCATCTTATTTTTTTATTTGTTTAATTTTAAATATTAAGTTTCTTAAATAAAAAAAATCGGAAATCTGGCCCCTCTTTATTCTTTTTTCTTCATTAATGCTATTCATTGAAAAAAAAAATTGAATGTACTTGCAACTATGCTTCCAAGAAAGATGAACTCAATTGGGCTGGTCCAAAGAATCCACCTTTACAAGTGGGGCCCATGTAAAAATAAATTAGGCCCAATGTACCATCTAACTAGTAACTACTAGTTTAAAGTACAATTTCTTTTGGAGATCTCATTGGGTACGGTATTGTGTACCCCATGGTTTTTTTTCACCTACAGCCACACATCCGTGAACAGCCAAGCGTGTGGACCAGAACGGAAACATAGATCTATCAATGAAGGCCTACCAAAGACCCGGTCTAAGAAAACAATATCTTCTCCTAGATCTTGGGAGAGCGGCAGTAGTACTGGCTCCGGAGAGATCTTCTATGGCTTCTTTTGTGTAGGAAAATATATCAAAGGAGCTCAAAAGGTTTCATGTTGACCACACTATATTGTCAGATTGAAACCTTGTGTTTTCTGAGCATTTACAAAATGGGCAGACTAATTTCATTTAATATTTTTTTCTGGAATTTGATTTTTGAAACATGCCTTACACGGAACTATATACAAACAATCCCAGAAGATGCACAAAGAGATGCTCTATTATGCTATAGAGAAGACTGAAGCAACTAGCAAACGAAATGTAGTGTGAACAAAATCTGTACTAATTAAATACTAACACCAGGAAACGATATACCAACATTCTTAAAATGATCATAACTAAGAGCAAGAGCATGCCTAGCAAATTAAACAAGAACATGAACAGTGTAAACAAAGGGGACTGTATACACTTACCACAGAGGCGGCTGCTGGAGCGGCGTAAACCGGAGTGTTCCTGACAAGCCGGGGACGGTACGGTGTGGGTGAAGAGCTTGGGTTGAGACCAGAAGCGACGACAGTGGTGGCACGTCTGACAGTGGCGGCTTTGGCAATGCAGAAAGAAGAGCTCGCTGCGGTCGACATTGTGTAGAGAAAGTCGTGAGATGGGATGCTAGTTATAGTGAGAGGCTAACACTAGGGGATCCCTATATGGACGAATGGGACCAGGCAGAAACGGTGTTATATTACCGGATTGAGTCTGATCAGGATTTTGAAGGGGTGATGGAGATATGTTTGGTTTTGGTTAGAGGTGTGAGGTTTGGCCATCCATTTCGATATCGGTTTGTGACTAGCAAGTGAATTGGGATGAGATTTGGAGATAGAAAGGAAGCCAAGGACCAAAGGCTTGAATTGTGTTGTTATTAGCCACACGGTGGAGGAAAGGTGGTAAGGGGGGGGGGGGGGGGGGGGGATAGAGAGAGAAAGAGGGGTTAAGGTGCGTTTTATTTTGTGGTAGGAAATTTTGTGTGGGTTAAAAAAACTTGTTCATGGATGAGAGGAGGAGAAATGTCTCTCAAAAGAAGATTTTTCTTTCTTCTTTGTGTTAATCATTTAATGAGGTTTAGTTAGTTAGATGGATAAGCAGATGAAAGAGTGTGCACGTAATGGTGTACATTTATTGTTTTGCATCACAAGAAGTTTCTTGTGATTGTCTTTCTTTTGAATATATATTCCCATTATGTAGGAGTTTAGTTTGGATTTGGCTGCCAGAGTGTTAACATTGACATATATATATATTGATGGAACATTTGAAGAATTTAATACGTTTAAGCTACTTTCGTTCAGCCTCTAATTCATGTTACAATGATTAAGGCTAGTACCAAATTTTCTATCTTCTAAACTACTTTCTCTACAGCTTTCTTACAACCGGTACATCTAGTCGTGCATGTCTTGTACCGAAATGGGAAGCTCGAAAACTTCATGTTAATTTATTAGGGGGGAGGGGGGGGATTAATATATATGAAGGTATGCAAAACTGAGAATTAAAGAAATTAGCATATCTTTCTAGTAACCAAAATTTGGATGGTTTCAGTATTAATTGCCTCCTTAACATGCCAGTACCAGACATGACTGGTATATATATATATATATATATATATATATATATATATATATGTTGGCACTTGGCACATATATGTATTTGAATTTTTTAACATATGATGCTTAATGTCATTAATTGCAAAGCAAGCTTTAAGATGGGAAATCATCATTGAATGTAGAAACAATTTTTCAAGAAAAAAAAAATCAAGTTTCAGGATCTGATGTGTGATTAATGCAAATGATAAGAAGCTATATAATTTTACAAAATATATGCACCAAAGAGGAAAGTTTGAGTTCAGATCAAGATATTTAGCACAGCATTAGCATGTCCAGGAAAATTGGAATATGATAAGGTTGAGAATTATTATATATATTCTCTGAATACTTTGGGTCACACTGCTATGGAAAGGGAAAAAGACAAATAAAACTTGTGGGGGATTAATTGATTCTTATCTCTAGATGTGGATAAGGAGAATAAGGTTCATACACTATTTTGAAACGGCTTCTCTTTTTCTCTTCCCCAGCTAATAACTTATCTATCAATTATTTATTGGATAAGAGATATATACATACAACATGTACATGACAAGACAAATATTAAAATAATCTCAAAATTAGTGTTTGCACATGATATGTTATATATTGGTACAGTGCAGTTCCTGGGTCTATACCTAACTATTTCATTCAAGGTATTTGATAACGTGGAGAAATGTATCACTAAATTAAACATATAATTGATTAATAAGTGGCTCTCCTGTTATGATCTGTTATCATACATATATACCTTCAAGAAATGATAATTATATAAGCTATTATAACATATCAAAAAGTAAGGGCCCCTCATCTTTGGAAATGCGCCACTTCAATGTGTTAAATAGTGGGAACACAATTAATGAAAATTATATAGCTTTGCTTTGGCAGGGACATTTGTTGACAAATATGCTGTTAGGCAAAATTATAGGCAGAATTATTTACAAATCTTTTTAAAATCTCAAAATTGTATATTTTGTCTGTCCTCTAAATTATAATATCATATTTATACTTTAAAAATATGAAAGTTCTCATATTTGTCTAATCCATTATTTATTCCATCAAATATTATCTCAGCACTCATTGAATACCAATTTTACCCTTGTAATGAATACAAATTTTATGCAAGTTTCCCGTTACTTTCTTTATAAATTGGTTGCATATTAAATTTCATGTAAGTTAAAAATAATTTGTTGTTCCATCAAATGTCATTAAATATGAAACGTTATAAATTTCATGTCATTTGATGAAAAGTAAAATTTTCATAAAATTTCATCATTCTTATCTATAATGTATATATTACAGTTTATTTTTGTTGGGTAACAAAAATATAAGTTATTTTTTACTGTTGTCTTAGTTGTCAAAATTATTAGTTATCAATGGATCCCTATCATTTTATTTTTATTGATTAAATAGTCGATATTTTAGGACAAACAATGGAATTTTGTGCAAAAAATTAGCATAACTTTTAAAATCCTTTAAGCTTTAACTTTTCCGTAGTACTCCTCGTTTTTTGAAATATTTTTATGGCATCATTTTACTTGGTTTCGGAGCAATGCGATACTTAATTTATTATGATTACTATTAGTAATAGGTACTGTTGTTTTAACTTCCACATTTGTACATATTAAAATAAAAAATTAACTTATTATTGTGATATGACTTGTTTGTTTGAGATTATTTATGTTGCATATTCATGGCCTAGGAGCTGTAAAACTTTGGTTGAAACCATATTGCTATGAATTTAATCCTAAATTGCTTGTTGATTTTTTTTTTTCATAAAAATTGTTTGTTTATTTGAGAGCTAGTTTCCTTTGTAATCCAAGCCAACCTGAATTTTACATTAAATTTTCCAAAATTGTAAAGCATCATGCATATATCGTTCAAATGAAAAATGATATTTGAAAACAAGGAATGAAGGTCAAAATTCATTGTGTTTTTAATATATTATATTCCTAAAATAACTTTATATGTATATTATTGGACATATAATAGCTTAGCAATAAGGTTTATGCAACTTAAATATTGTTTGATGATGTATCAAGGATCATTAATTTCAAACCGTTAAAATTTTATGTTATTTGATGTACGATGAAATATCCATGAAACTTCTTCATATTTTATAGACATGATATATGGATAATATAAGTTATATCTATATTGTTGGATTTTAAATTTAAACTTTATTTTTAAAGATTCTCAAGTGATACGCTCCTCTTACATATAACTATTGCATAAATAAACTAAATTTACACTTTTCAATTATAATATATTATAGACATAAATCCTTATTGCATCTACCTTTTTTCATAACTTGCTGAGTTCAAAGAAGTATAACTAAATTGTATTTGTATTTATTTAAATGCTCAAATAACCTTCAATTAATATAGATTAATTAGAGGTTCCGTTATAAATCAATTTCTATTAACCTTAAGGATATCTAGAATTAAAATTATACGAACTAAAATGATAAGAAAGCTTGGAGAGAGACTCATCGGAAAAAATGGCGAGAAAATAGACTGAATCTAATTGAATCCAATATATTTCTTGTTACTAAATAAGTCAAGGAATACTTAATTTTTATATATTATTATTAAATAATCAAATAACTAAATAAATTCTATTTTCTAATAAAACTGGTGTATCAGAGTAAAATTGACGTTGAGAGCAATAACAGAAGAAGATTTTGTTTATTACTTTATACTAGAAATTGTTGGTTTCCATCTACCATAAATATGATAATATAGAGAGAATCACAACATTCTTTTCCCTAAATAATTTGACATTGCATGCAAAATACAACCAGGTTGCATGTGATGTGTATTTTCATCACAAGATCAGAAGAAAAGAAATCTCAAATAAGAGAAGAAAAAGAAATAGAATAAAATACCATCCATATGCCATGGCTTGAAATCTCTCATGCAAGTACATATAAATACTTCAATTCCCACCACCATTCACCATTAAACTAGAGAGCTCCATTGCTATTTTAGAGGGAGAGCACCTTTGCCTAAACTACAAACACGAACACATGAGGTTTTTCTAAATACCAGAAGAAGATGTCAAAATAATGTGCACATTCTAGCAACATGTCTACGTTTAGTTCGGATCTTGACAAAAAGAAAATTATGTGCTCATAATATCAACATGGCAGCCTAGCTAAAAACTTGGCCTGTTTTAGAACCCATATTTATTTGATTTGAATTTCTCAAATTAGGCCTTGAGCCATGTGATATTTATAACGATCATACAGCCCGGCGCACTGTTTCCAAATCCTGTGTCAATTTTATATAAATACGTGCATAATTCAAATCCAAACATGCCTTCATGATCATAAAATGACATGATTATAGTATATGAATTTCTATATATGATTATCTATTATTAATTAAAAGTATATAAAAAAAAGTATCATTTATTGTTTCATATTGTAATAGTATGTTTGTAGTTACATCAGAAATGACCATGTGAGTATATATGGATAGAACTTATAATTTTTATTGAGAAAAAAATATCAAAAAGAAAAAAAAGCATGATTTCTTATTAGTACTGTTTTTGTAATTACATCACAAACGAATCTTTAAAATAAGATCTGATTAGAAATTTAAAAAGAAACGAAATAAAAAAATATACAATGACTATAATATATCATAAAATTGTCCTGAATCTGATCATTTACAAACAAAACAAGATATAAATATCTAATTATCTATTTACGCAAACTTCTAATCACTTTTCATGTACACGAAATTTTCAACATGAAAGATGCTAGAAGCCTCAGTTGTTTTATCCAAAAAAACCAAAAAAATAAAAAGGAAACTCAGTTGTGAGTGGAAGCTTTGTGGAAATATGACATGTTTGCATCTTCATAACATTTCTCAGTTTCTCAGCATTTGACTATTATTTCTCTTCACAATAATCTCAGAATAGTTTTTTGCTCTTCAGCATTTGACTATTTTATTTTTCTTGCACGCCCCTTGTTTTATGTAGAAAACTAACAAACAAACCGATCAAGCTATTACACAGTTTACCACCAGGCGGTTTCTAAATTGTTCATAAATCCTTTTTTTATTTTTTTGGAGCTGATGTATGGATATTGTTATTGATACCGTTGTCGATACTGATTTTATTATTCATACTAAATGAGTTATTATTCATATTAGTGATTTGATTATACAACTTATTTGTATAATATTTTTATTATTCAATTTAAGTGAGTTATTATTCAGATTAGTAGTATTTGAATTAAATTATAAAGTATTTTATAAAATAAGTTACATAATAAAGTCGCTAATATGAATAATAACTCATTAATTTGAATAATAAAGTCAATATCGATGACGGTATCAACAACAATGATATCTCCCAAATGTTTTTTTTTTTGTTCAACTCGTTCTATTTCTGTTAATTGTATTAGACCTAATCGATTGTTTACAAAAAGAAATATGTTGAAGACCAACTAATCATAGGTTCTTTTAGGGCTTTTTAATACTTTATTTTTGCATTTTTTTATTGGGACCTAATATGGTTGTCGATATCATTATTAATATGAATTTTATTATACACGTTAAATAAGTTATTATATATGTTATTATTATGCAAATTTATTTTGTACCGTACTGTTATTATTCAACTTAAATGAATTATTATACTAATAATCTTTAATTTCTTGAATAATAGAAATATTATATAAAAAATCATTAATATACATAATAATTCATTTAATATGTATAATAATAATATCTCCATAATAATAATTCATTTAACATGTATAATAATAATATCTCCGTAATATTTTTCCTTTTTTTTTAATTCATCCAATTTCAATCCATTTTTTTTTTTACGAATTCCTTATCCAATTGGGCCCGGCCCGGTCCGATATATACAGAAACAAGGTCGCTCGTGTCGATCGGCTTGATTTCTTGATTCCTTTTTTCTCTTTTTGATAATTCATCTCTAGTAATACTTCCAATTTCTTTTTCTCTCTCTCGTCTCTATCATTTCCCCTTGCTTGCCATGGCTAATCCGATGGATGAATCTCAAAACAAAGGTATCGATTACTACTACTAGTCACTTGCTCTTTCTATTTGCTCTTTCCTTTTTCCTTTTCTTTTGGATTCTTTGCTATTTTACTGATCGGAATTATGTCGTTAGCACCAGATTGTCAATTCCTTGACCTGATCAAATCGATCTTTACTATTGAGCTTAAGCTTAACTGATGTAATTACTATGAGCAGTGGGGTCCACATGTAAGTATCTGAAGGGTTACTGAGATTGCAGTTGAAATTTGTGTATGAGGTGGTAGAAATTTCAGCTTAAGTCAACCTGAGTGATCTGAGATTAAGCATAGTCGATAATACTAGATCAAAGTTTCAAAAGAATTATAAAAGAAAAGAGAGAAACAGGAACAAAACCTGTGTAGTCGATAATACCGGGACTTGCAGTGGATTCATGACTTTTATTGGGTTTATTGGTTAATAAAACCCTATGAGGGAAAACCAAGGTCAATAGAAGAAAAAAAATTGAGTAGTTTGTTATCAAAAACTTTCATTATAGATTTGCTTCACTGGTGGTCCCCAAGTCCTGACATCTGATTTTTTTCTCAACTCAATTGACCTTACTTTTGACTTTTAGAATCAATGATGATTACATAAGGATACATTTACCATAACACAGATATGGATACCTAAGAAGTGTAAGTTATTGTAAGTTATCTGGTATGAAATTGCTTCTTCCTGCCATGTCTAGGGGAAAATGAGAATGTGCTAATGGCCTCTCAGCCAATGAGAGAGGATCAGATACAAAATGCAGTTAATTTCTTGCAACATCCTAAAGTAAGAGGCTCTCCAGTTGTACACCGACGGTCATTCCTCGAGAAGAAAGGTCTCACCAAGGAGGAGATTGATGAAGCCTTTCGTCGTGTTCCTGTAAGAATTAAGATATAATGCAATTAATATACGTGTATTGTGGTACTGAATTTTGGTCCAGACTTCTACTCTGGCTTCCTTTTTTACTTCTTTTACTTTATATTTTATTATTGTTATACTATTAATTTTCTTTTGGGTTGTGTTTTTTTTGTTTGTGTGGTTTGGGGTTTGGGGGGGGGCTTCGTCCAATTGTTCCAACATCACTTTTTATTGGAGTGGACAGATGTCAGGTGAAATATAGGTCAGGCATTTTCATCCTTTAACTAGAACTGAAAAGTGTAAATTAGGATGATTGAAGATTAAAGTTTTCAGAATGTGCCTACGGTTTTGGGCCTTATTAAAACAAAATTTGATGGCTTCATGGCTTTATACATAATAAAACCTTAGTTGGGCTTGATCAAACAATTAGGGGAAATCGGACTCGGTGCCTCCTTAATTTAAAAAATGTCTGTCCATGTGCATTTAATTTTTCAAGAATTTCCTAAAATACACTACTTCCTGCCTCACTTGTTGACAAAAAAGAGGGAGCAAGGTGGCCATTTTTATTTTTATTTTTATTTTTGTTTGGAAAATAAAATGGGAAAGCAAAATCCATTTTGTATTTCCTTTTGGTGAATTTGGGTAGTTTTATTTATAGTCAAGTATAAGATATTGTGTCCTGGAAAGCTATAGAGAAATATGTGCCCTTCTAGTTTTATGGTTCCTTGTAATAAGCTGTTGTTTCAAATTTACAGGATCTACCACCAAATGTAACACCTGCATCAGCTACTAATACAAGCACAGGTAAATATATTTTTTCCATGAATGTCACTCTGGTAATCTGCTCAACATTCTTATAATGTGCTGTCGATTTCATCCAGGACAGGAGACTCCTGTTGTTCCTCAGACTGCCCAAAACACAACTGCCGTCACTTCAACATCTTCAAGCTTGCAGCAGCCTAGGTTTAACTTATACCATGCTTTAGGTGCTATTAGTATACTTGCTTCTGCAGGAGCTGGAGCTGCTGTACTCTGTAAGGTACCAAATATTCGAGTTTCAAGGCTTGTAACCATACCTTAAAGAAGTTTATAGGGTTTTGTTCAGAGTTGAGCAATTGAAGTATATTTAATGCTTGACAAATTCCAAATTGGAAAGCATATTCCAGTCAAATCTTATTGCTGATGATGCATTTCTTTTCTCAAGGAAAGAAAATTTTACATAGCTTAGGAGTAACAACTTCTGGTTTAATGCATTCAGTCTAGCTGTTTTTTGGAGATGATATGTTAGGAAAACTAGCCATCTTACGATGGAAATCATTGAATATCAAGCCAGAGCATGATTGCAGAAAGTAGGCAAAATGGCAGTAAAATGCAGGATTTTAAAATAGAGAGGGATCCGATGCCTACTTTCTCTTATGACCCATCTTGCCCTTATATCCAGATCGTTTATCAAACTATTCAGCGACGCATCAGATTTATTTCTGCTTATTTCTCTTTCCCTCTCCTTCCTCTTGGGTTCTCCTGCTCTTCCTTTAGGAAAAAAAGGACTAAAAGAGAAAAATGCAGAGGAGGGAGGCGCCCCTCCATGACCTCGCCTTGCCTAGCCTCTTCACCCAAGGCCATCGTGAATTTGCACACTTCTTGTTGTCTCCCCTCAGGCCCTTCCTTCTTCAACATATCTCACTCAGAGGAGGAGCTGCTCCTTTCTGACCTTGCCTCAGCATTGCCTCTCACCTCACTTCGCCTCTCCGCCCAAGCCTTTGGTGGATTTGCACACCTCTTTCTCGTCTTCCATCTGTCCCTTCTCCAATGCATCTGTTTCATTTTTCAGTTGCTCCCAAGTAGTGCCTATATGTGAACTTTGCCACTGACAATGTTTGTCAATTTTGCAAAAGAATGCTGAATGTTCAGTCCCGCCATTAATTACCCGGATAAGCACAAAATTGGTCTTAGCAGCTTTAGTTTGAATGATTATTACATGTCCAGATCATTATGATTGGAATTTCACAAAATGACAAAATCAACTATCTCCAAATGCTGACTCAGTTGTTCTTGCCTCACCCAAATAAGCACAAAAGAAAGTGAAGAAATAAAGGACGGAGGGAGACGGGAAAGAGGTGCATGAATCTACGATGACCTTGGGTGAAGAGACAACATAAGGTGAAGTTGTGGAGCAGTGTCTCCTCTGTGTGAGACGCGTTGAAAAAGAAAGGGACTAAGTGGAGACGAGAAAGAATTGTGCAAATCCGCGATGGGATTGGGGGAACAGGCGAGGCGAGGTCGTGGTCTCGTGGAGGAGCGTTTCCTCTTCTGTGTGCTTTTCTCTTTTTACTTTTTTGATGAATGAACCCAACGGAAATAAGTAGAAACAATCTGGTCGGTCGCTAAACAATTTGATAAACGGTCTGGATATAAGGGCATGATGAGGCACAAAAGGAAGTAGGCATCGGATCCCTCCTCTTTAAAATATCATCAGTACCTCTGTAAAATTCTGATATAGTTTTAAAATATCATCAACATGCGCAAAACTAAGATATTCTGCATGTCCCTGCTAGAAATAAAGGGCATCACTAATGCACTTGCACCCTTGCTTTCCTGGTTTTTGTAAATACCATAAGCCACCTCACTCAGTACACATATGCAATACATATCTTTAGCGTGTGCATTGCTAGTTTATTCTCATTTTGCAGTATTTTGCAGTGGTATAGTGAAATTTCCCCCATTCAAATGAGTAATTAGTTGTCATATTTATCAACTTTACAGAAATCAATAATTCCTAGATTGAAAGCCTGGATTAGGACGGTCGTAGATGAGGACAAAGATTTAAATACAAATGACGAATCAAAATCAAACTCAGCTAGAGAAGTAACAAAAACAAATTCAGCTAAAGAAGCAACAGAAGCTGCCAAAGCCGCTACCTTAGCTGCAGTTGAGGCAGCCAGAGCTAGCCAAGAGCTGCTGAATGCCAAAAAAGGAGGTCGCCTTTTGTCAATTCTTCTCTTTTTATGAAGTACAGGTTCTTTTGTTAGAACACCAGGTCTCCTGTGCTGTTTGCAAAAAACACCCAACATTTCTGTCATTTGAAATAGCATTATCCAAATGAATTAAATATGTATAAGTTTTCATTAAGTTAAGATCTGTGGCAATTTAATTGTTTCTTACTTTTTCAAACATGGTCTGTTCACATGGGTGTCATTGGCAAATCACTCAGAATATTGCAAGTGCTATTTCAAAATTGAGAAATACTGGGTGTTGTTTGCAAAGGTGCAAAATGCTGACCCTAAGCCTGATTACGAACAAACTTGTTAGTGCAGATAAGAAGCATATGGAGGTGGTGATTGACAGGATTGATGCAAAGCTTCAAGAGATGGAATTGATAGGAAAATCTCTGCGCAAGATAAAAGTTCAACGGCATGTCGAAAAACCAAGGACTGGAAGTGGTATGTTGTCAAACAACTTGATGCATTCTTTGTACCATGGGCATGTACTAGACTGGTACAGATGAGTGGTGGTTGTTTTCTTTTCTTTTCTTTTCTCTTTACATGGTAATTTACTGGATTAGGGTTTTTTTGCTCTTGACTGTGCTTGTTGGTAATTGTCTTACTCTCTTTTCTTTTCCTTGTTCTCCAGGCACAAATATACCAACTTCAAGCTTTCAGTCTACCAGGGTAGATACCTCTCAATCATTCTTTTAGTTCCTTTTTCTAAATATGAACTTATACCTCCATCTCTGATTTCACCATCATACTTCAAAGGGAGATATATGTTGCCAATACATGTGTTGGGGTGGGTTTTTTTTTTTTTTTTTTTTTTTTTTGGGGGGGGGGGGGCGGTGCTTGTAACTGTCCCTGTTATATACTTTTTTGGTACACATCTAATGCTTTTGTATATTGTATGTACCATCAATAATTGTACCAACTTCAGGTAGTATTATGGTCATATTCGCATGCAATTGTCAGTGCCTCAATAAACAGATCAGTACATGACAACCCTTGTTTAATTTTCAATGACCAATAAAATAGAATGGTCTAATATTTGATAATATCTGTAGCTGATTGACTTCAGTTAGTCATAAGCTTTTTTTTACTTTTCTTTTTTCTCAGCGCCAACATATAAGTGGCACACCTAACCGAGAAGCTCAAACAGGTGAATATCTTAGAATAGTCGGATTCCAGTATCGCTTCTTTTGCACCTCCCTTGTGTCCCTTTCTAAAATTTCAAAGAATCATGATTAAAACTCAGAAAGCAGAATAAAAACTACTAGGTGTGATTTACATTGCCTTCTCTAGTTGTGCATAAAAGATTGTGGCATTGAGGTTCATTTTGATGGGCATTAATGTCCACTTTATTAGAATTTTACAAACCTCTCCATATCCATCAGAAGAAGGCTAGAATGCTACAAATCTTTTAGAAAGGTGATTTGGAACAAATTTTATGATTTTATTTTATAGTTTGAGTTTTAGATTTTTAATTGTTGAAGAATTAAATTTTTTAAGAATATTCATGATGGAGGCATTTGAAACCTCTGCATCTCTGAAACAAAAGTATAATTTGACATTTGATTTATGCAGTACCGCAACCTGCAAAGCCAGCATCTGCTGAACCATCTATGCCACCCCACCCCAAGTCTTATATGGAGGTATTGTTATTATCATCACGTTTGCTAATCTTGGAAATGTTGTCATTGATATAACTACTATTGTAAAGCATGCGGTTGTTGTTGATAAAATTGGGGAGATCATCATCTACAAAATGGTAACTAGATTATCTACCTATCCAATTACCAACTTTTGGGGTTACATATTTGAAAATTGGACCAGCATGATATTCTATGAAAAAATTTTAAAGATCAAAGAAGGCTTAGCTTCACAGGTGGCTGATTTTTAATGATGATATTCTGAATTCTAACATCATTTGCATAAGCATGAGCATCTGATGGCAAGAAGAAAATATATTGCTTCTTTTGACAAAGAAGTTTCACAAGTAGAATAATAGCAGTTTTCCCTGCCTTTTTCAGATAATGGAAATGATACAAAGAGGAGAGAGACCTCCAAATATCAAGGTATATATTCTTTGCTCGACCTTTTGTTAAGCAACTTAATTCAACCCAACTAGTAAACCTAGACATCCTTCACCCTAACATGTGAACTTGTCATAACTGAATTAGCAAACCACTGAGTAAATCTGACATATGGTGCTGTCCCAAGTCCCAACTGGCATAGTAGTGACTTGATGAAGCCTTGTTACTGCTTGAAAGCTGTTCCTTTAGAAAAAGAGGAGAAAAAAGCAATGACAAAAATGAAATTGAGTTGGCATTTGACTGGTTCAGTCTACTAGGTTACCAAGATCAGAGATTCATTTCCTTTGTGTAACTGTTTTTCTTTATATGATTGATATTATCATTACAGGATATAAATGACATGCCACCTGACCCAAACCAGCCAATACCGAAACCACGCATGGCACCAAGACCCAAGGTGAGAACAAGACAACTATATCTGAGAAACCATGTTTTTATCTCATTAACACATACTGAAGATTGCATAATCCAATACTTCCTAAACATTCAAAACCCTAAACAAAACAATATTGTCTAGTTTTACCAATCCTGCGGATCTGATCTCATTTTGTCTGGAATTATTGTTCTACTTGGGGGGGGGGGGGGGGGGGTTCTTTCTTCAAGATTAGTGTTGCAAAACAAAAATCTTTTCTAAATGCGTATCTGGGTTGATTCATACAAACAGAAGTTGGAAATAGACAGTTACATATATTTAAACAACAAAACAGTTCACATTGTGTTTGGGCTATTAATGCACCCAACCCATATGCATATTTTGCATAGGCAATATAACAGGTATCAAGCTTGTTCCATGGCTGGATACGGTAATGTAGACTAAAACCATAACCTACCTATTATAGCATAATGTCCAGGTCATACCTTGTACATTATTAAGTCTGGCTCACAGAACTAAATGGGGTGTCTTTGCACCATGTGCTAACTATCTTTTATGGAGACTGGGCTTGATCTGCTTCAGAGTTTGATAAAAGTAGCACCTCTTGTTTGGAAAAGAGAAAAGTTTGATCCTCACAAAATTGGAACCTATCTTAATTTATTGCTATCATATTGCATCACATCCTGTGTAACTGATGTAAAATGCATACGTATTTTCGACTTTTATTTTTCATTAAACAGCCTTGGGAGGCTAATAATCAACGGGAGGAAATGTTGGCGGCGCCTCAGTTGCAGCCTACTGTAGGCCCCAGTGTGCAGTATAACGATGATATCTCGCAACCTGGCTCAGATTATTTAGTGAAAGTACCTAACCTAGTTGGGTCAGACATGAGTTCTAGTGGGGTCACATATGAAGTTTAAAAAATGTTCTTTTTATTTTATTGAGGATTCTATTTTGTGTAATTGGAAGATGAAGGAGAAAAGGGTATAACATTTTACTGTGTAATAGCAAGAACTAGTTGAAAAAAAAAATACGGATACTTTTGAAAGTTCTTAGTTTCGTTTATTTTTGTGAAAGAGGCGATATATGTTTATGTTGTGAAGTCAAATAGAGGATCAGTGTACCTATGAGGAATGGTTTTTTTTTCACTGGGGTAATTTGGTCTCTCGGTTCATCCACCAAATTTCAGTGACGTATTTGTAAATATTGTACGAAATTAAATATGAATCTTGTATGAATTTGAGTAAGAATGTAAGATGTTTTGCCATCCATGGAGGTTCCAATTTTTGCAATTGTAGTTCGAAGTAGAGAAGATAGACAATGGGAATCCGATAGAAACTTCTCCAAATTTAAATTAGTGACAGTTGATCATGTTGATATTATAGGTCACAAATTTATATAATGTATGGTTTACAAATCATTACCTTTTTCAGGAATGTACATTAATATTTCTAACTTGCCTCTTTGATGTGTTATGATAACTAAGAATAAATTGTAGTATAATATTGTTGGTTTCCTTCCTCATTATTTCCTCCTTGTCAAAGTAGTTGGTTTATATAATGTATGGTTTACATATCATTAGCATATTGTTTTATTAGTTTCCTCTCCAAATTAGTTGAGACATTTTCATAGTGGAGACGGATATGTATAACCTTTTCTTCAACTTGGTATGTACGGAATTGGAATGACCATTGATTGAACATGACCGAAAGGAAAAAGATAGCACATGTCAATTGCATTCTATATGTAAGAAAATGGCAGTGCATGTTTTATTTAAGCTAATAGACAATTCATAGAGAACGAAATGGAAAAATGAATAATTGAAAGTTGAACCATGCTTTTCGTTTCTCTGTCCTGTGATATGCATGTGTCAAAAGGATCCATGATGGGGCTAGTTGACCTATACAAAAGCATGTTGCTTTACATAATATATCTAGGTAGATAAACAAATAATTAATATTCTATATATAGGTTTTTTTTTTCTTTTGGACCAAACTAAGCTATTATTATTGAATATTGAGGTTCCGAATTATTGGGAAAATTTAGGATTCTTAAACGATGTCTATGATTGATGAATAAATATCCATTTTAATTAGCTTTCAATAGTATCACTCAAGGTTCTGTACAACCTTAGTACGGATACATAATTGGAGTTTAATTCTTTTTTTTTCCTTTATTCATTAATGAAAGTAGGGCTCGGGCCCTTTTTTGTGTTTATGGGGGTTTGAATTAACTCAGTCAACTACGGAGTTTAATTTTTTTTTTTGGGACTTAGATACCATCCTAATTAGCTACCATTTGAATTATTAAGTCATTTATGAAGTTTAACTCTTGAATTAACTCAAAACTAAAATTATAAGAAGTTGGAATTTTGTGGATACATTATGAATGTGATTTTTTATTTATTTATTAGAAAACCCGTCGAAACCGTAGGGCTAGCATAGTGGTTATAGATCTCATTTTTCTACAAAAAAACGCGAGTTCAAGTCCCGTAATAGACATTTAAAAAAAAATATTGGGGTTAACGGAAATCTTGTATCCAAAAAAAAGAACCTATCAAATTAAATTTTTTTTAGGACCAAATTCATTTATCAGAGTTAGCATCCACTCCTAATAAGAACCATCATTTCGTCTAGTGATTAAGATAATAATTTTCATATGAGAGATTACAGATTCAAAATCTCATAAAAAAAAATTTTATGAATATTTAAACTTAAAAAATCTTGACACCCATTTTATATAAAAAAAAAACATCTGATCCATCCATTTGAGATTTCGTGTTGGAAGCCATGTCTAGCTAGAATGGATTGTTCCTAATTTATGAAAGAAGTTTGTGTCAATTTTACTAAACTGCCATGTCAATGCAACAATATCCTCCACACCATTATATAATGGCAATTAATTGGCATCTTGTGTTTTTTTCCTTGGTGACGATGGCTATCTAGATTTTTTTATGATTTAATCAATGGTCTAAATCGATTACATTTACATAAGAAAGACAAAGTTTGATTTAACGGGTCCCATTAGATAACGAGCCCATACAGACCCTCTATCCAATGTCAAGGTCTCTATTACAAATATAAGAATATTTTAATCTCAATTACACATATAATGTAATTTCTAATGCAACAATTTTAATTTTGTATATCTATTAAATGAAATTACATAATTATTAACAAATGTTTATGAAAATAATCCGTTTATTTGTAAGAATTAATGTAGATTTTACAATATATTTATGTTGTGAAATTATATAGTTTTACTTAACAAATATAGGCAATCTGTTTTTAATATATAATGGATGGACACCCAGTAATGTAACAACTTGCTTATGTAATTATTAAGCTGAAACTGTTATATCTTCATTTGCAACCGTTGATTAATTTGTAAGAATTTTAAACGTTCATAAAAAACTCTCATTCAAATTTCGAACCTACGACTTCCCACACAGAAAACATTGTCTTGAAATTAAAATATAACACAAGCTCGAATTAAGAGATGAGTTGCACAATATGAAGATGATTTGATATTGCTAAAGTGATAATCTATTAGATATCAACAACATTGATCGAATTAATTGTTTCTATTAATTAATCATTATAATCATGTATTAATAGTGGCAATTAAGTCGTGCCACTTAATTCACCAAAAAAGGAAAACAAAAAAAAAACACAATTGGTAGTTGTACTTGGTACCAAGGAAATTGAGTTGGTACACACTCAATCCCTGGCCCCAAATCCAACCACTCACACACCACAAATTTCCCAACACTCAAAAGGCTTGCACTTTTTCTTGGTTCATCAAAAAAAAAAAGCGATATTTGGGCCCATTAAACTCCAAATAATAACATAATTACAGTTTACAAGTAAGGAATAATAATACAATAATGTATGCTCAGCAGATAATTAAGATTGCTTCTTACTATGAAAAGTAATGTCAAAGCTATGAGGGTGAGTGAGACATTAATTGGGAAATGATTCGAGAGATTTCAGTGTTGATACTGTCGTGTCATGTCGGTGATATTGATTTTATTATTAATGTTAAATGAGTTAGTATTTATGTTAATGAGTTTATTATATAACTTATTTTATGTAGTAGTTTTGTTATTAAATTTAAGTATCAGTAATATGAATAATAATTTATTTATGTTAAATAATATAAATGATTTACTAAATAAGTTGTATGATAAAATCATTAATATGAATAATAATTCATTTAATGTGAATAATAAAGTCGTTATCAGTGATCGTACCAATGATGATAATTGTATCAACTCTCATAATTAATTCTTTTTTTTGTTGATTTAAAAGTGGTTATGTTAATTCCTTTTTAAGGTGACCAAATTTGAGACTTTAAATTTAAAGACTTAAATGCCAAAAAAAATAAAAATTGCATGTTGGAGTGTACCTATATATTATGTATCCTAGGCATGTTACAAATTAATATATATATATATATATATATATATATGTTTATTGATGTGTGAATGGAACATTTCGTTAGTTGTTTGTTCCAATCAAGAGACATTGATTAGAATTTAGTTCTGATCCAAGGCAACTTTCAGCTGACATCAATTGTTATCATTGGCGATTTTTCTTCATAAATTTAATTTGTCAAATGGGACCTGTTATGTATATAAATATGCATTGAAATGTGTGATCATATCTCAGTCTCTATATTTAATTAGTGTATTAAAAATGTAATTGATGTATAGATATTACCCTCCATCTAAATTCGAAGCTAAGTTAGTCCATGTTTTGAGCCAGTTTGAAGGGACTGAATATTTTTTTTTTTATGCATTTAGACTTCACTAGATTCAATCACAAGTTCTTTTTTTTTTTAATGATGAATTTATTTGATATTTTATTTCAATGATTTTTTTGTCATTTTGTTATTTCCAACATCTTTGGTGCCTTTCTGTGCATTATTATTCAATAATAGTAAATTGATGTAGACATGTATATATGATATATATGAAGTAAGAAATTACGTGCATGATCCCTATAAGAAATCAAATTTCTCAATTTAAAACTAAAATTCCAAAAAAAAAATTAATTACTCAAAAGAAACTTTAAAACTATTGTGCGCTCTCTTGTATATTATTTTTTTTTTTGAAATAAAGGTTCTCTTATATGTTAAAAACTTAAAATTGATCTTATGTGTTTTAATTAAAACTAAGAAACTCAAAGCAAATATATATATAAAGAGAAAGTGAATGAGAAAAGGAAAAGAAGAGAAAAAAGAATCATCTTTAGTTTTGCTTCTAAATTTTAATTTTAAGAGATAAATTAAAGTGGATAAAGAAAAATGAGAAGAATCTTTCTTTCTTTATTTTATTTTTTTCAATTGTCGTTCTCTCCCTTTTAGATATTATAAATGGATAAAGCAAAAAAAAAAAAACAAAAGACAATCCAGAATTGCCTTTCAATTTTTTAATATGTTCTAGAAAATTTTAAATGATGACAGATTTATTTTGATTACACAACCTTCAATTATTGGTGGCCACTTATTTGGACTGTGTTATATTATTAATTCCGGAAAACATTTTAATATTGGTATATTTCTGATACTTAAATTTAGGATAGGAAGATAATGTTTTTTGATATTCGATAGCAGCATATACCAAACCTTATTTAGATCAACCTTCCACCTAGATTGTGACTTCTCTATTATTATTTTTTTTTGCCTTTTTTTTTTCTTTTTTGGAATATTTTTTCATCTCATTAATTCAACTAACGGGTTTCAATTTCAGACCACTAATTTTTTTTTGTGATAATTTGCTAAAGAGATGATATGCATCAATTCAGTTAAGTTCTAGGAATAATATCTCGATTTAAGCTATTAAATAAATTTATCAATTGTCGTCCGGAACAACTCCATTCGAAGTTTACGTACCGATCGGACCCATGATATATGTGAACACTATATGACATAACAGATAAATATGAACTAAATATATATACAAAATTTATGTGAAATTTATTTTTGTTGAATATTTTGCATATGTTTATATACATATAAAATTTCGTTGGGGAACGGATCACGAGGAAATAAATCTGAATAATATAAATCATATCGTATGAATCTAAGATATATAGTACACAGAGATAAAAAAAAAATATAAGACAATATGTTCTGACTTATTGAAAATATATATATAGAAGCTAATTAATTGCTGGAACAATTATCAAATTAATGTATAAATTCAGAACTTATAGATCCATAAATGAATGATAAATTAAGCACATCAAATTTATTATTATTTTTTTCTTGGATACACTATGTCCACCACTCCATTTCTGTTATCCTCATAATCGTCATGCCTGACATAATATTCATAAAGAATAATTTTAAATTTCAGCTATTTTCTGACAATCACATCATATAACAGCTGGGAAATATATAATAGGATAACCCATCATATTTTCCCTAGTTGAAAAAATTGTAGTTAGGAAAATAATAGATAATTTCCATTTGCAACGCTAAGTTAATATGAAAAGAGGTGATACCAATACCATCTCCTGTTTACTTAAAAAAAATGTCAAAAATTGTATGCAAAAAGGTCCAAAACCGTTACGTATTTACAAATTGGAAAATATGATGCAAACATTCAAAATTTGAAACTGCTAGCTCAACTATCAGATTTAATTCCTCAGAGAATTCCAAGGAAAAGAAAATTTTCAAATTCTATCAGAAGAAATTTTTTTTCTCCTGGCAGAGTCACCTTGGAATGTCATCAGGAGTCAAATTGATCAACTTATAATTTCTTTTTTGAAGGTTGACATAAAATTATTCTATAATTATTAAAATTGAGAGTTGCTTTCTTACACTATTATTTAGTAAAAAAAATAATTTTAGAATTAATTTGACAATCTAAAACCAAGGTCAATAACGTCGAAAAGTTAAATATAATACATTTTTTCACAAATGTTTTAATTTGGATTGTAATAACAGATTGTTGAAATATTTATGTTAACATCTAAAATAGAATGACAAAAAGAAAAATATATCTTATTTACTTAAAACTTTATTCTTGTCAAATGTTTCCGGTAAATATATAGTTATTATACTATATCTTGTCAGAAATATTTTTCATCATATAACATCGGGCTAACCATAATACTGTTTATATATATATTTTTTGGGTACCTCCACATAGATTATTCCCCGGCTGTTTTAATGAAGGAGAAAAGGTACATAATTTAGCACTACATCACAAACGAGGATCCGGAAATAAAAAAGACAAGAAAAAAGAATTGCAAAATAGTGGAACTGCCAGCTGAAAGCTATACAGAGGAGACTTTGAAATTTGAGGGGGAGTCGAAACTTCCATAATTTTTACAACTACTGTATTATTAAATAGTACAAGGACCAAATTAAAATACACACAAGACCTCTCGTGTGTTGTCATGAGAGCATCACAGCATGTGCTCACGCTTCTCATATGAACACCGCGCGAGATAATCGCCTGAAATTGTAGGCCTAATCATGACTCCATTCACACCGACATCCTTCCAATTTCGCACCACATCTTTTTGACCAAGCAATAAGCAATTCATATGATGATATGAAAAAAGCTTTTCGGTTAATTACGCGTGTAGCCCCCTGAGTTTTGACTTTAATTTTTTTACAACCCTTGTCGTTCTAGACAATAGACATACATGCTTGAGCATGGTTTCGCACTGATATAACTAATTGGATTATTTGTTTGAAAAATAAAAGATACCGCCACACTAGCAAAAACAAAGCGATTTTGCACAATGGAAATGAAACAAAAAAATGAAGAACTATGAAAGTACAATGGCATTCTCATTGGTTCGTCAATCATCATTATTTATTTTATCTTATGTAACAGAGTGTCAGAGGCAGTACAGCATTATATACAGCTTTTAAATGAGGCAAAAACCAAAAAGAAAACAATAGTAAATCAGCAATCTTACTAAATCTATGTGAATCACTTCGATCTTTTCCTTTCTGTACCTCCTTTTTTTGTCTTTTTCTTTTTTGATTCCAGCTTTGAGCTTTATCTGTACCTCTCTAAAAGCAGCAAAATCTATTCGACTCGATATAACATAACACTAGAACCCCAAAAAGAAGAATTTCCCAAGTACAAAAGTAGAATTTCTAACCCTAAAAGGGGTGGTGGCTTCTACTAATGCCATTAACGCTAGCAAACAAGCCAACCAAATCCTGTTTGTACGGCAGGAACGACTTCCTAGCACTCGCCACATTATTTCCTGCACCGGACTTGTTGCCATAGAAGATCCGGTGTGCGGTGATCGTATCCACCTCGGTGGTAACCTTACCTCCCTTCCCCTTCCCCTTCCCTTTCTTCGTCTCCTTCTCCTTCTCCTTCTCCTTCTCCTTCTTCTCTTCCTTTGCATTCCCTTTAGCTGATAGGAAGACGAATTTCTCCTTTCCATCGCTCTGGCTTCTACCTAGCACAAGATCGCTTATCTTCTTCCACTTCACTAACGATCCAGTCGACCCCGATTTATGACACCTGGTAGGTGACTGAGGAACCGATCCTGGTGTCCATAGACAATAGCTCTCAGTCGGAATCCCCTCCAATTCGAGCATCTCAGCCGTTGAAGATGACGATGAGGTTGATCCAATAGAGGAGTTTCGCTCTTCAACTAACAGCTTCCGAAGAGGGAGACGAACAGGAGCGTCCAGTTCGGGACTGGCTGGAGGGGAGATGATTGACCGGCCGAATACCGGGTAGATTGGATAGTGAACGGGCACAGGAGAATCTCGGATCACACATGGGAATTCGAATTCGTCTTCGGAGTTATCGTCAGAATCTTCTTCTTGATCTTGGCCGGGGAAATCGATTGCTGAGATTCGCTGAGGGGAATCGTGATGGACGGAGGAGATTTCTTGATTGGAGATGTCCTCCGATTCTGCTTCGCCTGAGAAGGAGGTGGAGGTGGAGGTGGAGGTGGAGGTGGATGAATTTGGCGCCATCGCCTTTCTGTCTTCTTCTTTTGCCATTGGTTCTTTTTTTCAAAATTTTTCTTTCCTCTTTTTCTTCTTCCTTCTTTGCTTTGGTTTTGGGAAATTGCTGTTTGTTTGTTTGGTAATCTGAGTTTGTTGGAAAACGGAAAGGCAGGAGTTTGTGTTTGGAGTCCCGAGATGAGAGAGAGAGATACTGCGGCGTTAATAAAGGGTGATTTATACATTGCCAAGTAGTTTCAAATCCTCTCCAGTTTCTTTAAACTGGATATGTCCATTCATAAGGTTAGTCTCAGTTATTTAATTTGTTAATCAATTGTTCTGGTCTTATCTTATGCATGCCAAGAAGTTAATCAACGGATTGGTCCAGTTCATTGACCAGGGAGGATTAGAACAAGATTAAGGTAAGCATTGAGCGGAGCCTTGTATCTGAGCGCGTTACTGTCCCTTCAGTATTCGGTCCAGACGAATAATTACGTTTTTCTACAAAATACTTACGTGCTATGTTTTTATGCGATGTGTCACTCCAGTAGTATTCGCGAAGAATACATGTCACGATGAAGTAAGAATTCGTAGATATTGGGAGTATAAGAAAAAAAGAAGGTTATAAGATATATCTACGGAATGCTTGCGGAAGAAGACGTACGTGTCAACGCGTGAATAGAAGATCGTGGAAATACGCCTTCTGGCTAGTCTTCTAGAAGGATACAATACATTTAGCAAGGTCGGTTTTGGATCGGGGTTCATGTATTCCCCGCGCAAAGCTAAGAATAACTGATCCCGTGATCCGCCGTTATTTCTTAAATGGACGGTCCAGATGTTAGGAAATGTTAATGTTTCGCTTTTGTTTATTCTATTATATTGTGGAAATGTAAAGCCACACGGAAGACCCGGTCCATCATGCAATGGATATGTCTCAGGAAAGCGGTGCAGGCGGCTAGATACCGTGGGATTTTCAGTGGCGCTGTTTGTGTATATGTTCGTGTGTTTTATCTAAAAAGATGCTATTTTCTTTTTCTGAATGCGTTATTGTATATGTTTGCAATTTCCTTAAATTTTGCATCTGGATAACTGAAATTAATTCTTCAATGTCACATGTGATTCTCAAGTTTCTATAAACACCTTGAACTTACAAATAAATATAAAATTAATCAATAATCAATAATGTGCTTTGTGCTTTAAAAAAAAATAAAGATAAAAATCAAAATCATCCGATTTAACTCTATAAAAAATATCTCTTTTGTTTTTGAACATGCAATTTCTCATACTGAAAATATTATTTTTATCATTAAATCAAAAACTGATTCTTCATATAACAAAATAGTGTTCTCAGTGTAAAAAGTTGTAGGTCCGAAATTCAGATAAAAAAAATTTATAAATATTTAAAATTAAATAGCTTTAACCCTAATTTTTATCTAAAAAATATATATTCTGTTCTTTTTCTACAAAATATTTTTTACTTATCACGTCAGAACCTTACTGGATATAATTACCAGAATACACCGTTTCCGCCTGAAAAACTTTTTTACTTAAAGAAATAACGTAGAATATATGTGGAAAAGGCAAACAAGAAAGAAAGAATAAAAAATAATATACAAAAAGGACGTGGGAAAACAGGAAATGTACAGAAATGGGTTATAGAATTTTGATAAAGTGACAACGAAATAACTTGAATTTTATGCCTCGTTTTGAAATTTTAAATGAAGTGACGAACACGAAAAAGAACGAACCAAAGATACATTATATCAAATGATAGTTAATTTATTTCAAGCTATGTTCTAAGCAAATTGCACCAAGCCGCCAACACTAAAATCCAAAACAAAAAATTTTAATATTAGCATATATCATATGTCGTTGTTACTTGTTAAGGAATGAGAATCTTTTGTTTTTTTTTTTTTTTTGTTCTTAGATAGTTGGGTAAGAACAAAAGTTATCTAATATCCGCTGCCTTATTAATAGTTAAATTGCTAAAACTAAATATATTTCTTTATATTGTACATTTAATCACGTATAATTGTTATTTTTTGCGATGATCTGAACAGTAAACATCTTTGCAAAATTATAAATAAACAATTTTCACAATAAGTTTTGCGAATTTGTACATAACTATGAAATTTGATACGAGTCATATCTAAATAATTAAGAATATATATATTTTTAATTTTTTTTTAATTTAAACGATATTTCTCAAAAATACATATATATAAACATTTTTTTATGAGTGTATCTATTTAGTTTATATTTGTTCAAATTAGATTATGCATAGTATTCATTTGATCATTAGCTACTCAATATATAGTAGATAAATATAGATATGAAAAGATACACATGTTTATTTGAAAACAATTAATCAGTTAATTAAGTAGTTCTGTTCGATCAGATATCAAAAACCAAAAGTTACAAATCTTTTCGTAAAAATAGCGATAGGTAAAAAATAAAAAAAATAAAAAAATAAAAAAAATCTCAAAAGATATGATGCAAGCAAATCAAATCTTTAATATACATAGATATGAAAAATATCTTTTAATACCTCCAAATCCAACACGTTGACAATCCTAACAACTAATATTAATACAGTATTCATAATCGTAAAGCAACACATAAAATCTCACAATACCTTCTAGACGACTAGAATAATAGTCTTGAAAAAAATGCACATACATGTGTGTCATGTCACGATACATATCATACTACTATTTTCTCAAAGAATATAACTAAGACCTTCTAGAATCTATAGGTCAAGATAGTGACCAGTGATGCAACAATTGAAAATCCTTGGTCATAAACGGAGAAATTGTTGTTGAAATTCTTTCTTATCTATCCGAATTTTGTTAATGTTTGATAACAATATTTTTCATTTTAAATGTTTGATAACTTTAGATTTATTTTCTAAACGCAAGCGTTTATATGATACGTGTTCAATAAATCCTTGAGTTTGGAGATGGAAGATTCTAAACGCATGCGTCCGTAGAAAACGTGTGAACATAAATTTTTTTGCATTTTATTCGTTCAGATTCTGCGTTTAAATACTACGTTCAGATACTGCATTTACATTTCTGTTTCAGACGCACAAGAGTCAAAATTTTCATGTTTATATATTTTTGTGGACATACGCGTTCAAAATCTTTCAGCTCCGAATTGAACGATATTGGATATGTATTATGAATGCCTATATTTAGAAAATAGACATAGATTTATCATATATTTAAAATTAAAAATATTATTGTTATTAATTTATAAGAGGGGATAAACACACAAAAAAAAAGTCAAAATGGTTAGGTCATAAACCCCTATTATTATCGCACAAATTTTCTAAAGAAGAAAAAAATATTAGTTGGGTTATTTTCATCAATGTGTTGTGTTACTAGAATTAAAAAAAGAAGTAAATAAACAGTGTTGCTTAGTTCAAAACAGATTCATATTCTCTGTTGTGTTGCACTGTATAATACAGCGTTCTATTCATCCAATCGCGTTAAGATTTATGCAAAATAAATCTAAAAGAAAAAAATCTATAATTCATTTATTTATACATTATGCATTATAATGTTGCGTAGTAAAATATCAAAACCTAACTTATAAACCATTAAGCATTATTACTCTAGTAAACAGAAAACCTATATATGTATCTAGATCAATTAAAATTTCTCATGATAGAATTGATATACAGTGCAAAAAAAAAAAAGTGTTTGATTGGAAGTTAGCAGGTCACACCAAATAGTCCCTTTTATGAAATTTAGTTACTTAAATTTAAATTTTAAGTTTGCTAGAATTTTTTTTAATTTATTTTGACTAACATTTCTCATAACTTTTGTTTAGTCTAACTGAGATTACAATCTCTATAATTCCTTCTAGAAACCTAATAATTAAGTTTATTCCACCTTAATTATTATTTGTTTAAGTTTGATTGGTTGGAGTCACATTCAACCCAATTACATGATAATTAATTAACAGGAAAACTCGCTACCAGGTCAACATTTTCAGACCAGATACATCACAATAATCCCATATAATATTTTATCATGTTTATATAATTAATTCCATCCAAAGTCAATCATTGTCATATTCAAAGCACTCAGAAGCTTAATTTTTGCAATCTTGTATTGGAATATTATATTTATTTTATACTTCAAGCCAACTGACAGGAGGATCCAAAAAGGTTTCATTTCTTCTTTATCAAGATATATACCTTCTGTTTAATAAGAAAAATAAAATTAAAATGAAATAAATATTAAATTATTTTAAAATATTAGTATTTGATAGTACTGAAATAAATAAATAAAATAATAAAAATAAAAATATTAATAATTATAAAATTTACTAATTATTTATTTTATTTTTATAAATATTTTAAAATTTTATTGTATCTTAAATTATTTTTCATATAATACATTAAAATATTTTAAATTACTTAAAAATCACTCTTAATTTACTTCTAAGTAAAATCCAGATCAAATATGTACTGGTCTTTTACTAGCTAGGATCCTCTACAACAAACCACTCGTCCTTCTAGCATCAGCCGTTGGATTCGATCGTGATTCGGGTTCATAGCATCACGAAAAGATCAGACGGCTGAAAGCAGAGTTAGCATGTAAAAATGTGCTGTGCTTCATATTTGCTTTAGAGGATACATAGGAATTCCTAATTTAACTGTTATTATTGGATTTAGTCAAAGTCTTTTTGCATTAGGCTCTCTATTGACTATAACCACTTAATTAATTAAGTTTTTTGGAGAGAAAAATCTCACACTGATAAGATAAATAAAGCCGAGATTCATGCCTTCAGAAAAAAAGCAAAAAGAATTCTATTTAATGCTTCTAGACCAAACTTGTTTGGTGAGGTATTTAAGACTCACTGTATTTAAATGGGAAAATTCAAAATTCATTTTATTTGTAATTTTCTATTTCTCCCATTAATATTGTAACGATTTTTTTAGCATGTTTGGGTTCACATCAAGAGATTTGGAATAAATAACGAAAATTATTTTAGAAAGAACATGTATAAATTAGTAGTTAAATGGTAGTTTTCTGGCAAAAACAATTTTTTTTTTTTGAGTTTGGGCAAGAAACAATTTTATTTGGATTGTACATTGCTCTATAGATTACATTCTAACAAAAATTATGTTGTGAGAATTTTTGTTGATTACTATGTGCTGTTTTTTTTTCCTCAAAAACTTGATATTATTTCACTAATCTAACGGGATCGGTGAGTCACGAATGCAAAAATTTTACGAATGAAGGTCAACTATTTACTAATTGAAAATTATACAGTTATTAATCCAAAATTAATTTTAAGTATGAAGGTTGATGTGAAAATTTTGAACAAAAGTATAGAGATCAATTATAAACTTATAGCAAAATTTTTGTGAAAAAAAAGTAAAAACCAATTAAACCTCATTAAATTTTGAAAAAAAAAATAAAAAATCAATTGACTCCTATTTTGAAAAAAATAAAAAACCAATCAAATCTCCCCTGAATGGGGCAATACCAGATTCATATATTCCACGTTTATTCCACTCTATATCCACAAATAAAATGTCTCTTAATTGGAAATTGGGATGTAACCATTTGACATTATGGGCAGTTAGTTGGGCACACAATATCAGTTCAACCACAGGGAAGTCTGCATGGATGTCTGCCGCAGAAAATCATCAGATATATATCAATGCAATAGATGGTTACTTGATTGGCAAGCACAAAGCAGCTCATTGGTTATTTTTCAAATATGAGTAGGTAGGTTTCTTATTATTTCTAAATTATTTGCTTTGCTCACACGTTCAATAGCAACAAACACATGCGGAAATGTGTACCGAATCCGAGTGAAATACTTTTTTAAGGAAATTTCTAGAGTGATTGGTCGTTTCATGAAGTAAAATTATTTATTTATTTTTTTCAATGAAAGAGTAGGTTTTTGTTTATTTCAATTTACATTGTTAAATTAAAATGAATACATTAAATTTATTTAATATTTTAAATCAAGTTGATTTAGTCCGTCTACTTTAATTTAATAATTTCGATAAGAATAATATAGTCTTATTTTTCTATTTAGAATAACAGAACATACGAATCTATTTCTAATATATATCTTTTTTTAGTGCATATCACTTTTTTACCTAAAAGTTTCTTTTTTTAAGGACATGAATAATGTTGCATTGAATGAATGACAATGTAGTAATATATAAAATACAGTTAACAAAAGGTCAAATATGTCAGTTAGCATCCTAAAAAAGTATTCTGATCATATCTTAAGGAGCTTACAATAATATGGTCGATCAATTAAATTATGGCAGTTTAATGATTAATTACTAGTGGATGTGATTAAATAAGTGCATTATTGTCTCCTATATTATATATGCATATGTTTGCTATCCAAGAAATGTACTTATCAAACTCAACTCCTATATATATATATATATATATAGAAAAAATATACTTTAATTTTAACATTCTGTCTCACTCATATTCCAACTGTCACTGACAGATAAAATTATCTAAAAAACATCAGCGTGTGGATCTCATGCACAGTAACAGTGGGGGAAATGGAAAAACACAGCAGAAAACATTGTATCAGTACCTATATAAATATATGTTTACTGTCTGAAAAAAGTACCTATCAAATTAACAATGCAAAGAGGGAATTTTCAGAGAAATAATTGAAAGCTATCACTCTCAAAAGAAAAAGAAAGAGCTTGCACTCACTATCTCACTATATAAAAAAAAAAGTGTTCTTCTGAAACTAAAAAGAAAAGTATTTTCAATATGCTTTAAACTATCATTTGTTTGATTTTTTTTTAATTAGATAGTTTCTTTTAGCGTGAAAGAGAATCTCCTTTTTGCAAATTGCATCCGTAATATCGGTACTAATGTTTCCGATTTACTAATATATACACTACATCAAAATTCGATAGTTTTTTTTTTAAGATAAAAATGTGGTCAAAATAATTCAATTTTAAATATCTATAAAGAATTTTCTGTTTGAATTTCATATATATAACCTCTCATACGAAATATATTATTTTTATAACTAGATCAAAGACTAATTCTCTCAAAATTTAATAATTAGAGTAACAAAAAAATATTTGAGAAATGAAATAACTAAGGCACCTGACATGCCAGTTCAGGGGAAAAAAAAGGAAAAAAAAAAAGAAACATAAAATTGAAGTAACAAAAATCCTTCAACGTTCAACAAAGTTCAATTCGGTGTAATTGAGACGAAAATTGAAATTCCAAATTCAACGGTCCACAAAATAGAAACACAAAAGAAAGCACGGTCAACAGAGTAGAAGAACAATGCTGTGTATTTTCATAGAGATTTTAATTTATTTTTAGTTCTTCTAGCAATAAAGATAGTTTCATGTTAATTTTAACCTATTGCAAGGTAACATATACTTTTTGCCTTGCTAAAATATCATGAGAAAATTTGACAAAATTTAGCTGTTAGAGTTAAATCGACACAAATCTTGACGACATTTAACGGTTCTGATCGCACTCTTAAGGACGTGCTCTTAGTAGTGCATTACATTTGTAAATGAATTGTCGATGCGATAATTATAATTTTAATTGTCAAAAATGTCATATTATCGTTTATAATTGCTCGTAGATTTCAAATTCATAAAATATAATTGTAAATTGCAAAGATGTAAATAAAATATATATGTCTTACATATTAAAATTAGAATGTATTGTAATTTCAGAGTTCATTTAAAAGTGATTAAACAATAATATTAAAATTGTTGATGTGATAAAAAAATAATATTTTTTAAATTATAAAGATGTAGATGCTTTAACACCCTAACTTATTGTAGGATATGAATTAGCAAAATATCATAAATATTCTCGGACAATTTCATTGAACCATACAATGATTGTTTCGTTGAAATGTAAAAAGGTGATGAAAATGCCACCTTTTTTTTTCTAAAATAAAAGAAAAAGAAAAAAAAATAAAATAAAAGACAAATACCAGAAAATGAAATAGATTAGATTGTACAAAAACCTATGAACAGAGATGATCTAGAAATACCTTTTGAGCAAGGAAACCAATTATCAGATTTGAAATTAACATCTCAATATGCTGTCCAGAACAAATTCAACAATTTCTAGCCTAACATCTTCTTTCTACCAAATATTTCTCCTTAAAATTTTCGCATACTATAGGTACCTTTCCAACTTGGAAAGATAAGAGAGTTTAGAAGAAAAGGCACTTAAAAGAACAAAAAAATAAAACAAAATCATTAAAGATGAGTAATAACTGTACTTTTTATTTACACTTCAGATATTTTAAATTATTTAATATAAGTTTAAACTTAAATTTAAAAAAAATATTTTAAAAAAAATACTTATATTTAATACTAAATGCAAATAAGACGATTTAAAATTTGAAATTTAGATGCAAAAATAATTTTTTAAAATTAATTAAATTAAAATAGTGGGAAGAGAGATGGAGAGAGTCACAATCAAAATCAACAGCAAACACTATCAACCTTCTGGCTAGGCAACTGCAAATGTGAAGATTCCCATGTGTGGTCTGATTTTGATGGATTTGTATTTTGAGAGTGACAATTCCTCAAGTGGGTTGTTGATGTAAAAAGCAACACTATATTGATAGGGAGCTGATATACTGATACGTTTATTGATATCGTAATCGATACGTGCTTAATTATACACGTTAAATAAGTTATTATGCATATTAATGATTTTATTATGCAAACTCATTTTGTACAGTATTAACATTATGCAACTTAAATGAATTATAATGTATATTAATGACTTTATTATGTAAATTCATTTTGTACAATATTGTCATTATACAACTTAAATAAGTTATTATGCATATTAATGGTATTTAAGTTAGATAATAGAAATATTATATATAATAAAGTCATTAACATGTATAATAACTTATTTAATGTATATAAATAAACCCGTATCGATGACAGTATCAATAATGATATCTCCGTAACATTTTCCATACTGATAAACCTGAATGAACATTTTAACGCCAATTTATTTGCTATTTCTTTTTTCTTTCCCAATCAAGATGAATATAAAATTAATTTGGAGGTGGGTTCCTATTATAGGAATATTAAAAAGTTTGTTTTAAGGTATATATGTAGTATATATCAACAAAGTTGGATTTGAAAGATATTATTATTATTATTTGAATCTCTCGGAATGATGGGGACATGATTTTTTTTTAGATGGGATCAATAATAATAATAATAGTTTGGATATTAACACTATAAATGATTATTTAAATTCGTTATTATAGCTAGAAATATGGAGTCATTAATAAAAAGTTCTTGTACAGAAATGAGGGTTGATTTTATGTTTCTCAATAAAATAAGCATAAAAAATATAAAACATGAATAATTAATTGCTTACATTAAAAAAAATGAGAGTCAATTAATTTCCATACCAACCACATGAATTTTAGTCGTACCTAAAATTATTCCAATGTTGTTAAAAATCTCAATCTATAGTGCAATGTAAAAGTAACAAAAATAAAAATTTTCTGAGCATTCAAAAATGGAATGGAATTATAATGTGAGATAGAATGGGACATAATATTCATAATTATTGATAAATTTTGGTATCATATAAGATTTTAATATGAAAAATTGATTGAGCAACTTGAATTTTTTATTTGAAACCGGTTCGACGGATTTTGAGTTAAGAACATTGAGAATTCCGATACTTCTAAGAACACGTTTGTACGAATAATTATAAATGATGAAAAAAAATGTCCAATAACATATGAAGGCAACATATAAATACTATATTTGATACGGACGACAACATATGAAGGCGTAAGATATTAGCAAAGTTGACAATTAACACGAAATAAACTGTTAACAATTAATCATTGATCTCAATGGGGCCATTCGGCAAAATGTCGAGGATTAAATTTTAATCCACGCTAAAGAGTTCGTGTTCGGTATCTTTAATCTGTAAATGAAAGTTAAAGGAGGCTTAAACCGGGGGAATCCTTAAGGTACGAACAAGAGATTAAGATTCGGGCAAAATGAGGCTAAAAAACGTATCTTTAATCCACACTAAGGTGCATATTTTTGAAAGAATTAAACAATTAAAAAAAGTTAAAAGAGGTTTAAAAAGATTAAAAGAGGCTGTTACTGAACGACACCAATAGCTCTAAACTAGCTCACAACATAAAGAGCTATAAAGGAATCCTCACATAAGTTCCTAACCATTTTTTTCAGTAGTGAACATTATTGATTTTTTTTGGGCCGTTAAATTGTTATTGATATTTAAAAAATTTTGAGAAATAAATTGAGGAGCTAGCATGTGGCATTTAAAAAACCAAATTAAAAAAAAGGCTAGAAGGATATGATTACATGTCCCATCCCATCCCAATTAGACAAAAGGATAATTAATTTGTGAGACTATTATTTCTGGCTTTTTCTTTGCTTGGTCAACTAATTAATTATTTCCTTCTTTTTTCTTTTTTTCTTTTTTCTTTTTACATTCGCTTTCAGTAGATAAATCATGAATATAAATCTGATAGTGATGGCACTCTACTGTGAAATTGTGATGTGTTGTTATTATTGGCTTCTCAATTGAAACTCCTACTTTGCTATTATTATTATTATTATTATTATTATTATTATTATTATTATTATTATTATTATTATTATTATTATTATTATTATTATTATTATTATTATTATTATTATTATTATTATTATTATTATTATTATTATTATTATTATTATTATTATTATTATTATTATTATTATTATTATTATTATTATTATTATTATTATTATTATTATTATTATTATTATTATTATTATTATTATTATTATTATTATTATTATTATTTTTATCAAGTCATGTAATTAATATGTCTTGAAAAGCAAGTCTATCTTTGGTTTCTATGAATCTATTCTAACATGTTAAATTCCGCATTGCTTCAATTATTGGGATGATGTGGCATTACACCATTCATTATGTAATGTATATGTCTTTAGAGATGAGATTAATAACATGTATATATACATCAAAGCACTACCACTTTTACTACGTCACCATGTCAACTGCTATAGAAAAAAAATGTTGATTACAAAACCAAATAATTCAAATCACAAATTACAAAGGGAAATTATTTTTATATTTCAAAATTCTGTATCCAGGGACGAAGCCAAAACAATTATAAAGGAATGACAAAAAACTTATAATGTTTAATATATTGATACTTATTAAATTAAATTAAATAAAAATAAAGTCAAATAAAAACATGTTATATATGTCTCAAAAGAAAAAATAAATTCTAAAAGTGATTTTCATTAACCTCTAGAAATACTAAAATAAAACCAAATTTTTATGTACATAGTGCTTGATCATTTGATAATTATTATATTATCAAATAATTGTATTTTTTATATTAGTAACTAAAATTTTTGTAATATAATGACTTGTCATTTTTTTAATATTAGTTCTCTAAAATAATGAGTTCTTTTTTTTATCATTTTTATATTTACTTAGTTTAAATCTTATTTTTATTTTAAAAAATGAAAAAAAAACTTCATTAACAAATGTTTGAAGTTGTTACAAATCATGGCGGGGCCATGGCCCCCACAACCCCCCCCCCCCTCTCTCCGTCCCTATCTTTATCACTTAACTGCATTCTAATATAAAATATAAATATTTTTCGGAAATACATTCAAAATTTAAGTTAAAAATTATATTGAATAACTTAAAATATATATTTTAAATTTTTCGATAATAATAATATAACATATAAATATTTTTATTACTAAATATAAATATTTTTAAAAAAATATATAGATATATCATATACCTAGACCCAATCTCAAAGCCCACAAAAAAAACCCATACGTGGACCAAAAAAAATAAGGAAAGAAAGGAGAGAACTTCAAGAAATAAAAAAAAATTACATTGAAAATTAAAGATAATAATATTTTTGAAGTAAATGATTATTGGATTGGCTCATCTCTCTTCTAATAGGCCAAAACCTCAAAGGATGAACAATCCTCCAACCTTTTTTTTTGGTTTTAATAATAAAAGAATTCAGCAATTGATCCCCAACATTATCAATGACAAGAGAAACTAGGGAAAGAAGAAAATTTTTCTTTTTTTTTTGTTTTGTACCCTCCTTGATCTAGGCTTTGAGCTTTTTTTTTTTTATCCATAATTCCTCCTCATTAGATTTTTTGGGCTTTAAACTAGGCCTCATATATTATCAATAAGAAATTATTTGCTTTTAGGAGGCTCTAAAAGGTAATGAGTGTGGATCCAATAGGAGTGATTTAAATTGACAATTAAAAAATGATCTTTTAAATAAAATTAAAAAAAATGAATAATAAAAAAAAGGGAGAGATCTCTTGACAATCTTGATAATTAATTTTTAAATAATTTTAAATATAATCTTTAAAAATTCTCAAAAATAGAAAAACATTGACAAACGTATTTTTTAACCTATAGATATATTGTGTTTTAAATTTCATATAATTTAAGGGTCATTTGATATTATATCAAAAAACGTTAAATGTGGACCGTTCTAAATATAATATAATTTTGATGATATTTGATAGAGTATCAAATAAATTGTATGAAATTTAAAACATAATCAATTTATAAGTTAAATGATATGCTTATAAATTTTTTTTATTTTTTTAAAATTATTTAAAAATTCATTATCAAAGTTATCAAAATAATAGCCGTCAAACGATCCTTACCCATAAAAAAATTGTTAACATATTTTTGAACTTATAAAAACATAAATTAATTATATTTTAAATTTATACATACCTTTGTTTATCAAAACAAATTATTTTTATATCCTGAATTTTATATCATTTATATGTAGTTTAATATAAAATATAAATATTTTTAAAAAATACATATTTCAAAATTTAAATTAAAAATTATATTAAATAATTTAAAATATCTAAAATAAAAATAAAAATAAAAATATTAATAAGATACAATTCTGGATATATTCAATTAAGATCTTTAAAATTGCTCTCACCTATTCTTTCCCTCTCTCCGTCTTCCCTGTTCGGAGAACAAAACATCGCACCATCATTATCATGAGAAGGGTTTTAGATTTAGAGGAGAGAAAGGAGGCAAAACGAAAACCTTGCTCGAAGACTAAGAACTAGACGGTGATAGAAATTTGGAGAGAAGCTGTTTCGAGAGGGAACCAAAATAAGGCAATCCGAGTCAGAACAATGGGAGAAAGGAGATGAAGAGAACGACAAGAGAGATGAAGAGAAGACACGAGCAAGAGGGGGCAGATTACTAAAAGGTAAATGATGATAAATTCTGAGCCCTTAATGAATTGATTGGTTGAGATTTAGACCATGGCACAGTGTTGACATCACAGATGTGAACTCCATCTGATTATTACCAAATTTAGGCAGCGTAAGTTGCTATTTTTACAAAAAAAATTGGAGCTGATGAGATGTGAGATCGAGAATTTTAGACGATCCTTTGCGCTCTCGAACAGTTTGATAATGATAATATGAATTATGTGTAGTAAAACCCGTAATACCGGAGTTAGTAAATATAGATCATCAATGCAGCTTTATCAACTTCAGGTTGCAACAATGATTTTTATTAACTAATTATACATAAAGATAGTATTTGAGAACTGATAGATTAGTGATCCTATCGCTTCGCTCCGAAATATGGGAACTCACAAATGGACACGGTGTGTGCTTTACTCCTGGTGTAGATAGTATTGGAAAAAAGGTTGATAAAGTGCGTGATTTCAGGAGAAAAGAGCGTACCAGATTAGAATCATATACACCAGTCAGATTGTAATCTCTCCCTCCCTCTCTCGCTCATTTCTAATTTTATTCATTGAGGAAATTAGGGAGAAGAGAAAGGGATTTTTGTCTGCTCTTCCTCGATCGTATTCCTTGTTTGTATACATTTCTTATTTTTCCACCTTATAACTCTACATTTCATTTAGAGCTCATCTCTAATACCGATTCTTTGTATCCCGCTTTACATCTTTAGAGCTTTCATGTTTTCTCAATTCTACAGTTCTACATATATTTATACATTGCTACATTTCAGTTTTAGTTTTGATATTCTTTTTACACTGCCTGTGTGCATCGTCGTGTTCTCTTAATATTTGCATTCCCCATGTTTGATGAATGCCTCTTGTTTTCTCATTCTTTCATTAGCGACCCTGAATTAGGGGGGAAAAAAGCTTGAAAGCTAAACTTGGTTTGGAAATCAATGTCAGGAACAATTTCTCTATTTTTATCTCCTTACCCGTCACCTACAATTGAAACCCCTACAATTTCACCTTCACCACCTCCAACTGGTGTCAATCAATTAAGTCCACCACCTTCCGATGCCAATCAATTAACTCCACCACCTCCAACTGGTGTCAATCAATTAAGTCCACCACCTTCCGATGCCAATCAATTAACTCCACCACCTCCAACTGGGGTCAATCAATTAAGTCCACCACCTTCTGGCGCCAATCAATTAACTCCATCACCTCCTGTTGCCAATCAAGTAACACCGCCACCTCCAGGTGCTACTCAATTACCTCCCCAATCTTCTGGTGCCAATCAAGTAACTCTGCCACCTCCCGGTGCGACTCAATTACCTCTGCCATCTTCTGGTGTAACTCCACCACCTCCGGGTGCGACTCAATTACCTCCGCCAACTTCTGGTGCCAATCAAGTAATTCCGCCACCTACCGGTACAACTCAATTCCCTTCCCCATTTTCTGGTGCCAAACAATTAACTCCGGCACCTCCTGATGCCATTCAATTAACTCCACCACCTCTCAATGCTAATCAATTAATCTCACCTCCCATTGCAACTCAATTCGCTCCACCACCTCCCGGTGCCAACCAATTAACTCCACCACCTTCTGGTGCCAATCTGCTTGATCCTGAGTTTATTGCAACCAAAAGTACACCTAATCCACTAATAAGCAACCTAATTGGTAAAATTACCAAATCTCCACCTCCTAATACTATATCAGTCCCAATTTTATCACCCCCAGCTAACCCTATATCAGCTCCGGTTCAAATACCACCTCCTGGCTTGGTAGAACAACCCCCTTCTTCAATTCTGCCACCAAGCATTACAGCAAACCAACAACTGCCCCTGTCACTACCATCCCCTCCACCTCCAGTAGACCCCTTACTTACATTAGTTCCTCCAGGTGTACCAGTACCTGTACAGGTACAGTCCCCACCTTCCCCTCCTCTTTCTCTCCGTCCGCCAGGATTTCCCAACCCAATTCTTTCTCCTCTAACCAATCCAACCGATACCTCACATGTACCAGCTGTCAATGTTGAGTCACCGCCAACACAAGATTCTTCAACAGGTGTACCCAAACATGACACTTTACATTCAACTCAAGCGATCATTGGGATTGCTGTTTTGGCTGTTTTTCTTCTTTTCTGCCTCATGTGTCTTTTTGCTATTTGTGTGAAGAGTTTGAGAAGAAATCGTGCAACTAAGTTTCCTAGCCGGTATAAAACCAAGAGAAACAATGCTGGTAGGAGTTACTTTCTTGATGCAAATGCTCTGTTAACTTAGTTGTTGTTTACTATAGAACATTGCATAAGCTGATCTAAATTCTACAATGGCAAAGTGAACACTTTTTGTGCTTTTGCAACAAAAGAATTAAAATAAAACAGAATAAATTATTTAATCAACCTTGTTTACTGTACTGCATGGCAGTTTATCAGATTACTACTGAAGTACCAGTTTGTTTATGTTATTTTGTCTTTTTATTTAATCTGTTGATATTAAATTGATATTATACGGATGAGGGTATTACTCGGGCATGTAAATTACCTGTAGCATCATTATGGTGTCAACATTTAGTTTCCAAAATTGGTGATTAGTGTATGAGAATATTTTAACTAGATGCTTTTCTTTGTCCTTTTAGTTTGTATACTTTTGTCCACTTATTTTTATGGTATATTGCCTCTATACAGGAGTAGTTTCTTCAACCTACTCCAATCTTAATTCAAATGGAGGATTTTCATATAAGCAGTTATATGACATGACTGTTGGCTTCTCAGATGCTAATCTAATTGGGGAAGGTGGCTTTGCACTTGTCTATAAAGGTGCTTTACTATAAATATGTAGATTTATTACTTCTTTTTATGGCCTTAGCAGCTATTACTAGGAATGATACACATGCAGCGGTATCATTAAGCACAATAATAGTCTCTCCATCATGATTTATGGATGTGAAAATCCTAGCTGCAGGCAGGTTAGATGGGATGTAGGCATGTAGCACGCATATACACACCAGCTTACACAAGCATGGTCACACAAACAATACATCCAGGCTCACATTTATTCTAGGAGTTGGGGGAATTGGATTAGGGTTAGACTTTAGTTATGGAAGAAAAAGCAAAAAGTGGTAGAAACAATTTCTGATATTTATAACATGTACAGTCTAATCAACGATAAATAACTTCCAAGGACAGACAACGGTGACAGAAGAAAAACATTAAGAGATCCCAAACTGATGAGATTACTTTTTTTAAAAACAAAGGAAACTTTGCTTTCCTAATTCAAAAACCTCAATACAGCTTAAGCATGTTAACAAACAAAAAATCACAAGCACAAAGAAAAAGAGATACAGATTGACTTGGCAAAACTTTGCAGGGCGGTTCTCAAATGGGACTGAGGTGGCAGTGAAGCAGATCAAGCAAGAGAAAGCAGCAGAACAAGAACTGCTATCAGAAATGAAGATTATAGGTCGAATCCATCACCGTCATCTTGTCAAGTTTCTTGGTTATTGCCTCACTGGGCCGCACCAGTTGCTTGTCTATGAATTCGTCCCCAACGAAACCCTCTCATACCACTTACATGGTCAGTTTTTTAAAAACTCTTCTGATAACGACATCCAACTTTCTTGCTGCATTTATTGATGTCACTTTAAGTCTCTCATATGCCAAATGCCTGCCAATGCCAAGTTTTTTATTGGATTCTTTGCAAATTTCTGAAGGTCATTTAAAATGGTCCTGAATTTTTTCATCTTGGCTCTACTAAAAGTGCTTTTTAACAAGTTCATGTGAATTGAGAACCCAGGTATAAATCATCTTTGTTTGTTGTTCAACTTAATTTGATTCTAGTGAAAACATGTTTTGGCATAAGCATGGGTGCTATTGTCAACAAGCTTTTTCGCAATTTTAATCTAAGAATTGTCTTTCTTTGCAAATATCTAGAAGAGGTGGCTATTAGAATTTGCAAAATAATAGGCAACTGAGTGCTAATTGCATCTCACAAATTTTTGAGTGTAATTGCATTATTGCTTATTGTTTTTTTCCAAGTGAAGGCAAAAGTAATACTTAATTTTTCTTGAAGGAAACATAATTCTTCTATGTAAATTGTATCCAAAACTGTAATATAGCACAACTCTTATCAATCATTAACCGTTTTTGGTTTGGATAATTTGAATTTGTTTTTGAAATTAGCTCAGGAGACTCACATTTGCAAGTCGTTTCTATTTAGGAAGGGTCCACATTCTCATATAATGCATTATCATGCTTTGTTTTTTTTGTTTTTACTTTTTGTTGCTGCTTATTACAGAAGAAGGCCTACCAGTATTGGATTGGCAAAAGAGAATAAAAATAGCAATTGGCTCTGCACGGGGTCTGAAGTACCTACATGAAGACTGTATGTCTGCTCTGTTTATTTGATTTAAATATTTGCTCTCTTTATAGGATTAATTGATATATACTGGTATCAGGAAACTGTACTGGCTAAGTGGTAAAATAAGTCTATTTGATATTGAAAATGACACTGTTGTTTTGGCTTCCATATTTTGAAAGCTAATTAGCTTGATATTGTGATCATACAAGCTAATTTGGTCGATTCAACAAAAATAGCGGCAAAAAAAGTCGATTTTTGCTGTTATTTAACAAAGATCTTGACATTTCTATTTGTAAATAACCCGGAAAATAATATGATCAAATTTAGAGAAGTAAGAAACACATGACACCATTTGCAATGGTAAAGAATGCATAATAGATCTGTAAATACCGTGAAAAAAATGAACCTATGAAAAAAATATAAGTCATGAAGCATTGCATCTTTTGAATTTGCTTAATCAGCAATTTTCTCCGTTGGAATTTGCACCTACCACTACATTTTTTTTTATGAATTTTTCTTAATTAAATGTGTAACATTGGTAGATTAAATGTTATGTGTATGCACTTAATTTAATGCTTAATCATTGAGTTTGTAGGTGAACCTAAGATAGTTCATCGGGATATCAAATCGGCAAATATACTCTTGGATAATTCCTTTGAACCTAAGGTGTTTTCAATTTCTCATTTTCTTTTTGGTAGAATTTAAAATATCGTTCCTTATATTAGCCAAATTATTTTGAATAAAAGATCATCTATTAAATGCACAAATAAAATAGCTTGCAGATTTCGGACTTGCAAAGTTGAGACATGACTGCAACACCCACGTCTCAACCCGTGTGATGGGCACATATGGGTAAAGCCTGATTAATTCCTTAAAGCTTTGTTTCTCAAGACTCTTATATTTTCTAAGTTTCAAAAATCTTGCCTCTGTTTAGAAAATTGTTTCAGTTAAAGAAAAGTTTTCTGAAATTGATGATAATTCATGAAATGTTTAGGTATTTAGCACCAGAATACGCAGTTACTGGAAAATTAACCTACAAATCTGATGTATTCTCTTTTGGTGTTGTGCTGTTGGAGCTCATAACTGGTCACAAAGCAATCAACCCGTCAGATCCAGAAGAGAGTTTAGTTGAATGGGTACAACATTTTGGCTTTGAATTTAAGATTGGTTAATTCAAAGTGTTCATTTTAGAAATAATTTGAAGAAAATATGTCAAATACAAAAAAATCTATACTATATAAATAATAAAGCATCTAAGCAACCAGTTTGAAGATTTCAGACTTTTTAGAATTCCCAAATTATTCCAGTCCATAATTTGGTTGACCGGGAATGAATATTTCATTTTCTATCCTTTTGGAACTTTTTTAGATATATTGTGTGAGATATGATCAGAAGTGTTGTTTCATATTTAATAGGCGTGGCCATTACTCGTTGAAGCCATTAACAATGGAAATTTTGATAATTTGGTGGATCCAAAACTTGAAGGAAATTATGTTGAAAAAGAAATGTGTCAAATGGTCAATGTGGCTGCAAGTTGTGTGCGCCACTCTGCTGCTAATAGGCCTAGCATGCCTCAGGTACTCTATTTGAGGTTCACCAGTATCTAGTATATTATTACGCTTTTGGTGAAGGTGTTATAACGATAATGGCGATACCAGTAATGGATGTAGATCAGTTTTTTTTTTTTTAATCTCTCTATAGTAGGCACTGATCTCTCAATTGTGACATCGTTTAAAGAAACATAGTACCAATGGTGAAATTAAAAGGACTACATAGCTGTAGATGACAATGTCAACTAATTGGTATACATCAAATGATGAAATTATTTCTCCGTCACAAATCATCTATTCTTTTTAATTGTATTTTACTGAAAATTTGGTTCCTAGAGATGATTATTGAAAATTTTGATAATGTGAACAAATATCAGGTTTTAAAGGCACTGGAGAGTGGGTGTAACTTGTCAGACCTCTCTAATGGGGTACGGTTCGGAGACAGCATGACTTTTGATTCAAGACAATACTCTCTGGAAATAGAGAATTTCCAGAAGAGAGAATTTGGGGATGCTGGTGTGACAACAATGAACAGTGTTTGAATGCATTTAGTTGCATAAATTTTGTGTATATGTAAACCAGTCAAATTTGTTTGTATATATAGACTAGCGAATTACTTGATGCACAAATTTCAAGAGATGTGCCGGTATTAGGTCTTTATTTTTTTCTCCCAATATTTTTTTCTATTCATAGAGAAATTATTTGGATTGCGTGTGTATTGCATGCAGAGAAGAAATTTAGAATATTTTGCTGAAGAACTTTGAGCAACTTTTCGTTTTGTTAATATGAGATGTTAGCTTTTGATAGAAAAATTGTGTTATTCTACTTAATATGCTTATAGTATATTATTTTTGGTGAGGCTCATAAAATGTTCTAATACCAGCGGATGCATGTGGAATAATCAGTAATATTATCTTAGTGTTTGGTATAACAAAAGTGTGAATAATTCATCTCTTGTAGAGAAGAAAATGAATTGGATACAAGTTGGATACTGAATGATGATCAAGCTATATGCATATCCATGTTTATTTTTTTGGATATGAGTGCAGAGAGACTCGAACATGAGAAAACATTGATATAGATCGATACAGATATGCATACGAAAAACTTGAATTAAGATATTAATAAAGAATACAGATAGGAATCATAACATATTAGAAAACATGATATGTATATGAATATAACTTGATGTTTACAAACATATTGAGTAAAACTAGCATACTCTTAGGGATATTAGACTTCTCGGTTCTTATTAACTCAAAATCCGTTGAATCGGCTTCAAATGATAAATTCAAGTTGTTCAATAAATTCTTCATATCAAAATCTTGTAGGATAATTTTTTTAATTTTAGAGTTTTTTAACTATTTTTTTTCAGATTTTTAATGAATTTTTGTATATAAAAATAGATAATTTTCAAAATAATAATAATATATTACAATCCATGAAATATTTTATAAAATATATCTTTGTAATTATATTTTTAACATAAAGATTGCAAAAATGTACTTAAAAATTTTAAATAATTAAAAAAAATTGTGCTATCCTAAAATTTTGTTCTACCCTAAAAGCAACTATATCCTTGCAATTGTTATTTACCATATCATGAATTTAACAATTCCTTATAGATTAATTTTAAAATATCTTCATCCCCACATTCACTAATTATCTGACATAATAATTTCTAACTGATAAACAAAATAATTTTACTCAATTTTCAAGAATGAAGGTGCTCTCATCCAAATTCAAATCATCTAACATGGCAATTTCAGGCCTTTGTACTCACCTAAGGTGCAAACGTGAGTCTGGGCTTTTAAGCTATCTTTCAATCCCAAATATAGAACACAGAAAGTAAAATATGAACCCAATCTCTCTTTACACCTGAAATTACTATTATAGCCCAACATCATTAGCACTTATTATCAGGCGCCAAACACAGTAGTAGCGCGCAAATCGTCTTTTCCTATTTAATCGCGTGTGCATAAATATCTCCAAAACCCCAGGGATTTCTCTCTTGATCTTGCGCCTCCTCCTATTTCTAGGATTGTCGCGAGCACAACCGATCGCCGATCCATCTCAGATCTGTAACCATGGCGACTCAGATGAGTAAGAAGAAGAAGGTTAGAGGTTCTCTAATGGCGCATCTAAATCTCGGATTCAAATTTCAATGCGTATCGAATTGTTTGTTTGTGATGATACCTTTTGATATTTGTTGTAGTTCATCGCGGATGGGGTTTTCTTCGCCGAGTTGAACGAGGTGCTCATGAGGGAGCTCGCAGAGGATGGATACTCCGGCGTGGAGATCAGAGTTACTCCGGCGCGCACAGAGATCATAATTCGCGCCACCAGGACTCAGAATGTTCTCGGTATGATTCTATCTCCTGATTTTCGTTGTCTAGTATTTGATATGTTTTGTTGAGGATGAGGTCTTCGAGGATCAAATTAGATTAATTCGTATTGTTCTTTAAATTATGAACTTCAGAATATGAAGTTAGTTTCTATCTTTTGCTCCGGTAATATCTATATCCAAGTAGAACCGCAGGCTTGGCACAGTGGTCGCCTCTCTACGGAGAGACACTGGTTCAAGTTCTGTAAAAAGCATTTGAAAAGGAATAAATGCCGGGGTTTAGCGCGAGCCCTTATATCAAAAAATATCTATATTCAAGTTTACACTGGTTTGGGTAGCTAATTGGTTTAGAATTTGTCAAGGTCGGTTAACTTGTACTTTCTTTAGTAAACTTTAGGGTGTTGATAAATAGTTTTTACTAATAATTGCTTCTTGTGGGTGTTTAATTGCACGTTCTGTGACTGGTGAATTGTTAATATGAAGTGCTTGATAAATTGTGTGTTGAGAAAAACCCTTGTTGACTAACAATTGAAGAAATATCTCGTCTCACTAACGCCATGCCATCTTCCTCGGGAACTCATTGTCTGTTCCCGGTGATAACGTGCTATGAATTATGCGATTGTGTTTTGGAATGTTCTGTAGCTTATTTAATATTTGGTATTGTGATTGTTTAGGTGAGAAAGGGAGGAGGATAAGGGAGCTTACTTCTGTTATCCAGAAGAGGTTCAAGTTCCCGGAGGGTGGTGTAGAGCTCTATGCTGAGAGAGTCAACAACAGGGGTCTCTGTGCTATTGCTCAGGCCGAGTCCCTTCGCTACAAGCTCCTTGGTGGTCTTGCTGTCAGGAGGTACTTTCTCTTCATTCTTCCTTTCTGGGTCATAATTAATTAATATGTAACGGATAGAAGCAAAAATACATGAGATGCAATTATTGGGTACATGGCCAATGTCTGTATAGACCATTAGATTTTAACTTTATACTGGATTCTATTTTTGTAATTTCCTTGCAACATGATGAAATATTTCAGTATGTTTCTTGACCGATTGTAGTATAGTTTTATGAACCATCTATCAACTTACACACCACTGTCTAGTTGAATGATTTAAATTTTTGCAAAGTTTCATTTGGAAACTCTGATTCTGATGTAACTTGATGTTATGACATCTTCTCTGCAGGGCTTGCTATGGTGTGCTCCGTTTTGTCATGGAGAGCGGAGCCAAGGGATGTGAGGTCTGTTGGATCCAATTCAGTTATTTCATGACAAAAAGCGATCTATTTTATTTGTATGGTCTAATAAATTTTATTTATATCTTTAGGTTATTGTAAGTGGCAAGTTGAGGGCTCAGCGTGCCAAGTCAATGAAATTTAAAGATGGTTACATGATCTCATCGGGTCAGCCTGTCAACGAGTACATCGACTCAGCTGTCAGGCATGTTCTTCTCAGACAGGTATGTGACTTCTCTTCTAGGAATTTTAGAAATCAGGTTGAGGTAATGCTCTAGATTGCATTATAACAGGTAACGAAAGTTAAATACTGAATCTGCACGGTGTCAAACAATGCAGGGGGTGCTAGGCATTAAAGTGAAGATAATGCTCGAGTGGGACCCGAAGGGGAAGCAAGGCCCGAAGACTCCTCTGCCTGATCTTGTCACCATCCATGCCCCAAAGGATGAAGACCAATATGCTGGGCCTACTATCGTAGCTCCTGATGTCTAAAGAAGTACTGTTTTTGCTTTATTTTGATAATCGGTATACATAGAGAACTAACAAAACAAACAAATCATATTTCGTCTTGATGGCTCAAGCTAGTATCTTAGTGTTAAACTGTTTTTGCTGGTTTCATTTTAGTAATTGAGTCTAACAAAGTTAATGCAAGATCTATTTTCTTTGGCTTATCTCAAATTTTTATTATCATCAATCAGTCTCATGTAAATATTTCCGTTTTAATACATAATAAATATGAGAGGCTTACAAATTTCATTTTGTACTCGTAAATCTCTGAAAAACTGCTGTATACATTGTCATTTGCCTTTTGAAGCAATTGTAAGATGGTAGTATTATAGTTTATAAACAAGAATAATTACTCTTTAGGTCTTTCATTTTTATGCATAGTCGTATAACTTTCTTACATTATTTGAAAATTGTCCATGCATCAATTAAACAAACTTTCTTACCAATCTATGACGAGTATTAACTAATTACAAATTTATTATTGAAGTGCTGTTCTTATTCTTGAGCCTTGAATTTACAATTTCTAAAAATGCTGAATATTTGATGTACTTACAACTTGGTTGGAGTAATGAAGCTATTTATTTAATTACTAAACCACCTTTAAAACTAATTCCTGATGGTTTGTTCATGTTAACTTACAAAACAGTAAGGCTTCTTTCTTTATAAATCAGTTGAAAACTGCTTTATGTGATGATGAACGTATATTTGTTAAAAAGTTTTTATAATGATTAATTAATGAGGTATTTGATATTCAATGTGGATAGCAGACATACATCTTTTGTTTAATTTTTTATAGTGATGATGAAAATATATTTATAAAAAAAAAATTATCCTCACACCTCTATATTTGCATCTTTTTTATTTGCACCCAAAAAACAATTGTATTTAACATACACAATGTTTTTTTGGTTTAATAACAAAGATAATATTCGTTGTATGAAAATTAGTAGGTTGAAATTCGAATGAATTTTTTTTTTGACATTTAAAGTTAGATGGTTTAATTTCTATTTTTGAGTAGTGTATCAAAAAAAGAAAAGAAAATAATATGAAATATTTATATATGAATTTATATTTAATATATAAAGTATTTATCATTTTTTAAATGATTATATGAAAGTTCAAAGACTGTAAAATAAGTAAAATATATATATATATATATATATTTTAAAGTTTTCATTCGTTTTATCATAATGTCTAAATAGTTCTATCATTAAATATAAGTACCTTTCAAACAAATTATAAACAACAGGAAAGCGTGCAGTTACTTTTGTTCAGAGATGTTTCGCTAGTTGTGCAACAGAGAATGTGCAATACTTATTTATTTAGGATTTGTTTGGTAAATTAAGGAATGACATTAGAATAGTATCATTAGAATAATAAAAGTATAATAGTAATAGAATAGTAAATTTGGAAAAGTGAATTGAAGAATGTTATTCTTAAATTATTCTGAAGAGTGAAAATATCGTTTGATAAAAAATTAGAGTATCTCCAACATGTAATTGTTAATTTAATTAAATAATTTTCTATATATTGATTTTAGAATATCTTCATCCTATAATTATTAATTCGCTGACGTGACAATTTTTAATTGATAGAAAAAATGATCTAAAGCAATTTTAGAGATGGAGATATCTCATACCCCTTTCAAATAAATTGTAAATGCTTATGTGATATTTTAGCAAGGCTTGCTAATTTAGTAAGGATTCTCCATTCATATAATTGTAATTACAAATGACATATATGATTAAGTAAGTTAATTTGAAAGTGAGATGGAGATGCTCTTAGGAACTTTTTGTTATTTCGTACGCCGAAAATGAGTATTATTCTGCTATTCTACCAATAAATCCGAATAACAAAATAATCTATTCATATAATTATATTATTTTGCGTTTTGTAATCTCCTGAAAAAGAGTTATGAAACGGAGTCTTATACTATTACTAGGCCTAATAATGGGCCTAATTATTACATAATAAATCGATTCAATAATTTCTTTGCATGGCCATGAAATTCTCAGCCTTGCTCATCCATTTCATGCCAAAAAGTGTAAAACGACCTGTTGCTTAAATTATTAAGAATTTGCACTTCTATCATACTGTTATTGATTGCGATGTTGCTTTATCACTGTACTGTGATAGCCCAAAAGGTACACGACTATTAGGTGCAACAAATTTGCTTAATTTATTAATTGATCCAAGTGCAACACTGCATCACGCTCAGTAACAGTGATCGGTATATAGTGGTTGTTATGTTATGATATACGTGGCAGTTATGTTATGATCTCATTATCAACAGTACTACAAGCATTTACATCCATATTTTAATTTGAGGCACTAGCAATTAAGTTTCTTAATTTAGAGTTGAATCATCATGTATCTTGACTTACCTAAGCAATACAAAATTGAGTGTTGCTGTTATAGTAGGACGAGTTTCGACACGTGCTCGAATTTAATTCCAAAATAGTCATAGAATTTTTAATTTTATTTTATTCTATTTTGTTGGAATAAATTAAGTATAAATTATAAATAGTGTCCGAGTTTATATTGGCGGTTAGGTCCGCCAAATTTTAGCTGTAGTAGATGGCTAAAATATATTGAAAGCATTGTTATTTACATTATTATTATTATTATTATTATTATTATTATTATTTGTGTGTTTGTTTGTTTGTTTTGAAATTGAAAATATCACTACCTGATGCTCTAACTACTAAAGGACTAATGAAGTCTATTATTGAAATTTAAAAAACAAATTTAAATCTCAACCTATTAAAATTACATGATATTTGATATAGAATAAATTCATAAGCTCAAGAACATATTCATAATTTTTCTTTAACTTTTTGAATTTTTAATATTAATTTAAAAATATATTTATAAGATTCTCAAAATATTGATTGTGAATGAATCTCAACCCAACAAAAATATCCAGTGAAATCTAAGAACTTGATCGTTTAATTTGGTTATGGTAAAATTACTTGCAATACTAAAACTGATTCACACGAGTAAAATCAAAGAGAAGGTTATTATGTAAATTCAAAATAAAAAAGGTTATATATGTATGAACACCAGTGCTAGTAAAGTGGATTCCATTTTCAACTGTCAGTTCAAAGGATTTAATAATCAAAGAAGAAGAGTTGGCGGCGTCACATGACTTCTCTTCTGCTACCAAACTCCATGTTAATGTGCGGCCCTTTTTCGCGGCCCACGCGCGAGGCATCGGCGTCCTCGCTCACGGGGGAAGAAGGTGCAGGTACATCCCTGTGCGTGTTTGTGCGCTCAAGGACTTATTATTTAGGTGATTGTGGGAACTTTTATTTTCCGACGGGCGCAAGCCCCCGCCGTTAATTACCCCGGCTCTCGCCTCGGGAACCTCTGATTAATGGGCTAAACTAATCAAAATATATGGATCAGATTTGTGGCTTTATTTCTTCCTTCCAATTTATTATAATGCATACTTAAAATAACCCAAAGGTATAACTTTGGATAATAAGACTAAAGACGTATGATCTAAAGTCAGAGAAACGTATAATTTCTCATAAATCAGAGATCGAGGATGTATAATCCTATTGATCTCACGGAGTTCGAATGTGAAGCGCACTGCCAACTCGATACTCAAAGAACCAGAGATGTTTGATCTCTAAAAAGGTTCATGTCAAAGACAAGGACGTATAATCCTAAACAGTCTATTGACCTTCCAAGTCCCGAATCTGAAGCGCTATGCCAATTCGAAACCTGGGAAAATTGGAGGATCGGGAACATATAATTCTTTATCGATTTCCAAAATGAGGTACATTAAACCTGAAGCGCACTGCCAATTTAATGTTCTCGAAACACGATTTGATATGATTTGGTATGTTGGTATGTTTTCACCAAGTTTTGGACTTATCTGCATATTTGGCATGTTTGGCCAGAGATTTGGACATATTTGCATATTTGACCTATTTTATCAAGAGTTTGGACATATTTGTATATTTGGCATGTTTGGCCAGAAATTTGGGTGTATTTGTATATTTGACATGTTTGGTCAAATGTTTGGGTTTATTTGCATATTTAACATGTTTGGTCAAAAGTTTGGTCATATTTGCATATTTGACATGTTTGCTCAAGTGTTTGGGTTTATTTGCATGTTTGACATATTTGGTCAAATATTTGGACATATTTGTATTTTTGACATATTTGGTCAAATATTTGGGTATATTTGCATATTTGACATGTTTGGTCAAAGATTGGGACATATTTGTATTTTTGACATATTTGGTCAAATATTTGGGTATATTTGCATATTTGACATGTTTGGTCAAATATTTGGACATAATTGTATTTTTGACATATTTGGTCAAATGTTTGGGTATATTTGCATGTTTTGACATGTTTGGTCAAATATTTGGACATATTTGTATTTTTGACATATTTGGTTAAATATTTGGGTATATTTGCATATTTAAATATTTTGATTTGTTTTATCAAAATATAACAAAGTTTGATTATTTTGAACATTTTTATTTGTTTCATAACATGATTCAATCATCTTTGAATATTTTGATTTGTTTTATCAAAATATAACATAATTTTGATTATCTTGAATATTCCAATTTATTTTGTCAAAATATAATGTAATTTAATTATTTTGAATATTTTGATTTGTTTTATCAAAATATAACATAATTTGATTATTTTGAAAATTGCTGATTTGTTTTATCATAATTTTCACTTATTTTTAAATATCCTATTTGGTATTTTGAATTTATTTTATACATATACCATATATCTTGAACTTTCTTTTATTTATAATATATAAAAAAAAAGAAAATAAAATAAAATCAAAATTGACATTTTATAGTCTTAAAAATATTCATAAATGAAATCATGATTTTTGATATATTTTTCATAATTTATGGGCTTGAGAAATCATTTTTATTTGGTGTTCAAAGTTTATTTTCAAAACAGATTAATATGGGCCGTCAGATTTGGGCCCATGCATCAAGATCTGAACTTAAGTTCAGTTTTTAAAGCATCTTTTAAACTGGGCCGTTGGATCTCTGGCGCGCATCAAGCCTTCTCTGGGCTGTTTGAATTTCATCAAGATTCGCACTTTGAGATGCATCAATATTCGTGCTCATCCTCCCCGACACTGATCGAGGCCCTGCCGGCGTCGGATCTCCGATCAGGAGGCATGGCTGGCATCGCCGGAGCGTGGGGAGTCCATCGGCGGTGGTCTCGGCGGCGGCGGCGGCCTGGATCGCCGGAAATGGGGGTAACCACCTGGTTTCGGTTGGGAAGTTGGCTGAGATGAGATTTTGAGGGATCTGAGCTGATTTTTGACAAATTGACTCGATTCCTTTATCATATAGCATCGTTAGAACATGTTTATCAAGATTTTGAGGCTTAATTTGAGTTTAATCCATCAATTTTGCAACTTTGGCCATTTGGTACCAAACTGGTTTCGGGGCTTTGGTACCAAATGGTATTTCATAGCTTTCCTTTGCAATTTTCTTTCAATTAACCTTCCAAACAGTGTCGTTTAGTATGTTTGAACATGTTTGGATGATCAATTTCATCAATTTAGATGTGCATTGTCCTTTATGCACATTGGGTCATTTCTGGTTTTATTTTCAATTTGGTTTCCTTTTGATTTCATCACATTCTTCTCAAATTGCATGTTTGATTATGTTCATTTGGGTCAATTACATGTTTTAGAAAGGTTTTATATCAATTTCACACATGAATTTCACTTGAACACGAGTTAATTTCATTTTTTGCACTTTTCTGGTAATGGTCCAGAGCCAACTCAATTTCAATTTTGACAGACCCAATTTCAAAAATTCACAGAAAATCACAGAAAATCCCAAAAATGGTAAAATTTGATGAGTGAGTGCATTAAGACTTGTTCTAGATGCCCATGAAATTTTAAGTTAATTGAGTGAAAAGAAAGTATGATTATTGTATTTTTAGCAGACTGGACAGAAATGCCCTTTCAGCTTTATTAAAACCAAATTTGGCTTAACCTATGGATTAAAGCCTGGTTTAATTATTCTAAATCCTTTGAAACATCACATGAGGTGTCATAAAGGTGAATTAATCAAGGAATTTTGGATTATTGAATCAAAAGAAGAATGAACTTCTCAGTTTGACCCAAAGTTGACCTTTTTTGGAGTTTTTGACAGATGAGATTGTAAAATTCATAACAATTCACAGAAAATTCCAAAAATTATAAAATTTATATGGTAAGTTGGTATAAACCTAATCTACATGACTGTGAAATTTCATAAGAAATTAACAACCAGGCTGAGAGATATGGATTGATCTCTCAGCTGGCCAGAAACAGGAGTTCACTGGACTCAAACCAGTATTGATGTTTATTGCTTTTCCATTGCTCAATTATGAACTTGAGCTATTAAGCACATCAGAGAACATGAAGGAAAGAACTAAAAGGAAAATAAAACCAATTTGCACCAAAATATCATATATTATAACAAATTGAAATACAATATTCATATAAAACATGGGATTTTGTTTTTCCATGGAATTTTGACAGCATAACAGCTTGTATAAAGCCATTATTGAGCTTTACACAGCCACTGCACATGTGCACAGGGCTTGAGAGAGAGAGGGGATGAGCATGTGCCCATCCCCATGAAACCAGATTGGCATGTGCCAATTGGCTGGAGTATGCTGCCAAAATCCATGGTGAACTCACCATGTGAGCTCCTGAGACTCAAGCTCAGCCACCAATTGAGCTCTGGAAGGAGGGAGGCACATGTGCACCTCCCCAGCCATGGGGCTAGCCATCTCACCCAGCAAGGTGAGACTGGCTCCTTGAGCTCAATTGAGACTAAGCCAAGCTCAAGGCTTGACTCCTATGGCTCTTACCTAGCTATTCAAGACTTGGTTTCTCCTCAGCTAGCTTTTTTTTTTTTTGTGGAATTTGGTGGAGTTGAGATTTTGGCAGAGTTTTGGCTATGTTGCTCTCTCCTTTCTTTTTTCTTCTTCACTGGGGGTCTATTTATAGCCCAGAGGGCATGGTTTAAGCCTCAGGGCTGAGCTGGCATCATCCCAGCCCTTGGTTTGATCAAGTGGCCAGGATTGAGCCAGCCAGGCCTGTGCTGGCCTGAGGCTTGTCCTTGGAAGATTCCTCCAGCTAACTGGCGCTCAGAGCTCTCCATTGAGGTGCCTACATGTGTCCCTGACACAGGCCTGGGGAGAGAGAAGGAGCCGTTGGCTTTGTCTTCTTCCTTGGGTCAGTGTGTCATGCCTTTCGGGTGTGAGCATATCCCGAATATTCCTTGGCCTTGCTGGCGCTTGACATGTCACCAAGGTGCCACTGAGTGTGCCCAACGTGTCAATTTGGCTGCTTGAGTGCTGAGTTGTGCCAACTGACCATATCCAAATCAGACCGAGGTGCCAAGTGGTGCACCTGCCAATTGAGTGCTTTTCACCCCAAATTGGCACTTCAGGCAGCGTCGTGGAGGTGTCTTGAAGCTTCTCCAGGTGTTGGCTTGGCTTCTAGAGCTCCCAATTGCTCTGTCACCTTCAAGGTCGAGGTACTTTCTCCTTCGATTTTCTCTTTGTTTACTTTACTATTTTCAATGCTGTTTGTGGCATTGAACTCCCCTTAGGATGTAGATTAAGTTCCTAGAATGGTTTAAGCCAACTCGCATTGTACACCTAGACTCCATTTTCGAAGCTCCACTGAGCTCTGGAGCTCGAGGAGGAAGAAAGGAGGGAGAGAGAGAGAAATTCAAAAGGTTTCTCTCGCTTGGGTTGGGTGCACGTGAACCGTGCTTTGGTTTCGGGCTTGTCAGAGGGAGGGAGCGCTTGCACCGCGCTCACCTCTCTTTCCCTTCTTTTCTTTTCGCTGGCCAAAATAACTCTGGGCGCTGGGCCCCCTTGGCAGTGAGACTGAAGGAGAGGGGCCCAGTCGTCAGGTTTAATGAGACACAGCCCCAGCGAAAAACTGAGGGTTGGGCTGTGGGCTTGGTCCTTGTGCACCAAAACGTACTGTCAGTGGTATGGTGCATGTGTACTGGGTCCACGCAAAGCGCCTTTAACACTTTGTGTGTATGACAGGCGGGTCCCAAGGGCAGAAGTCGTGTTTGAGCTCCCCAGATTGCACCCAGAGTGTTGCACATCCCCCAAATTGCACCCAGAACTATCTCCAGTTCTGATTTTTGGTATTTTCTTTATTCCTTTTTCCATTTTATTTTATTCTTCATGCAAAAATCCATGAAAAATTACTGAAAAATCACAGAAAATATATTCCATGATTCTGTTATTTTGGGTAATATTTTTGGTATTTTTGGGTGTGAAATTAGGCATTAATTTCACTTAAATCATTAATTGTATATGATTAGGCATATTAATCTTATACAATTAATATTTTGGCATGATTATCCCAAAGAATCATTTTTTAATTCCAAGGGATAATATTTGGGGCATTTTTCATGAATGAAATTCATGATTTTTGGATTTGGCATGTTTAATTATATGAAATTGTTTCTTGATTTCATATAATTAGGGTTTTGTGCATATATTTTTTTTTGCACACATGTGTATATATTTTTTGAAGGGGGTTTGGTATGATTATTTCATGAAATTATTTTTTTAATTTCAAGAAATAATTTTGGGATTTAATAAATCATGAGATTGGACATAATTTCATGATTTAATATTTGACATGGCTATTTCATGAAATTGTTTCTTTAATTTCAAGAAATAATTTTATGAAATTGAACATAATTTCATAATTTCAAATCTTTGGTATAAAAATCACGTGAAATTATATCATTAATTTCATGCAATTTAATTTGTGTATTTTTCTGGCAACTTTTAAACAGCAAACAAAGAGCCACCCACCAGGACTGGTCATGAGGCTTTGCTGGCCGAGAGGCCTGTTCTGGTGCCAATGTTTTTCTTTGATATTTGGTTTTGTTTTAACATATTTGGCCTTCGCAAGGTTTGGTTGCTTCGGCAATTTTGGTTTTCGCAGGTTTGGTTCTGTTTCAGCATTTTTGGCTTTCACAGGTTTGGTTGCTTCGGCATGTTTGGCGTCTGCATGTTTGGTTGCTTCGGCGTTTTTGGCTTCCACAAATTTGGTTTTGCTTCAGTATGTTTGGCATATGTAGGTTTGGTTTTGGTTTGATATAAAGTGTTGGGGCTTACATGAATTTTATCAACTTTCAAAGCCCAGGTTTAAGCATGATTTGGGATTTGGTTTAAATGGTTGGGGCTTACATGAATTTCATCAGCTTTCAAAGCCCAAGGTTTGTTTTGGTTTTAGCGTGTTTGGCTTGGTTTTAGCATGTTTGGCTGGGTTTTGATTGTAGCATGATTTGTCGAGGTTTCGCAGTTGGTCCGTGCAAAATACTACAATCTATTTTGTTAAGCACAAAAATATAAAGCATGTTCATCCCTTTATGACTGGTCGGATGAACGAACCAGTGTCAATTGTTTATGGTACAAATTGGCAAAACCATTTTGAAGTGGATTCTCGCATTCTTTCCGCTCATTTTATAGGTTTGGTGTGGAATCCTCACTTTCGCTCATTCTCCACTCAATTTTATTTAGTGGAATTGCCTTCAAAGGTCTATCTCATCATAAAAAAATGAAATAATCCTTTTGTTAGGCAGCAATTTGTTTTAAAGGGACAAATTGCAAACACTTGTCCATTTTTATATTTATTCTGTATCAAATGGACGAACCCAGTGGTAATTGTATTAAAGACACAAACACCAAAGTCATTTTATTTGAAGGAACCTTACATTCTCTCTCATTTATTTATTTATTTGGTGGAACCTTGCATCGCTCCGCTCTTATTTATTCATTTATTTGGGTGGGTTTGTTTGCATTTATTATATATATATTTTTTTTTTTGTGTTTCGTTTGTTTTGGACATGGCTTTAGTTATTTATTTTGAGGAGCTTATGTTTGTTATTGTATTTTGTATGATGCATGGATTGGATATGTGTTTTGGGAGGATTTATATTATTATCGGTATTTTGGTATTTTGTTATTTTGTTAGGCACAAGATAAAAAGCCTGTTCATCTCTTTATGACTGGTCAGATGAACATACCAGTGTCAATTGTTTATGGTACAAATTGGCAAAACCATTTTTTAATGTGGATCCTTTCTATTCTCTCCACTCATTATTAAGTGTGGAATCCTCACATTTCACTCATTCTCCACGCATACTTATTTATGTATTTGGAGGGGGATTTCGCCCTGATAAATTATCCAAGCTTATCATAAGGATAAGAAGGTTTCATTCATTATAGGGCTTTTTATTTATGCCTTCAATACTCTGCCTTACTATTAATTAATAAGGCAATGTTTTATTCAGCAATGATTTGTTTAAAGCGACAAATCGTAACGCTGCTCATTTTCATATTTATTCTGTATCAAATGGGCAAACACAGTGGTAATTGTATTGGAGGCACAAATACCAAAACCATTTCCCCGCTTTAGTGGCTCCAAAGTTCGGGCGCCGACTTCATCCGGCGATGTGGACAAAACCTTTCTTTTTGGCCTGTCAGAGGTTTTGGTAGCTTTTGTGTTAGCCACCACATGTGTTCCTTGATTAACGGCTCAAGGCAACAAGGCCGATTTATGCCCGGAGGGGACATTTTGGTTTATGGTATTTCTTCAGTGGACACCATCCACGTCCCTTGATTAACGGCTCAAGGCGACAAGGCCGATTTATGCCCGATGGGACGGCTTTGTTTGAGGTATTTCTTCAGTGGACACCATCCACGTCCCTTGATTAACGGCTCAAGGCAACAAGGCCGATTTATGCCCGATGGGACAACTTTGTTTGTGGTATTTCTTCAGTGGACACCATCCACGCCCCTTGATTAACGGCTCAAGGCGACAAGGCCGATTTGCACCCGGCGGGACATGGATAAATACCTTTTACCCCGGGACTTTAAGCCACCTTTCTTTTGGGCGTATGAGTTTAGCCACCTTTCTTCTTGGTGTTTGAGTTTGGCCACCTTTCTTCTTGGTGTATGGGTTTAGCCACCTTTCTTCTTGGTGTATTATGCATGGTATTTCTTAAGATACCGCCCGTTTATAGGAGGTAATGGTCTTTCGCCTTTATGATCTATGAGTTGGTATGCCCCTCCGTCAAACACCTTCTCAACCACATATGGGCCTTCCCAATTAGGTGAAAACTTTGGGCCGACATGCCGGCCAATTATGGGCCTTCGGAGAACAAGTACTAATTCCCCTTGACGAAAAGTTCTTGAGCGGGCCATTTTGTCGTAGGCCCGTGCCATCTTCGCTTGGTATATTTCCAAGTTTTGTTGGGCTATGATTCGCCTTTCATCCATAGCGTCGAGTTCATCGAGCCTGAGGTGCTTCTGCTCATCTAACGACATTTCGTTCTGGAGCGCCACCCTTAAGGACGGGAGTTCCACCTCAAGCGGCAGGACAGCTTCGACACCAAACACCAGGGAATATGGTGTCGCTTGAGTGGGGGTTCGACATGTGGTTCGATATGCCCAAAGCGCTTCTTGTAGCCTTTCATGCCAGTCGCGCTGATTTCCTTTCAACGTCCTTTTCATGATTTTTATCAAGGTCTTATTGAAGGCCTCTGCTAAACCATTTGCTCTGGGATTGTATATGGAAGAATATTTCCAATCAATCTTGAACTTTTCCGCAAGTGCGTATACTTTAGCACTTTTGAACGCGGCCCCGTTATCAGAAATGATTCTCCTCGGGGTCCCAAATCGGTATAGGATATGGGTTTTGAAGAAATTCACGACATCGATTGCCTTCACTTCCCTAAGCGGGACTGCCTCGGCCCACTTGGTGAAGTAATCGGTCGCAGCCAAGATAAACTTATGACCCTTGGAGGAAGGTGGGTCAATGGGCCCGACTACATCGGTACCCCATGCATCAAACGGCCAGGATGATACAGTCGGGTGAAGCGGATTTGGGTGTTGATGTATGAATGTGCCATGTATTTGGCACATGTGACACTTCTTGGCATGCTCGATACAATCACGTGCCATGGTGGGCCAATAATAGCCCATGCGCTTTATCTTAAGTCGCATTTTGGGTCCCGGCTGATGTGCTCCGCATAAACCCGAATGAACTTCCTTCATGATTTGGTGGACTTCTGAGTTTGACACACAGCGAAGCCACATTTGGTCGTATGATCGCCTGTATAAGGTGTCATTGACGTAGGCGTAGCGAAGCGCTCTCTTCTTGAGTTGCTCTCGCGCTGATTTCTCATTCGGGAGAACCCCGTATTTGAAGTATTCAACGAAAGGTTGGCGCCAATCGTCATTCGGCTGAGTCACCATGACATCTTCCAGGTCACTTTCCATTTCTTCGGCCATAGCCACCTGGATTTTATCTTTGGTCCCCGTGAAGCATGAGGACAGGGGTCGTCGATTTTTGACAACAATTTGCACATTTCCGTCGCTAGGCTCGCCTAATTCTTTAGCCACCCGAGCGAGCGCATCAGCTTTGCCGTTTGTGGCTCTCGAGATTTTCTTGAATAGGATTTCGGGAATTTCATCTATTAATTCCAAAACCCTAGCGTGATACTTCATCAACTCCGGCTTTAGTACCTTGTATGCTCCGGTGATTTGATTTATTATCAATTGGGAGTCACCAAACACATGGAGTTTTCTAATCCCCATATTCAGCGCAAGCTCTAACCCGGCTATGAGCGCTTCATACTCAGCCTCATTATTTGTACAAGGCTCGGTCAATGCCAAGGCATGACGCATAATTCCTCCTTCTGGTGTCACGAAGACTAAGCCTATCCCGGCCCGTATTTGCGGGATGTTTGGGCCTGCGGTGGGCCGTATTGATGATGCCCCATCAAAGTACATTTCCCAACTTAGGGTTTCATCTTTGATATGAAAGACTTCTTCATCTGGAAATTCGCATGCCAAAGGAGAGTCGTCGGGTATTGGATGGGCCGCTAGGAAATCAGCCATCGCTTGCCCCTTTATGGCCTTTTGTGGCGCGAAAGTTATATCAAACTCGGTCAGGATTATGGCCCATCTTGCCAACCTGCCTGTAAGCATGGGTCTCGTCATGAGATATTTTAAGGGGTCAATCTTTGAGATGAGGATGACCTTGTGGGCTATCATGTAGTGTCGCAACTTCTTCACAACGAACACCAATGCCAGGCAATGCTTTTCAATCGGTGTATAGGCGTATTCCGCCCCTACCAGCATGCGGCTCAAATAATAGAGGGCGTTTTCTTTCCCTTGTTCATTTTCTTGTGCTAACAAGGCCCCGAGAGATCCATCCAAGGCCGTCGTGTACAATATCAGCTCTTTTCCTGGTATTGGAGCTGCTAGCACTGGTGGTTTGAGGAGGTAGCCCTTGATGTCATTTAGGGCTTGTTGGCAGGCTTCGTCCCATTTAAACGGGACATCCTTCTTGGTCAATCGGGTGAAAGGTTGTATCCTACCCGATAGATTGGCTATGAATCGCCTAATGTATGCCAAGCGGCCTTGAAGCGAGCGAAGCTCCTTAAGGTTCCTGGGTGGCGGCAATTCTTGTATTGCCTTGATTTTACCCGGGTCTATTTCTATTCCCCGGTGTCGAATAACAAACCCAAGAAATTTCCCCGACGAAACCATAAAGGCGCACTTTAACGGGTTTAGCTTCAGCGCATGTTGCCTCAGACGGTCAAACACGACCTTGAGATTTATGAGATGCTCGTCATAGGACGTCGCCTTTACGACCAAATCGTCCACGTAGCATTCGACAATCTTATGAATTAGGTCGTCGAATATTTTCGTCATGGCTCGCTGGTATGTGGCCCCGGCATTTTTGAGGCCAAAAGGCATAACCTTGTAACAATAAATACCCATCGGAGTGCGGAAGGCCGTATGCTTCTGGTCTTCTTCATCCATTTTGATTTGGTTATACCCCGCGTACCCATCCATAAAAGAGAATACCTCATAGGACGAGGTATGGTCGATGATGATTTCCGTCACCGGTAAAGGAAAGTCATCTTTGGGACAAGCTTTATTCAGGTCCCGAAAGTCGACGCATATGCGTATTTGCCCGTTCTTCTTCTTTACGGGAACGATGCTAGCCACCCAATCGGGAGTTTCTTCTTCCCGCACAAAGCCTGCATCGATAAGCTTCTTGGTTTCGACCACGACCTTTTCTTCAAGTTCTATTCTCATTCGTCGCGGTGCTTGTTTGACCGGCTTTATACTTGGGTCAATTTTGAGTTTGTGGACTGCAACTTTGGGATCCAGTCCTGGCATTTCTTCATAGCTCCATGCGAAACAATCAACATATTCTTGGAGCAAGGCCCTCAAAGGTTCCCGCTTCTCTTGGGGAAGGGATGCGCTTATGAAGGTTGGCCTGGGGTCTTCATCTGTCCCGAGGTTAACTTCCACCAACTCGTCAATGGTGTTTGGCGCGCCGTCCTCCAACTCCTTTGGTGCGTTTTTAGCCACCAGGATGAAGTCTTCTTCTTCTGGCTCCTCAGATACCATATAACAGGTAACTCTGCGGTTCTTGAAGAAACTTCGACACCGTTCGTCGGGATCCCCGTCTTCTTCTGACTCAGAGTTGTATCCCAGACCGCGGGTGTATTTGATCTTGTCATCAAGGCCCCTGACCGTATTAGTTGAGCCATTCCATAGTCTTTCAAAGTAATACATCTTGGATTTTGATATGGTTTGAGGACACCGGGCCTTTTCCATCAGTTGGCCCTGATTCTTCCCGAAATACCGGGACGCCTCGATATTGACTTCCCCGTCATCGGAGTCTTCTGACAATAAGCCACTCCACTCGTGGATCAGGGCGTTATCACCAGGATTAATTGCATCGATTTTGTAGAATCTGATTGGTCTATGAGTGACCGTCTTCCCTGGCAAGCGTTCGACCTTAGAAGGAACAACAAACGTCCGCAACTTCTGGATTTGGTTCACTTCTTTGGGAGAAAGGTCCTTGTAATGTCTTTCGGGTACTTTTTCAACCCTTAAAGACGATTCATGGCTCTCGTCAGTCTCGAAGTTGTATGTCGGTTTGACGTGAAATAGGATTTCTTCTTCTGATCCACTTTCCGATTCATACACCTCTCCATCTATAGGAGCTTCCTCTTCTGACTCATCGTCTGTTGAGGCCCCGTATAGCGGGATAACCCGGCGCGTCGAGATCTTCTCATCTTCTTCATCAGAAGAGGCGCCAAATAAGGGAGTGACACCATACACTCGTTCCTTCTTGTCTTCCTCTTCATCAGAGGACAACCCATAAATGGGTTTATTACTCAAAGTTGGTGCCTTTTTATCATGAGATGACACCAGATTGGGCGTGGATTTGGTTTGGCTTGTTTGCATTTCCAAGCCATTTCCTTGTAAGACGGAGCTTAGAGACTCCATCAGCGCTTTATGCTGATCCTTCTCCTCCTGCGTTAAGAAATAACGGGCGTCGCTAAGGCCAATTTCATGGACCCCGAACGGCTTAATGTCCCCATTTATCCTTTTTTGCCTTCCGTCTTTCATGTATTTCATGCATTGGTGAAGAGTTGATGGTACCACCCGGTTTTCATGCAGCCAAGGGCGACCGAGTAAGGCCTTGTATGACGTATCGGCGTCAATGACATAAAATTTGGTCGAGGTTATCAGGCCCCCGAATTGGAGTGTTAGGGTCACCGCACCCATGGCTTTCTGCGAATGTTGATTGAACCCATGAATGGTCACTTTCTCATTCGACAATGGTTTGGTATCCAACATTAGGGTTTTCAGGATCCTCAAGGGCATAATGTTTATCGATGACCCCGAATCGACCAAAATGCGATTCAATCTTTGCCCCTCACAGTCGCCAGTTACATACAACGGCCGGTTGTGATCGGCGGTGCCAGTCAAAAGGTCTTCATCAGTGAAATGGATACCCGTTGAACGGCTGTTGACGTATGCCGTCTCATGTGATTGCTTTTCAGCAAAGTAGGCCTGGAATTGCTCAGGATTTTGGAGCGCGTATATTAATATGTCGCGCATATCCTTCGACATCATCAATGCATCAAAGACACTAAGCAAGGCTGGGATCTTACGGAGATGCGCCAGCGCATTGTAATCTCCTACCGTGAGTTTTGACTTTTCACGGGTGGGTAGGCCATTTTCTGGTTCTTTGCTTGTACTTTTGGTCTTTGCGACATTTCGGTCAGACTCCTTTGGAGGTTGACGTTCAGGGATGTAGGTGCCCGAACGCAGAACGACCTGACATTCTGTCTTTTCCTTTTCAGAGGTAGTGGCCTCATTACCTTCTTCGGGATAAAATAGACTCCCGGGAAAGTGTGCGTCTTCTTCAGAATCGCTATTATGATGTATTGCATGGCACCATTCTTTTTGGTTAGGCGCGGAACGGGTGTATTTGTGAGGATTTGATTGCCCTTCCTCCCTGTTCTCTATTTTAAAAGAGCGTTTTCGGCCGTCGACGGGCCTACCCTCTTTCCTTGATTCAGGGTTTATTGACCCTCTCATTGGGTTTACAACGGAGAAGTTCCTGGCTTGAGTAGAAACGGCCTGAGACTCGCCACCTCTTTCCTCACTTGTGGTTTCAATCGTCAGCCTTTCTTCGTGGCCGCAATCTTGCCATGCTATGCTTTCCAACATCTCTTTGTCATCTATGTTTACTAAAAAGACATTGGGAGGTTTCCTTCGGGCTTGACCCGGCCGAAACGTCTCATTTCTGGATTGATGCCCATGAGAAACTATGATCACCATGTCCTCTTTCGGGCGCCCCGAAGATGAGTTTCCCTCGTCTCGGGTAAATCCAACTCTAAGGAACGCATTCATTTCAGGTCCCTTCTCGCATTCTTTTCTCATTCGACAGGGCATGTCTTCCACTAGCCCTTTTATGCCTTCGGGTTTGAATTTCCGAATTGTCGACTTTGAGTCTATGCTGGTTGTCTTTTTGCTGCCATTCATAAAATGGTGAACTTGCCCGAGAAGCTCGTTGAGATAAAGCTCCTCCCGACAAGGGAGAGTATCAGAGTCTTCTGACTCACTCACCTCATGAGTTTCTACGTGGGTGATGACACAGCATTCTTCATCCCAGAACTCATCTCCTTCATCTGTGGTTTCGTCTTCATCGACTATACCCATTAATTTGTTGAGAATTCGTTTAGGAATGAAGTCTCGAAGCATGGCCGGTATCGGTTGACCTTGTTCGTATTCTTCGAGCGCATCAATGTACTTCTGGAGTTCTGACTTTTCCGGATACTCCTTTGGCTTTACTGGCTTCTTGTCCCGTTTGCGGCTGCCATTTTTGTTCGCTTTCTTGTAGAAGGCCACCGATTTTCTTGGTGGTTCAGGGATAGTGGGAGTTACATCATTCTTCCACAAAATACCTGGTTCTTTCTGAATGGATTTGAGGAGTTTCTTTGCTTTCCGGGACAGGTGGATACTCCAAGGTTCGGTCGAAGAATCCTCAATATTGATCTCTATATGAGAGACCGCGTTCACCTGCTCATGCGGGGCTGGCGTTTGGAGGATACTATCAGCCAGAGTTATCTCGCCATTCTTGTACCTCCTTTCTATCCAGTCTTTGAACACCCAACAATCTTCTATGGGGTGCCCAAGCACTCTGTGATATGGACAGTAGTTCGGGTCACTGGATTTCTCCATGTCGGCGGGCCGTTTACATTTAGGTAATTGGAGCCCGTCCTTCAAGGCATCTTTGAAGAGTCGCGCGACTTTATCCCTTTTGAATGAATAAGGCTTGCCCTTCAATTCCTCCAGACTTTTAAGAGGCTGCCCGCTTCCATATACGGGTTTTGCACTGCTGCCGCCGTCATTTTTATTTGACGAGCCACCATTGTTTACGGTGTTGACATTAGCGGCCGCGTTTTTGCCGCCGGACTTGCTTGTACTGACTACCTTGGCCTCGGCTTTCCCTCCTCTTTGGAATCTCTGACCCGAGTAGTTGGGCCATGAATTTGGAGGTGCATTTTCAAGCCTAGACACACAGTTTATCAAATCCTGATATGTCGTAATCTTGGCTATCCCTAAGAATGGTGTCATCCAGTTGTCAACGTTCCTGAGTATTAGTTCGACCGCCTCCCTTTGGGTTATTGGGCGATCACACCTGATGCTGAGGTTTCGCCAGCGACTAATGTACTCCAGAACTTTTTCATTCTTCTGGGGCCTGGTATTGGCCAAGTCCGCAATGCTGATTTTGTCAGTCATGACCGCGAACTTTGCCCTGAATGCATCGGTCATATCATCCCACGTTTTAATACTCCCATTTTCTAATGAGTAGTACCATTCAAAGGCAGGACCCGTTAGACTTTGCGGGAATTGACGCAGCAACAAGGCATCATTGCTCCCTGTATTCCCACACGAGGCCATGAAATGGGCCAAGTGTTGATCTGGGTTTGTGTCTTTTACACCCTCTCCCGAGAAGGATTTAAACTTCGGGACTATATACCCCTTTGGGTAAGGTATAGCGTCGTAATCGGCTGGGTACGGCCTCCCCGTTCGTTTCAAGGGTGAGACGGTAAATCCTGCGCCCGCTATTTGAAGTTGTTGACTAATTATCTCTTGGATCTCCTTCTTAGTCAATCCTTGATTCTCGTTGGTATATATACGAGTGTTGGAGCCCCGAGCAATATTGACTCGAGAGCTCTCTCCTCCACATGGGAGGTCTTCTTTGTGACCGTCGGGGTCTCTAAAGCTTGGATGTTGCGATGGTTGAGGTCCCGTATGTTTGGAGGGTCCTTCATCTTCCACTCTTTCATTTGTGATCCCCTTTTTGGTCAGGAAGTCACTTAAGGACTTGATCAGGCTTAAAGCCTCTTGATTTTGCTTTCTGAGCTCTCCCATTTCTTGCTCATTTTTCTGTCTATACTCCTCCATTTCTCGTTCTCGTATAGACAACTGTCGTTTTAGTTGGGCGACGAAGTCATTCGCGGAGCCACCGGTGTCTTCCATTTCTGCCTCATTGTGGGCTGATTCGTCGTCAGTTGGAGGGCCCCCTTTTTGCCCTCTTTTGGTCCTGGCTCTGGTCCTGGCCGCATGAGCATTCTCGACATCTCGACCAGGTGGTGGGTCATGGGATGGGCCCACTTCTTCATCGTCAGCCATATATGTGGCGTGACGTTCTTCTTGATCGTCAGAGGAGCTTTCGTCATACGCCCCCACAGTATAGACTGTGAAGTGTTCTTCTTCGTCATCAGCATAGGGTGCCAGACGAGAGACCCGCCTTTTCTTTCGGGCCTGATCAGGAACAGTGATAACCAGTCCTTTGCTTGACTTTAATGGCTTAGGGTTTAGTTTTGGCCCTATCCTGTCAAACACAGTCGTGCTCGAGGCTTGGGGTTTTATCTTTGACCCCAGCCTATTAAACACGTTTTCACTCTCGATATTTTTCGAGAGAGCGGTGGTTTTGACCGTAGCCCGTGTTTTGGGCTTAGCCACCTGTATATAGGTGGATGGTGTCTGGCTTGTTTGGGTCAGACGAGGTTTTGGGATCCACGTTTGTTTGGTCCCTTGTGCCCGTTCATATGGGCGGTTCCCCGATTCCCGGGGGAAATGAACCTGTCTCCCTTGGGCCTGAGAGGCAGAGGCTTGGAGTTTGTTTCGACGCTGTTGTTTACGCGCCTTAATGGCTTGGTGAGTCTCGTATAGAGACTTACCAAGGTCGGCCTGTTTGAGGCCTAAGGGTTTTCCCGACTCGGTCGAGAAGTTCTGGTTTAGGCGAGGTTTTGGTTGTGGAACCTCCCAAACGCTCCGGATACGAGCGGTTGGAGAGTTCCTTTTCACAATCCTTAGGGATGTGAAGGGGTTGGAGACGGGAAGATTTGGCTCAGCCACCAATTCATCCTGGTAGGCTTGGAGAGCCCGTTTCCTAGTGACCTTTGGGGCCACCGGTGTCGGAAGGGTCAAGGAGACTTTGTTCGCTGAACGGTGTCTCCTGGGGCGTTGAGGTTTTGGAGGAAGCGCCATTATTTGGTTGTCAATCCCCTTCTGGGTGATCCTGAAGGAGACTTCCTCATCATCCTCTTCAACCATTGTCGGTGTAGGCGATGGTGGAGTAGGAGGAAGAACGATCATTTGGGGAAAATCCCCGAATGAGAACACCATGTGGCCCGCCTCGTTGAGAGAGACAGGAACGGCAATCGCAAACAGTGAATTCGCTCCAGACATCGTTTCCTGAAAAATATAAACTCCACAAATCAATTAGCCATATTTCATGCAAAATTTATTATATATTTTTATATTTGATCCATATATTTAATTATTTTAGCCCAAGAGATGAGAGGAGAAAGATATGTCCCACCGGGCGTGCCAGAACCTGTGCGGCCCTTTTTCGCGGCCCACGCGCGAGGCATCGGCGTCCTCGCTCACGGGAGAAGAAGGTGCAGGTACATCCCTGTGCGTGTTTGTGCGCTTAAGGACTTATTATTTAGGTGATTGTGGGAACTTTTATTTTCCGACGGGCGCAAGCCCCCGCCGTTAATTACCCCGGCTCTCGCCTCGGGAACCTCTGATTAATGGGCTAAACTAATCAAAATATATGGATCAGATTTGTGGCTTTATTTCTTCCTTCCAATTTATTATAATGCATACTTAAAATAACCCAAAGGTATAACTTTGGATAATAAGACTAAAGACGTATGATCTAAAGTCAGAGAAACGTATAATTTCTCATAAATCAGAGATCGAGGATGTATAATCCTATTGATCTCACGGAGTTCGAATGTGAAGCGCACTGCCAACTCGATACTCAAAGAACCAGAGATGTTTGATCTCTAAAAAGGTTCATGTCAAAGACAAGGACGTATAATCCTAAACAGTCTATTGACCTTCCAAGTCCCGAATCTGAAGCGCTATGCCAATTCGAAACCTGGGAAAATTGGAGGATCGGGAACATATAATTCTTTATCGATTTCCAAAATGAGGTACATTAAACCTGAAGCGCACTGCCAATTTAATGTTCTCGAAACACGATTTGATATGATTTGGTATGTTGGTATGTTTTCACCAAGTTTTGGACTTATCTGCATATTTGGCATGTTTGGCCAGAGATTTGGACATATTTGCATATTTGACCTATTTTATCAAGAGTTTGGACATATTTGTATATTTGGCATGTTTGGCCAGAAATTTGGGTGTATTTGTATATTTGACATGTTTGGTCAAATGTTTGGGTTTATTTGCATATTTAACATGTTTGGTCAAAAGTTTGGTCATATTTGCATATTTGACATGTTTGCTCAAGTGTTTGGGTTTATTTGCATGTTTGACATATTTGGTCAAATATTTGGACATATTTGTATTTTTGACATATTTGGTCAAATATTTGGGTATATTTGCATATTTGACATGTTTGGTCAAAGATTGGGACATATTTGTATTTTTGACATATTTGGTCAAATATTTGGGTATATTTGCATATTTGACATGTTTGGTCAAATATTTGGACATAATTGTATTTTTGACATATTTGGTCAAATGTTTGGGTATATTTGCATGTTTTGACATGTTTGGTCAAATATTTGGACATATTTGTATTTTTGACATATTTGGTTAAATATTTGGGTATATTTGCATATTTAAATATTTTGATTTGTTTTATCAAAATATAACAAAGTTTGATTATTTTGAACATTTTTATTTGTTTCATAACATGATTCAATCATCTTTGAATATTTTGATTTGTTTTATCAAAATATAACATAATTTTGATTATCTTGAATATTCCAATTTATTTTGTCAAAATATAATGTAATTTAATTATTTTGAATATTTTGATTTGTTTTATCAAAATATAACATAATTTGATTATTTTGAAAATTGCTGATTTGTTTTATCATAATTTTCACTTATTTTTAAATATCCTATTTGGTATTTTGAATTTATTTTATACATATACCATATATCTTGAACTTTCTTTTATTTATAATATATAAAAAAAAAGAAAATAAAATAAAATCAAAATTGACATTTTATAGTCTTAAAAATATTCATAAATGAAATCATGATTTTTGATATATTTTTCATAATTTATGGGCTTGAGAAATCATTTTTATTTGGTGTTCAAAGTTTATTTTCAAAACAGATTAATATGGGCCGTCAGATTTGGGCCCATGCATCAAGATCTGAACTTAAGTTCAGTTTTTAAAGCATCTTTTAAACTGGGCCGTTGGATCTCTGGCGCGCATCAAGCCTTCTCTGGGCTGTTTGAATTTCATCAAGATTCGCACTTTGAGATGCATCAATATTCGTGCTCATCCTCCCCGACACTGATCGAGGCCCTGCCGGCGTCGGATCTCCGATCAGGAGGCATGGCTGGCATCGCCGGAGCGTGGGGAGTCCATCGGCGGTGGTCTCGGCGGCGGCGGCGGCCTGGATCGCCGGAAATGGGGGTAACCACCTGGTTTCGGTTGGGAAGTTGGCTGAGATGAGATTTTGAGGGATCTGAGCTGATTTTTGACAAATTGACTCGATTCCTTTATCATATAGCATCGTTAGAACATGTTTATCAAGATTTTGAGGCTTAATTTGAGTTTAATCCATCAATTTTGCAACTTTGGCCATTTGGTACCAAACTGGTTTCGGGGCTTTGGTACCAAATGGTATTTCATAGCTTTCCTTTGCAATTTTCTTTCAATTAACCTTCCAAACAGTGTCGTTTAGTATGTTTGAACATGTTTGGATGATCAATTTCATCAATTTAGATGTGCATTGTCCTTTATGCACATTGGGTCATTTCTGGTTTTATTTTCAATTTGGTTTCCTTTTGATTTCATCACATTCTTCTCAAATTGCATGTTTGATTATGTTCATTTGGGTCAATTACATGTTTTAGAAAGGTTTTATATCAATTTCACACATGAATTTCACTTGAACACGAGTTAATTTCATTTTTTGCACTTTTCTGGTAATGGTCCAGAGCCAACTCAATTTCAATTTTGACAGACCCAATTTCAAAAATTCACAGAAAATCACAGAAAATCCCAAAAATGGTAAAATTTGATGAGTGAGTGCATTAAGACTTGTTCTAGATGCCCATGAAATTTTAAGTTAATTGAGTGAAAAGAAAGTATGATTATTGTATTTTTAGCAGACTGGACAGAAATGCCCTTTCAGCTTTATTAAAACCAAATTTGGCTTAACCTATGGATTAAAGCCTGGTTTAATTATTCTAAATCCTTTGAAACATCACATGAGGTGTCATAAAGGTGAATTAATCAAGGAATTTTGGATTATTGAATCAAAAGAAGAATGAACTTCTCAGTTTGACCCAAAGTTGACCTTTTTTGGAGTTTTTGACAGATGAGATTGTAAAATTCATAACAATTCACAGAAAATTCCAAAAATTATAAAATTTATATGGTAAGTTGGTATAAACCTAATCTACATGACTGTGAAATTTCATAAGAAATTAACAACCAGGCTGAGAGATATGGATTGATCTCTCAGCTGGCCAGAAACAGGAGTTCACTGGACTCAAACCAGTATTGATGTTTATTGCTTTTCCATTGCTCAATTATGAACTTGAGCTATTAAGCACATCAGAGAACATGAAGGAAAGAACTAAAAGGAAAATAAAACCAATTTGCACCAAAATATCATATATTATAACAAATTGAAATACAATATTCATATAAAACATGGGATTTTGTTTTTCCATGGAATTTTGACAGCATAACAGCTTGTATAAAGCCATTATTGAGCTTTACACAGCCACTGCACATGTGCACAGGGCTTGAGAGAGAGAGGGGATGAGCATGTGCCCATCCCCATGAAACCAGATTGGCATGTGCCAATTGGCTGGAGTATGCTGCCAAAATCCATGGTGAACTCACCATGTGAGCTCCTGAGACTCAAGCTCAGCCACCAATTGAGCTCTGGAAGGAGGGAGGCACATGTGCACCTCCCCAGCCATGGGGCTAGCCATCTCACCCAGCAAGGTGAGACTGGCTCCTTGAGCTCAATTGAGACTAAGCCAAGCTCAAGGCTTGACTCCTATGGCTCTTACCTAGCTATTCAAGACTTGGTTTCTCCTCAGCTAGCTTTTTTTTTTTTTGTGGAATTTGGTGGAGTTGAGATTTTGGCAGAGTTTTGGCTATGTTGCTCTCTCCTTTCTTTTTTCTTCTTCACTGGGGGTCTATTTATAGCCCAGAGGGCATGGTTTAAGCCTCAGGGCTGAGCTGGCATCATCCCAGCCCTTGGTTTGATCAAGTGGCCAGGATTGAGCCAGCCAGGCCTGTGCTGGCCTGAGGCTTGTCCTTGGAAGATTCCTCCAGCTAACTGGCGCTCAGAGCTCTCCATTGAGGTGCCTACATGTGTCCCTGACACAGGCCTGGGGAGAGAGAAGGAGCCGTTGGCTTTGTCTTCTTCCTTGGGTCAGTGTGTCATGCCTTTCGGGTGTGAGCATATCCCGAATATTCCTTGGCCTTGCTGGCGCTTGACATGTCACCAAGGTGCCACTGAGTGTGCCCAACGTGTCAATTTGGCTGCTTGAGTGCTGAGTTGTGCCAACTGACCATATCCAAATCAGACCGAGGTGCCAAGTGGTGCACCTGCCAATTGAGTGCTTTTCACCCCAAATTGGCACTTCAGGCAGCGTCGTGGAGGTGTCTTGAAGCTTCTCCAGGTGTTGGCTTGGCTTCTAGAGCTCCCAATTGCTCTGTCACCTTCAAGGTCGAGGTACTTTCTCCTTCGATTTTCTCTTTGTTTACTTTACTATTTTCAATGCTGTTTGTGGCATTGAACTCCCCTTAGGATGTAGATTAAGTTCCTAGAATGGTTTAAGCCAACTCGCATTGTACACCTAGACTCCATTTTCGAAGCTCCACTGAGCTCTGGAGCTCGAGGAGGAAGAAAGGAGGGAGAGAGAGAGAAATTCAAAAGGTTTCTCTCGCTTGGGTTGGGTGCACGTGAACCGTGCTTTGGTTTCGGGCTTGTCAGAGGGAGGGAGCGCTTGCACCGCGCTCACCTCTCTTTCCCTTCTTTTCTTTTCGCTGGCCAAAATAACTCTGGGCGCTGGGCCCCCTTGGCAGTGAGACTGAAGGAGAGGGGCCCAGTCGTCAGGTTTAATGAGACACAGCCCCAGCGAAAAACTGAGGGTTGGGCTGTGGGCTTGGTCCTTGTGCACCAAAACGTACTGTCAGTGGTATGGTGCATGTGTACTGGGTCCACGCAAAGCGCCTTTAACACTTTGTGTGTATGACAGGCGGGTCCCAAGGGCAGAAGTCGTGTTTGAGCTCCCCAGATTGCACCCAGAGTGTTGCACATCCCCCAAATTGCACCCAGAACTATCTCCAGTTCTGATTTTTGGTATTTTCTTTATTTCTTTTTCCATTTTATTTTATTCTTCATGCAAAAATCCATGAAAAATTACTGAAAAATCACAGAAAATATATTCCATGATTCTGTTATTTTGGGTAATATTTTTGGTATTTTTGGGTGTGAAATTAGGCATTAATTTCACTTAAATCATTAATTGTATATGATTAGGCATATTAATCTTATACAATTAATATTTTGGCATGATTATCCCAAAGAATCATTTTTTAATTCCAAGGGATAATATTTGGGGCATTTTTCATGAATGAAATTCATGATTTTTGGATTTGGCATGTTTAATTATATGAAATTGTTTCTTGATTTCATATAATTAGGGTTTTGTGCATATATTTTTTTTTGCACACATTAGTATATATTTTTTGAAGGGGGTTTGGTATGATTATTTCATGAAATTATTTTTTTAATTTCAAGAAATAATTTTGGGATTTAATAAATCATGAGATTGGACATAATTTCATGATTTAATATTTGACATGGCTATTTCATGAAATTGTTTCTTTAATTTCAAGAAATAATTTTATGAAATTGAACATAATTTCATAATTTCAAATCTTTGGTATAAAAATCACGTGAAATTATATCATTAATTTCATGCAATTTAATTTGTGTATTTTTCTGGCAACTTTTAAACAGCAAACAGTTAACACTTGACACAGACTTTGCTTTTTGTTTTTTTTGCTTTTCTTAGCTCTTTTAGAAAAAAAAGCTGATATAAATGATACAGCTATTAATATCATTATTGATACTGATTTAATTATATATATTAAATAAATTATTATATATAGTAATGATTTTATTATGTAAATTTATTTTATATAGTATTATTATTATGTAACTTAAATAAAATTTTATGTATATTAATAAAATTTAAATTAAATAATAAAAATATTATACATAATAAAATCATTAACATACATAATAACTCATTTAATATATATAATAAAAACTATATGGACCATAATATTAATAATAATATCTCTATAATATTTTTCTTATATGTACGTAGGTAATATGGCTTCTTATATGTGCGTTGGGAATATATGCACTAATGAAAAAAAGAAACGAGTCACCATTAATTATTATGTTTTCAAATGAAAATTTTAATTATTTTATAGTTAAAGAATCGGACATAATTCGACAAGGTTAACAATTTCTAATTTGAGTATAAGTGAATATTTTGTAAATAATTCTTAATTTCGTAATACAAAGAATATATCAAAATAATAATAATAATAATATTTTTTAATAAAGTAAATAAAATAATTCATGAATTTTATGAGTAATATTATGTAATTATCATATTGTTCTTACAATTCATCAAATTAGAAAAAAAAAATTCGAAGATGTGTTGAAAAAAAAAATTGAGATATAATAAAGGTATAATTAAAAAAACTTTGTTGCTAACTTGCTATCATGCATCTTATTGATAGTTGAAATATCACATCGAATTATATATCTGTATGTGTCATAAAAAATCTGTAAATTTAAGAAAAAGCGACCACTTTGCTCTTGTCACTTGGTCCTTTTGGTTAATGGTCATAATCAATTAATTTGATCAATTGCTAAATACAGAGGCACAGCTTGAAAAGTTAGGATAAAACAAAATTATATAATAGAATATCATTTTATAATTATTTTTAAAATTAAATTATAATTTTATATTTTGTTTATGTTTAAAAGAATAATTTTAAAGATATATTTTATGGATTAAGATATATTTTCATAATTATGCTAAAATTGAAGTATATTTTCCACCACTTCAGAGTTGTGGTGAATAAATAAAAATTTGGAACTAATTAACTAAAATTTAATGAAGTTATAAGAGGTGCATGTGTGTTTTATTTTGTTTCAATTTGGAAACAACCTCGTTGATTCTTAGAGGTTTGTAATTTGATTTAGTTTAGTCAAATTGGGCAACTAATTCTGACAACATATTCATTATTTATCAACAAAAAAAAGAAGAAAAGATAAGGGCTTGATCTTATTGGTGTAACAATATATAATATATATAATATGTTCGACATACGCACCAATATTTCATCTAATGTTGTAACAATATAATATGTTTGTACCTACTTATGCGCACGCCACTTTACAAAAATATATGCATCAACTCAGTCCATATAAGATCTCAGATAAGATATAATTATTGATTTTAATAACATGTAGAACAAGCATATGTCATTCAAAACCAAAATTTGAGACAAAACAAAGTACAAATAAATACTTGAGTTGTTGTTGTAGAAGTATAGTTTATATATGAGTTTAGATCTTCTGTTACGCTATATCTATGTTATATCGTGCAACACAATAATTAATGGATCAAATTTGAGTAAAAATCATACCAATCTTTTGGGATTTCACACCAAAAAGGGAAAAAGATCCTACAAAACCACATATATTCTGTATTTTGCTACAAACTCTTCATATATATATATGATATTCTTTAAGATATGTTCGGCCATATATATCTAGATAAGAATGAAATTTTATTGAATATAAATTCTTTAATGTGATTTGTGAAATTCGTCTAATAAAGTGACATCCCGTGAAAAAAAAAATTAAATCAGAATCAATTATTTTTCCCCAAAATTTTCTCTTTGTTTATTTATTGTGTTCATCGTTTTTAATGCCGTGCCGCCTAGAGTTGAGAAAAAAATTTCAAAATTTCAAAATTCCCTTAAATTTCCACTCAAACCCAGTCAGCAAAATAGACCATTAGTGAATAAAAAAGCCATAAATTAATGAAATTACTTACATCACTGATATAATTATTTTTCTTTTCAACAAAAAATACACTTTAATAGAGCTCACATCTTTTGGTGATGGGGCAATTTATTTGTTGCCTACTTTTGCAATCTATTACTATATAATCTATGCTAAGCAGTTGGATCTTTAATTTTTTTTGTTTTTCATATTCATGAAACAGACTATATGGCACTATATATCCTGTATATTATACAACTCATTTTTTTATTTAATAGTTTTATGTCCATGTCATTGGATCTCATTAGGAGGCAAACTACAGGCCTATTATTATTATTATTATTATTATTATTATTATTATTATTATTATTATTATTATTTAACACGTGACCTTGACTCTTAAACAAATGAAGTGACAATAAAGCTATCATCATTTTATTTTTTCCAATAATTTTTTTTATTGAAGTGTTGATTATTCTTCATTTTTGAGAAGGAAATAAAATATGTATTGAAACTGGCATATTTCTCATGAAAAATTGAACAATGCAATTAATTATTGTTAAATTAATATTGAAATCATATTGAAAGATAGTGAAAAATAAAAGGAGTACATGTGTTTATATAATAGATCACATTAAATGGTTGATTCAAATGTTTCGTCCAAAACAAAAATTAAATATGTAAGCCGTGAATCATAAATTCAAATATGAATTCATTGATTAGTTTGATAATACTGACAACCGTAAAGAATAATTTATAATTTTGAGTTCAACTAGTGAAATATAATTTATATTCTATACACATGTATACATGAAATACAATAAAATTTAATTCATGTTTCATCGTTAATCGAATGGTAAGAAATTTGCAGTAGTCCACATTTAACGGAATTTGACTTTATATCAAATGATATTGAAATTGTATAAAAAATTGATACCTAACAAATTTATAACCAAAGCAAAAATTTTATAAATTTTTTTTCTTTTTTTTACATGATTGGAAAAAATTAAATTCTATTAGAAAAACAACAAATTAAACAAAAGAAGAACAAACAACTAGACTTAGCAATTATAATTCAAATTCATATAATCATAAAAAAAAAAAACCTTTAACAGGAAGACACATCACTCTCTTAGTATCCTTATTATTGAGTATTCTAACGTCCACTCAAAATTTATAATACATTAAATCCTTTCATACATATTTCAAAAAAAAAAATATCATTCTGATATGTCAGTTTCAATATATATAACTGTTTTATTCATCATTATACAATAAACATTCGGATATATGGTGCGCCAACTCTCCATTTTTGAAGAATATAAAATAGGCTGAAAGTGAAATTTTGTGTTTTTTTTCTTGATGTTATCCGAGAAACAAATTGGCCAGAGATCATAGCGAATCTCACCAATCTCTTTGCGTTTTATCGGAGGTGTCATTCGTGTAGCGAGTCGTATCATATATATATGTATATATATTGCTTAAATTAAGATTTTCAATGCACTCTCTAATTAGAATGGCATTGAGTTTTAGTAAAATCTGTTAGAGACAACTAACAAATTAAAAAAGATACAATAATGTAAAGAAAAAAGAATACTATTTTTCAATCCGTGAAGAGAATTTGATCCGTTACTATGTTCTTGTGAATAGCAAGAGACATATATTGCAACAATTAGATCGTAATATCAATGATCTTATGGCTCTTTTCTTTTTCTTAATTTATATTTAATATTATGACATATATATTTTCAATAAAAACTCATTATAGTGTAAAAATGGGTTCGTATCTGCTGCCGTAAAATCTATAGCACGTTGGCTGTCATAGAAATTTTAAACTGTCCGATTTGATTTAAACGGTTCAGATTTAACTCATAGGAAGATTTTTTTTATTTATATTTTAGTAGGCTTCATGTGTCATGGACCAAAAAAAAACTATGGCACAAATGTACCGTAGAACGAATATGGTAGCGGGTGTGAATTCGTGTAAAATAGTCATTTAATCAGATAACAAATATTTGACATTACACACATTAGTCAACATCAAAATAGGGAAAAAAAAACTATTTATTTGGAAACATAGAAAGTTACTTTCAAAATTATTTAGCCATTTGCATTTAACGATCTCATCATTTTAGAGAAAATAAGTTTAAAAGATTATTTTCGTGAAAAAATATTTTTTTTCATGAATTCATTCGATAAGAAAAAAGTTTTTTTATATAAATATTTACTTTTAAGATTTTAATATTAACAGAAAGCATACCTTTTTCGTTTTCATTTTTATACAAGAAAACTTCAAAAAGAAACCAGGAGCAGCCTCCAAATGAAAAAAAAATTCTTTCTTTTTTCTGGCTGTAAATGAACTTTTGAGTCATAATCAAGAGCTTCCAAATGGCAATTAAATTATAACATTAGAAATTTGAATGAAGAATTTTTCATGTTATTTAAAATTAGATAATTTGTTTTCTTAAAAAAAATAATTTGATTTTCATCTTTATCTAAAAAAATTATAACAGCAGTAGCACTTCATTTAGATAAAATTGGAGAAAATCTTAATTTTTTTTTCCGACTTGTTAGACAAACATAATTGACTCTATTATATTTTTATTCATTATAGTGCTACTAATACTAAATAATACTGACTTCTATGTAAAAAAAAATTATGGTATGAATCTGAATCATTCTTAGAACGTCAATATCTGTCTTATATAAATCTCACAAATGTCATAAATTCATATCTTATACTCCATACAACATGACAATTCCATCATACCTTATAGATTGAAATATTAGTTTCTAATACGCTTTCTTTTTCAACGTGACAACTCCATCATAACTCCATGAAACCAATGAGATAACATAACAAAACAAATGAGAACAAAAAAACATTGATTCTTTTCTTAGCATTGCCACAATAAACCTTGTTAGATTCTTCTTTTTGGCTGCTTGTTTTTGTCATGTCATTTTATGTATGTTTTTTTTTTCTTTTCACTTTCATGTACAATAGTTTTCTTACAGTTAATCACTTTTGTTAATGAAATTTGTGGACTTTAACTTTTGTAAATTTGTTTTTTCAAAAAAAGAACATGTTAATTAATTTTTGAGATGGCGAAGAAAAATAATCAACATGTGTCTATCAAAACATAAAAGAAAAAAGGAAGTTAAAATTCATTTTTAAATTATTGTACCATTTTTCTAATACATCAATAAAAAGATAAGAGCAGTGGTTTTGATATGCATATCAAATTAAAAGCTTGTCCAATAGAAAATCTAGTATGATTAACGATTTAAACATGTATCTAATAGATTCATGCATGTTGAAACTTCTAGTCTGAATTAAGTTATTAATTAATCAGATGGTTAATTTTCATTGGAATCTTTGCTTCTGATGTGAATTTGATGCACCAAATTAGAATTGCTTATATGTAACTACATAAAACATAGTGTACACTACTATTAGAATTTATATAATTTGCAATATAATGAGACATGGATATGGACATTAATTACGTGCATAACTTAATACACACGCTAATAATCTTCATTTTAGAACTATAAAACTCAATCCACTATTTATTATATTCTTTGTTGTTCCTGACTTGGAAAATTTAGTAGAAGATAAAAAAATATCAGAAGGTAGAAAATTTATTTTTAATAGCATGGAAGAGTTGTATTTATCCCATATAAAATTTACAATTGATTTTCCTTCCAGATAAATTATGGAGAAGTGGACAAGTATAGGTTAAAATTTTTTTTTTGAACATATTTGACATAAGAATATCTCCATTCTTTTTGCAAAAGAGACAAATGTTTATTCCACAATTACAATTTCAATTACAAAGATGTAAAATGATTGCTAAATTGGCAATCTTGTTAAAAGTGACAAATCACCATTTATAATTGCTTGTATCATCATATTCATCAAAGTTTGTAAAAGAATTGTAAATGTTGATGCGTCATTTGTTCTTCTAATTTTATGGATGTGCAATAGTTACTAATTTAACCAGATTTGTTATATTAATAATTTGTTTGAAAGTATTATATAATCTTTTCTAATTATTTTGTAAGTGACATGCGCATCTTCATTCTTGCAATTATAAAAAATATTTTATTTACTTTTTGAGAATTAATTTTTTTTTCTACATAAAAAAATATTTAAATTGTAGGGGTGAACATTTTGAGATTGATGTGACCAAAATTACTAAATTATTGATGTAGCAAACAAAATTTAATTTTTTCAAGTATAGGAAACGGGATGCTCTAAGTGCCAATATCAGGAATGATGAAAATAAATTGCAAACATGTAAAACAAATATATTAAAATATTCAATATATCACAAGTTTGACTTTTTTTTTTTGAAAATTCCCATAGGATATCCTTCATTAACATGCCATGTTTACAGTTACACTTTTATAACTCTGGGGGTATACAAAAAATTTACCAGATTTACAAAAAGCAAACTCTAAGTATATAGTTGAAATCCCTAAAAGAAATAACTAGTCTAATAAAAAAACATAACCAAAAGCTCCTCATGAGCTCTTCAGTAAGAAGGCCTTTTGAATTGGAAAATGTTACAGAGATACCATTATTAATACTATCATCGATATAGACTTATTTATATACATTAAATGAGTTATTATGTATATTAATGATTTTATTATGTATAATATTTTTATTATATAACTTAAATACCATTAATATGCATAATAACTCATTTAAATTGCATAATGACACTACTGTACAAAAATGAATTTGGATAATAAAGTTATTAATATGCATAATGACTCATTTAATGTGTATAATTAAGTCTGTATCGATGACGATATCAATAAGCGTATCTGTGTATCAGCTCCCTTTTGAATTAATGAACCTCCAGGTTTATTATGCGCCTCTCCATTAAATTCTCTTGGTACATGCATGTCTGATAGCTAGGTTGGAGAAAGACGACCGTAATTTAGTAACGGTTATTTTCTAATAACCGTTGTTAAATATTTCAGAAAAATTTTCAAATTGTTACCGGATACTTTTATTAATAGTTTTTTTAAGTAGCCGTTACTAAAATAACGTTTATGAAAGTTATTTTTATAGTAGTGTTCATTTAGCTCTCTCATTACCCTCCAACAATCAGAGTAGACAATCAGTAGATCCAGCAATGTTAATATAACTGACAATACCCATACAGTCAGTAAATATGGTTACAATATTGATATATGAGTAAAGTTAGGATGAGCTTAAACTCATCAAAGAGGTCGGTGAGGTTAACCAAAAAAATCTATCGAAATGATTTTAGATGATAAATTATTTTAGAATTTTTTAAGTATTTATTTCGATATTTTTTTAAAATGATCAATTCTAATATTCAAATATTCATTATTTTATTATTATTTTAGAACTATTTTAAAAAAAATCTGGTCCTGCGCACAGCGCCTATATTATCACAAGTTAAAAATTAGAATGCATTAATTATAGGGATGAACATGGTTTGGAAATTTCTGAGAAACAATTACTAAAGTTGTTGATGTGGTCAAAAAAATATTTTTTATAATTTCACATATATCTTACTAATTTAATTATAATCAATTTGCTTTGTTTTACTTATCTCTACAAATCTCTGACTTTTTCTCCATGAAAAAATTGCAATAGTAAAAAAAATTCTCAAGCTTTTCAAATACACGCTTACGTGTTACACATTCTGGTAATTACTAGTTGAAATCTTGAAATGTGACCCATTATGACCGGTTAAAAACGATGTAAAATTTCTTTATTCCAGTATGTTAAAAACGTGTTATATGTTTAATTTTGAAACTTATGTTTTTTCAGTTAAGCCTTTTTTTTTTTTTTGAAAAGATGGCAAGTTCAAAATCAGTACATGCACTAGAACAATTTTAAACTTTGACTCTTATTCATATAATAGAAACAATCTATTTTCTATGATGATTTTTTTTGATGATTCTTTTAAGGAGTTGTTAGTGACCTCCACTTTTATATGAGAGAGTTGTAATTTAAATGCTAGATATGTTATATGTTACACAAGTCAAAGTTCAATAATTCAAATCCAAAATGGAAATAACAAGGCAAGCATAGCGACTTAAAAAAAAGAGCTGAGAAGAAAAATCAAATGGATGTAAAATAGCTTTTGGAAAAAGGGATGGTGGTCAAATAAAAAAGGATTCCTTGAATGTTGAATTCTGAGAAGACTTGAGGTCAGATTGTTTTCTTTGCTAGTCTTCTCTGAGGCTATGTGACTAATTAGCATATTCTCTTGCACTTGTGCTTCACGATTTTTAGGTCAAACTTCTTTTATTTAAACACAAAATATTTTAAAAAAATAAATATCGGATTAGTAGAAACTTTTATACTAAAAAAATTATTAGAGATTTGGTGAGGAATTTGAGAAATAGAAAGGTCAAGGCTCAAAAGCCTGTCTTCTCAAGCCTTTTTTTTTTTTTTTGAAAATTTTCAACACCAGAAGCATCTTTTTTTCCTCTAAAAAAAGTAGTCAAATAAGAGGAGGATTACTTCACAATGATTATTTGTGACAATTTTGATAATATTATTTTAAAAAAAATGTTGATACTAGATTTTCAAATAGATTCGAATTTTTTTTTAAATTAAAAAATTTATAAACACATTCTTTAAATTATAAATTGATTGTATTTCAAATTTTATGCAATTTAGATGTCATTTTATATTCTATAAAGAATTATTAAATATAAATAATTACAAATATTATGTAACTTTGATGATCTTTGATTAAATATAAAATGATGCTTATATGGTTATATTGCATGAAATTAAAAACATAATCAATCTATAAATTCAATAATACGTATATAATTTGTTTTCTATTTTTAAGAATTTATTTTGATTTTTTTAAAAAAACTCATTGTCCGTGATCATCACTCGTCGAATAAATATTAGTGTTAGAACTGATTTTTATTTCTTTGAAAATCATCAACTATACTTGATGTGCGTTAAAATTGAATGCACCCATCAAAATCATCCTTATTTTAATTATTTTGAGCAATATGTTGTGCTAATGGATGGTTTTTGCGAGATAATTTTGTAGTACATCACAAATAAATCTATACGAAAGAGTACATACATAGAATAAAATTTCATGTTATCTAAGACAAGTATCAAAGAATAAAATTTCATGTTATTTAAAATAACTATCAATCATCATTATTATCTGTACTAGATTTATGTACGGTTCAGTAATAAATTTTACTACATGAATATAAAAAATAGAGTTCAAATAAAATCTGACAATTTAGCATTTAATTGCGGACAGGATAGATGTTTTGCCTGTGAACTGTAAAACAGTGATTATGGTCGGATTAAAATTGCACCATCATCTAATTAATATAGATTGTACGGTATAATTTTATGTTGCATAAATTCCATGCAATTGGAGAGAGGCTTAATTAATTAACTCGCAGCTTGGGATATTTGGGTATGGAATTAATTATGGATAGAGCAAGGTTGTTTATCCAAAGTAGCCCGGGGATTTGGGATACTTAATTAGATATATGTCTAAATTTTTAGATGCTATCCATTTCAATCAGAAAATGTAATTAATTTGTCTTTTCAATTTACCATGTAAAATTTCCATCACATTTTCCTTAAAATACGGGTTAGTGTACCATGTTAGTCTTGCTAATGTGCTATTGTTAGCATTTCGCTCGAAATGCTAACGGTCTAAATTTTATGTTTTCGTGTTCAAAATTTCGATTTAAATAGCTCAATAAATTCGTCATATTAAAATCTTATAAGATATCAAAATCTATTATTTTTAGAGTTTTTTTTAATTATTTTTGTAAATTTTCAAAGATGACTTTATTTGGTTCAAAAATAAATAAAAATAAAAAATATTTGTATGCCAATTAAGATCATTTTTGAAAATTCAAAAAAATAGTTTAAAAACTCTAAAAATGGTAAATTTTGGTATTCAACAAGATTTTGATATGAAAAATTATTGAGTTACTTAAATTGAAATTTCAAACATGAAAACTTAAAATTTGAATTATTAATATTTCGGCCCAAATGCTAATGTCAGCACATTAGCAACACTCTATATGAGATTGGTTAATATGCTTCTATAAGCATTTCGACCCAAAATGCTTATGGGTTAAATTTACAAATTTCGTATCTGAAACATTGATCAAAGTAGTTTAATAAATTTTTTATATCAAAATCTTTTAGAATACTAAAATTTAACTTTTTTAGAATTTTTCTACTATTTTCAATGATTTTTGAAAAATGATCATAAAAATAATAGAAAATACCAATATTTGAAAGTAAAAAAAAAGTCATATTTCAAAAATAATTAAAAATAGTAAATAGTCAAAAGGACCGTATTTTAATGACCCGTAAGCATTTTGCCGAAATGCTTATGAAAATACTGTAGCCGGACTTTATATATGTATTGTAGCGGAAAAATAATTTGATTGGAGCTGTTCATTTCACATCTAGCAGTTTTGGATCATTCTTTCTCGTTGTAAGTTTATTAAGAATTATTGGATGAAGATAAACTACAGTTTAAAACGAATCTATTCCTCTATTTCATAACCTAAATGTCAAGAATTCGAAATTCTTTTGTGGATCACTAAACTTCACTATAATTGCATAATTCTGTTCTATTTAATTATTATCAAAAAATGCATTTATAAAAAGATATATTGGTGTCTCCACCTCAAAAATTCCAATAATACAAGTCTTGATTATACGTCTCAATTTGATTTGATTTGTAATTAATTAGTTGTGACTTGTACCATTAGAGCCTTACAAATAGAGTGAATAGTTTTTGGTACATATATATGAGTCGTGCAATTATAGTATGCCACGAGAAATTAAATTGGAACATTGCTATCGCAATTAATTACTGAATGGGACAATGATAGCAGTACAATGCTAAGCAAAAGATGATAGCTAATTGGGTCTTTTTTTTATTTGGATAAAAATGATAGGCCCCTTATATCTTTTCCGATTTTTTTTATTTAAGAAAACTATTATTCAAAATAAAAAAATAAGAAAATCGTATGAAAAATTACAAATACAGGAGGGATGCATTTTGAAAATTTGTCATCAAATCGTATGAAACATTGTTTTAGCATTTTTTTATATAAAATAATATTTTATTACGGGATGAATTTTAAAAACCCAAAGGATGAAAAAAAAATCTAAACTAAGAAATTGATTTTAGAAATCCGTCCCTTAAAAAGAAGGGTTGAATTTTAGAAATCCGGCCCTTGATTTGGATTTTTTCGGCCCCAGTCAAGGATCGGATTTTAAAAATCCGTCCCTTCTTTTATTTCTTTTTTTTTTATCTCGAACTGACTATTTTTTTATTTTAAGTTCTTGCAACATCACACTCAAAATTAAGATCATAACTATTTATTATTAAAATATTTGAAAAAATAAATAAGCTTTTCTCATTTAATGGCATAATTTATAAAAAAAAATCAGTGCTCCGAGAATAATATATATTACGTTGTTAATAATTATCTTTTATTATTTTTTTTAATTTAATAATTTTAACAATTTTTGCATATCTTATAAAGCATAGTAAAAATTGAAAATAAAAAAAATAATTTTAGAAGATATATAAAAAAACTCTCAAAATTTCAGGAAAAAAATCCTAAGTTTAGAGGGTTTAGATGATATTTTTTGAGCCCCAAAAATGGGTCATTTTGGTTGCACCCAGCAACAAATGTAGATTTTTATGAGTTTTTTAATTGATATTAAATATTTTCTATGGACTTTCTGATCAAAAGTTATGTCTGTTTGAAGCTCGATATTTCATTTACAATTTTTTGAAATTTTGAAATTTTTTTATATATCGTTTGCATTTATTTTTTTATTTTCAGTTTTGACTGTCTTTTATGTGGTATGCATAAATTATTAAAATTATTAAATTTGAAAAAAAAATTAGTAAAGGATAATAATTAATAATGTATAACATATATATAAATTATTGAATTTATTTTTTAATTCTATGTTGGACCATATATTTTAAATTGTGTTGATATTTTAAAATTTTTTTATGTAACTGAAATATAATACTATACAATTTTGAATTTTTTTCTCAATAAAAAAATAAAAATATAAGTGGGGTCCGATGTTTTTTAAAATCAGTAAAGAAAGGGCTGACATTTCGAAATCCGGTTTTTAAAAATATAACACTATTTTGATATTTTTTTATACAAAATAATATTTTATTACAGGACGAATTTTAAAAATTCGTCCCATGGCTTGGGCCGAAAAACCTAAACTAAGAGATGAATTTCTAAAATAGTGTTCCAATATAGTTTGGGGAATGAAAATCCGTCCATCTTATATATTAAAATTTTTCCATTTGATGTTCTTATTTATTTAATTTTGAATAATGGTTTTCATAAACAAATAAAAATTGGATATCTATTTGCATGATAAGTTATGGTTTTCTAAGTAGAAGGTTGCAAGTTCATAATCCAATAGATGTACTGTATGTAAATTTGAGAACTTTTATCCTCATATCCTACTAAAAAAATATCACAAAACAAAGTAAATTGCTGTGTGAATGCTTATTTTCAAGAATAATTGAGATTAGTATGAGTTTATTTTCTTTCAATAATATTAGCAAAAACTTGTAGTAAATTTGCAAATTATTTAGTAGTACTTCAAGGTGTAATTAATGTAACTTATTTTCCTTTTTGTAAATATTAACATCAATATAAGAATTTTTGTTTTTCAAAAAATTTACTTCATTTACTAAGAGGAGTCACAATGTGGAATATATAGGAGAATGGCTGCTGACATGTGTCAAAGAAAAAAGAGAATTAAAAAATTATAATTAATTGATATTATTAACATAGCGTAACAAAACTGATTTAATAATATACAGTCAATTTTTGCTTTTCTTTGATATTTTTTTAATAGAAAAAAAGCTTAAAGTTGTTTAGTCTTGTTAAATAATCTATACTTAACAAAAAACAAATCTGGTGGGGAATGGACCAAGGCAATCTTTATCTAAAAAAAAGAGAAAAGAAAAATCTTGTGGGGGAAAGCATGCCTCTCAACGCTTTTCTATATATAGAATTATAGATAGACTAATGTATAAATATTTGCATATTGATTGAAATATAAATGACCCAAATACATTTTCATATATAATATTTTAAATATTTTTTGATATTATTATATAAATCAAGAATTATTTTTTTGTATTGTTTTATTGTTTGTCCACTATTTTTCTAGTCAACGGTATTTGAATTTAATAACCATACACAACTTGTGTATATATGTATTCATATTCAAATTTAAATTACGTGATGTAATTAAAAAATGGTAAAATTTAATTGTTGACAACGCAACGATTATTAGAAAATTTTCTTTAATTAATTTTTTTAATAACTTAGAACCGAATCGGATTGAGAATACAATTAAGGAGACATCATCTTAACTTTACATTTATTAATAATAACCCAAACCTAAAATCTGAGATGTCATTGGGGAACTTGACTTTAGCATCCATCCATCCCTAATTACAAATGTCCAATAAATTTTAGCCAGTGATAACCACACACCCCCTTATCAAATCAAAACACACACACACACACACAACACATGCTTAAATCCGTCACAAAGCTTGCTTCATACACACATTTCGACATTGACATCGACCTCGGAAGTAAAATTTTGACGCAGTAGAAAACAAAGAACGAAGACGAAGAGCGCCGTCCCATTGGAATTTCTTCTTGTCACACTCTCAAATAAATCCCACCTACCTACCCCTTCCTTCAGTCCTTCCTCCACTCTCACCTCAATGCTTCAATTGGTTTCTTTTTCATGATGTGATAATAAACATATCAGAGTGTTGTAAGTATAATAATATTATATAACTAATTGTGCGTCTATCCAACTACCCGCAGTGTGTGGAGCATCCAACGGTCAATGCCCGCAGATTTGAATTGAACCAACCTTTGCTGTTTGAGCCAGCCGGGCCCCTACCAAGAATGGTGAAATTTATGATTAATTTATAATTAATTGGACGGATCATATCGTACGTTGCTGCGTAATTCTATGCAATAAAAGAGTTGAAATTCAAGAGTGTCAAACTAAAATTTTCAATGGTGATAAAACAGATATACATATGGCAAATTATAACTTTATTTATGATAATTATTGAAATTATCAAGTTAATTAATTATCAATGACAGTCATCCAATTTAAATAACCAATATCAAACTCTTTTGTATCATTTATTTGATGGGTTTGATTTTAAGGGGCTTTATTATTTTTTTATATGCTTACTGTAAGCTTAATATAGTGATGATAGATTTTATATAGATTTAAATTTTATAAAAAGTATTAAAATATAGATTTAAATCTTATAAAAAATATTTGAAAAAAATAAATATGAAAACTATTAAACCCTTATTTAAAAAAAAATTACTATAGTCAAATTCTTAATTGTGACCAATGAGGTCTACCAAAACATGGAGCGAGCAACATGGGGCCAACCGGTGCACAGTCCTTCCCTGCCTCTTCGTGTGACCGGGTTTCTTGCGGTTCACCGACACGTGTCAGTCTCTAAAACGATCTAAATGCCAACTGACGGAGATCGAATACGTAAAATAATCCCTGATCCTCCGATGTACCTAACTTGGGTCAAACCGGTGATATTTCATACTTGGTTTAGCGATTCGCTACACGTAGAACTACATAAACTCTTCTCAGAGAATATCAAAACATCGCATCTACCCCAACCTCTATGGCTCCAATCCCCAAGTATATATACCTCGAAACAGACCTATTTTCATTTTCAAGTTTCTCACCACCAAACCAAATCCCTCTCTCTCTCTCTGCTCTTTCTCCGCTTCCGAGATTCAATCGATTCAAAAAACCATACCAAATTCGTCATCGTGAAATCGGTAATCGATCAATCCGCATGGGGGTCTTACGGAGCACGCAATCGCTCCAGGCGGAGGTAGAGGAGATGCGCGAGATGCTACGCGGCAGCGCTGTCGGGAGCAACAGTAGAAAAGGGTTGAAGATGCAACCCGCTTCTGTGAAGAGGTTGACTGGAGGCGAAGCACCGGAGGGAGATGAGAGGATCGTGTGTGTCACCGGAGGGATCTCGTTTGTTGGATTCGCCGTGGTAAATCGACTGCTCGAGGTTGGGTACACTGTCAGATTGGCGCTGGAGACGCAAGGTCAGTTTCGTAACTTTGACCTGTTGTAATTTTGCTGAAGATTTTTTTTTCTTTGCAATATGTTGTTAGTTACACTTATCTCAGAGGTGGCTACAAAAGGGGGAAAATAATTGTTATTATCCGAATAAAATCGCATCATGATCCTCGTACGTATTGCTTAGTTAATATCGACGTTATCATATACAAAAGTTTAGAATCATATGTATCAATTAAATAAAATTAAATAGAAGATAAGAAAATCTTTAAAAAAAAGATAATTTTCAAGATTATATGTATATATATATATAGTGGGTTGGTGCTATGTCTTTATCCTTGAAATCCATCAGTTTTCCTTTGAAATGGTCTCAATGGCTTAAACCTGTATAGGGTTTAGATGCGGATATTTTGTGGGTATTTTTGCATATGTAGGTCCCAAGCTGAGGATTTGTAGCAGCTGAGGAGGGGAGGGGATGTGGGGTTTGGTGGATTTGAACTTTTAGAATTGACCTTGCAATCTTGCATTTAGAAATCCTGTGGCCTTCTTGTTTCCTTCCCTTTCTTTTTTTTTTTTTTGTCTTTTTTTTGTACTTTTGAAAGTTCAAAGACCACTAAAACAAGAGTAAGAGTCCATCAACCACTGGATGGAAAGATAAATATCAAGATTATCTCTTAGTTTTTATATTTTTTTTCCTCAGTCTCTTTCTTTATTTACCAAGATAAAACATTATCTTACTTTTATTTCCAGCATTTATGGCTTTATCCTAGAGTTTAGCCTTACATGTACAGAGCTCTTATTGTAGTGGGGTAGTCTTTTCTATTGATTTTATTTTTCTTTTTAAGTGGGACATAACCATTAGACGAGTAGGAACCAGAGTCAGAGTCATTGAGTCAATAAACCATTGTCAGGAAAGATAAAAAAACTGGATTATCTCTTAGTTTCCCTTTTTTTGTTTGGGCAATAAAATTATATATCTTGGCTTGGATTTACTTTTTAGGTATATGCACCACATCATATGGAGAAAAGCTGATAGGCATATCCAGAAAAATAAAAAGGAAAATATTGTTGGTGGACCTTCCATCAGTTCGGTGTCTTTCATGTTTTCCAAAAGAAAATAAATAAATAATAATAGTAAAAATGTATTTGAGATGGATGTCTATTGTTTACCGGACCACTAGATACCCCTTATCTTCATTTTTCTCTAAAATATCACATGTTACATTTTTTTGGTGGGGTACCAATAACTAGCTTAATCACACATGAAGAATGATTCGACTAGGAATTTAATTGACGAGATTAATGCTGGTTGGGGAGGCTTTACTTCATTAAAATAAGAGTTCGTCAATTATTATACCATTATAACAGTACTGCAAAACTGCACAAAATTAGTTGATTAAATTATTAAAAGATGTATTTCTCTGTAAAGTAATAAAAAGAAAATGATAAATTTTGAGATCAAAATCTGATATTTTTGTGATAATAAGGCGGGCGAAATATCTCTTGTACGTATCATGTCCATCTCTATTCGTATACATACAGTAAACTTCATCCCAAATTCCAGGACCATAAAAAAAGAACTAAAAAAATCAAAACTTAATCCCACTGCATACAAAACGTTGATTCTCTTTTGCTTTTCAATAGTTTGAACTTCTTAGAATATTAAAAGTTATTTAGTAGTATAATCCTAGCTGAGCCCTTTGTTTATTAGAGAAACAGAATATATTTAACTTCAGCAGATTCTTTATTTCTAAGTGGGAAGTAAAGATATTTTTTGGACATGTAGCACCCACAAACATTTCTTTCTTTATGTAGCTGGTCCCGTGGTACAACACACCCTGCCATAATTATGATAGGTTTAATGAAGTACTAAAAAAAATCTTTGAAACTGAAAATATGTTTTGAAGCTTGAAAAGTAGTCTGGGAAAAAAAAATATGATATCCTGTATTTTTTATTTCTTGTTCGTTAATATTACAGATAGTTTCAGAAATAGACTAAAAAAGTTTGAAAAGAAAGCAAAGGCCTTTGAGAGAAAATTGGGGGTTTAATTTTTCACTCCAGGCTACTCCTATAATACGTCAAATTTTCATTAATTATGTGTCATTTGTATGTATGAAAATGACAGAGGATTTGGACAAGCTGAGGGAAATGGGGATGTTTGGTGAGATGGGTAGAGATGGTGTATGGACCGTGATGGCAAATGTGATGGATCTTGATAGTTTGTGTCGAGCCTTCGAAGGATGTGTCGGTGTGTTCCATACCTCTGCCTTTGTGGACCCCAGTGGCGTGTCTGGCTATTCGGTATGCTTAACCATTATTCTTGTTTTCTGAAATTTTAACTCTTTATATATTGTTTATAAATCATGCCCTAAAATAGGCCTTATATTTGACGTCTTTCAGAGGGGTTTTGTTTGTAGGGTAATTCTTTTAGTTTTGAATTCTGTTTTCAGTATTCCTCCCCTGTTTTAAACTTCCATTACAAAGACACTTCCGAGCAAACTCCAGAAAATTTTTAAATAATGGATGGATGGATGGATTTGTCAGTAACTTTATGACGAATTATGTTAGAAGTTTGTAGTTGAGAAAATTCCTTTTTACACTTCTTTTACAACAAAATACTACACCTATACGAACATGCTTCTTAAGTTAGTATATTACTAGCACAATAGTGCCACTCAAAATAACACCTTAACTATGATTATGGATTCATTGATCAAAATATTCCTCTAGTTCCCCAAAACCAATCAAGCAAATGGATTACATATTTAGTAGATCATAATAAAGAATACTGTGCAGCTGTTGATCATAATAGGAAAGTAGTGTATATTTCTTACGAATAGAGTTGGAAGTTGAATTAGATAGGGGGCAATTAAAAGTTTTTCTGTTAAAAGCGATGATGAGAATAACATGACGAAGACTTAATATAATGATGCAACAACGCCAATCACAATAGACTGATAAGCATGAAAAATAATAACAAACACAATAATCATAAACGTAATCATAATGATGGACGGCAAAGACATCTCTATCATTCATTAGGTTTTGTTTGGTCAAGAACAAACTTTATATTTATCAACTTCTTTCTAATTTATATACAACTCCTTTGTAGTTGTTAATGTAGCAAATCATACCACTGTTACGTAGTTTGATCATACAGCAATTGAAATTGCTTTTGTAATACCTTTTAAATGATATCAACAATCTATTTACCAGAAAACTGCACAAATTGTCATAAACAAATCGCTACATAGAACCAGAGTAGTCTTAAGTCAAACATGTAGCCCTGCAATTAACTCCTCTCCACTGATATTTCAAGAGATTGTGTACGGGGGTAGGTACAGTTGGGGTAGGTACAGATCCTGGTTCTGATACAATCCACGTGCATACATTTAAAAAAACATGACATGTATTGGACTTTTATTTTATTTTATTTTATTTTGTTTTGTTTTTCTAAATGCAACTGCTCCTATTTTCTTACAAGCAAAAGAGATTGATGTTGTGTCAGAGTACATCATGTTATTTTAGTAGCATTTCCTATAAAAGATCTGTAGTCAAATTGAGACTATTCATAAATATTCTAATTCTATTGGTTGTCTGACATCATAAATGGATAGTTCATTAAGCACTGTCTTGCATATTATGTTCAATTGAGAACAGTTTTATGAATTAGCATGGAAGTAATGACACTGTTTGGAAGTCTGCGTAAGGAGCCTTATTTTGACAAGTCCTTTTTGCATGACCTTCTGTATTAAATATATATTCTTTTGGTTAAGTAAAATATATTTTCTTTGTATAAAACAATTAGAGAAGTTTTTTACTTCCACGAAAGTATTAGGATCAAGAAAGGAGTCAATAGTTTAATATTAGATTCAAATCTGAAAACTATATATCATTGACTGTGGAAGAGGTAGGTACAAGCTGGAGGTTGGTTGATAAATTTGACCATCTTTTTATTTGGTTTATTGCTTTGTTAAAGGTTTTCTGTATATATAATTGGAATACATCATTGCATATACATTACGAATAGCTAATGTATATGGCAATAAACTAATAGATCATAACCATGATAAAAAGATTCTGAAATACATTTTTTGCAAATAACATACTAATAATAAAATACATTAATATGCAAAACGAAAACTTGGAATTACTATACAAAATAATTTTAATGCTTTAGGGGTTCTTCAGACAATGGTGTGTTCTTCTTTCCTAAGAATTGACATTCTTATGCTGTCCAGAGTTTGTTTATAATTGGTTAGGTATAGGACAACATTACTAGTTCTTCCTTCTAGAAAATATGAGCTCACATATAGTTCCAAAATCACATATAAACATGAAACTGATGGTCTTAACCACTTCATACCTAATTAAAATAAAAGAGATGAAAGAATGAATATTGTTTTGGTGCACTTTCTAGTACTCGATTGATTGAGGCTCAATGTTACTACTGACATATCTAGAGAATAACTAAGCCATCACTTTACAATAGATACCAAATTTCTCAAAGCTGAGCCTAAAAATTTGTCCGTGGTTTGTCCATGTCTCACATCATTCATAATTCAGTTAATTAATTGTGTAACATGTCATTGGATTGGTGATTGATTTAGATGAATAATTTTGAGGTAAGGCCTAGTTTTAGTTGTTGTTTCTTTCTGTAGTTGATTTAGGCACACCAACTACATGAATGCATTACCTTCCTCCTTAAATAATCTAAAATGGAAAGGTGAAAAGAGTAAAGGTGAGACGAAGTCCCTCCCCTGTATATCCATTGATTTTGTGAAAAACAGCTATGTTAATGTAAGATATGGTTAAGATAACAATTCCTTCATTGAAGGAAATTTTTTGCTAGTACTTCTTTCAATCTTAAGGGTGCCTTAATCACATCTAAATTTAATAACTAATTAGCCCAATCAGCATAAATATTGTTTTTGAAGGTCGGCATAAATTTTTTATCATATATGTTTTGCATTAGAGAGAATATGCAATATAATTTACTCGCAATGGAAACATTAAAATAAGGTCATTTATACTAATCAAAGGAAAATTGTTGCAAATAATGAGTGTCTTAATCATGTCTCAATCAGTATAAAATTTTGTCTTGACCGTTTTGCATAAGATAACTGGTGTGAGCGCAAAAGAAAAGAACAAATGAAAGAGAACAACAACTTAGGAAAGTGTACCACCTTTCTTTAAGAAAAAAAATCTTTGTTTAATGAAGTTACATCTTGCGTTAAAGCATGTTAAACTAATTCTTTTTAATTGAAACAGGTGGTAATGTTTTGTACCACCCTATTCACAAAAAAAAGAAAAATATCTTTCGTCAATCAAAAAAGAGAAGTTAACAGAAGCTAAATAAATCTGCATCTGCATTAATTTGTATATGTGTAAACTTATATTCCAATATAAAATCAGAATGCTCCAGTGCACTTTTTAATAGGAAATATTATATTACAACTGACAGTTTGATTAACCAAGGGCAATATGGAAAAATTTAATGTTTTATTTCAACTTTGTTGGTAGCAATTTTAGTAGGTTGACTTGTAATAAAGCTAGAAATGTATGGGGTTCTTTACTCGCAAACTAGTTATTTCTTCACACAAGCTTAAATAAGAAAGTGTTTAATCTTACCTTGTTCAATGGGTAATTGTGAACAACAGAAGCATATGGCTGATCTGGAAGCGAAGGCGGCTGAGCGGGTGATAGAAGCCTGTGTGCGGACCCAATCTGTCAGAAAATGTGTGTTCACGTCTTCACTACTAGCATGTGTGTGGCGGCAGAGTTATCCCCATGACCGCCGCCTCCCCACAAGACTTGATGAGAACTGCTGGAGTGATGAGAGTCTCTGCCGTGATAAAAAGGTAACAAATATTCACTTTTCCATTGATTATTTGAAAAAGAAATTGAAAATATTGACTAATTTTGTAAAACATTGATCATGTTCGCCTTATTGTTTTAGGTGAACATGACATGATTATTCTTTTTTCTATTTCCTTCGTGTTACTTGTTCGAGCCTGTACTCACTGATACTTCATTAAAAATGGCAGCTATGGTTTGCACTTGGAAAGACGATGGCAGAGAAAGCTGCATGGAGAGCAGCTCGAGGAAGGGACTTAAAGCTTGTCACTGTTTGCCCTGCTCTTGTCACTGGGCCTGGGTTTAGGCGCCGCAACTCTACCTCATCCATTGCTTATTTAAAAGGTTAACCCTCATCTACAAATATTCTTCTTTAAGGACTTAAAAATAACTGAACCTCAAAAGGCAAACATGTGCATCACAAACTATTGATATGTTTGGATCAATTTGTACTAACATTTTGACATAATTAACTAGCAGGGGCCCATGAGATGTTCTCAGAAGGGCTACTGGCAACTGTCAACATAGAAAAAGTGGCGGAGGCCCACGTGGCTGTCTATGAGGCAATGAATAGCACAGCAGGGGGGAGGTACATCTGCTATGACCGCATAATCCAACGAGCTGAAGAGGCAGCTGAGCTGGACAGGCAGCTTGGGATTCCCTATAGGAACTTTTCTGAGAATTCTTCTGATTCACCAGTGTGGTTTGAGTTGTGCAACCGGAAACTGTCTCGGTTATTGTCAGCTCGACGGAGGTGTACCTATGACATCTACTATTCATATCGGTTTGATTGAGAACTAGATAGAGTTGTTACCTTCTCCTTTGAAAATGAATAGTAGAGGGTTCCTTGGGGAAGTAGCACAAGTGACGCTTTGTACAAAATTTTGGTGAGGTTTTGATCTTTTCCTGTCATATCTCATATGTACATAGTTTGCATTATCCAAAGAAAGTTGTAATGCATTTGTCTAAAATAAAAGAGTAATTATACAGAAATACTGAAAAATATCTCACAAACTTGCATAGAGAGAGAGAGAGAGTTGCTAGGTTTTAGATGAAAGAATAGGCAACTCTCCGGTATATTTTTCAAAATTGAAATCCGCTCTTTTATCAGGCACCATTGACCTAAGTATTGAAATTAAACCTCAGTTACATTACTAAGTTGGGAATTAGCTCAGTCAATTCAACTTGAACTGAGGTAGATCAATTTACAAGTTTTGCTCTGTTTCTGGAAACAGAGACTGCAATACTGGCAGTTAAGATAGTTCTCTTTTGTTTCCAATTTTTCAGCTCATATATTCTTTAATTCTTTTGCCACACTCGCTTGTCCTTTGTACCTGTAATATCTCTAAAATCTTTATTTGTTGAATGAAAACCTTATAAATAGTTAGTCTCTTTGCATGCTAAAGTTGGAAATTGTGGATTTTCTCTATAGCTGCTACTTTCTTTGGTAATACTAGAATGCAGAACGAAACACATGATAACCAAAATTTAATGTTCATTGATGGGAATGATTTTCATTTCGTTTTGGATTTTGTTTCTTTGGAAGTAGAATTTGTTGCTAACATGTATAAACTCGTACTATACGAACTTCTAAGTATTCGTGCAATCTAGGTGAAGTATGTAACATAATAGTGGTTTCTGATGAAACTGGTGTGCCTCGACCTACTTTCGTCAAGATATTTACATTTTTTTGTAGAAGATATTTACAAAGCCCAAAACTAGAGACTTCAATGATTCTTGAACTATGAATGATTTTATAGCTGAACTTATTATCATGAAACACTCCAGGCCCAAAGAATGTTCTTTCTTTTTTGCTGAAGTAGGCTTTAATCTTTTATTAAACCAAGTAAAAAAAATATAAGATACAAGACAGGAAACAATGTACAAGAAAAAAATTTATGAGATACAAGACAGGAAAGAATGTACAAGGACTAATTGCTCAGCCTATCACATGCCAAATGAGAACTAAGTAATAAAAGCCAAGGCTTAGTTCGGATTGTGATAGACCTTGTCTCTTGCAAATCTTGCCAAAAATATTTAGAAAACTAATAAATATCAGACTAACAGAAGTCATTATTTCAAAACAAAAATTCAGGGCCAAGTATGTTACCTTTATGTGATAGTGAAATTCTACTGTGTTTTCGATGTAGTTGAAGCAATTGCCTGGAATAAGCAAATTCATTCTAACAGTGGAGTACCCATATAAAACCAAAAACAAAACAAAAAAATAATCATAATAATACAATGATTCAACCTCATAAAAAACCATCCAACATACAATGATAATAAAAAAAAAATCCAAATTAGCAGCCAGATTTGCACACATTAGTTTGGGAGTTAACACCTCTTAGATACAATTAAAGCTGGAAAGAAATTCCACAAATCAGTAAGGCAATTAAGGACCAATTTAGATCATCACTTCAATCTTTCAATGACAATCGTTCAATATATAAACGCCCCATCCCACACATGAAAAAAAATGGAAAAAAAAAACTGTACATAAATCCTCACCAAATCCCCACAGAATATAAACAAAACCAACCCCTTGTTCACAGTTTAATCGTTTGTTTTTAGTTTTTTGATTAAACTCATTGTTCTCCCTCTCATTCATCCTTCAGATCTTTCAAATTTTGATAAACCACCACATCTTTTCCAAAACTAGCTCTCCCAAGAGGATTTGTTGAAAATGAGATCCTTCCAAAACCCCAATGCCCAACCTGGTACAAATCCATCCAGACGTTTTCTGCATCAATTTTGGTGCTTAATCTCCCATCACTGGTATTCTTATACTCCCCCAAACCTATCTCCCATACACCCATCCCCAATTCACCACTCTTGTTGTCAAAACCCTTGCATTCCAACCCCATCACCATCTCACCGTCGCTTTCGCCGATATCGCTTACGCGTTTCTGCAAAAACCTCCTCTTCTTTGTCAGAATCTTGAAACAGCGTCTTCCGACCAAGTATGGAGCCTTGACCAAGGAGAAGGCTAACAGGTGGACCACCGAGCAGGGACAACAGCAGAGAGCGATGCAATCGGCCATGACAAATGCGGAGCATGACTGACACGTCTGAGTTGAGCATTCAGAGCACTCCACATGGTCGTCGGACGTGATATCAGGGTCTGGGAACCGGTACGGTGCCATCATGCGAGCGCTTTTAGATCTCTCCATTGCTTCCGCTTGTTGGGCTTTCTTTTAATGGAAAACCCTGAAAGTTGTTGTTACAAAGTTAGCAAGAGAGGGAGAAGAAATGTTGATAAATGATGGTATCACACATAAAATGTTTCATAACAAACTGACAAATATTACTATGTTAGTGCTATTATTTGAATAGCAACATGTAGAAGATATGAAGATAATTCTAATTTATTAGGTTTATTTCCATCACCATGTGTGTCATGTGATTTCTTTTACTACAAGCATGCCCAGAAAGAAATTACCTTGTTTAAAGTTGTTTGGCATTGTTCCATGTGTACAGTTATATGATTATGATATTGATCGCACGAAATAAATGCAATGTGAGGTCCAGTTTCCCTATTTGAAAAATTCTGGGACCAAAAACGAACAAATTGAAAACTAGAAACATATTTTCACGAGAAACAAAGTAGAGGAACAAAAACAATTAATGAGATATTTATGGGTCTACATTAGTTCATCAGGATAAGGAGCATCTTCCATCATGGGCATTTAATGCAACATTTATAACGACTCATAACGATATGAACATCAAATTTATATGTAAAAAAGGATTGAATTTTTTAAATAATTTTGAATGTTTAATAGGGTAACATGGATAGTAAATTATATTCATAATAACTCAATTACTATACCTACCAACATCTTCCATGTTACCATTAAATTTTTTTAAATATAAAAGATAGGTAGATTACAAGAGCAACTGATGAATTGATACCTTACCAAAAGATTCTTTTATCTAATAATTCAGAAGTAAATATTTTTTAGCAACTAGCTAGATGCTATGTACCCAACTGCTATCAGCCAGATGCAAAAAAAGGTTATTTAACCAAGAAATTTGATAACCTTGCACTAATTCAACCAAACTTTGGGTGAACTTATTTTGAATTGCAATGTAGTATCAGTAAAATGACTCAAATCTTGTTTCGGTTTGCTTAGTTGAAGAATCTAGATTTGCAATGCTTGATAAGCCAATTTAAGTCAAATAGTGAAAGAAATTTCTCATGACAATTTCAACTTAATATTTCCAGAATGATCCTTCCAGTTTTCAGACAAAATTGTCTTCAAAATTAAACAGTGATATATACAAAGATAGATGAGTGCATTCATGCACAAGAAGATTTTGTAGAGATCAGGATTTGAACTTTTTACATGAAACTTGGATTAATGGTTTTTTCTTATTTTGATATACCATCCTAGTAATATTTCTCATGGTTAGATATATCAAGATAGTTTTAATTCACATTGATGCGGTTAGAGTTGTATACTTACTTTTATTAAAGAATACAGCTTGATGATTGTTTTAATGCAATAATAAATAAAGAGAAGTCGCATTAATTTTGTATATGCACTCTATGTGGAATTTACATCTTGATGAAGATTATAAAATTAGTAAAATAAATTGTGAGTAATTTCACATTATAATAACTGTTGTAGCCTATATGAATGATCGTTACCATGCATGATTTCTTTTCTTTTCTTTTATTTCTTGAGGGAAAGAACACGATCTAAAACAACAAATATTATATCAAAAGATTTAATCTTTTGCAAAAGATGTTAATTTGGATAACATTGAAAATGCAGGAATCAACAAGAGAAATATTTAAACCCAAAATTTGGCTCTTAATGCAAATGAAATGTGCACGAATTCAGAATCCGAATCTCAAAACTACAAAAATCATAAACAAAAACTTACTTGGAGATTGAATGGAGAACGATCGAGCTCTCAACGATCGAAAAGTCAAGAAGAAATCCTGATGGCACGGTTTCCGACCTTCTCAAAATCTCCGCCTCCTATATATTTACGCCATCCAAATGCTACAAATCCATGGTGGAGGAAGAAGGAGATAATCGAAGATCGATGAAGAATAAGAAGAAGAAGAACAAGGGGGATAAATCTCGGGTTCCTATTCGCCTTCAATTTTATAATATTTAGAGAGAGAGAGATCAAAAAGCTGGAAATGGTTACAGTTAAGAGAGAGAGAGAGAGAAGACAGCAAATTACAGAAGTTGACTTGTCCCCATCGATGGATATATAAAATTTGTTGAGGTCTTCTGTGTCGTGAACAATATAGTTATATCGTGTGGCGTCATATTTTATTGGGTTTTCGCTTTTGTGGGGTCCGACTGTCAGGGAAACACCATTGTGTACTTTGTTTGTAACTGCATCAGAGAATCTGAGTTCTGTGTTTTTTTTTTTTTTGGTTTTGTTACCCCAAACAGGAACAACATTACCTTTCGTTTGAGTATTACGTGGCAGGTGTAAAAATACAGAGTAATTGTAAAATCCGCGATTTCACCACGGTAGGTCTAAGCATTGCTTTTAAGTTTTTAATAAAATTTTTGTATATAATTAGTTGTTTTAAATTAGGATCTCTCCTTGATTATGTTTTATCTTGACAACCTGACTATACTCATATCGTCTCCAAAAAATTTAAAAATAAAAAAAATTATATGTATTTTTTTATAAATTGATCGTATAAAAATCTCATATAATTTTAAAATCATTTATTATTCTATCAAATATAAATAAATATAGGTTGTTGTAAATTTTATATCATTTTATGAATGATGTAAAATTATATTAAATTTTATTATTTTCATATATATTATATATATGATGTGTATTAAATATAAATTATATTTTATTTGCAAATTTTCAAAATTAAAAGTTATTATCCTTTTTACAATTACCAATGTTTTCAGACTAATTTCAGTAATCTGTTGTCAATACATTCCTACCCATTTATTTTATACTTGATCAATCATTTTCATTTTTGATCGATTAGTAATTGAATATTTTTTTTAAAAAGTGTTGCAACAATATTGTATATATTTTCATAGAGTGGTTCTTTAACAAATATCATATGTTTAGTTTAACCCTGGATATTTCCTCTCTTTTTGTAGGAGCAAAATCATTTTATAATATACTAAATTTAACAACTAGAAAAAGAAACTAAAAAAACCTAGTGCGTATATATACAATGATACATAATAAAATCACTAAATCAAGTGATGTAAAATTAGGCAAAAAAAAAAAACCCAAAACTAGTAGGATAATATTTCATAAAAAATAAAAAAAGAAATGGAGAGCAAGCACATGTAACAGGAAGCCTAATAAAGGAGGAAAAGGACAAAAGAGCTTGTGGCTGTACACCTGTTCTGATCTTATAAACATTTTCTCCAGTTGTTACAACTGGATAATTTCTCCATTGCCTCTCCATTTTTTTATTTTTATTTTTCATCCCAAAAAGAAGATAACATTTCAGATATTTTTGTTTTTCATTAATAAGAATAATTATTATTTATAATCTATAGTTTGATATATTGAGATTCATTAGAACTTGTCATATTAGTATAAAATATTTGAAATATAATTTTTTATACTAGTTGATGTTAAAACTATATAAAACAATGTAACAATGAAAAGTTAAAGTATATGTGGATAATAAATTTTTACCATATAAAAGTCATAGAGGAAATTAAAGTTGATCAGCACAGCTGTTAACAAACTTATATTGTGTTTTTACTTGACAATCAAATATTTTAATAAATGCGACAATGCTTTCACAAAAAAATTCACAAAACTCTTTAAAAATAGAAAAAAAGTAAATACGTTATTTTCCTTATATGTTAGTTGTAATTAATTTTAATCATATGATACTGAACATTCTATCAAATGCCATTAAACATGAATGATTGTAATTTTGATGTTATTTGATGAAGGTAAACATTTGCATAAAAGATCACTATTTTCATGAATATGAGATATATGTAAAAACGTAAATTATATTTTACTCACCAAATTCTACAAATAAATTTTTTTATAATTGTTACGGTTATCAAAAGCAATTGGATTGCAATCGACCCTCATGCTTTAAAAAAGAGTTAGGATTTCTCAATATGGCTTAACTATGCAAAAAATTTAAAAAATAAAAAAATTATAAACACGCTATTTTATTGTAAGTTGAAAAAAAATCAGAAAATTTGCTGCTCAAAATAATAGAACTGCTCAATTTCAAAGGGGAAAAAAAATAAAAGGATCTCTCTCACACAAGAAGTAATGGAGAGAATTGTAACTAAATTGAGATCTACCACTGTAGCATATGTCAGCAACTGAGCAAGTACATGTGCACAACAAATCTCAGCAAACAAAATTATTTCTTTGCATTAGATTCAGACATGTTCCATCAGTAACCATGGTTTGACACGTGTCATTGTTTTTCTGGTATCAAAATAGGGACAATAAAAGTGGGTCAGAGGGGAATTAAAAAGGCTCTCAAAATAGTTAAATGCGTGTGGGGCCCGATGTCATTGACTCTGTTTCAAAAGATGCGAATCACGAGACAAGACAAGGGTTTGGCAGTTTTATTTAATATGCGCCATAAAATTTAATTTAATAGCAGCGGACTGGAATACAAATGTTTGGATTTGAGGCGATTAGTTTGTTAATATTTAGTTATGTGAAAACTAAATTATTTACATAGTTTGGAAAATATATATTTTTTCATAAGAGCATCTCAGTCTCTGTTTCGGTCTCTAAAATTTATTATATTTTTATTTGTTATATTAATTGAATATTTTAAATAAGAGAAATTATTTTTTTATTTCATGTTTTATATTCTTTATATACATCCAAAAAGTTAAAATACTTTTAACGATACTTTTGGGGTGTATATATAGCACAAGAAACATAAAATATAAGTATGATTTAATAATTTTATGTTTCATAAATTATAAGAATATTTTAAATGAATGAAATTATTCTTATATTTTATGTTTCTTGTCCTGAATAAGAAAAAAATTATAAAAACTTCGTTAAATAAGTAAAATTATATTTTTCAAAGTTGTTGTTACTAGTAATAAAACATTCGCTATAAATATTTTCTAAAAAAAAAATATAAACATGTCTCCGGTGCATGTAATAAACGTGTAATTATCAGTCATCTTTTAACAATATTTTTTAAATCTTCAAAATTTATTCTTTTACATCTCGACAATTTAAATTGCAAATATCAATTTATATTATGCCAAATTTGCTAGCTAAACCAATTTGTAAAATTAGTAATTATTATGCATTCTTAAAATTGATGTTACAATTAACACATCAACATTTACAATTAGTCAAAAATTGAAATAGAGATGTTCTTAGAAAATATAGTCAAAGGATATGATTCTTGTGTTTCTTTTTCCTTTTTTGTTCCATAACTAATTTTGCGTTGCATCATGAATTATACACATTTAATTCACACATTAAACCACTATATATATTTCAAAATCTAGATGGTCCACAAGATCACAACAACTATGGACAATGTATCACCAAATTTTCCTTCCAATTTCAATTTACAAAACTTTTTTTTTTGGATTAAAAATTTGCAAAGGTCCGTTGTTCTAGATATGTGTACCAAAAACAATTCATTGTACATGTATTATTTTACAATTTTGTCGCCAATAATCAAAGGAAATAAATAGAACTTAAATATTCAAATAAATAAAACATGATCCCAACTAGAGAATTTTTCGTAGTATCATATGATTGAAAATTATTATTTTTATTGTTGGACTTGTATATGATGGATAAATGATAATGGTAACGTTGACGCAAATTATTTGGTTGTACTTAAAATTAATATTTAACAAGATGTTAGATATCAACAGAGTTAAAATAATCGGAATTAGAAAGTTTCCTTGGATATGGAAGAATTAATTATTTTCATATTAAGCAGATACGTTACAACAAAAAACTGTATATTAATAATTATAATATCAACTTTAGTAATTACTATATATATACACACACAAAAGCAAAGATAATCTTTATTAACGTAATAAATTTCTTATTATGCAAACTGCAGGTCTAATAGAAATAATAATAAATTTTATCTCTTTACGAAAAAAATACATATTCAAGTCTTATAAAATATATTTAAAAAATTAAATATCGAAATTAAAAAAACTCCAAAAACAAACAAAAACTCTCTTGTTGTGGGAACCGTATAATTAAATTATTTTATTATAAGTTTATTTAAAGAGACTAATCCTCATTAAAAAATGGTTAATTATCTGATGACCATCGAGCTGTCTTTCCCATATATTAATTTATGAAATCAATACGTCATGAACAATTTTATAATTCATCCCCAAAAAAAAAACATTTTTTTGGGTCAACAAACTAGGCCTTTTTGTCATCACTCCACAAAGATGCCAATGTTTTTTTTTGTTATATTTAAATTGACATGCCTCACAATTTCACAAGTTTCCAGCCATTTTGTCTTTATGAAAAATCAAATCTGTCATATTTTTTAAATCTTACCTCTCTAGTCTTTATTACAAGAACTCCTACATCATTGCAAAATATAGAGCCGAGTAAAGTAAAATTATATTAGGTTTGATTTAGGTCTTCATAAAGGTAAGTGTTTATTGGCAATCTTTAAATTTAACAATCTTATCAATATTTTTTTAAATAAGTTCCAAAACAATTATAGACATATACTTACTATTTATGTTTCAACTAAATCCGATCTGTTGTAAATTTGAAAATTCGCCTCTACTACAAAAAGGAGCTCCATTAAAGTTCATTATTTATAGGGGTGGAGCCACCTTGTGGCAGAAGCCCATAAAATTATATTTTTAATGAAAAATCATAAAAAATAGACTTCAATTTTTGTATATATTATAACAATATGTCTCAATTCATATAGTATTTTGTAAAATATGTATTCAAAACTATATTTCAAATATAAAAATTATAAAAATATACTTAATTTTATAAATAATTTCAAAAATTTTATGTTCTATCCTTAAATTTTGCCTCATTCTAATCCCGGCTATGACTCCGCTCCTGATTACTTACCATTTTGTATTATATTATATTTATGTCTTCTGACATTAAGATACTGTTTTATTAACCACATTACAGCTTGTTGAATCCTGTTTCCCATCAAATTAAAACTTCTTTTGTTTGGACTTCTTACAAATTCTGGATACAATAACATAAATTTGACAAATTTCTTTCGGTCCACTACGCACATTTTGGTCTCTTAAATTCAAAAATGGATATGATCATATATTTACTTGAGGCTTTCTAATAAAATCATGTTAATTTGGGCCGTTGGCTGTCTTTCTTTTTTCTTCTTTTCTCCCTCTTTTTTGATAAATTTTCAATAAGTCAAAGGGATCTTATGGATCGCCACTCCTATTATTTGAGATTATCTAATTTATTTTATCTTAGTTGAGTATCCTCTAACACATAAGAGTTTATATCAAAGTATGTTTTTTTGTTTCCATTTTAGACCATAACAACATATTCAAAAATTTGAGTAAAGATGGAGATCAAGCTTCTCATCTTAAATATTCACAAGGAATTTCCTTTTCGAGTATGAAACCTGTAGAGCACGGTTCTAATATAGTATGTTAATTTCGTCAAAAAGTTTGAGAATAGTTCTTTAGTAATAATGCAAATAGTATTAACAAAAATTAAACTGTGATAACTATTGATTAGAGAGGCCTTCACCCCTTGCTTCTATCTAGATCTCTCATGTACATGTAAAGCATGCAATGGCGTTCCTTCAATCCCCCAAAATATATGTATATATATGTATGTATATATATATATATATGTATATATATACACACATATACATATATATACATACATATATACATATATACACACATATATACATACATATATACATATATACATACATATATACATATATACACACACACACACACACACACACACACACACACACACACACACACACATATACATATTTGATTCAATTTATTTCAAATCCTTATTTTGCACTTAGTGTATCATCAGGTGAGTCTTAATTACCCAATTATCTCATCATTTCATCCAATTGATCTAGTATCAAATTACTTTAATTTAGATCAATCAAAGCAATATATTGCCACATTTAAACAATGAACTATACAAAATTTTAGTTACTCATTTTTTTTTGAAATAGTGGTCGAAACCATCAATTTCTTAATGAAATTGGAAATATTTGAAAACTATAATTCAGTACTCTATATTCATACAAAAATTTTAGTTATCATTGTTGAACCCTTTGTGACTGATTAAACAGGTTATTAATAGCCTACTTAATGGTCTCTTCTCTCTCCTCTGTATTAATTGCAAAGTTGCAGAATTCTTCCTCTCCCTCATTAAATGAAGTCAGAATTGTGATTCTATGTGGCAAGTAGCTGTTTGTGAATAGTCCAAGCACTTTTTTTTTGATATGTTATGTTCTTACAAACAAATATATAATTATAACAATTGATAGATAAATAAGGCATGGTTTAACTGTAAATTACTTTTATTATGAATTAGATAAGAGATTTAAACTTAGGACTTCCGAATTCCAAAAAAATTGCCATAAAAAAACTGAAAGAATTTTATTTAATTATTATGAACTAATGTTATTAGGACCATATATAACAATTTAGTATAAAGAATCTATAATTAAAATACATAATTATTTTCTTTCTATATTCAAGCTACACTCGGAAGAAGAAAATTAATAATAAACCACTTGAGAGGATCTACTTAATGCTAGAGGAGAGAGAATATCTACTTAAAAGAGTAAAGTTAGGGTGTTTATAGGAGTACTAGATCTCTCGGTATTCTTAATTAAAAATCTATCGAATTAGCCTTAAATGATAAATCAAAGTTGCTTAATAAATTTTTTATATTAAAATATTATAGGATATCAAAATTTTCTATTTTTAGAGTTTTCTAACTTTTTTTTTAATTTTTGAAAATTGCCTATTCTCATATGTAAACATTAATTAATTTATTATTATTTTAGAGTCATTTTTAAAAATCTGAAAAATAGTTAGAAAACTCTAAAAATATCGATTTTATTGATTTTAAGTTAAGAGTACCGAAGTACTTGATGCTCCTGAAAATACGCTAATTTTATTCATATAAAAAATAAGTATTAATGATACTTAATCGGATAGCTTGATTTGTGAGTAAACAATTAAAAAATGCACATGAGGATGTACCCAGTCCGCTCCCCTTCTCATGCTTATAGTGGGTCAAATGAAATAAAAAAATACATGGGAAATGAATCTGAGAATGAAAATCTGGAGATATAAATATTTTCTCATTTAACTTTTGCAGATAATTTACTTTGATGTCTACTGGCTGAGGAAGCAACATCTAGTAGTAGTTTTTTTTTTGGAAGTAAAACATCTAGTACTACAATAATTGACTAATTAATTGAACAGATTCAGTGAAATGACTCATCTGAAAGATCTAAATTTGAACTCTATATTGCACATAGTCAAAGACTGGAATTTAGCATCAGAGATCAGATTGAAGCTTTAAGCTTTGAACAATGGTATGAAAAATGTATAATAAATTAAAAATTCAATGTTTGGAATTTCTAGTTTAATGTTTTAGATGCAATTTATCGATCTGAAGATCTGACTATGATATGATGAGTGTAATTCTTGATTATTTGGATTAATTAATTGGGATGGTTTCGGGCTTCCAGCTGGTACTATCTTTACTCTTACTCATTGATTTAATTAGGTTAAGTACGTCCTATATTAATTTCTATACCAACTAAATATATATATTGTGTCAAATTTATATTTATTGCTTACTAGTGCGTACGTATTGTCTCATCTTTTATTTCCTATATCTACCAACTAGGAGTTATATATATTTATCATGTCAAACTTATATTTATTGCCAACATCTGCGTATTGTGTCATCTTTTTATTTCCTATACCAACTGGGAATTATATATATTTATTGTGTCAGGTTTATATTTGTTGCCAAACATGTGCATATTGTGCAGGCAAAACGCTATATCAGTATACCACCTATTTTCAGATTGTTGTTGCAGAACCACCGTCCGGTACGTAGCTGATTCACATGCGCATCTCAACATATGATCAATGTGCACAGTCGATCATAATTAGAGGCTAATACAGTAACAGAAGCATACATACTGTTGGTTGAGGATTTAAGGATGAGAATTAAGAAAAATCGTCAGTAAAAGTGTAATAATTAGTGTCGGTTGTTTTGAAATTCCGACACTGATGTTATCAGTGTTGTTTTTTTAAGTACCTGACACTCTAATTGATATATACTTCTGTACTGGTATGAAAGCAACTTCAGACAGCATTTTGTCTTGATATTTGAGAATAGAGATGTAGGCAAATACATATTCTCAGATCAGAAGATGCCCACTGACACTTACTAGTAGAGGTGATATTCAATGAATACAATATGCAAATACTGGTTTGGTGGGTCCCACATCATAACAACTCTGAAAAATTTCACCTTCCTAAGATTTTCTGGCAGCAAGAGATCTCTTCCATTCTACAACATTCTTGTGATCACCTTTTTGTTTAATTATGGGGTGTTTATTGTGTTTAATCTTTAGGTTTCTTTTTTTATAATTTTTCTAAAATTTTGTAATTTTTTGAGGAGCACTTCTCATGTAACCCGAACATATCAGTAAAATTTGAAGGCATGATCTTTATTTTTTCATCAAAAAAAAAAATTGTTCGAATACATCGAAAATGTTAAAAAAAATTCGGATATAAAATATATAATTTACAAATAGCTGACCCAACGTCTATTGGTTAAAGCAATCACTCAAAATTAATTATTTAAATATTATTAAATATAATACCATAATTATTGCTGACATTTATTCCAATATAAAACTTCAGTAGGTACCGTTCTCTATTTAATTAGTATTTACTCACTATATATTGTATCAGATGATCTGGCATGAAAGGAACCTAATTAATTAATTAATTAATTGAAAAACATTTCCGTAGACAAGTTTGATTGAAAATGTATAAAATTCCAAATTGTAATCTAAGTCATATATAGTTTAGACACTACTTGATACTAGATCCGTGAATTAGCTCATGAAATTAATTATCAAATAAATAGTCAATATAATTGTAATCTAATAGTCTTGTATCCTTATCCTTTCTCTGAGCAATGGTAGACCCCCCCCCCCCCAAAAAAAAAAAAAAAAAGAAGTATCCTCTATTTCCGCACCCATCAATTTGTATGTAACAGAAAGCTGTGAACAAAAATGAAAAATTAATATGCATATATCACAGTCAAACTTACAAAAGGTAAATAATAGGAAAAAGAGTAATAGAAAAAGAAGAAGCACAGCATCACATTGCAAAAAAAAAAAAAGAAATTTATGTACTGATCTCGGCCTCTTTATAGAAATATCAAGATACATTTGCTACTAGCGTCGACTATATATTGCCCATCAACATAATATATTGGTTTCTCTTTCTTCAAAAGAAAAATATATATCGACTTCACGACGTTCAAACTTCAAAGATATTAATAACTTCTTGAAAACTATGACAAACATAGGAGAATGTGATCAGCACGTTGCCTTAATTTAGAGAGCTAGCGACATTTAATTAATTGGGGTATTTGAATCGGAAAAAGAGCTAGCTTGCTTTGTCCAATTCGCTACAAAAGCACATTGATTTCCATACCATTCGCTAGCTTTCATTGAATGAATTATTTAAATGTTGTAGCGACATATAACCAAAGCAAGAAAAGCACCATTGAACGGATCATTCGCTGCCAAAATAGTTCCACCACTTAACCTCTCCAAGCACGAATTTCTTGCATCAATCTCTCCATTTCCATGCTAGAATATCCTCCTTTCTCAGTTGCTCTCTTAGCTTTCTCCTTCAGGCTGTTCATTCTCTCTCTAAGCCTCCGTTTCTCCTCCCCTTCATCCATGATTCTTCGAACACCTCTCTCGACCAAATCTCTCGGTATGACCTCCTTTTCTTCCTCTTTCATCCCCCATTGTTGCACACCGATTTTCATTCCGACTCCGAGCACATCGACCACTAGCTTCTCATTATAGAATTGCTCAGCAAACATCGGCCACGTCAGCATCGGAACACCCCTGGTTATGCTTTCCAATACCGAATTCCATCCACAGTGTGTCATGAAACAACCTATGGAGCTTTGGCTAAGAATATCAGATTGTGGGGCCCAGCCTTTTATCAGTAATCCCTTCCCTTTCTCTGTCATGCTTTCTTTTTCTTGTAAGTCTTCTTTTGTGGCTGCTCTCATAACCCATATGAAATGATGGTCCGATTTCTTCAAACCATTTTCTATCTCTTCTAATTGGGTCTTTGTTGGATGAGATAGACTACCAAAACATATGTAAATGACTGAATTTATCAGTTTACTATGTAGCCATGTCATGATTCTCTGATCATGACAGTTTTTTGGGTTGAGAGATGGCGAATTAATGAGAGAGAGTGGGCCCACATGCCAAGATTTCCTCCCCATTTTGCTTCTGTAGTGATCAGCATATTGCGGTTCAAGCTCGTAAAATGTGTTCACAATTGCACCATGGCTTTTGAGCTCAGACTCTCTTACACTTTCCATAAACTCGCAAAATTCGTTTCGTGTAAAGACCGAGTCGTGCAATTGTGACCTTTTCATCTCCAAAAGATGAGGTAGCCCGCGAACAGTTACCATTTCTTCATCGTCTACACATACACAGCCATTGGCTACATGGTTATCTAAGGTGTCAATAACACAGAGAGGAAAGAAGCCCATTGTGTGAAACAGTAGCCTTGGTACACTGTTTTTTGAGGATATCTCTTGTGTCCATGGTAGATACATGTCGGTCACAACGCAATTTGGTTGATGCTCTTTCAGAGCTCGATCAAATGGCTCCCGCATCCCTTCCATTTCCCACGAAAAGCATGATGATAGCTCTGGCGAAGTTAGGTTTTCATCTCCTTTTCCCGAGGAAGGCAAGATGAGGAGATTTATTATATATCCAGATTTTCTTGATTGGTTTATTTGGTCGTGGAGGAGAGAAGTGCATGTCGGAGTTGTGAGTATGGTGGTCTTTGCACCGTGCATTTGGAAAAGCTTTGCAAGGTTTATCATGGGGATTATGTGACCGGGTGCCATTAGAGGGAAGAAGAAGATATGCAACTCTTGAGACTTTGTCATTTGAGAGAAGAAAGAATAGGAAAGAATGTTTTCTTCTATGAAAATAAGTGGGAAAAGAAGAAGTATAAGTAGGGATGAGCAATGTTTTCATTATCAAAGAGTCAACAATTTTTTTTTTAATAATATATAATTATATTGACGATCTATTAATTAAGAACATAAGCTTCATATGTAGTTGATGTCATATAAGCATAAAATATACTACTAAATAACATAGCACAAAAAATATGTCTAGTGAAATTAAAATTATAATATTGACCCCGATGAAGTAAAATTAAAGTGAAATAAGTATTTAATTATTCTAAAATATTTATATTTGATAGTAACTAGTGAAGTAAATAGATGAACTATTAGTAAGTATAAAAAGTATTAAAAATTATAAAATTTGATGATTTAATTTTACTCAATTTCTATAGATATTTTAATTTATTCCATTTTAAATCACCTCTATTTGATGCATTAAAACGTCTTAAATCATTTGTACTCCACTTCCAAACGGGGTGTAGTCAATTGAGAAGTAGGACCTGTTAACTTGTTATAATTTTAGCGAAATTGTTCATTACATCATTTGATCTTATATATTTATGCATTATTTATTGGATTAATATCATATATATATATATATATATATATACATACATACATACTTATATACTTAAAGTCTTCTTAAATATTATATTTACTTATCTACTCTTTAATATATCATATATCCCCTTATATTTTTCAAAAATCTATAATATTTAGTCATAACTCTTTATAATATCATATATCTCCTTATACTTTACAAAATCTATTGTATTTATCTATCTAATTCTTAAACTCAAATTAAAATTTATCAAATTTGTCCTTTAATATAAATTTGACTGAAATATCATTTTAATTATTTTCCTTGAAGATTAACAAGGCTTTTGTTACTTGTTTGTATCCTCTACAGTTTGAGTCCCATGAAGAAAATTAGGATCAAATAGCAGATATCGGGTTCATGTCAGATATATACCAAAAATTTGCAGCTTAGACCCTATAATTACCTTTAATTTCACAATATTATGTAACAGCTCGCTATAAATTTTCAAAATATCATTTGGTGCACACCATTTTTTTTTGCAGGGAGAAAATAAAAGAAAATGATTTTATGAAAAATAATTAAAAGGGTATTTCGGTCAAATTTTATATTAAATGACATATTTGATAAATTTTAATTTGAGTTTAGAAATTAGATGGGTGGTGCATATGATATATCCGACATTGTGAAAAGTTTGTTATTAATTTCTATAAAATAAATAAGGGGTAATATCATATGTACCCTTTAAATCTTCTTAAATATCATATTTACCCATCTACTCTTTAATATTTATATATTTCTTTATGCTTTTTAAAATCTACCATATTTACCTACAACTCTTTAATATATTATATGTTATATGTTACATAATTTAATGACTTTTACTAAATGAAATTCAAAACTCAATCAATTTATAAATCCATTTTTTTAATTTTTTCGAATTTATTCAAAAATGCATTGTATTTATTGTCGAAATAAGCATTATCGATCAAGTGATCCCTCCCGTATATAAATTATGTAGGTCTTATCTAATGTGTCTCAAGTAACAATCACGTGTTTATCAAATGAGATTACACTGTAATGATTAATATTGTTCTTGCTAATCAGTTTCATGCTGTCATAAAACACCCTGTACTGAGTCAATTAATTCATGGGTCATCCTATATAACACAACCACGTTTCTATCAATTCTCTCTCTCTCTCTCTCCTTTTGAAAAATTGGCAGAGGCTGCCAAAATTTATTAAAATAAAGAATTTGTTTAATTACATCTCAAAACCCACACATCATCAACACTATACTGTCACAGCACCCCCATCAAATCATATAAAATGAGATAGAAAGATGCAAAAAAAAAAAAAAACACGTGTCCCCTGTGTGATATCATGTAGGGAGGAAATCTTTAAAGAACTAATATTTTAATAATTTTAATAATTATATTTTAAATAATTTTAAAATAAATTTTAAAATAAAAAAATTACACAAATATATTTCTTAGATTGTATTTTAAATTTTATATAATTTAAAAGTCATTTAATATTTCATTATTTATATGAAATTTTAAATCGTTGAAATTTTTATATAATTTTAATGGAGCATCATATTATATGAAATTTAAAATATAATTAATTTATAAATTATAAAGTATGTTTATAAATTTTTTTATTTTTAAAAATTTTAAAAATTATTTAAAAAATAATTATTAAAATTATTAAAATAATAATCGTGAACATCCTTCCCTGCTATATATACCGCCTTCCTATACTAGTAGCCCTCTTTCCCCTCTTTCTTTCTCTCTTTTTGAAATCCTCGGCAGTAGCTGTCAAAATACTCTCTCTCTCTCTCTCTCTCTTTTCTGATAAGCTTGATAGTGACTGCGAAGACTTTTTTTACAGCACAAAAGTCCTTTAAATCAGAAAACTAAACCGAAAAACCAGAAGAAAAAACATGCATCTAGATAGACAACAGCGTAAATGTCACTTTTCACATCCTCAGCAAAAAACTTCAGAGACAACTCAGCATTATCAATAATTCTTAATTGTGAGCAGAACATGCATCTTCCGGCAGTGTTGTCGTTGAAGGTTCTTGAGTTATCAGTTCTAAAATCATACGGGCCATGACGTGTTAAAATACGATGTATTGTGATACAATATAGTACGATATGAGAGATTAATTTTTTTTTTTATATATGTGCGCTATATCGTGTCAAAAATAGAGAGAAGACGACATAGTACGGATAAAACACGACATGAATAAGGCCCAGTACAGTTAAATCACGGCATGCTATACGTACCGTATCGATTCGATACGTCGTGTTAAACGTGACGTACCTTAACCGTGTCGTGTCGTGTAGAGTTGATACGTTGTGCTACATATATCTTAACCATGCTAAATGTGCTTGGTGGGAAAAAAATCGAAAAAATCTGAACAAATTGTAAAAGATTCGGAAATATCTCAAAAAAATATAAAAAATTCAAAAATTTTAAATTTATTTGCTGCTAAAAGAAATTAAATAAACCATTGGGGAAAAAAAATAATATTTTTGTAAAATTGCAAAAAAATTAAAAAATCTGAAAAATATTTTAAAAAAATTCAAAAATTATTTAAATTTTTTTTAAAAATTACTCTTAAAATATTTTATTTTTCAAATTTTCCCTTCTTTTTAATCCCATTACAAAATCCCGCCGATAAATTACAAAATCAACCGTCCAATCAACATCCAACGGCCCATAATCCGTGCATATTATATCTATCTGTACTAACTGTGCTAAACGTGTCTATCCATACCTACCCTGCTAAACGTGCTTATCCGTGCCTACGCATGTTCCCGTGCATGTCTATGCTTGTTTCGTGCCATATCGTGTCATGTCGACTTCTTTATTCGTGCGTGTCATGCCTACAGTGAGAAAAATAAAATACGATACAAATAACGACACAGTACATGATACGCATAACACGACATATATTGACATACTATATGGTGCTGTCTCTAATATATATTATGTCATGCCGTTTCTTACCGTATTATTTTTAATTCCCAACATCCTTCATATATATCACATCATCTGCAGTGATAAAGTATGCGTTCCACCCCTGAAACAGATTAGATTCCCTTGGCCGTACGTGATGCCAAATATGTGTAGCAAGGACAGAATCTGGTGTCTGTATCATTCTCATTCGTCCTTACTGCTAACTATAGACCAGAATGGCATAACAATGATTGAGTCATCTCATTCTAGTTGGAAATTAAAGCTCATAAGATCACTTGGAGCAATTAATTCGTGGGGTACAGTACCTATATTTGTCGCTCTCAAATGGAAATTTTGTCCTATTCATGCTGTGCTGGTAAGAAGAGACACCAATTTTCCCTATTAATAATACATACCCAATTTTCCCTATTAATAATTGGAGTACTTAATTGTGCCCCGCAATATCATTTCTTGATTCTTAGCATTGATGGCACTTTCCTTTTCTGTGAGGCACCATTGATTACTCTCAACAATATCTAGGTATTCTTAATTCTTAGATAAGGTATCCCACATGATCAATAAATATGATGCTTTCCAGACTAATAGATACTACTACAAAAATAATTTTCATAAATACTTTTTTAATAACGATCACTCAAGAAAATTATTGTTGAAAGTGTCTTGTAACAATTTGAAAATTTTTCTGAAACCCTTAGCAACAGTTGTTAGAAAATGACCGTTACTAAATTGTTGCTTAGAAAATAAAAAAAAATCAAAAGGCTTTCAGCACTAGTGTCGAATATTCAAGTTTCAGAAATAATTTTTTACTAATAATCATTACCGAATCTTTATTTTTTTAAAATTTTTTTGTAACTTTCGACAACGTTATTATAAGAAAGTCGGTGTCAAATATTCAAATTTCAAAAACGATTCTTTACTAATAACTATTGTTGAATCTTTTTTTTTAAATTTCTCTAACTTTCCAAAACGGTTCTTTTTAAGTAATCCATGTTGAATGTTCTGAAGGGAAATCTCATGTTAGCGTTGAATGCGCTTGCGTTCGAATTTTTGATGGTTGCCCCTTAAATCCCTTCATTCCTTGTCAGGCCTTGTATGAACTAAATATCGTAGAACAATGAGTGCTCTTTAGAGTCAATCATTACTCTAAGATAAATAAGTTTAGCAATAGAATATAACAATCCATTTGATGTCAATAAGTCAACCTTCATTTGAGCCGATTAACTAATTACATCAAAAACATAATAACTCTTACCCATTCATCACTACAAGTATACATGTACAATATTTGATCGTTGTCTTTCCTTTGGGCTAATCCAATGACCAAACATTATATGTATATATTCTGTGTATAAATTGACAAATGATAGATGCAAGTATGAGAGCTTACTTTGGCAAGATGATACCTTTATTAATTATTTTTCAAAATATATCTTAACCTGAAACCTTCATAATGATTCAATATTATCCGAATAAAAAACTATATCAATATTTGGCTTAACCGATTTAACCATGATGGACTCATAAAAGACAGAAAATAATACAAAACAATAAATAACATCGGCCCAAATCATAAGTGAGATAGTATGACCTAAGGCACAATAGTCTTCATTGTATGGCCTTCATCCATCTTTTGTAATATTCTTCATTCTAACTAAATTACTACTCTAATAGTAATAAATAAAAAATTACATTAAAGTCTTAAGGATAATGGCTCACAGACCGCATAAATGATATATATAAGCGACATACAAGTCACCTTTAATTATAAAATAAATTAATTCAACGGAGCACCTTAGGCCGCATTTACACACATCATTCATGCATTCATTATAATTTTTCACACAAGGCAATATGGTCATATTATCTTATATTCCATATATGTAAAATAAAGTTAGACATGCAATATAAAATAGGTTTCCTAACAGCGGCGGTCCCATGAAGGGGGCTAGGGGGCAGCGCCCCTAAAAAATTTGCCAACTTAATTTGTGCAGTTACGGATAAAAAATTTCTGAACAATTTTGGTTCGGAAATAACCGCAACGGAATATAGATCAGAAATTTGTACCTTTGACTTTATCCAGAAATTTTCATAACTGATCACAAATAAATCAGAAACTAGTTTGTTGACCAATTAATTTCTTAAATTTAACATAATTTTCGAACTTCATTGTCAACTTTGAAAAGCAGAATTTAAACCTTAACTTAATAATAAACAGAGAGTTAATTTTCAAATTGAATAACCAATTAATTGTCAAACTTGATTTTCGAAATATTTGAAAAAACCAGATTTGATTAAATAATTTGATTTAAACCAACAAATCAAATTAAAAAATAGATCTTAAAAGCACCAATGTCTGACAAATTTCCGACCAATCAGAATTTAATAGTTCAACTAGAGCTGACTCCGATACAACTTGTTCGAATATCAACCATGATCCTCTAATGAAACCTTGATTTGAATGAAAATTATTTTGATCCATATTGTTGGTCTTTTGGAGAGACATAACTGAAGGATTTCATGATGCGAATCGGATAAAATAAAAAAAATTAATCCGATAACATCTAAGATCGTTCTATTATTACTAATTTATTAATGTCGTAATCATATACATATTCTTACAAGAGAGAGTTTTATATCATACCTATGATCTTTAAGGTAGCTTGATTTCTCTGAGGTTCACCTTGAATCCGAAACAAGAATAGTGTCGAATTCGTGCTAGCGAACTCTCTTTCGCGTCTAGCTTTTTCACCCGTCAATTAATCGATTGTATAATCAATCGATATATATTTTAGCAAAATGTTTTGGAGGAAAAACTCTAGACATACTTGAGAGAGAAAAAAGCCTAATGCATATATCTTTTCTATTATTTTTCAGCTAGTAAGAAAAAATAATTAGACTCTTTAAATTCGTATTAAACCATGAACATAATTCGAAACAGCACATCAACTTCTGACCTTTTGTTACTAAAACTATCATAACTTTCTGTAAGGAATTCCAAACGACTTGAAACTTTAATCGTTGGATTCTAGATTCGAAGGGCTACATAATTCATATACCATATGCTCAGATTGGTTGATATTTGCCCCTTCAAATTCTTATTCAAAGTTACCTTAAAATCTGTCCATTTTGTAATCCGAATTTAATGGTCATAATCAATATTTGTTTGGGCTTATTTTCTTCTCAATTTGCTAAAATATGTTTTGGGCTTAGGCTTGGGCTTGAAATAAATTTATATTTCATAATATTCACATATTACGATATGTGCAACGAATATTATTCTCATAATATGCAAATTACAATATATATTTATTTCTTTGCTAGTCAGCCACATCATGTGAAATAGTATTTATTTCTTGTTTTCCGTTCAGTTGGTGTGACCTATATTGAGGATCTATATTATGTTGGCAATGAAATTAAATATTTAATTTCATAAACTGTAAGCAGTATTCTAGCTATACATTACAGTTACCCAAATAACATAGAAGTTTAGTAATCCTTTTACGAAAAGCGATTCTTACAGTAATGTAACATTTGTCATTACTTGTGTTCATTTCTTGCCTTATGATATTCTGATTAACATACAAAGTAGGACTGTGTCGTCTTTGTATTATAATCATTTCTTGATCTCTATTAAGCAAATTATAAAATTATAACTGCACTTCAGTTATATTGGATCCATTTATAATTCTACTTTACCAAGGGGCCCAAAATATCATTTCTCATTCTTAATGAGTGGGAATGATGCTATTGACATATATTATTTTCCCGCACAAGTTACATATAAAAAACTATTATTTTTATCACCATTTCTTGCAAGTAGCTTTTAATAATAATTACGTTGTACAATCTTCATGTGAAAATAATATATGTCTCAATCTTGAAATCAGAGACACGATGAAAACATTAATGACACTAACACAATCCATATAATGTTTCATCTATTAGGTCTGTTCAATATATGAAGCATTTCATATATTCGTGTTATTAAATGATAATCTTTTATCAACGTTTGCAGAACTACAACGTACTTTTAATCAACACGACAGTCTCATATGTCATATAAGTGTTCCTGCTAATATGCAAGACCTGTGAACATTTTAGTGTTGTATATTTATTTACTTAGAGTCCTGCAGTTCAAGACCAAGTGCATCTTCTTGAACACTTCTAAATATAAATATAAAACTCGTGGAACAAAATGTAAATCACATTTAATTCATAAATATAACATATATAAAAGATAATCAACAAATGATAACTTTTAGAACACAAATCAAAAAATTAACTCGTTGATCACCGGATTCCTTAAACCTTCGTGGTGATCTTTCTTTTATCCGATGGAGAGATGAAGAGAATCAGCCCCGGTGGTTTTCTTCTCTTTTCAGAAAACCCGAATATTGAGAGAGAGGATTTTTGTTGGTTTCTACTTTTGGGAGATAATGGAAAAATGACGGTTTTGAAATATATAATGAGTGCCAATAACCGAAAGGTTGGCAAACCGACGGTTATACCTTAGCGGATTCATACCAGATCCAATTTCTCTCTTAATGGATTTACTTTCAAAATCAGAAAACCGACTATTAGTTGTATTCTTTAGGGACCAATATCATAATTGTATTATTACCAAATTTTATATAATTTAGTTCATCACCAAATCATAAAGTTATTAATATGCATTATACACATTAAGGACTCCATTTCTCATGATACATATTGAAACCCGATAAATAATACTTAATTTGATCAATTAATAATAAATTTAATTAGATATTAGACAATCTATTATTCAATATATATTTAAATTATATATAAATCCTATTTTATAATTAATAAAAATTAACTCTAACCTTAACTCTTCCGACACAGGTTTGTCGTTGAAGGTTTCACGAGTTAGGCATCCTTTCGTATATATCACATCAACTGCCAGTGATAAACTATGCCTTCCACCCGTGAAACAGATTAGATTCCCTTTGCCATATATGTGTGTAGCTAGGACTGAATCTGGTGTCTGTATCATTCTCATTCGTCCTTACTGCTTACTATGGATCAGAATGGCATAACAATGATTGAATCATCTCATTCTAGTTGGAAATTAAAGCTCTTAAAATCACTTGGAGCAATTCACTCGTGGGGTACAGTACCTATATTTGTCACTTTTAAATGGAAATTTTGTCCTATTATTCATGCTGTGCTGATAAGAAGAGATCAAGTTTGTTCTTATATCTAGCTCAGTGTTAGTTTGTGCATGCCTTAATTAGATAACAGGTTAAAGATGTCTTTATTAGAATTAATGATGAACCTGCATCCTTGTAGATGTATGTCAATTATAATTAATGAACTGATAATTGTAAAAAAAATGTGATTGGCTGGCTTAAATAATAATCTTCCATATGCTTTTATTGTTAACCTCTCAATTTTAATTAAAGTACACAATTTTTTTTGATAAAAAAATAGAGTATAAAAATTATCTCTGAATTTTACAAAGGAGGGTGCATTAATTATTTCAAAAGATAAACATCTTATTAAAAGAATCTATAATATCATGATTATATATGAATTTAATTTATTTCCTCCGATTAATTTTCTCTTTCAATTATTGAGGTAATAAAATATGTTTAAGTTGGATGTCAATGTCGGTCTCCATGTTGCACCAATGTGCTGGTTCACGAGTTCAATGCACTACACTGTTGCAATTAATGAGAAATGCACTGATGCATGAGCAAAATTGATAATATTATATTACTCAACAGTTTTTATATTTTACTATACAAAAATAGCAATTATAGTTATCCTTGCAAAAGTTATTGTAACTGAAAACTTGTTTTAAAGAATGAATTCAGATTACTGTTATATTTTCATTTTTTTCTACTAGTACAAGTCAAGAAACTGTAAGGCACATGAGCTATATAACTGTGTCAAAACTTGATGTAATTAATGAATCAGATTTGAATGGGTTACGTCATTTTAGCCATGTCATATTTCATTTTTCATTGTGAGATACCAATTTTATATCGAGTTACTTTATGTCATAAATGAAGCCCCGCTTTACATGGTAATTAATTTGGAGACATTAACTAATCAATATCAAATAATACATACCCGATTTTCCCCATTAATAATTGGAGTACTTAATTGTGCCCCCACAATATCATTTCTTAATTCTTAGCATTGATGGCACCTTCCTTTTGTGAGGCAGCATTGATTACTTTCAACAACATCTAGATATTCTTAATTCTAAGATAAGATATCTCATGTGATCACTAAATATGATGCTTCCAAGACTAACAGAAACTACTATAAAAATAACTTTAGTAAACATCATTTTAGTAATGATTATTCAAAAAAAAATCGTTAATGACAATGTTTGATAGCAATTTAGAAATTTTTCTAAAACCTCTAGCAACGGTTATTAGAAAATAATCGTTGCTAAATTATTGCTCAGAAAATAAAATAAAATCAAAAGACTTTCAGCACTTATCCATATAAAAAATCAGTGTTGAATATTCAACTTTCAGAAACGGTATTTTACTAATAACCATTGTTGAATCTTTTTTTTTTTAATTTTTCTCCAACTTTTCGAAATGGTTCTTTTTAAGTAACCAATGCTAAACATCATGGAGGGAAATCTCCGGTTAGTGTTGAATGTACTTGATTTCGAATTTTTTACGGTTACCCCTTAAATCTCTTCACTCCCTACCGGACCTTCTAAATTCTAAAACCTCGTCTCTCTCTCTCTCCCGACTATACTCATTCTTTCTCAAACCTTGTCTCTCTCCCAATTAAGCTGTTGTACACAACCCTTCTCTGCCGCACCCAACATCCCAGCCGAGCTGTTGTTTTCACCTCTCTCCCTGCCTCTCTCTCTCCCGACTACCCTCTCTCTCTCTTAAGGTTAGTACCTTAATTTTTTATGTAATTAATTTATATTAGATGTTGTTAGTTTAATTATGGCTAAATTGTTAGATTATATAATTAGTTTATGTAATTATGGTTAAATTGTTTGATTATATAATTCATTTATATAATTAATTTATATTAGATGTTATTAGTTTATGTAATTATGGTTATGAATTGTGCTTGAATTATGATTATGAATTAGTTTGGATAAAGAGGTGGAAAGAGTTGAAAATATTTGAAAATTTTATTTTTATATTTTAATAATTCCTACATATTTCATAAATGACAGTGAAAATTAAAAATAATAAATAATATTTCATACGACATATAAAGAGCTAAAAATTAGGCTCCTGATTGCCTTTACATTTTTTCTTATTTATTTGAAATTTCTTTATTCAAAATGGTTCAAATGCTCCATCCAGATTTGAGTGCTACTAGTGCTGCTTCGAGCAAACCTATTCCATTTTTTGGGGAAAGAAATCCACTGCAAAGAGTAGCGCAAGACTGCAAAAGGAAGAACAGGCTTTGAGGCTCTTCTCCTCGTCAATCAATCTAGCTTAGAAAATTAAAATTTAAGTTTAGAGGTTCAGACGATATTTTTGGGGTCCGAAAATGGGAGGTTATGGATTCCACTATAATTAGGCTGTAAATCGTTTTACGAGCTTTTCAAAGGTGTTGTAATTGTGTTATATGGCATATGCGTAATTTCGACTAGTAATTACCGGACGAGTCACAGAAAATGAACATGTTATTAAAAAAGAAAGAATACATTCCACACCGATTATTAAAAAAAAACAGTAGCTTTAGGGTGTTTTTAAAATAGAAAAAAGAATTGGCACCGGTTATTAACAAATAAGTTGCGGAAAGTACATCCTTTGGTAACGTTTATTTGTTAATAACCGGTGTGAAAAGTGAATTTTTGATAACTATTATTTGTTAATAACCGGTGCGAAAATTAAACCTTTGGCAACGGTTTTTGGTTAATAACCGGTGCTAAAAGTCTCACCTTTAATAATGATTATTCAAACAACTTATCAACTTTCAACGACTCTTTCACTGGCACCGGTACCATAACCGGTGCTGGATGCAATTTAGAATTGGTGCTAAAGTCTTTTTTTCTGATAATGAGAAAATGTGGACTATGATAGTAACGTTCTTAATTTTAATGAAAAAGATATCTAGCTACCATATTTCTTTCTGCATATTATTATGTTATCAAATAAAATGACTAAACGATTTACACTACTTACAACAACATGTTGAATTATACTAAAAAACATATAAATTATTCACGACAATTCAAATAATATTGTCATACATATGTGTGCAGATTTGTTTAGATTTAGGCAAATAATATTTTATTCGACTAGATGTTCATAAATAAAAATTATTTCAATTCCAAATCAAACATCCACATGCATCTTTATTTCTGGGGCGAAGCTCAGAAAAAGAGAAAACAAAAAGAAAGCTCTAATTTCTCTAATTTCTGTTAGTCATAGCTTACGTTAGCACATGTACATACGGGTCAATGACAGATCTAGGCATGAACAAGTTTAGACTTAATTTTCAAAATTAGTTATATACTTCTATTTTTTTTTCATAGAATTCAAATAAATGAAAATTTGTAGTGTGAAGTATCTACATTTTATTTAAAAGAATTGAAAGCTAATTTTATTATATAGATGATGAGATTATTATGTCTATACTTATTTAAAATTTGGATCTGCCACTGGTACGGGTAATGGCTATTTGTTATGGATGGACTAGTAAAATGTCTAAATTACATAATTTAGGTATATAGTTTGAAGCTCCTGAACAAAAATATACCATGAAAATTTTTGTATCACTATGTACAAGTCCAAAGTTCAACGATTACTCTACAGAGAAAGGTCTAATTTAGTTGGTCATGACCTCCAAATTTGTTTTGGAAATTAAGTGCTATCATATCATATCATTGTTGATGAATAATGACTTTTATGTATACTCTTTACATGTATATTAGATATATTTATGCTTTCTCCAAAAAGATATTTAAACTTGATGATGAAAATATTTATATCTATATTACTACTAACAGTTTCGGATACATATGAAGAAAATGGAAGTCAATCAGTGACGGACTTAGAAAATATTTAAAGCAGTGGCAAATTCTATTATATGTCATTTTCATATGTTAAATCATAACAAGAAAAATACACAAAAAAATAGTCAAGAAGTTCAATTAACAAGAACTATTAATTAGTTGATCCTTCCAAACTTCATATTTAACTTATATATTCATAATATTTAATTATGTAATTATATGATTAAAACTATGGTGCTACTAAGAACATGGAGCTTTTTAATGCTTTTAACTCAAAAATCTATCAAGTCGACCTCAAACAAAAAATTAAATTTGCTTAATAAATTCTTAATATTAAAATCTTATAACACACCGAACTTTTTTATTTTTTTGTTTTGAATTTTTTTAAGATGACTTTAATAATAATTATAATAATAATAATAAATTTTTGCATATAAAAATAGGATATTTTAAAAAAATATATGAAACAAATAGTTAAAAAACTCTAAAAATAGAAAAAAAAAAATAGTATCCTAAAAGATTTTAATATGAAAAATTTATTTAGCAACTTAAATTTTCCGTTTGAAGTCTAATTGATAGATTTTTGAGTTAAGAACACCGAGAGGCTCCGTATTCTTAGGAGCATTATAGTTTTACTCTAATTATATAATTAAGTATCAATTGATTAAGATGGAACATTTTTAGACATGTGCCATGTCAAGTGTCAAACTATCAATTGATTAAATACTAATTATTCATGCTTCATTCAATTTGGAATTCGTATAATTATCTAATCTAGATTACATGAATTAATTAATTATAATTGACTTTAGTCACGGAGCTAGGGGGCAATGCCCGTCCAAAACCCCCCTTGGCTCCATGACTGAAGTCAATTGACACCAATTTATTTTTCAGAAGTTACAATTTGTATTGATTTTTTTAAATTTTAGAAAAGTGGCTAAATATATTAATTTTGACCCCCATATTTTATATTTATGTTGTTCACTTTGACTCCCATAATTATAAAAAAAACAATAATTTTTTTTTTGAGATTTACTACAGGATCTTTAACTGTTGTGCTTGCTTTCCTTTTGTCCCCAGTTATTTAATTTGTCAATTAGAGCAAGTTTTGCTAGGGGTCAAGAGATTTGCCATTAGAAAAGAATGACGAAAATATTATAGATAGAAGGCATTTTTTTGTAATAAAAATGTATTATATATAGAAACTTGTTGGGTGCTTTGGCTCAATTTCTTGGAGGGAACCATATTTCTTATTCTTTCACAGTTTGATAAAATACGAAAAATAAGATAAAACTATAATTTATACTTGGATTTATCATGCCAGCCACTTGATGTTTTAAGTACTCTCTACAAACTTCAGAAAATATCTTGCAATTCATTAACAGTCTTACATGATTTAAGTTAATTTGTACGTGTTTGGTGAATTTTATTCTTTCTGACATGTTGGTGATTTTTTTCCGGTTTATTGATGATCATTATAATAAGAATTTTCTTAATGATTATTTTGGATTCTTTATGAGATTTGAGTTCATCACATATGTACAAAATTTTAATGGTTATTACTATAATATGAATTTGATTAATAATTATTTTGGATTCTTTATGAGATTCAAGTGCAACACATATTTTACAGAATTATTGTGGCACAGTACTGGGCTTAATAATGTGCCTTTGCTAGTTATTTTCCATGCTCTGTGGATTGAAAATGGACAAGACCTAAAATTTTTCTGTGTGAACACTCAGCTTAATAATATGCCACCTATAAAAAGCCCAATTCTAAAACAAAAACTAACATGAGTATAAGATGATCTACAATGGGTTTTAAGGCCTAATCTACAATCTTAAGTGATCCTTGATATTTGTATATACAAGAGAGATGCTACTGCTGCTAGGATCATATCTTTCTCAGTGGAAAAATAAAATTTGAATATATAGATTGTCTGGGATTCAAACCATTTTATAACATTTAAGCTTCAATTTGCAAACACTATTTTATTTATGTTCCTTTAAGAAAATTTGAGTGGAATTCATTACAGGTGTTCTGCTGCACAATGCAATAATCTAATGCTCCATTAATTTGCTGGTAACTGGTGATAAAATGTGAAAAGATAAAGAAGTTTGGAAAATTTATATATAAATAAAAATTGGGTTACATATAAAGAGTTACTTCACAAATAGTTGAGCAGTTTATTTATTTAAATAAAGAAATATTCGGTTTTGTCGCAAAACATTGCTCCTCTCTGACAAATTTCAACTTTTATTAACACAAAATCAAATCAAAATACATTATTGTATTTCGCTACATAACTGGCACAATAACAAAATATGACAGATGCATAAGAAATGATCAAATTGACACTGTATTTCTCCTAGCTATCAACTCCTCTATCAAATTTTCGAGATCCAAACAAGATGAACCTCCCTCTTCTACTGCTGCCTTGGCTTTCTCTTTTAATTCATCAGCTCTTTTCCTCATTGCCTTGGCTTCTACACCTTCACCAACAACAGTTTCGATCACACCTTTTATCGTCTCTGCTTCGATCAATTGCCGGTTTTCAAGAAATGGACCTCCCTCCTTTACCCCAATTGCTGCTCCTACTTTCAGCATCTCAACAATCAGCTTTTCGTTGAAGAATTGATCGCCACCCATTGGCCAGGTTATCATCGGTAGACCGGCACTGATTGCTTCAAGTGTCGAGTTCCATCCACAATGAGTCAGAAAACCCCCGACGGCCAAATGGTTTAATATAAGTAGCTGAGGAGCCCATCCTCTGATAATCAATCCTCTTTTTTGGTTATGCATTCTTTGTTCGAACCCATCCAGCCAGTCATCGTGTCCTTCTTCGTTCGAACTCTTAACAACCCAAATGAAATCGCGATCTGACTCCTCAAGTGCGATTGCAATCATCTTTAATTGATCTAGAGAGATGTTTAAGTTTGCTATTGATCCAAAACAGATGTACACCACGGAATTGGGACGCTTGCCATTGAGCCAGTTCAAAAGTTCCTCCGTTCCAATTGACGTGTTCCCTCCACCTCTACTGGATTTCTCGATCAATTCCTTGTTGCACAGCACAACTGGCCCAATCAACCATGTTTTTCGACCGACCACCTCACGCCAGTGAACTGCATAATCAGCTTCCAGTTCTAGAAAGCTGTTAACGATCTCACCGTAGCTTCTGGCATCCATTTCGCTGTTGTGCTTGACCACAGCGAGCATCTCTTTGTTCTTCCCTGGAAACATAACCTGAGTTCGGTGCATCTCCAACTGGTGCGGCAAACCCGGTACGACAAATGTGTCTATGTCGACAGGGATAGACTCTATAATTTGAAAAAGTTTCTCCTGAGCGCAACGTCCCAATAACCCCATTCCATTGAAAACCAATCTAGGAATACCAGTTCTTGCTGCCACATCAGCAGACCAAGTGAAGAAGGTATCCGAGACGAAGGCATCCGGATTTATCTCCTTGAGCTTTTGCTCGCAGGGTTTCTCTAGCAGCGAGATAGCTTGAAAGAACTTTTGACGAATTTCGGAGAAGCTGGAAACTGAGACATTTTCTACACCTTCGGGTAGGCCGACCTCAGCAGAGGGGAAAGGGATCGAGGAAATGGAGATCGGCATAAGGCGACGTTGATTTTTGTCCTTGAGGAGCTTATTTGTCTGGTCGATGGTGGATTCGATATAGGTTACATTGGCAGGCGTGGTAACGATGGTGCACTTGACGCCACGTAAGGCGAAAAGTCTCGCCACATCAGCCAGTGGCAGGAGGTGGCCGTGCGCGGGGAAAGGGCAAAAGAGGATGTGAAGTGGGGAAGATTGAGTTGCCATGGCAACAATAATCAATTTTGAGGGGTTTAGTCTGAGTAAATTCCATCCAATTATAAAAGCAAAAAGTGATAAGATAGTCAACAAGAAACTTGGAAATTAAAGAAAAATCAGCGATAATATGCACCATATTCCTTGGTCCCCACTCCCCACCAAAGAGTTGAATTTGTTTCTAGAGAAATATTTAATTATGCATGTCCTTGTTATATGTATTTTGAAATGAGAAGAGGTTATTTAACTTAATTATCAGTCATGTATCATGTATTGTTTTTTCTTTTGTTGAAAAATAGTTAAACGTGTATGTTTATTTCTCTAATTCCTGTTAGTCATGCATTGGAGCATGTACGGATGGTGGTGATTGTTTATGGATGGACTACTAAAATCAATGTCTTTATAGTTTAGACATATGGTTTGAAGCTCTTGAACAAAATACACCAGGAAAATTTCGCATCGATACAAGTAAAAAATTCAACATTTACGATCAACTTTTTTGTACATCACTTTTCTTTGATTAATGGAAAATTACTAGTAGGCTTCTTGCCTACTTCCTCAAAAGAACAATTACGTCTGTTTTATTTGGTGAATGGTCACCTCCAAATTTGTTTTGGAAAGTGCTATTATTATTAATCATCGTTGATGATTGATAAGTTCTATCTATACTGTTTACTTGTGTATTAGATATATTTATGCTTCTTTCGAAAAGATATTTATATTCGATAATAAAAATATTTATATCTATGTTACTACTAGTAAGAATTTTTAAACTCATACATTTTTGTTTTATTCAACAAAGCTTTAATTTGAACTTCTTTATGAGCATGTAGAAAAGAATCGTGTGATAAACATTTTATATATTAAGTATAAATAATTGTGAAGTCAGATATAAAACAACTACATGAGCTATTTTATTAGATAAAATTTGTTTATACTATTATTTTGTTAATTTTATGATAGAATTTGAAAAAAAATTATATTTATATCTAAAAAGATAAATAACTCATGTTATTAAAGTTTGTTTTCTTTAAATTGAATAATGTATATAATTATATTTCAAACTCAAAGTCAAACTAATAAACAAATTTAATCGAATAAATTGAGGAAAACTGATTTTGAATTAAACAAGAACTTTTATGGCCCTAAATTTCTGTCCCCACACAATTTTGCGCTGCCTTTTTTTTCCAAGGTTTGTCTATTTTGACAATGATTCCATTGGAGTCTTTGAAATCCTGTTGTTCTTTTTTTTTGTTTTCAGTCAAGAATTGGTTCATTCATTCAATTCAAACATCCTCCCGAACAGGGCGTGTGTTTGACTATGCGTTGTGGGCCCAGATGGCAGCGACTCCGTAACTTATACGTGAATAATATATCTGCCACAGAAAGCTGGGACTACGTCTGCCGCAAAGGGAGTTCATATTATCTGAAGTGGTTAGAAATTAATTTCATTACACATGGTTACGATAGCAGAGATTGTAGCGGGCAACATCGACATTCGCACAGGTAGCTTTTCAAGGGAGATATTTGCTCAGTATAGATGAAGTACTTCACTGAATGCGAACTCCCGCAAAGGACGGCTGCCGGTGCCTGGTCAAGTCCTCGGAACAATTGGGTTCATTTTTTCTATTCTATTTTCCTTTCTCTGGATTGAAAATGAGCTGGACCTAAATTTTTTCTCTGTGGACTAATACTGGGCTTAATAATGTGACACCTATAAAAAGCCCAATTCTAAAACAAAAATTAGCATGGTTATAGGATTTGCTACAATGGGTTTTAATTAGGTCTAGTCTACAATCTAAATTCTGAAGTGATCCTTGACATTTTCTTGGGATCAGCCGGAAGCCCAAGAGAGATGCTACTACTATTAGCATCACATCTTTTTCAGTGGGAATAAAAATTGTATATAAAGATTGTCTGGATTCAAACCATTTTATAAGATTTCAGTTTTAATTTGCAAACACTGCTTTTTTATGTTCCTTTAAGAAAATTTGAGTGGAAATTTATTACATGTATTCTGCGTCACAATGAAAAGTACTCCATTTGCTGGTAAATGAAAAGTGGCAATAAAATTTGAAAAGATAGAGAAGTTGAGAGAGTTTATATATAAATAGAAGTTAAGACTACAAATAGAGAGTTGATTCAGAGATAGTTGCACAGTTCATTTATTTATTTTTAAATCTATATTCGGTTTTCTGGCAAAATAATTGCTCTTCTCTGACAAATTTCAACTTATATTAGCACAAAATCAAATCAAAATACATAACTGGCACAATAACAAAATATGAGAGAGGCATAAGAAATGATCAAATTGACACTGTATTTCTCCTAGCTATCAACTCCTCTATCAAATTTTCGAGATCCAAATAAGATGAACCTCCCTCTTCTACTGCTGCCTTGGCTTTCTCTTTCAATTCCTCAGCTCTTTTCCTCATTGCCTTGGCTTCTACACCTTCACCAACGACAGTTTCAATCACACTTTTTATCGTCTCTGCTTCAATCAATTGCCGGTTTTCAAGAAATGGACCTCCCTCCTTTACCCCAATTGCTTCTCCTACTTTCAGCATCTCAACAATCAGCTTTTCGTTGAAGAATTGATCGCCACCCATTGGCCAGGTTATCATCGGTAGACCGGCACTGATTGCTTCAAGTGTCGAGTTCCATCCACAATGAGTCAGAAAACCCCCGACGGCCGAATGGTTTAATATAAGTAGCTGAGGAGCCCATCCTCTGATAATCAATCCTCTTTTTTGGTTATGCATTCTTTGTTCGAACCCATCCAGCCAGTCATTGTGTCCTTCGTTCGAACTCTTAACGACCCAAATGAAATCGCGATCTGACTCCTCAAGTGCGATTGCAATCATCTTTAATTGATCTAGAGAGATGTTTAAGTTTGCTATTGATCCAAAACAGATGTACACCACGGAATTGGGACGCTTTCCATCGAGCCAGTTCAAAAGTTCCTCCGTTCCAATTGACATGTTCCCTCCACCTCTACTGGATTTCTCGATCAATTCCTCGTTGCACAGCACAACTGGCCCAATCAACCATGTCTTTCGACCGACCACCTCACGCCAGTGAATTGCATAATCAGCTTCCAGTTCTAGAAAACTGTTAAAGATCTCACCGTAGCTTCTGGCATCAATTTCGCTGTTGCGCTTGACCACAGTGAGCATCTCCTTGTACTTTGCTGGAAACATAAACTGAGTTCGGTGCATCTCCAACTGGTGCGGCAAACCCGGTACCACAAATGTGTCTATGTCAACAGGGATAGACTCTATAATTGGAAGAAGTTGCTCCAGCGCACAACGTCCTAGTAACCCCTTTCCATTGAAAACCAATCTAGGAATACCAGTTCTTGCTGCCACATCAGCAGACCAACTGAAGTAGGTATCCGAGACGAAGGCATCAGGATTTATTTCCTTGAGCTTTTGCTCGCAGGGTTTCTCTAGCAGCGAGATAGCTTGAAAGAACTTTTGACGATCGGAGATGGAAACTGAGACATTTTCTACACCTTCAGGTAGGCCGACCTCAGCAGAGGGGAAAGGGATCGAGGAAATGGAGATCGGCATAAGGCGACGTTGATTTTTGTCCTTGAGGAGCTTATTTGTCTGGTCGATGGTGGATTCGATATAGGTTACATTGGCAGGCGTGGTAACGATGGTGCACTTGACGCCACGTAAGGCGAAAAGTCTCGCCACATCAGCCAGTGGCAGGAGGTGGCCATGGGCAGGGAAAGGGAAAAAGAGTATGTGAAGTGGGGAAGATTGAGTTGCCATGGCAACAATAATCAATTTGAGGGGTTTAATCTGAGTAAATTCCATCCTATTATAAAAGCAAAAAGTGATAAGATAGTCAACAAGAAACTTGGAAATTAAAGAAAAATCAGCGATGATATGCACCATATTTCTTGGTCCCCACTCCCCACCGAAGAGTTGAATTTGTTTCTAGAAGAATGTTTAATTGTGCATGTCCTTGTTATATATATTGTATGTCATCAGTATTTCTTGTTTTTATTATCATCATTCATATTTTTTTTACATTTTCTAAATTTAAAAAAATTTATATTTTTAATAAGATTTTTGTCGTTATTGTTCGTGATTTTTTAGTTTTGGAAAGATAGTATTTTCTTATAAAATTGACTCATTTAAAAAATTTATTTTAAAAAATATATTTTTGAAGTGAATCGGAAAGAAAAAATTTTGGTGAAAAATAAAAAATAAAAATTAGCAAGACGCGTTATTGGTAACCACATCGCTGCCATGTAAAGAAAAATTTAGGTCTGAGCAAAGATTTTTATTTCCCATTGAATTTTTGAAGAAGATAACTATTAGATAGGATAATTTATCTAAGGGCTTGTTCGGAGGAAATGGGAAATGATAGGATTTTGGGCAAAATCAGAAAAAATTTCCATGCACTTTCTGGTGTATTTTTTTTTTGTAGCATGGAATTGAATATTGTTTCCATTTACATTCTCATTTCTATACAAATTGGTGGGAAAAAAAAATTAGATCCAACCAAATTATTTTTTTTCCCATGATTTCTTGCTTTCACTTCAAGTTTTTCAAAAAAATATTTAATAACATTAGTAGTGCTTGGACAAATTATTTTTGTTTATACTTGCTTATATTTATATATCATTTTTGTAAAAGTTATATATATATATATATATCAAATTACTTGATTTAATTTCTATGTACAAAAGAATATTTTTATTATCAAAAATCATAATGGCTTTTGTAATTATTTTATTATTATTATTATTATTATTATTATTATTATTATTATTATTATTATTATTATGAAATTTACATTTATTATATTTAACTGATTATCATTTATGATTTTTTTTATCAAAAATTATAAATGATCTTATTGGTCGTGTAAAAGATCACACTAAAAAAATCAACTTTGTTAAACTCAGTTCTACAAGTAATTATTCACAGAAAAATTAGTTTTAGTATCAATTATTTAAAAGTGAAAATAGATTTTCCCACAATAGTTCCCACAGTATAACCGAACATTCATTTGTATACATTATCATTTTGATTTTTTGGTTCCTATACTCATGTAATCCCATCCCGCATAATTACATGACAACCGAGCACACTCGTTTATATATAAATATCGCAATTGATATTGTTATATATACCGACTTTATTATTCATATTAAATGAGTTATTATTCATGTTAGTGACTTTATTATACAACTTATTTGTACAATATTTTTATTATTCAACTTAAGTGAACTATTATTCATATTAGTGGTATTTGAGTTGAATAATAAAATATTATATAAAATAAATTACATAATAAAATTATTAATATAAATAATAACTCATTTTAAATAAATAATAAAGTCTGTATTAACGCTGGTATCATTATTATCTCCTAAATATTTTTCTTTATCTAATTCCATTTTATGTTTTATTAGCCACCAAAAATATTTGGGAAAAGGCTGGTCACCTAACTATTTTCCATGTTTTGGGTTGAAAACGAACATAAATGACTAGAAATGGAGCATCATCCTATGGTAAAATTACCAATTACCAATTTACCATGAAACACTCGAGAACTCTGTCAACCGCGCAGTGATTTTAACACAAAGCTGAATATTTATTTATTCAATCAGTGTGTGCAAATTGGGAGTCGATTAGCATTAACTAAGACTTGAAATCAAATTACGACGCTGGTCAAATTTTAGGCCCAGAAAAGTGGGACCCACTTATGAACAAAGATGTAATCGTAAATGGGTTGATATATGATATATGTCACCGAGTTAATCCCAAAACTGGGCTGAAATGGTTATATGGGCTTAGTTGCTTCAAATTTTGAAGGCTTTAACATTTCTTCTTTACAATGTAGTAAATGAACATAGCCATTTATGATGATCTCTGTCATGCTGTTGTTCTACTTCAACCTCAGAAATAAGGTCATGAGGCATTCAATCTTTAAGAAATTTTGTTATTTCAGAATTTTTCAACCCCAAATGTTCTTCCACCAATTTATTTTTGTTATTTTTTTCTAAAATAAATAGACAGTAATTGATTATATTCAGATGAGTATTCGTTTTTGTTCAAATGAATCGTCATTTTGTTTCGAATGAGCATTTCTTTTGTACAATGAGTTTGGAAGTTGAAGATAAGAAATATATATTGTTAATTGAGAATCAGTTTTCGGTCTAGTGGAAAAAATAATGTTTTTTATATGAAAAGTTACAAGTTCAAAACTTGGATAAAAGTCCTCTATTGATATTGATAGTTTAAATTTTCTCTTTATCTAAAAAAATATATTGTTAATTATAGTTCTGACAAGTACTTATTTTTTGTTAAGATAAATGTGTATTTTGAAGTTTTGAAGGAAGCAGTGAAGTTTTTTTTTTGTCATTTTCTACTTAAATATGTATTTTAGAATAATCAAAATGTGTATTCTAAAGTGTAAAAAATAAATTGGTGGAAGAATATTTAAGAGATGAATCTCTAGAAGATGTCATGTGACATGCAATCTATATTATTATATTAAAGCCTCCTATATTGATAGCAATACACCAAATTAGATGCTTTTTTCTTTCTTTCTTTTTCATTAACATCAACCTAAACTTAAGCACCACCAAAGATAAATCAACAACGAAAGAAACCTCATTTCACCAAAATTGGTAATTTTTATTTCTATTTTCTCATTTTTGCCATTATCATCAACTGATGCTTTCTAAATAAAATTGCCAAAATATCTAGGAACAAATTTTCTTCAAGAAAAAAAATGCTCTTTGACACGTATCAGGAGAATTAATCACACCTTCGCAAACACACACGTGCCACAATAGATGTGTAACCCTAAATTTCCACAAATAGAAAGCAGGCTCAAATCCTTAAGTGTACCACCTCTTACCCAAAATGGAAATGGGGCCCACACATGAATGTCTCAATGGAGCATTGGAGCATGTGCAAGCCATAATTCACCATTCAATAAAAATGGTAGAGACTTCAAAGCTCCATACCTTTGAAGAAATTTGAGCCATAGACATTTAAAGAAATTATTAATTTTGAGTGGTCAATATCTAGTGCAATGTAGTTTCCTATAAATTACCATTATTTATCTTGATCTAGAATGAAAATTAAGAGATTGTAAGATAGAAGTTTTAATGTTTTGGGATTGCTTTGTTGGAATAATTTAGATATCTTTTATGGCATTAAAAGAAGGTTGAAAAAAATGAGAATTAAGTGGCAAATTATTTGGAGTAGATAGTAGAGACTAGGTACTATGAAAAATCTTATTTTGTTGATAGTTTAATCATGGAGCATGGATTAATTACTATATATGTACAATTATTTAAGGAGTTTGTATTAAAATTCCATGTCACATTTTTTCAGAAGTACAAATTTGTTGGTACTAACATAAATTGGTATTCTATGAATGCTCCTTTATTACAATCCCAATATTCCAAAATAAAAAGAGAAAAGTATTAATTACAGAGATTTGGCACTAATAGAAAACAATTTGTCATATATATTTAAGATCAGAATTAATTCTCCTTCAATTAAGATGTTTTATGACTAGACATCTTATTCGTTAAGTTCAATCTAATTTTAGTTGAATATATATTATTATGTGAGGTATGACATCATTGAAGTTCTGAAATGGAGAGAGAGAGAATTCCATAATTATATAATTCTGAGCAATTAATGAATGAATGATGAGATGAGATGAGATGAGATGAGATGAGGTGAGAATCTCCAGACACAGCACGCATCGACTAATCATTTGACTTTAATGTTATATGCCCATAGCCGTTTGTCATTTCAGTGACTTTCTGTCACTTCCAACTCAAGAGGAGAGACAGATTCTCTGTTGCAGTTAAATTTGAAGCCTTTTGTTAATTATCATAAAAGGTTGTAAATGTACAAAAAAGACAATATTGAAAATTAGAACTTTTTTCATACAATCTCCAGAGCTGTTCAAAAATGTGCCCAAAAATCAAAATTATATTATTATTGTTCATATTAATACAACGCTGTGATATTTTTATGATTTGATTGTTGATTGTTTGCTAAAAAAAATTGATGCAGTGGTTAAATTGAGTACACATAGTTGAATAAAAAAAATGAAATTAGAGATTAAAGTTCTTTTTAGTAAGAATTTTTTATTCAGAATAAAGGAGAGAGAATATTTGAAAAGTAAATTATTGAATATATGTGTGTTAATTTATTTTCTAATATATAATATTGTTATATTTGTTTCTTAAAAAATGTTACAGCTGGTTGCTTTTTCATAGTTATTAATCTCTATTTTTATATTAATTAATAATTAATTATAAAGATTTATCTTACATTATATCGGATATTTATATGGATATTGGGTTCGGTTCGATTTTGGTTCAGATAATTAAATCAAATTCATATCCTACCTATTACAATATCGGTTCTGATTCGGATCCGAATCAGATATTAAATTATCAATTTTGTAACCATATCTATAATTTAATCAGTTATACTTTTTAAATCATATTCGATCTGAATTAATCAGATCCGGATCGGTTTCAATTTGGATGCGGTTCGCTCCCGAATCGGTACCGGATAATCGAATAAAAGTAGCACCTCTAACAATCTGTATAGTTGAATGTATGTAAGTATATGTCAAATTGATAATGAATAGAAGACGGCTTTGAAAATAATCTTAAAAAGTTCTACAGTTTAAATTTAACATATCAGTCCATTTTTTTGTTTATTGAACTATTTGAACTTTCAAAATTCTATAATTAATATTCGTATTTTATTACAAAACAATACTTAAATTTGAATAAAAATTATATTATAAGAATATCTATTAGTTCAACAATACATCTTAAATTTATCATTTATTTTCAGTCATAATTTTATTGATTTGACAATTGTGTTGAGATTGTAAAATATATATTATTTATAATTGAGAACAAGTGAAAAAAGTCTACTCTGTTCTGATTTATTGTTTTTGTTAACTTCTAACAGTAGATACACAAGTTTATTTAAAGAACAAGCAGACTTGTATTTTTCAGATCTAGCTTAAATACAGAATAATGTAAAAAAAATGCAGAAAAACCCAAAAAGTTCGCCATAATTTCGTAACAAGGGGTCCTTTATCTGTTGTAATAGCTCTGATATTTTTTTTTGGTCCTCCAGTTAACAGTTATGCGCTTATTAACTGTTATAATCCTCCAATTAATAGTTGTAATCCTCGGATTTATAGTTATAAACTTATAACCCTCCAATCAATTTAAAGTCGAGTGGCTTTGACCCTTATTTTTTTATCTCAAGATTTTTTTTATCAACACGTTGTGAATTTATGAACTGCAATATTTTCTCTATTAAACTAATTATTAGAAGAGCAATTATCCTCATTAGTAAAATCTTATTTTTTTTTCTATGCACTCTTATTCCGTTAAAAAACAATTAGTTTAATGGCACATTAATTGTGACCGTACGTGCATAATTATCCAAACAATTGCCACACCAAGCTACAATAAACCTAAATTAAGTAATTTAGCATTCGTCTTTATTAGAATTGTTGAAAAACGTCTATATAAATATTTATGACAGTTTGAAACAGCCGAATATAATCAATTTTTTATAGACTATAGAGCTTGAAAATTTTACAAGCCCAGTTTTTTGATAGAGCATGAGGTATTATACATGTTTAATATAAATGATGTGAAACAATTAATATCTACTTATTTTTGCAATCAAATTCAAACTATTGGGACAATTGAGTCTCCAAACAGAAAAATAGAAGAGCTGTATATTGCGAGTTCTATATCGTTTGTATGGTTGGTAATGGTAGAGGTGTCAATGGGTCATATCAGATTGGGTCGACATTATTTTATTTTTTTTATCTAAACCGACTCAATTTGATTTGACTTAGGTTACAATTTAATTTAATTTTGTATATAATTAACTTTAATTAGTGTATAAATAGATCTTAATTAATGCAAAATTTTAAAATTAGAAAAAAAAACACAATTACATGAGTTGATCTAACTCAAAATGGGTGAAAAATTTTAAATTTATATCTGATCCATTTTTTTCGGACCATTTCAGATTTGATTCAGATTGGATCGGATCAAAAATTGAGATATTGGTTGGAAATATATAATACCATTCACGAATAATTGTAAATTTCAAACAAAATTGTATATATTTCAGATATATATAATCTTTTGCAACAACGCCGCACTTCATCCGACAACTAATCATTCTCCAAGCGACACGTGTAGGGTCAGGATTAATTCTTCACTCAATCTCTTTCTCATGCCTAAGTATTAGGCATCTGTCCAAAATCTAACTTGTGTATGGTTTGGAACTTGAACTGGATCTGAGTCCTTAAAGAGTAGATCTGGTATTCCCTAAATGGCTATTTTAATTAATTTGGGGCACATACATCTCATGTACAGTTGTGAATTATATACTTGTGTGTGTGTGTGTGTGTGTGTGTTCATGCATGTGCGCACTAGTGTGCTTGTCAATGCAATTTTTTTCTAAAGGCTCATTAATGCTTTGTGGAGCTTGGGAAACAATTTATAAATACGTTGTAGTGTGAATGCAATGATGGTCATAATTGAAAAATAGAAGAAAGACTATAGTTTTAGTCTTAATATATGGTTGGTGATATTATTGAATTAAATGTTAAGTTTTATTTTATTTTTTAAATTAGGTTTGGATTAAAGAAGGATTTGGGTGCATCCGCATAAATAAAATTTAAAAAGCTTTTGAGTTCATTTTATTAGAAAAAAAAGGAGTTCTATTAACATGGTAAGTTATTTCTAACAAAGCAATTTCAGGCCATTCATCTTTTGATTTGATTATTTTATACATATTGAAGGCAAAGTTTATAAAATTTTATATGTTTGCATCGTCTTGAAGAGAAACAATACCAACGGTCCTAATTTTTTTGTTTGAATTTTGAACTTGTACTAATTTAAAAAAAATAATGTGATAATTAAATTGTGGCGCCAAATTGTTATGACAATTGACTCCATTCTTTTCAAAATATGTGTTGAATAAATGAATGGAATTAGTTGGACACACTATGCTATTAATTAGCTACTGTGATTGTGGATAGTACTTTATTCTATGATATTAATTAATCTATTTATGATTGAGAGGTGCCATCAATTGATTTATACATTAACTTCAATGATATCTTCAATATACTGGTCTTGTAATTCTTATTTATATTTAATGCTAAATTACTACCGCATCAATTATCTAGTTTCAATTAAATTTATGTTTATATCATAGATACTATATTTCCAAAACTTATGCTATCTTTCATTAATTAAAGTTAATTCGATTTAATAGGGATCTTGCTTTTTGTTACAAATGCATGGTCCTCCTCATAATAAAACAAATTGAGATGCAAAAAAGTTAAACCTAATATATGTATGTGTGCTAGACAAGGGAGAAAAGACATCTCTCAAAGTATTGACTATTGAATGAGATTTACAATATTTGGGACAAGAAATGAGAAAAGACATAGTAAAGATGCTATGGATGAACATGAAAAAGCTAAATTGAAAATTTATTCAGAAAAAAATGCTAAATTTCAAGTATCTTTTTGTAATTCTTTTTAACTTTTTACACTCCATTTTATCTACTGGTAAATTTTAATTCAAGCTGAACTAGAGTAGTAAACATGGTTAAACTGGATTAAAACTTTTGTATACAGTATACACTATCTAGCAAATAATCATTTATCTTCTGATTTAAATTTTGATTATATTGTGCAAGAAAACTTTGTAATTATAAATCATTTTGAAAATAAAGAACATGAAATCCAAATTATATTCAGACTATTCTTACCAGAACCAGTACTACTGTAATGTTCAAGCCTACAGAGAACATTTGCTTCAATTGAAAAACATAATTTTTGATAAAAAACTTCTTTTTTTTTAATTATGGAACTTACATGTTAGATAAAGTAGCAAGAGAAATGATTTGCAAAACTGCTTGTAGCCAAAACCAACTTGTATTTAGTTGAACTTAAAAACAAGCTTAACTTATAAGAATTCAATATATATTACACAACCAGTACATGACAAATCAGACAATCTATTTATCTTTGTACAGGAGCATTCTAACACATTCCATAGCCAACATATATAATAAAACTATATGTAAAATTTACTATTTTATATATTTATATATATATCAAATGCAGAAATTAATGTAGTTCTATGTTAAGAACTTCCTAATTTGAAAGTCCCGGCCAATCCGAAATCCATTCAATGACCACTGAGAGACTGCATAGACGACTCGAAATCTTCATCCATGGTCCAAAAATTATTGATCGAGTCGGTGTTGAATAGGGTCATGCACGAGCCCATGCCAGTCATCAAGTTGTGCTCGGTGTAACCCGGTTGTGCTGAACTGCTGTAGTTGCTCTGGGCAATGCTCATGCTAGCCTTGTCAGGTATTTCGGACTTGTACTCGATCAGGTCACCTTGTTTCAGCTTCTTTTGTATTCGGGTCCTCCAGTAATTCTTTATCTCATTGTCCGTCCTACCTGGCAACTGCTTCGCAATCTTGGACCACCTTGCAAAGACAAAAATGGAAAAGAGGATTTCATACCAGTAAGAACAAAATCAATTAGTGCTGGTTTTATCTGTTCCATCTTGTGGTTTGTGCTATATTATGTAATGTTCTTTAAAATCATTCTTTCTGTTCTTGTTAGAACCAGAGCTTTTATTTATTATAAATTATCTACAGGAGTATACTGCAAAAAGGAAAAATTATACTAATTAACAAATTATACATAAAACTTGAAGTAAATTTAAAAAATTAGGTGTATACTTATATTGTTTTTCTTGACGGGTAATTAGAATAAACATTTTTAGGGTTTATTGAAAGAACAAATTAAGGTTCTGATTAACTATACAGCCTCAGGAATAAGAGGGTTCACCTATTGCCCCATTTAGAATGAAGTTCCAGTATCAGCATCTGCTCCTCCTGTGTTATATTCCCTCGTCTCACGTCTGGCTTCAGGTAATTCAGCCACCTCAGCCGACAACTCTTTCCGGTCCTGTTCAACCCTTTTTTGAAGAAAGAAACAAAAAGGTTAACAATTAAATAAGAAAAGGGAGAAGTTTTCAATTGTAGAGAAACATGTGCCAATTGAGGAACAAATATGATATTGGGATTGCATCTCTCTGTTGAACAAGGTAAATTTTAAAGAATAATTAAAGAAATTTATCACTTAAAATTCAGGGGACCTTTGAAAGTGCATCCAATATCTTTTTTTTTTAAAAAAAAAGAAAAAACAGATTACTTTTTGTTACCAGTAAACTGTAGAAACTATTACAAGGTTTCTTTTGGCTAAAAATTTGCTATATATGGCATCAATAAAATTCACTAAGGATCACATTTATATATTTTTACTGATACATGTCATGGTCATGTAAACACTGAAAATGCAACTTTTTAATGTCTAAAACTCTAGACGAGTTACATCTAGTTTTCTAACAAATAACAATCTAGGATATTATATGCAAGAAACTGATACTCTTACATTTATTGTTCAATCTTTACTTCTACTAATGTACAAATTTTCTTCAAAGAAACAATGAATTACTCGTCTTTTTTAGCTGAACAGAGCACATACCCTGTTTTCCTCTGCTCTTTTAAAAATATAGAGAGTAAAAGCAAAAAACATAACACATAATATATGGCGCAACTAAAGATAAGCAACTGCACCTGCCGCACGAGCTATATTGTTCCAAACACCTTCGCCATGAATTGAGATGTAATTTATAAGAATATGGTCTTCTTCCATGGTCCATGGCCCTTTTCTCACCTCTGTCTCTTGGTGGTTAATCCTATTATTTAACCCTCTGTCCATGGTGGTTTCAAATGGAATGGAGAACCAAATTTCAAAAAAAAGGGAGACAAGAGGAAGGTATATGTGTGTATGAGAGAGAGAGAGAGAGAGAGAGAGAGAGAGAGAGAGAGAGAGAGAGAGAGAGAGGATAAATGTTGGTGGAGACTAAGGAGGCTGTTGTGGTATTTATAGAGCAGAGAGTTTCTTCTAACTAACTGATCTTAGAGTTTTAACCACATTTAGTGTGTAATTTGTTTCTGTAATGAAGGAACTGAAACAGAGTTTGGCACATTTCTTTTCTCATGTCCCATACAGCGTTATCGAAATGATACTGCGATCGATGCGATCTGATGTCGCAATTCGGCTTGATAAGGAATAATCATGCTAAACTCCTACAAAGACACCTATATATAAAAAGATATCTCAAATCTGATCAGATTCATACGCTGAGTCTGAGCTTACACTAACATCTGTAACCGCACGTGACTTTATTCACCTAGACACTTTTGTAGCTGATTAAGCTTTTGTTTAATTAATTAAAGAGGTAATAAGCACGTGCATGTGTGTAGGCAGTTTGGCGAAAAGCGATACCAAAGTCACTAATAGAATGTAAATTGAAAATAAAGTGTAATAGGCCTTTATGAAAATTGAACTAAATACTATATTGATCTATTCGGCATTACAAGGCCCAACAATGCAATCACACAAATCCAACTGGTATCTTCGCTTTGTTTTTTCTGATTATGGGCTTTAAAAAATGAAAAATATTATAGAGATATCATTATTGATATCATTTTTAATACAGATTTTATTATACATATTAAACTAATTATTATGTAACGATTTTATTTTATATAATACTTATATTATTCAACTTAAATATCACTAATACATATAATAACTCATTTAAATTTAATACATATAATAACTCATTTAAATTGAATAATGACAGTACTGTATAAAATAAATGTACATAATAAAATCATTAATATATATAATAACTTATTTCATATATATAATACAACTCATTTTGACAATAATATCAACAACTGAATATCAGTTCCCTTAAAAAATATCTGTTGATTTTGCACTTTGTATGAAGAGATTGAAGTTCAAAATCGAGTATCACTTGTTATGAAAAGAAGAAATGAAGCTCGAAATCCAGCTTTAGCTGAAGCACATAAATATAAAAGGGAGCTTAGATTCAAAAGAAAAGAAAATTTGGCCTCATGGATTGTGAAGAATTCCCAGGCAAATGATTTCTCAAAATCCAAATAAAGCAAAAAGAAAGACCGTAGTTTTAACAATTATTTCCAAAAGGAACACATCCAAACCCTTCTCAATTGATTCTCGTTCAATTCAGAATAAAGTATTTGATGCCATAGATTGTTTTTAGCTTCCTTTTATTTGTATAGCATATGAATAGTAAAAGATCAAACTTTACAATAGGATACAAATCCCATACCATGTAACTAGCCACATGCCTATTACATCAGAAGGCACGAGTAGAGAACCATAATTACACATTACACACGAAAAACAGGGAGGCTCACATCAAGCCTGGGCCTTGCCCTCTTAGAGCTCTGACATTATCGTTCCCATCATGGGCTCCGTTTGGCCTTCTTTAATTCATAGTCCTTAACGGCAGCCTTTATTGCATCTTCAGCCAGCATGCTACAATGGAGCTTCACTGGTGGAAGAGAAAGGTGCTTTGCAATTTCTCTAGAAAATCACAAATAGCAAGGATGGTAAAAATTAATAATTTGTCCAAATTCATAACAGGAATCCAGAAAATTAAACCATAGTGACTTGCATCCAATTGGTACAGACTAGAGTCTAAATAAAATAATGTCTATTGTTGGTGCTGGCTCCTTTTTGTGGTGTCAGACAGAATCTTCTATATTTTCTTGTCTTTTTTTTAAGTTTAGGAAACTGGTACCGGTAGGTACATAAGGATAGTATTGGCAAGATGGACAATGGCAGCAGTTTTGTCATTCACTTAACTCCTACTGTCTTTAGTCTAATAGAAATAAAAGAAGGTATCCCAAAAAAAAATGAAATTAAATCAATTAATGTCAGAAAGCAACAGCCTCAAATTACCAGCATCACTGAAATTCACTATTTCGAGTTGTAGTTATCAAAGTAGACCAAATAAATCCAATGGAAGAGCACAGCTTTTTTTTTGGGGATTAAATTATACCTCAGGTTATAAAATTGGTCACTCTATTTTCCATCCAACAAACAAATAAAAAAAATCACTCAGCTCTATTTCTCTCTCCTCATTTCACAACTCTCCCTCCTCTATTTCAAACAGAAAAAAACAAGAACAAGGACAGTTGGCAATGGAGAAATGTTAATGGGCACACTACAAGATTGCGCCCCCTTAGAAGGAGAGAGGAGTATAGATGACTGAAGAAAGAGAGCAGCTCGCAATTTACATAAATGTCCACTATTAAATTCTTCTTTTCAACAGAAGAGAGACAGTGGATAAAAATGAAAGTGCAATGTCTATTGGAGGATCAAGACCAGCTTTATGAATTCTGACAAAATTACACAAAATAAACTTTCAATTCCTACTTGTAGCATACCTTCAAAGCCTAATACATATAAAAGAAATGCAACAGAAAGTAGAAAAAGGTAACAAGTTATAGCAACATGTCTTAAGAGAAGAACGTAGCGACTTACGTGTTCTTGATGGTTAGAACTTCTTCCATTTGCCTTCCCTTCACCCATTCTGTTGCTGAAAAGTGAAAAATGATACAACAAATTAAGTACAAGCTCAAAAAGCAACTAAGTCTCAATTTCAGAAGCTTGTCATAAGAGACTTGAACCAATGAAATAAAACCATTCTATATAACAATCAACAAAAAGAAAAGTCGACTAAAAAACAAGCCAGTTTTCTTTCTTTCTTTCTTACTTTTTAAAAAAAAAATGAGCTCGTTTTCTATTAGGTAAACATACATATTTCAACAGACAAATTGATATTTTGTATAATACAAACGTAAGTCCCACTATATTTTACTCGATTTTAATACTAGTTAACAAAGCAACAATATATCAACTTGAAAAAGTATTTTTTTTTTTTTGAGGAAAACTTGAAAACGTAATTATTTTTTTATTCAGCTCAATAAATCCTAGAACTTCCACAAAACCTTGAATAGTATTAATCCTAATCCATAAATTTCAGCATGGATCACTAATTTACTATGACAACAATACCACGATCTATTTTCACATAGATAACCACAAGTTTAGAGATCACCATACCTACGGAGGAAGACGCGATTGCCGATCCACACCCGAAAGTCTTGAAGCACGCATCCGTGATCTTACCCGATTCCTCGTCGACCTTTATCTGAAGCTTCATCACATCGCCACAAGCCGGCGCGCCAACCAGCCCCGTTCCAACATCAGGATCCTCCTTATCGAAGGCTCCGACATTTCTAGGGTTGTTGTAGTGATCCACGACCCGCTCGTGGTACCCCCTGTTCACCACCGCCGCTGGAGGCGCCGGAGAGGCACCGGGGCAGAGACGGAGAGATCGTTTTAGAGCAAGTCTAAGCATTTTTTTGATAATAATATATTTTCCCTCTCTATCTCCTTCCTTTTGATCCGGAAATGTTGATGGGATCTTCTTGTTCTTATCGAAACCCTCGACAATTATTAGGTCGGTATGTGGATGGGAAGAATTCTGTATTTCATGTGACCATTATGTATGTATCCTACGTATGTCTTACTACTGACATGATTTCAAACTTGAATAGAAGTCGCTAAAAGGCTGAAATCCGGAAACAAGTCTAAAAGGATACACACTAAATATATAGTATGTGGCACAGAGGATCTTAAAGGGACGAGATTCTTGGAAGAGATAAAACCGACTACGTTAGAGAAAGCGGTCGCTGTCGACAGATAGGTCTTGTTTGGGCTTTGCTTAGACCATTAAACTTCTTTGCTTGCGACAAAATTTTAGAATAGTAATGTGAGCCCATTAATTTTATATATGGACTCAGTGAAGTAAAGCCCAATTTGAAACGGGGGAAATGCAAAAGCCCAAGTATTTGCAACTAATTAAATTAAATGAGGGTTTAATTGAGGAAGAGATCCACTTTCACTCTTATATCAAACAGTTAATGCAGCCCGAAAGATACACAGACCGTTCGATTGAAAAATGGACCGTTATGATGTTTCTACGACCCTTCGAAACCATTATTTTTTTTCTTTCTTTTGCAAATGATCCAAAACCATTATTAAGTCTCGATTATAGGCGCAGATTTTGCCACAGCAACACAGAGAGAGAAAGAGGAGAGAGAAGCTCAGAAGCAGGGAAGAAACAATGGCAGGGAAGCTTCACCAAGCCTCAAGCGCTTGCCTTGCCTCGTTCCTTCCTCGCCTCTCTCGCCGCTTCATCTCTTCACGCTCTGTTGATTGTCGACGCTTCTCTTCTTGCGAAAACCTATCCCTCGCCACCTCTTCTAAGGCTTTATCCACTCGAGCGTGGCGCGGCGACTTCCTTTTGTCTCCTAAAGAATCTGAATTTGCCACTGGTAAAGCCTTTTTCTCTTAATTTCTCGACTCCATGAGGTTCTAGCTTAATTTCTGACATTTTCCGGGTATTGCTTGGTAGAGGAAGATTTGAAGTTTGAGTCGCCATTGAAGATAGTGGAGTATCCTGATCCCATTTTAAGAGTCAAGAACAAACGCATCAAGACTTTCGATAATAATCTCAAGAAGCTTGTTCAAGAGATGTTTGATATAATGTACAAGTGAGTAGCTCTCTTTATCCCATGGTCATCTTTTGTGGAGATTCTATTACTAAAATAGATATTGCGCCAATTTTGGTTTAGTTTGAGATACAATACAAGGATCCAATTCTACAGTATTCCTTTTTTATGCTGTCAAATGTTTATTCCATAATTAGCTGGGGTAATTTTTCAAGGGACCTGACATATGGATGCTGTTGTCGATACCGACTTTGTTATTCATGTAAAATGAGTTCTTTTTCATGTTAACGATTTTATTATGCAGCTTATTTTGTACAATACTTTTATTATTTAACTTAAGTGAGTTATTATTTAGATTAGTGGTATTGAATTAAATAATATAATAATGTAGAAAATAAGTTGCATAACATAGTTGTTAATATTGAATAATAACTCATTTTACAAGAATAATAAAGTCGGTATCAATGATGGTATCTCCTAAACATTTCCCATTTTCCAAACACCTTTTGTGCAAGATGGTAACTACAGTTTGGAATAGATTGCCATAAATTAATAGCTTTTAACAAAACCGAGATATTAAATGTTTTTTTTTCAGAGTTATTAGTATGTACTTGCAGTTATCTTAATTCAAATCAGTCCCCTATCAGAATAGGACAGACACAAGCCAAGTATTCTTATCATCATTTATTCATAATTGTTTATAATTGTAAATTCAGGACTGATGGGATAGGTTTATCAGCTCCTCAAGTCGGGGTTAATGTACAGCTAATGGTTTTCAATCCATCCGGAGAACCAGGTGAAGGAGAGGAACTGGTGCTCGTAAACCCAATCATCTATAAAGCTTCTAATAGATATACAAGTTTCCATGAAGGTTGCCTTTCATTTCCAGGCATTTATGCTGATGTAGAGGTGAGATATACAATTTTGCATTTGTTTTATTTGCTTAAAAGGAAATAGCCATCTGTTTTGGAAATTTTAATCGGGTCTCCGATTAAATATCACTACTACTTTTTTTAGTTTTTGAATCTAGCCTTGCATATTTTAGCTATTTGCACAATGCACTCAAAATTGTGAAGATAGTGTGACGGGCAAGTATAATCAATGAAACAGTGACAACTCCTTTGTGAATAGAATGAGTTCTCTCTTTTTCTGACACCATGTTTAAATGAAATTAAATATAATGTACTAGGATGTTGATTCCAAGTTTTTATGAACCAATTAAGCAATTTGGTTGGATTTCGAAGAAGTTACATCTGTAGTTGTAGTAGTAATTGTAATGCTCATATTATATCTATCGGGTGTTACTGTTTGCAAGAATTTTCCAGGTTTTTGTTTGCAAACTTCTTAATTTATGGTTTTAATTTTCAAAGCCTCTGTTGGGGTTTGAACTTATTTTCACTGACACTATCTAATAACAAAATAAATCTCCAAAAAGAAGTTTAAACATGAATGCCAAAAAGATCTCTGGTATCTGTTTGACCAAAGGTAGTTTCTTTTTAAGCTTATTTTTTAGTTTTTTCTCATTTTCTGATGAAACAATACAAACCTTGCAGAGACCAGCTACCATAAAAGTAGATGCAAGAGATGTGACAGGGGCAAGATTCAAGATCAATTTGTCGGGTTTAGCTGCACGAGTTTTTCAACATGAATTTGATCATTTAAAGGTCTATCCTCTTGCCTTTCTATCAGTTTATAGATAAGTGCTTGCCATGTGGCTATTCGGTACAGTTTGTAAGTCCAGCTCCTGGGCGGTGGCGGCCGGGGGGGGACCGTTGTTTCTGTCGGATGGACCTTTTACCTTATTTGTGGATACTTCTGTGCTTCAACCAATCAAATATTTTTTTTGAGTTTTCTTTCTTCTTCTTAATCTTCTATTAAATTTTGTGTTACTTGCATTTTCAGGGTGTTCTGTTCTTTGATAGAATGAGTGCTGATGTTATTGAAACTATCCGTTCAGATCTTAAGGTCAGAACACATCATATGCTTACTCAAGTTACAGCAAGTAACTTTTTTTTTTGGAAAGAGGGTTCAAATCCATTTGTGCCTCTATCAGGTCTCAACTTTATTAGTTACAAGTGATATTTAAAGATGAAAGAATAATATAAAACTGTTGACCGCAAGATTCAGCACTTTCTCTATGTGATGGTAAAGTATTACGGCATCATGGGTTCTGTATAGACATGAAGAATATGACAAAAGGAATGTATCAGTTACTCTTGACACCCATCAAAACCAAGTGGAAGTGACGTAAATTTTTATATACACAGACAAAGTGATACATATTACATTTAATTTGGTATCAGATTTGGGAAAACCAAAGCAGGAGCTAAGATTATTTGTCAATTTTTAAGGTTTGAGTTGGGATAGTGTTGTTTAAAATTAAAAATTCAAATAATTCAGTGTGGTTAATCAACTCCACCATACTTTGAAGTTTTACCAGCCATCATGCGTACCAGTGGTGAGGAATTTGAAGTTTCCCTGTTACAAACAGTTCCATTTCTGTTACGGATTAGTCTCATGCCATGATTTATATTTTAAATATATCAATTCTAATTATATTTTCAATTCTTATGTTTTGTTGACAATAGCTTTTGGAAGAAAAGTACGAGCAGACGACAGGAAAACCAAGGCCTGAAAGTATCGATAGCTATTTAGATACAAGAGAGGTTGCAGGCTTTCCTTGAGTATAATTTCAATTAAAATTTTGTAAGATTGTAATTATTTTTAAAACATATTTTGTTCTAGGGTTATATCAATATTGAATAGAATCTTTTTATTTGAATTTTAAATATAGATACAAGATCATTTTTGAAAGTTTTAACTAATTGTGTTGGGATCTGAAAAAGATTCTGTACATTTAGTATGGCTAGGTTATGTATGTTATCCATCAGCAACTATGCTAACCGCTAAGCAACTTAAGTTCGAAATTTGCATCTTTGTATATATTAGAATGCTATGGTGCCGTTTGGACAATACAAGGAAGTTGCCTAGGGTCATGTTAGAATTAGAGTTCACATAAGTAAAACTTTCAGATATTTTTTTCTCAGATATTTTTTTCTTTTGTTTCCTTTTTCTTTTTAGACTCGGACACTAATTAAGTGCAACAGGAGAGATTAGGCGCAGCCTATTTTGAGCATGGGAAGGGATCCCTTGACCCGATTTTTTTTTAATTTAAGAATTATAATATTAAAAATTAAATAAATAAGAAAATCGATGGAAAATTATAAAAACAGGGACAGATTTTATTTAAGGGACAGATTTTCAAAATTTGTCTTTTATAAAATATAATTTTTTTATTGAGTAACGGATTTTCAAAATTTGTCTCTTAATAAAATATTATTTTTTATAAAAATGCTAAAATCGTATATCGAGCTTTAAAAAGACATAACTTTTGATAGAAAAATCTGTAAAAAAACGTTTAATACCAATTCAGAAAGCTTGTAAAACAATCTATTCGAATTGGTATTAAACGTTTTCTACGGATTTTTCTATCAAAAGTTATGCATGTTTGAAGCTGGATATACGATTACAATTTTTATAAAAAATAATATTATATTAGGAGACGGATTTTGAAACCCCGTCGCTCAATAAAATATATTAATTGAGGGACGGATTTTTAAAATTTGTCCCTCAACCCAAGATTTTCAAAATCCCTTCTTATGAGACGGGATTTTAAAATCCATCCCTCAATAAAAAAAATATTTTAAATATTTTTTATTAGAGGACGAATTTTAAAATCTTGTCTCACATTAAAATATGAAAATCCGACCTCTTATATTTGTGAATTCTCATCTTATTTTCTTATTTATTTAATTTTAAATATTAATTTTCTTAAATAAAAAAAATCGGTCCCTTGACAATTAATTCTTAAATAATTTAGAAATTTTCAAAAATAGAAAAAAGTTACAAACATATTTTTAATTTATAGATTGATTGTGTTTCAAATTTCATATAATTTAAAGGTAATTTGATATTTCATTAAAGATCATTAAATATGGATCGTTGTAAATATTATGTTATTTTGATGATTTTTGACGGAATATCAAATAATACTTAAATTGTATGAAATTTGAAAAATAATTGATCCATAAGTTAAAAAATATGTTTATAAATTTTTTTTTCTATTTTTAAGATTTTTTTAGAATTATTTGAAAATTTGTTGTTAAGATTGTCAAAATAATAAACGTCATCAACCTTTGAACATATGATGTATATATAATTTTATTGTCATGATAGTCCATCTTAAATTTGTGAAACAAATTCAAAAGTTTAGTGCGGATTTTCATACTTCAACTATATTGGAGTTCGAACAATGCACTCAACAAATTAAATTCGTAGTTTTTGGTTTAATCCTTTCTCATAAGAAAGAAAACATGGTTATCGGATTTGCAAAATCATCGAAATAGTATGATTATTCATTCATATTATCATGCCTTTACGGCCTTTGATTCTTCAAATAATAACATTTCACACATGGAGAGGGATCAGATTTGGATAAGGGGCGTATAATATTTTGCTTAATTTGAAATTTCTTCAATTAAGAGTCATTTGCCAGCTCACTGTCATACAAATCTGCCAATAAAATATATCCAAACCACGCCAATTTTTCTGTTTATCCTATTTTGACAATTTGTTGTAAATAATAATATTTCCGACTATCAAATTATAAGATGAAATTTTATGGCCGCAGAAAGATACCCATGCATATTCTCCTTTCTTAATTTTTGGCAACTTAATTCATGACACGGCCAGTTTTTCTTTTTTCTTTTCATCAAAACTTCCACTGCATTCTCTCATATTTAATCCCACTAATTAAAAACTCTGCTTATTCACTTACTTAGGTCTAAATACCCCAAATACTGGCATTCATCCCTTAATAATATACTTCACAAATTGAACATCACCCCTGTACATCCCCAATTTATACTCATCATCATCATCATGACAACCACATCCCAATCATATGTATATACACATCATGCCAATCGAACGGTGCGAAGGGGGTCGGAAAGAATCGTGACAACCATGTGAACGAACTTCACTAGCTATCCAACAAATCGAATCTCAACACGTGTCGTGATCTGACAAGACCCGGTTACTGGCTGGCTTCCCGTTTTGCAAACATGAAATCGGTGGCACCGTCGGGGTATACAATTCACCATAAGCGTGCCAGCAGAAGGGATCGTACATGTGGTATTGCTCTCTCATCGGCTGTAGCTGCACGTTTGTTAGGCTAATGTCCGAGCATGGCGCATTGTCACTGCACGCGAAATGAATTGGTTTCACTGTAAACGTGCCGCGGATGTTCTCATAATGGACACCGGATATCGAGACGGCCTGTGTTTGGTTTCTACATGACGTGTGATCGCAGTAAAATTGGTCGATTATTATCGGTGTTTGCACTTCCGAGACTCTTATGTTGGAGAATCTTACATTCTCAACCATGCCAGAACCTCCCTGAGAAAAATAAAAGAGATATTTGTGTTAAAGTTCAGATGAAAAAAATTTAGATTCATTTCTATTGTTTCAAAATTATGCCAAATTTCGAAATAGTTGTTTATTCCCTTGCTTTTAAAATAACAATTAAAATATCATGCATCATAAAAGAAAAAAATTGTGTCAAGTATCTAACAACTGTTTCAAAACTGTGAAATTTCATGGTCTTGTAACAATGTTGACCTTAATTCAGAGCTCTCTCCAGTGTTTTTACTAAATGGAGAGGAGACCCAAAAAAAATTAAAAAATATTAACAAAAAGGGTTAAAAGGATTAATTAATTATAAATTACACACCTGCCAAGTCTTGATTCTGACACCGCTCATGGTATTATGCATGTTAATATCTCTGACAGTAACATTAGCAACACAAGCCTTGGAATTATCCCTGCCAAGTCCACCTATACTTATTCCATGCCCGGGCCCACAATCCAGGCTGTGTATATTTATGTTCGTACATCCAGTTTGTATTGACACACAATCGTCCCCTACGCACAAAATTGTATACATATGGTTATTTATTTATTTATCTAAACATGGAATAAACATTAGGATTTTATGGTTTGACTGAGAATTTTTGTATAGGGGTTATACTGTTGTTACTGTTATTGATATGAGATTTATTATATAGTTATTATGTAAATTCATTTTATATAATATTATTATTATTTAACTTAAATGAGTATATATGTTAATGATTTTATTATGCAAATTCATTTTATACAGTATTATCATTATTTAACTTAATAAATTATTATACATGTTAATGACTTTATCACTGATATTTAATTGAATAATAGAAGTGTTGTACAAAATAAAATCGTTAACATACATAATAATTCATTTAACGTGTATAATAAAGTCCGTATGACAACAGTATGGATAATGGTATCTTCATAAAATTTTCCTTTTGTATAATAGTGAAGAAGTAAATACCAGACACCAAGTATTAGTTTCTTTATTTTCTTATTTTAAGCACAAATCACGACTAATTCAAGTGAAGATAAGCACTATATTCTTGGTGCAAAAAAAATATCAGATAGGAGATTTAATTACTTGAGTTAGTCGTTTAAAAGTTTCCTGGCAACAGAATTTTTGTGATTATGTTCTTTTTTCATTTGGAAATATCTCCTCATAATTGGATTGGATAAAGCCGAAAGCAAACCCAGGCTGTGTTTCATGCTTATTGGATCTGAATGGATTTGAGAAAAAAAACAAGAACAATTCCTCACATATATGGAGATATCATTTATGGGCATGCAAAAAAACAAAATGAGAGACAAATTTCTAGCAATTATTACTTGTCCTCCTCTACACAAGTCTTTGTATTCATTTATGCAAGTGGAATAGAAGGGAATAGAAAGATTCTTGGTTGTACTTTCTTTTAATTCCATTAATTTCTCCCTCAAGTAAAATTACTAAATTATGAGTTACCAGAGAAATTTATCTAAAACTAGATTGTCTGTAATAGCGAAAAATGAACTAAAACTAGCAAAAAATGTAAGTAGTATTTTACACCACATTGTTCTGTGCAATAAAATATCTGGGAAAAAGCATATATATATATATATATATACAATATTTTTTTTTAAATATTTGTTTTAATGAATCAAAAGTCTGAATAAGTTTTAACTGAAGCAAACTATCAGTATGAATTACAAAGAATAAAGGGAAGAATTTCGAAAATAGTACTGATAAAATAACAGAAAATAAAAGAAACTGAAAATTCACAAGAAACCACTGAAAAGCATGTACTTTTTCACTGGTAAATCATCTGAATGCTTTAAAACTAAGCAAAAAGTGAAAACAAAAATGCCTTTTAATTCAACTTTTTTTTTATGTATATTGGAGACATGTCTTTCATGGAAATGCAAACTTCTCAGGGAAAGCTATAAAAATGGAAATTGTACAAAATTTAAAAAGAACTCACCGCAAGAGAGGTTATTGTGGTGGATATTGACCTCTTTGGAGTTTTGCAAATGTATGCCATCCGTGTTTATGCTATTCCCAGGAGAAGATATGCTGATATTATACACTGCAACTGATTGGCAATTATCGAATTTCAGGTGGCATTGCGGGCTATTCTGTATTGTTATTCCAGTTACAGTCACATTGTAGCTTCCGTAAAACCGAAGAGCCTGTATGACAAACATAGCAATCAGCAAAAAAAAAAACAATTTAATCTTCATTAATAACTAGAGAAACCGAAATAGAGAGTGAAAAATAGAACTTTTGATCAATTCTGTCAGTAAAATATCAAAATGCGACTGAAGTGGTAGACTTACTGTTGGTTTGATCGATGGCATCTTCTCATCAAACAATGATTCTATCTGTCATGATATAATAGAATTACTATTAATAAATCTAGTCTGAAAAATTGTATTACCAGAAACAATGTATGAGTTTTTCTTTTATGAACATTATTCCTGTGAAAATGTAATGAGAAATCAAGGCAAAAGCTGAGCACTGGTTTTAGTCCAATGTCGTAGCCAATTATGTCAGGCAATTTATGCGGTTTATTTTCTTTACATTACCTATATTCATTAAACTATATTTTTTCAAGGATTTGTTCATTACTGACAAAAAAGGAGGCTTAGAAAGGTTCTTGAGGCACGTACCGGATCAATGTCATCATCAGTACCAGTCCACCAGACACTGCCTCGGCCTTCTATGACACCTTTTCCTCGAATAGTAATTCCTCTCAATTTTGTGAATTCTAGCCATTGTAGCAATCCCCCACCCCATGCTTTAGCATTTGTCGGAGCGATTATTGTTCCTTCTAACTGTAAATACCCATAACCAAGAAGTATAAATAACATATTTAAATGATAGCTTAAAGGGAAAGAAGTTCTTAAATCAAAGGCAATAAAAGAAAAGAGCTTTCTTAAAATCAGCAAATAGTGTTGTTAATTTTTGCAGAATTCTCAAATTTTTATTAAATAAAGAAATATTAATTGGGCCTTTTCTCCTGGTATTAACCAACTTTGGGCCGAAGTCATGAAATTTTTAATTTGATATGCTCTGAGGCCCAACAACAATCTAAAATTATGTAGCTCCTGGACAATTAACAAGTGCATCCCCAAATTATTTTAAATTGATAATTTAAGAAAAGAGAATACAAATTGCAACACTCCTAACTATCAAAGTGACCTAAAACAACATATTGTAATTTTTCACTTACAAAAAAGTTACCTGGAAAACAATGTTTGGTTTGCAATAAGGACCAGAGAATGAAATGGGCCCAACCAGAAACTGGTAATCAGCTGGTACCAAAACAGTAGATGCTTCTTCCTTGCACGCTTCAGCCCATGCATCCTCAAATGCCTGTAATTTATTAACAAAACAACATTAATTTTTTTAATATTGAATTAATTTCAGATTAACATGCAAGTGCCATCATTTATTTATTAAACATCAGACATGTTTTATTATCTGTACTCTAATAAAGATATCAAATTATAATATTTGTTTTGGTAGGATGCAGCTTTTATGTTGTACAAATACCAGATAAAATAGTCCTGTGAAAGTACAACTTAAGGAATAAGGAGAGAATATTCTGTGTTTGAGGAAATGGAGATGCTCTCCTGCCACAGGATTCAGAAGATGATAAGGCAATGGACATCTCCATTAGTTAAAAATGGAGGTGATCATAATTTGTTGAATAAGCCTGAGTATGTGTATAGTTGTATAACAATTGTCTCTTCTACATATTAGTTACAGATTGCATTATGAGCGATTTTATTTGTAAATGTTATTTACAAATGGCTCCGAAAATTACAACTAAAAGAACAAAATAAAGAAGTTGATGCATCTTAATATAATTAGATGAAATTGCAATTCCAATAGTATATAATGTAAATTCTGATCTGTGTGTAAAAAAGAACAAGGGCTAAAGGGATGACAGATGTCAGAGAACAAACAATTTTATGTAAGCAATAAAAAATAAAGAGTGATTCTCTCCATGTTAGCACTTTACAGCCACAGGTGTACAGTATCTGCTATTTACATCTGATAAAAAAATTAAAGTCCTCTAAAACTAATTTAATTATTGTGTAATTTTCTAAAATTATATAATATAGTACACAATACAAATTATTTAGAACACTACCGATTCTTCCTACGCTTTTCTAAAAAAAATAAAAAAAGTTGTCTAATAATTGTTGTGTAATTATCTCTGGACTGATGAGCATTTCTTGAAAATAAAAAATTTCATTGACAACATTACTATGTATTTTTCTTCCAATATGAGGACAATTTCATCAGGTGCTAGCCCACCAATGAAAATACACCACATTATATATGCATTTTACCAACTTTGCTTTTATTATGTGATAACCTTATACAAATTTAATATATATATATACATGGTACACACTTAAAATAAGTACAATGCACACATGCAAATGATGCAATGCATAGTCATATATGGTGGTGTGAGACATGCATCTAATATCAATCCAAAATTTTCTAAAATTCATACTTCAACATTTTTCAGCTATTAAGTAATTCTGACAAATATAATTTTTAAGAGGTAATGTGGGTTTTAAAAAATCAGTATATTCATGCAGAATAATTTCGTAGTTTTGTTTGAAAACATAGCAACACCAAACTTTGCAATTTCAGATTGAGATTGAAAAATGTGATTGAAAAAAAGGATAACAAAAAAAGTAAATAAATTTCAGTACTACACCTACATTAAAGAATTATTTAGCTAGTATACATATTCCTCCTGACAAGAAATTTTGAAAAATTCTTCCCAGAGAATATCACAACAATTCAACAAATTCAAAATTAACATATAAATGTATGAACACACCTTTGTATCATCACAAACTCCATCACCTTGAGCACCGAAATCAACCACATTGTATATAATCGGAGTCGGAGATACCGGGTTCTCTTTCCCCTGCACTGGGCTCGGACCATAACCCGGTTTCGGGTTCTGAACTGGACTAGGTTTCGGTTTCGGACTTGGATTTGGATTCGGTTTGACGGGTGTTTTCGGAGTCAGACCCGGTTTTGGGCTTCCTTGCCTGGTACGGTGGGACCCGGTTTTTCCTTTTCCTTTTTTCTTTGTCAAGGAACTGAGAGGAGCTTTTTTTAGCCTCCAATGCCTCCTTCCTTCACATAAATCAATGGAGATACAACATGCAAGGACAAGTAGAAGAAGCAAAACCAGGCTTTTAGACCTCAATTTTCTCATTTTTTAGTGTTTGTTCTGTGTGTTTGTGTGCGCGCGCGCTCCTCTCTCTGTTGTATCTTGTATTGAGGGGGGGGGGGGGGGGGGGATTGGTGAGAGAGAGAAAGAGATTGTGTGTGTGTGTGTGTGTGTAAAGGAGGGAAGTTGGGTTTAAATAACTACCCAAGAAAGGGATCGGTTGTTTGGTGAAAATAGCTTAATAAGTGCTGAATATTATATAAAAAGGTATATATCATGACAATTGTTGGTTATACAGTTTGTAAAAAACAAAAGAACAAAATGTATGGTCGCTCTAAATTTTCATTTTTCAGCAAATAATAAAAGAATGATATAAATAAAATTAGCATGCTTCTCAGAATATGAGGTCTATCGGTGTTCTTAACTTAAAAATTTATTAAATGAATTTCAAATAAAAAATTCAAGTTGCTCAATAAATTCTTCATATCGAGATCTTGTAGGATACCGAAAATTTCTATTTTTAAGATTTTCTAACTTTTTTTTTCAAATTTTTTAAGATTACTATAATAATAAAAAAAATAAGGAATTTTTTATATATAAAAATAGGTCATTTTCAAAATATGAAATAAATAGTTAAAAAAACTTTAAAAATAGAAAATATTAATATCCTATAAGATTTTAATATAGATAATTTATTGAATAATTTGGATTTATCGTTTGAAATCAATTTGACAAATTTTAAGTCAAGAGCACCGAAGATTCCGATATTCCTGAGAGCACGTTAGTTTTACTCAAAATGATATAGTGTTATTGAAATAAACATCTATGTATTAGCATAGAAAGGGCACAATTATTAGCAATCATGAAAGGAATTGAGACAAGTATACTTTGGTATGAATTTTTCTACTAAACTATTTGTCATCATTTCTCCTGTGAAGTTAGACAATCATTTCTTTTAGTTCTCGTGACCAAAAAAAGACAAGAAATATTATGTGATTATGCAAAACATCGTCCCAATTTAAGTCAATTATTTAGGTCCACAAATAAATAACTTTTTGTATCATTTAATTTTAATCTCTGATAAGTCAATTTTAATTTTCTCTAAAATTCCTCAATTGGCTATGAAACGAAGAGGTCCCCCCGTGACCTAAAAAAAAAATTAAATTTTTTGAGCAATTAATTGAAGCAAATTGTGAGGTTTGTAACTGCCACAGAATTTAAAATGTCTTATTCGTCTCTTTTTTGCCACTTCCCTTATCTTATTTAATTCCTCCTTTTTTAGTTATTCCTGTGAGAATTAGTTAGGAGATTTAATGTTATGTCCAAAATCCTCCTACCATTTGCCAAACTCGAATTTTGTCGCTCTCATATTTATACAAGAATATTTGATTAGTACTGATTAATTTCTTTTTGAGATGAAATAATTTGAATTTTATTATAAGATTTTTGTAATTAATTAAGGATCAAGTGAACCCAAAAAAAATATTTGATTTATTCATAGTAATATTTTATTCATTTGGTGCTAACTTTTTATTCTTTTTGTATTTATTAAAATTAGGTGAAATAATATTTTTTTTTAGTTTTGTGATTGAAAATTGTACACGCACGTTTAATTAGAGACTAGAATAAAAATAAGAGTAATATCCTCAATATTGGTACATCTCATAATTAAACTTATCTCTGGAATAATTGGTGGGTAATTGTCTTCCAAAGATTAGGTCACACTATACTTCCAAACATTTAATTTAATTTTTTTTCTTCATTTATATTTTAGGAAATGTTGTATATTTATATTAGTTGTTATCATTGTTGCTATTACAGATAGGAGCAGTCAGTTCTTTTTTATTTTACTTAAACAGTCAAGACAGATTATTCGTCTTTTTCTTGCCACTTTTTCTAAACAAAAAAGTTTAAATTTTTACAAATTTTTGTTTCTAAGTAACGTTAACAATTATATTTTTATTAAAATTTGTAAGTTTTTTTACAAAAACAAATTTACAAAATTCAATAACAATATAGTGGTCAACATTACTTAGAAACAAAAATTATGGCCAAAAATACTAAAAAAAATATGACGAAATAAAATGACAAAATTGTCTCCTCTTTGAGTTAATTAATTTATTTTCTTGACATCTAATCTCATCTCTCACCATCCACCATACCAATTATAGATCAATTAGTATTTATATATACACTTGTATTTAATATAGAGCTGCTAAATCCCAGGCTTCACAGTTCACAAGTAGGATCAAATTTAAACAAATTATGTAACAATAAAAACACATTTTTTTTCTTATTGTTATTAGGGTTTGCAAAATGCCAAAAGCGTAAGAGAGACACGTGAGTGGCATTACTATTGAAACCTTTGGTTCTTCTGCAAAGCTCTCTCTCTCTCTCTAATATAATTCAAGAAGTATAGTAGTAGTAGTAGTATTAGTAATAGTGTGTTGCATGTGAATAAGCCAATTAATGTTGAGAGAGATTTTTATAATGTGTGTGTGTATATGTTAGATTAGCAAAATGTTTTTAGAAAGTACGACAAATTCCGTACCTTTGGATTGTCTGGTTTTATATCTGTTAATTGTCATTAGTTAGGGGTAATTGCTTTTTATTTTAATTTAATGATGAATTAGCTGTCAATTTCTCTTTCCTTTCTTCTTATTATTATTATTTTTGACAGTGAATGTGTTGTTGGTATTGGAGAGAAAAAGGGAGAAAACAGAATGCAACATTATGGTGTGAGAGGATAGTGACATATCATGATAGCATTTTTTTTTATTATGTCAATAATTTTTATTTACAATTTCATGTCAAAGAATTGAATTGTTGATTTTTTTTTTATTATCACAAACAAAAAATGCACCAAGATTATTGCATTTAAAGTTTGTTTTGTGAAAAAATCAAATGTTAAATCAACTGATGGTTTGAAGTAATGTTGTCCATTAGTTTATTCATCAGTTGTTATAGTATCAAATGTTCTCTAAACAAAGTCATCACTGTTCTAATATAATTGATATTAAATAACTAATAATCAATCCAAATTTATTTTAACGATCCAATAAAATCCGTACAAATATAAAGACAGATCATACCAGACCAGGTTCCATTTTTCTGGGTATATGCGCTCTGATTTACATTTTCACCAGGTAAACATATTTAAACATATTTATGTCATATGCAACAGTGCAATTCGTATTCTCTTCCGTGCAAAAAAGAGGTTCAAGCTGACACAAATTTTTAAAAAAAAACAACAAAATCTCTTCAAAATCAACCAATTGTTTGAGGATGGATGGTTACTCAATTCTATGGGCGCACACAACAGAGAGAAGCGAGTCTTTTGTTCTTTTTTTTTTTCTTTTTGAAAACTTTAATTTTTCTTTAATTCAGATCAGGAGAAATGGATTAAAAAGGGGTCGAATTGGCTTTTGGTTTGGCATGAAATCGTCACGGGTTTGAGATCCGTGCTTTCGTATGCTTGTCTCCATGCATGTTCAAGTCATCTGTGGCCGAGATATTGTGCGCTACATTATCTCTGTTGTTTCTGACAGCGGGACCCGCCAAAATTCGTTAACTTTTCAAGAGTTATGGGTTCCACAAGGCAGCCGCACTGCACACCAAGTAAAAGTCTGCTCAGGCCACAGAAAACCCACAACTCAATACTCTTTTCTCGTCAGTGCTAATTCCAAAATAAATGCAACAGGAGGGGAGAGGAGAGGAAGGGATCTGACCTGGCAAGGTGGGCCCCATTTGACAGACCTTTTTCATTCTTCCAATTGCTTTAGCTTTACCACCACCATACGCCAGCCTTAGCTTTGCTTCCAAAATTTTGTAGATGATTGGACCTTTTTTTTTTTTTGGGGGGGGGGGGGGGGGGGGGGGGGGGGGGGGGGGGGCTATCTGGCTCAGCTATTACATGACAAAAGCAATTAAGAAAGACACCTTTGCTAAATGTGCAACAGTGCAAGTGCAACAAATGATCCTTCTAATTAATCTTAAATGTCAGATCCTTTTTTTGCATATACAGCTTTTTGTTGATACTGCTATATTTAACCAAGTTGCTACCTAGTTGCAATGTGTGATTGTCTGATTTGATCTGGACTGTACCAATTCAATCAACATTACTAGAAATTAAAATAACCATAGGAAAATGTTTGGGAGAGATTAAAATCGATACCGACTTTGTTATTTATATTACATGAACTATTATTTATATTGACTATTTTATTATGTAATTTATTTTTTATAGTATTTTTATTATTCAATTCAAATATCACTAATATGAATAATAACTTATTTAAGTTGAATAATAAAAGTATTGTATAAATAAATTATATAATAAAGTCGTTAATATGAATAATAAAGTCAGTATCGATTATGATATCTGTATATCAGCTCCCATACCCATATGAAAATAATGCACTAAGAAATTGTGAAATAGATTGATTTTTTGGAAGGAAAATTAAATGAAGCTTAGCTAAAAGTTCCTGAGTTGAAGAAAGCTTATTTGTTGTCCAACTAGGAAGAAAACTATTTTTTGATTTAATGATACAATTACTCAATTATAAATTAAAAACAAAAACTGGTTACTTAAATAGACTTGCAGCTAGAAACGTTTAGTTTATCCTTTTATTTTAGAGGAGGGATTATTTGATAGTGGTTATTCTGACAATTTAAAAAATAAATCTTATAAATTCAAATAAAATGAAAAATGAAAAGAAAAAATTTATATGTATGTTATTGGATATATAGATAGTCTAACAATAAAGTTTTGTATAATTTAAATATTATTTAATAATGCATCAAAAACTTTTAGTTTCAAAGTATTGAAAATTTAGATCACTTGATATATGATAAAATATATATCAAATTTTATTAAATTTTACAAATATGAAATTTACATAACGTAAATCATGTCTATAATGTTAAATTTTAAGTTTTATTTTTAAAAACTGTCAAATAATTCCTTGAATTAAACACCACATATTACCATTATTTCAAGATTAGTGATCTTAATTTAATCAAGCTAGAAAGGCAGAGCAAATGCAGCCATGTACACTTCAGGTTTGTTGCTTTTGCCATAAATTAAAATTGAAAGGATTTTGGATGCCAATTTCAAATCTATCAGTTCAGATCATGGGTTATCTACCGTATTGAAATTAATGCACCAAATCCTTAATTTTGTATTAAATCCCTGGATGAAATTATTCCCTTTGCTCCTTGCTTATCTCCTCTGTTCATGAGCTCTGTTTTTGTGTCATTGTTTGTTGACATGAACTTATCCAATTTCACATGTCATATGAAACGAATTTAGTTCATATTCTCACAGTGACGCAAGAACTGTGTTGCACTGCGCATTGAAAGGACTTAGCTTCAGACTTCGTGAAACAACTCGAAAGGCTCATGAAAATCAATTTTGATAATATTTATTTTTTGAGGTCTTGAGTAATGATGTAACAGTTGTACGTATTAAATGTGCAGAAATCAATTAAATGTTGAGAAATGTTTATGGAATTGGAGACAGTATGATGACCACCGGAATAAATTTGAGTCTGATAAATATCCTAACTGGAGTTTTTGAAATTAGAAAAAAAAAGGCCACAAAATTGACAATTAATAAATAAGTAACAACACTCTTTTAAGGGACAACAGCTAAAAAGAAAGGGATAAACATATCGTTTCTGCTTAATTCAACGAACAAATTCTCACAAAATACCTTCATTTTTGTGTGATTTTAGATTGTGATATCAACCCTTTCCTTCGAATTCCATCGATTTCAAATCGCGGTGTCTTCACCGTCGCTTCCGATAAAGGAAAATAATATTTTTGGTTCCATTTCATGTAAGAGCTAGCGCAGAGAAGATGGTTCTAATCAGAAAGCTATTATTTGCTGAAATTTAATTCTTGAATGATCTCTACTATGACAAACTATGTTATTACATAATATGCAAAAACATCTACTATATCATTACCACTAGATGATATATGGCTTAAAACGGCGGCTGGTTTCTCTCTCGCAACTTGAATTCAATTTAAGTACTGTTTAACCAATTCAGCTTTTCAGAAAAAGAGAAATCTTTTAGTGTTTGGCTGAAAGATACGTTAATATATCTATATATATAGTACTACCTAAACAGAACCAGAGATAAAAAATCAAACATGTGATCATTCACATTATCACATATGTATGTATCTCTGACAGTCTGACTCAGTCTCAGTGTACCTCTCTCTCATTTTAGGTTTCAGTGTACTTTGTATCAATGTAGTAACTCGTAAGTAAAGCTGCTTTTGGATGATGATCCAATGTAAGTTCTTTTGTAATTCATGCATGCATTGACGCTCAAAATTTGTATATATACTGGTTTTATTTACTGTGTTTTGACTTACCAGCAGTTTCCCTTTTCTTTTGTCACTTCATCAAAGAATGAGCAGGAAATTAAGACAGATAAACAGTAAAGAAAATAAAGAAAAGATGAGTAATAACCGCCTCTCTTATTGACATTCTTTTTACTTACATATCAGATATTTTAAATTATTAAGCGTAATTTTAAATATATATTTTTAAAAATATTTATATTTTATATTAAAATATAGATAAAAAATACAGAATTTAAAATATAAAAATAATCTCAAAAAAGAAAAGAAAAAGAAAAAGTACCGATGCAATTATTTAGGATTTTCATGTCATATATATATTAACCAAATGAAAGTTTGTAACATTTTGTATTAGGCAGTAGGTAGTTGTAAAGGTAACAGGAGTCACGGGTCATTCTAGAATTGCCACCTTGACTAGAGATCAAAACAAATATTTTTCACAAGGAACCAGGGTTTGCTTGTCTCGTTTTGTTTTTGGGGCCAACAAGTAATTTTGTGCCTTTTATAAATTTATTGTTGGTGCTCTTCTGAGGTCAATATATTTTGACTCCATAAACTGTCAATTGCAACTTACGTGACAGTTCAATTTTGTTCAGTATATATTATATTGGTTATATATTGGACCATGCGATTTTCGCTTTTTTGTTTTTACTAGTTTTCCAATTAAATAAGTAATCAGTATATTCTTTTTGAGGAAATATAGTTAGTGTATTTTGTTATTCAATGATTCTTATTATACATTTTTTGTTAAAAGCATAAAAAATAAAAAATAAAACATATGATTTTTTTTCATTTTTTGTGGATAATTCTGCAAAGCATTGAAATGATTTTTGTTAGTCCTTATCAATTTCAATAGACGATTATAATTTAATTATAAATTTTAAAATTAGACATGTTAAAATTATTTCATAATTAGCACAATAAATTTCCTACTAAAAACTAAAATTAAATATTTTTATATAGTTCTTAGTTAACCAAACAATTAAAATTAATTATAATATTTGTTTATTAAAAAAACACAGTAATAAAGCAATGCTTTATTTCAAGTGCCTGTGACTATGTTTTTTTTTTAATTCTAAGATTTGGAGTTACTTGTTTGTAGTTAGGAGCTGAGATCATTGAAATAATAAAATATTAATGTCCCTTCTCACATTGTACTTGGGAATTTTGCACTTGTGGCTAAGAATGACTTGTGTTCACGGGTGCCATAAATTTGTGGTCCCACCACAAAGGACGAAAGCATATATATATATATATATATATATATATATATATATATATATATATATATATATATATATATATATATATATATATATATACATATATTACACACATATATATATATATATTAAAAAAAAGGTGCCAGAAAAAATCATGCATTCATGCAATCAAAAAATTAATTCATTGAACCAGGAAGGAACCAAAGTTTGTTATCTTATAACAAAGTTTTATCATTGGTTGTCTTAGAAAGTTTCTTAGTAGTGGGCTATAACATATATAGTTATAATTTTTTTGAATACCTAATGTTAGGCAACGAAAAAAATTAAAAGATATATAGTTATGGTGGCTGTAGCAAATTCATGAAGTCACTATCAGGAGCAGATTGGTATTTTTTATTTAGGTTTTTAAATCAAAGAGAATATATTCTTTTAGACGCTTCTTGGTTTTTTTTAATGTATTATTTTTTTAGAGTGGTTGAAACAATGATTTTTGTACTAAATGTTAGGTTTGAAATTCGAGTGAAAATTATTTATTGATATTTAGGATTTGTTTTGTTGTTATGAAATTTTGTGAGCATGAGATTCAATTGATCGGTTTAGGGGAACCTATACGCGTTAAAATAAATGGGAATAGTTATGAAAATGTATAAATGTAAGTGTTTGGTCGTATTGCATAATAAATATGAAAATTCTATTTCTTTAAAAAGGTTGATATACATATGGATTTTCTTCTTAATAACTTCCAATGTAATTTTGAATAGAATAATTAAACCATTGAATTTTAACAAAGTATAGAACAGAAATTTTGGTTTTGAATGCATCAGATTTTTTTAGTTTGTAAATGCACCAGTAAAATCTTAAATATATACTAAAGTCGAGAAACTTGATCTCATCTTTATTTTAAAAATATGTATCCATTTTTATTGAATTTGGACCAATCAATAACATAGAGCATAGATATTAAAATTGGATACCTCTTCAAAATAAGATAAGACTCATTTTTCCATTTAAATAAAAGACTCTCAAAATTTTTCCATTTAAATAAAAGACTCTCAAAACATAGATTAGTCAAATTATTCTCCCTCAAACCTAAATATCTTTTTTTTTTAAGAGAACCCTCAATTCCAATTAAATATCTATTTCACAAATCTAGTAATTTCTGTTCCGATTTGAATATTCATCCTTTATCATGCCATTTATTTTCTGTGATAAGTGTTGAACAATTTTTAGACATACCTCTAAAATTATTCAAAAAACATTTATTTCATTACTTGCTCTGCTCTTCATTGGATCATTTCCATGATTCCATCTCATCTGATTTGTGTCCTAGTTAGTACACATAGGTATCTCAATTTCATATGTCACATGAAAAGAGTTCGGTTCTGGTTCTCATACAGTTCATATGTCACAGTTTCAGAATTCAGACTCTCTATTACTGCTCAAAAACCCTAACTGTTCTTAATCAGTACCAGAAAAGGAAGAGGTTTATCAGTACTGAGCATATATATCTAGAGGTTGTTACCTCAATTTAATGCTAAGACCTAGATTCTTGTCTTACACTCCAAATAAATTAAAAAAGGAAGGAAAGAAGCTCTCCTCTTACATACAATTAAGCTCTGTAAAAATGTATAAAATATTTCAGATTGTGTTCTGATAATAAGGGTTTTATCTGAGATATTTGTCTCGTTGCTATTACAACAACAATTAGGTTGTTTATTTGGTTTGTTATCTTGGATAAGATGATGCCAACAAAGCCAATCTATGGCTTGGTTTTTTCTCAAATTACAATGTAGAAGATCTAAATTATATGGATCTCGGTGCCATTTGTATAGTTTAAACTCATTTTGTAAGGAATTCAAACTGTAACCTTTCATCAAGAAGCAATGAATTAATCTTGATTGTGGTCCCCTCTTGGCTACCACCTTCCAGTTATAATATATATATATATATTTTTCTTTTATCTCAGAGCAGTATTGTTCTTTGTAACATAGCCGTAAAACCCGGTCAAACCAGTCAAAACATTACCAGGTTTTGAAAAGAAAAAAATCTCAGTTTCTTTGATAATAAAAATGCTACAGTCCTGAATACTTGTGCAAATTTGGATATATGGAGACCAGATCCTGGAAATGAGGCTACTGGCTTATATATTTCATGCAACTTGAATTAACCAATTTGGGGTTTTTGATCAGAAGAGAAATTATTTTGGTTGCCAAAAGAAGCATCAGTAACTAAACTGCAAGACCATGCATATTTGTTTCTTTGACTCAGTATATAATATATATATATATTTTATATATTATATATAAATATACACTTTTGTTTGCAGGGTATTGTCTTTCTTTCACTATATTAGAGCTTGTCATATCCACATGCATATATTTATATAACTGATATCTTCTTTATTTGTTTAAAGCTTTCCTATTGCAGTTGTTTTCTTTAATTAATTGCTGGCATTACCAGAATAATCAAGGAACTGGAAAAGATAAAAAGAAATTAAATAGGATCAATCAACTAATCCTTTAGGTCCCCCTTCATACAAAAACAATATCTTGTTAATGAAGTTGTTAACCTTCTGTGGTTGTCAATGGATAAATTTTTTTGCAAGATAAGTCACGGATTATTCTAGAATTGCCACCTTGACTAGAGAACAATATACAAAAAAAAGATTTCACTAGGAACCAGCAGGGTGTGTTTGTCATTGTCTGCTTCTAGTTTAACCCTAACCTAGAATCTTGTGGCTTCTAGACTTCTAGAATAGCTATTACTAGCTACTCACAGGTGAATATTTCAAATGTAACTAATACTGCTAGAAAAATGGTACCTAAATGACAAGTTAATTAATTTAAATTATTATCAAATCTGCTATAGTAAGATTGGGTTGTATGATTATCTTTTGCCAGTTGTCAGATATTACTAACCAGGGTCCATTTAAAGAATAACATTAGAATAGTATTATTCAAATAAGAAGAATATAATAGTATTAGTATAATCCAAATAGTGCATAGAATTGTGCTATTTTGTACTAGTTTAAAGAGTGAAAATGTCGTTTGATAAATTGTTAGTTGAAATAGTGAAACTTCCGACAATAATCATGATGATGATTATAACAACAATAATATATAAATAACAATAATAATGTGTTCAATTTTTGCCTTTTTCTTTTATTCATATTATGCATTGCTGTCAAACATCAGAAATAAAATACTTTTTTCACAACCAGTAAATAAAAATGTCTTCAAAAGTGTCATCTTTTATGATAACCAAATAATGTTGGGAAAATGGGTTTGCACCTATTACTTTTGTCTTTCTTTTTCTTTTCTGTTTTTTGGGGTTTGAGATATTCAGTCATGGGTTTGCTGAAAAATTAAATGCCCCCTCTCAATTTGTACAGTTTTTATATTTTGTACATTTCGGACTTGTGGCCTAAAATGGCAATGCAATTGTGGGCCCATTCTAAAGGCCCAAAAATGAGCTTGCAACAAAACAAAAAAAGAAAAATAAGAGGCCCAGATAAGATCATAAAAACTGAAAATGTTTCAACAACCAGAGAAAATAATGTTTCTGTATATATGCCCCTATATTGAACTTTCTTTTTTTTTTTTTTTTTGAAAGATTGGCAATGGCTGCCAATTGTAGCAATATTTATCTTTCTTGTAAAATCTCTCGCAGAAGTTTTCTATTCTTTGAGGGGTTTTCCTGCATAAATACAAATGTGCTCAGTTCAATCAATGCATCTGAATATTTTCTTAATTTTAGAAGGGCTTTTCTGCAAGTTATACAATTAATTGTCTGACAAGCTTCAGCTCTGGACTCCACCTTTCCTATTTTTTGTAGATATTCTCACACTGATAAAATCATAAAAAAATACTTGCATTTTTTTTCTCTGACATGGTGGACCAGCTATAATTAAAAAAAAAGAACTTATAAAGGACCTGTTTATTATTGCCAGCAAGAAAATTCCTGGATTCCAAATCACTCATGGAACCTTTCACTTTTAATTCCTGTAGAAATATCCAGCTTGTTCAGAGAAACCAAAAGCAAAATGTCATGCAATCTGCTTTGGCATCATCAGCTCTGATTTCTTTGGTACTTTTGTTAAAGGGTGCTTTGAGGAGGATAGGCAATTTTTTATCAGTCAGTCTAGATACCAGCAATAATAGCATGTAAACTTTTTTTCATGAACCTATATATATATATATATATATATATATATATAGTTTTCCTAATGTATTATTATTAGTGTTTCGGTTGAAACACTAACGATTTAAATTTTAAGTTTTCGTATTTGAAATTTCGATTTTAAGTAACTTAATAAATTCTTCATATCAAAATCTTATAGAATACCAAAATTTACCATTTTTAGAGTTTTTTAACATTTTTTTCAAATTTACAAAGCTGGCTTTATTTGGCTCAAAAATAAATATAAATAAAAAAATATTTATATTCTAATTAAGATCATCTTTGAAAATTATAAAAAAAATAGTTCAAAAACTCTAAAAATGATAATTTTTCATATTCTACAAGATTTTGATATGAAAAATTTATTGAACTACTTAAATCAAAATTTCGAATACAAAAACTTAAAATTTGAATCATTAGCATATCTGCCGAAATGCTAATGATAGCACATTAATAAAATTAGCGTGAGCTTAAACTCGCCAACACTCTCGATTGTAGGAATAATCCTTGTGCCCCCTAATTAGGGATTACTATCTTTAGGCATTAGCTAAATTTAGATTTAATTAGATTTAGTTTCCATGTAATCGTTTATTTAAGCATATGAAGAAAATCAGAAAAGGCTACTAGTTTTTGCAGCACCAATTGAGATCGAGTTTTACTGATATTTGTGAGTTTGTGTGTGTGTAATATTGGTCTACACTTTGTCAACAACTGCTGGTTGTCTCTCCGACGAAGTTCTAACAAGTTGTATCAGAACTAGGTTCTTCCAAGGATCATGGGGGACGACAAGACCAAGGGCGTGGTCCAGCGGGTGATTCGTGAGGTGGAAACCGGGAGTAGCTACCCCGTCCTCACCAAGACCAACTACTCTAACTGGGCGCTCATGATGAAGGTCAAGTTGAGGGCTAGGGCACTGTGGAACGCCATCAACAAGGGTACTTCCGACGAGCAGGAGGATATGATGGCGCTCGACGCGTTGATGAGCGCAGTGTCGCCCGAGATGGTGTCGACCATCGATCGCAACCATATGAATCGGTGATGATCGTGTGAGGAAATCGACGGCGCAACAGCTACGCAAGAAATTCAACCTTGCCACGTTCAACAACGGCGAGACCGTCGAAGAGTTTGCACTGCGCCTAAATAGCATGGCGGCACACCTCAACACGCTGGACGATGAGGTAAAGGAAGGGGAGATCGTGGAAAAGATGCTGCGAAGCCTTCCCCCCCGATTCAAACAGATTGCGATCGCAATCAAGACCCTGCTCGATCCGTCCACCATGACCGTCGCGGATCTCATCGGACGGCTACAGGAAGCGGAAGAAGAACTCAATGAACCGCCGGCGTCCTTGCAGCATGATGGGAAGCTATACCTTACTGAGGAGGAGTGGGACGCGCGGCGGAAGAAGTGTGACGCGGAGAAAGGAGGCGGCGGCGCGCACAAGGGAAGAGGCAGCCGACGTGGGCGCGATTGCGGGCGTGCTAGCGGGTCGTCGGGGGGACCGACAAACTCACCTAAGCCCACCGACGAATGCCGCCGCTGTGGGAAGTTAGGTCATTGGGCCCGGGATTACCGATCGAAGCCCAAGAAGGAGCAGGCCCATACGGTCCAGGATGAAGAGGAGGCTACTCTCTGTCTGGCAAAGTGCTCACACATTCTCTTCCCACCGTTGTCGAAATCAACATCGGCGCCGCTTCCGTCCCCGATCGCGCCGCTCGACAGGGCCGATCCGGTGCCGGCAGGAACATCGCCTGGCGCCGGCGGGAACATCGCACCATGCCAGCGAAGGGTTTGGGCAGGCGCCGTCCGTGGCCGAAGTCGAGATCCACGAAGAAAAGGTGTTCGCGCAACTCGGAGAAGATGAGGAGAGGGAGGCAGAAACGTGGGTTCTGGACTCCGAGGCAACAAATCACATGTCCGGGTCCAGAGCTGCCTTCTCGAAGCTAGATTCGGAGGTGTGCGGAACCGTGCGCTTCGGCGACGACTCGGTGACGCGGATCGAGGGGCGGGGCACCGTCATCTTCAAGTGCAAGAACGGCGAGCTCCGATCGTTGGTCGGGGTCTACTTTATTCTCCGGCTGACAACGAACATCGTGAGTCTAGGCCAGCTCGACGAGGTCCACTTTAAGATTGAGATCGACGCCGGCGTGATGTAGATTCGGAAGCCCGGTGGTTAGCTGTTGGTGAGGGTGATGCGGGAGGCGAATCGCCCGTACCTGCTCCGAATCAATATAGCATCACCGATGTGCTTGGCGGTGCATGAGCGCAGCGACGAGGTGGAATGGTGTTAGCACGAGCGTTTCGACCATGTCAATATGGCGGCGCTCCGGAAACTAGCTCGGGAGGAGCTGGTGCGCGGCCTACCGGAGATCGGGAAGGTGGATCAGCTCTGCGAGGCTTGTCTGGCGGGAAAGCAGAGACGCGCCCCATTCCCAGTGAAGATAGAATACAGCGCGAAGAGGCGACTGGAGCTCGTGCATGGCGATCTGTGCGGGCCGATCACACCAGCGACCCCAAGCGACAACAAGTATTTCTTGTTGCTCGTCGACGACCTCAGCCGTTTCATGTGGGTAGCTGCGATCCCTTCGAAGGATTGCGCCGCGGCTGCTATCAAGGAGCTCCAAGCTCGGGCTGAGGGAGAGTCGGGGCTGAAGTTGGGAGGGCTCCAGACCGATCGTGGTGGTGAATTCACCTCAATTGAATTCGCGGAGTACTGCGCGGGAGAAGAGATACATCGCCAACACACCGCGCCATACAGTCCGCAACAAAACGACGTGGTTGAGCGGAGGAACGGGACGATGGTGTCAACGGCGAGAAGCATGCTAAAGGCGAAATGGCTGTCGGGGTGGTTCTGGGGCAAGGCCGTAACCACCGCGGTGTATATCCTCAACCACTGCCCAACGAAGAGCGTGAATGGCATGACGTTGTTCGAGGCGTGGCACGGGAAGAAGCCGGCGGTGCACGACCTAAGGACGTTTGGTAGCATCGTCTACGTCCGTAACACGGCACCGAACTTGAAGAAGCTTGAGGACCGTGGCCGCAAGATGATCTTCATCGGCTACGAGCGCGGCTCCAAGGCGTACCACGCGTACGACCCCGTCGCGAAGCGTGTGCACATCACACGCAACGTGGTGTTCGACGAGGGAGCCCAGTGGGACTGGGGCTCGGGCGATGTCAACGACGAGCCGATTGGCGACAACGACGTGTTCACAGTAAAGTACTTCATCGCCAACCAGGGACCTCCGGTGACCAAGGTACCTGGAGCTGCGACCGAGGAGGGCGACGTGACGCCGCCAGCATCACCTCATGCTCGCAGAGGCGCGACACCTGCAGGACACGGCGAGGTGGAGTTCGCCTCACCACCGAGTGAGGCCAGCGAGCACCTAGACGCCGACCACAACGACGCGCCTCTCCGATTCCGGAAGATCGACAACATCATTGGGCCGGCCTCGCCGCGTGGCTTCGCGCCACGGGCACTAGTCATGGAGGAGCTCCACGTCGTAAGCTCCGACGAGCCTGCATCGTTCGCCGAAGCAGAGCGCAGCCCCAGCTGGAGGAAGGCGATGATGGAGGAGATGGAGTCGATCGAGGACAACCAAACATGGTCCCTCACCGACCTCCCGCCCGGACGCCGGGCAATTGGTTTGAAGTGGGTCTTCAAGGTGAAGAGAAACGAGCACGGGGCGGTGTCCAAGCACAAGGCGCGCCTCGTGGTGAAGGGTTATGCGCAACGGCACGGCATTGACTACGACGAGGTTTTCGCGCCGGTGGCACGACTCAACTCGATGCGCCTTCTCATCGCCCTTGCGGCACACGAGGGGTGGGAGGTGCACCACATGGACGTCAAATCGGCATTCCTGAACGGCGACCTTGAGGAGGAGGTGTACGTCGAGCAGCCAGCCGGATTCGTGGTCGCTGGCAAGGAACACAAGGTACTCAAGCTGCGGAAGGCCCTGTACGGGCTGCATCAAGCACCGCGCACGTGGAACGCAAAGCTGGACGGCACTTTGTGTTCATTCGGTTTCACGAGGAGCCCGTCGGAACACGCCATCTACATCAAGCAGAACGATGGCAAGCAGCTGGTGATCGGAGTCTATGTCGATGACCTTGTGATCACCGGCTCGAACAGCAGCGACATCAAGTCATTCAAGAAGCAGATGGCGGCCGCGTTCAAAATGAGTGACCTCGGCCTGCTTCACTACTACCTCGGCATTGAAGTGAAGCAGAGTGCGAGGGAGATCTCGCTGAGCCAAGGCGCCTACGCCGGCAAGATCCTGGAGAAGAGCGGCATGACAGGGTGCAACCCCTATCATGTGCCCATGGAGCCGCGATTGAAGTTGAGTAAACTCAGCACCGAGCCGCCAGTCGATGCGACGGCATACAAGAGCACCGTCGGGAGCCTGAGGTATCTGGTCAACACCCGCCCTGATTTAGCATTTGCAATTGGGTATGTGAGCCGGTTCTTGGAAGATCCACGCGAGGATCACCTTGCTGCTGTGAAGCGCATCATGTGCTATGTGGCTGGGACCCAAAGTTTGGGGGTCTGGTTCAGTAGGAGGGAGAAGGAGGAGCCTTATTTGACAGGTTTCAGCGACAGTGATTACGCCGGAGATGTGGATACAAGCAAGAGCACAACCAACGTGATCTTCTTCCTCAGCGGCAGTCCGATCACCTGGCAATCCATGAAGCAGAAGGTGGTGGCTCAGTCTAGCTGTGAGGCGGAGTATATAACAGCTGCCAACGCTGCTAGTCAAGCATTGTGGCTTGCTCGTGTACTAGCAGAGGTGTAGGGAACAACACCGAGAGCGCCAATGCTGAGGGTGGACAACAAATCTGCCATTGTTTTGATCAAGAACCCAGTTCTCCACGGGCAGAGTAAGCATATTCGAGTGAAATATCACTTCGTCCGGGAGGTTGCAGAAGAAGGTCTGATTGATGTGGAGTTCATCAGGAGCGAAGATCAACTAAGCGACATTTTGACGAAGGCTCTTGCAAAGTCCAAATTTCATGAGCTACGCGGGAAAATCGGCCTCATCGACATTAACAGTGGACACAAGGCTTAGGAGGAGATTGTAGGAATAATCCTTGTGCCCCCTAATTAGGGATTACTATCTTTAGGCGCCCCCTAATTAGGGATTACTATCTTTAGGCATTAGCTAAATTTAGATTTAATTAGATTTAGTTTCCATGTAATCGTTTATTTAAGCATATGAAGAAAACCAGAAAAGGCTGCCAGTTTTTGCAGCACCAATTGAGATTGAGTTTTACTGATATTTGTGAGTTTGTGTGTGTGTAATATTGGTCTACACTTTGTCGGCAATTGCTGGTTGTCTCTCCGACGAAGTTCTAACATCGATGAGCTCACCTTAGGGTGCTTTGCGAAATGAAGAGGACAATTATTTCGGCTTCAAATCTCGCATATCGACAGTTTGAATGGTTGATCAATTTTTTCCAACATAATTTGCATATTGAAATCTGGTGGAATATCGAATTTTATTATTTTTAGAATTTTTTTACTATTTCTTCGGAATTTTTAAAAATAGTCTTATCTGATGAGCAAATGTTATTATTTTATTATTATTTTTGAGTCATTTTTCAAAAATCCGAGAAAAGAATAAGAAAATTCTAAAAATATAAAATTTTGGAGTATCCAATAGAAACGATTTTCTCCCCATCCAAAAATATATCAAAAAAATAATAAAAAATTATAAATTTTGGTTTTTCGTCAAGGTTGAGTTTAAACTCATCAAAAATGTTAGTGAGCTTAACTCAAAATTTTTAATAGAATATCAAAAAATTTTATTTTTAAAGTTTTTTTACTATTTTTTAGATTTTTTAAAATGATTCTAAAAAAATAATAAAATAATGAATAGTTGTACATGAGAATAGATCATTCTAAAAATATTTGAAATAAACACTTAAACTCTAAAAATAAAAATTTTATATATTTTACAAAATTTTAACATAAAGAATTTATTAAAAAAATTAAATTCGTCGATAGATTTTTTTTAATCAAGTTTATCAAAGATGTTTGATAAACTTAAGCTACCCTAGTTAATATCTTCACACGGATATATATTATATTATTAATTAATTGTTGCTAAAATGGTGCCTTGACTGAAAAAACAGCTCTAATTAATGTAGCCGCTACCTCCACACAACTAATAAGAAATAATTACTTTATTTTCTTTAACCAGGGAATATATGTCAAAATTATCAACTAAACTAAAAACAATTAATTGCCGACAGTACAGCACTTTTGAAAAAAAAAATTTCCACATATGTCAAATCATTTAAGAGAGCCAGTGTTGATGAGGTGGCTGCGGTCTAATAAGGTATCTATTACTATTAATTTCAAAAGTAGCACATGATTTTTCTTTTGTTTTTTTGCTTCCCTTTTCTCGACCAAACTTTATATTCTCGGCTAGTTTAATTTGTCAACCAGGCTATGATGCGTTGTGATAAATTATCTTGACCCCATTATCAATAACTATGATGTATGTATTATATGTCATATGCGCATGCTTTTCTTAGGGAATAGTAGAGAGACATGTTAAGTAGTTATAGGTAACGCTTGGCGTATTAACTTAAAACAAAGACTGAAATAGTGTACAATGGCCTTTTAATTAGAGGTAGTGTAATACTAAAAAATCTCTTATGTGTGTGAGCATCATAAATATAACATACATGTTTGTACATGTTATATTTATGTATTATTAATATGTATCATATTATTATAAATATTTGTGTTGAGAGATTGATATATCAAACACGACATGTTAAGTGATAAATATATACGTGACAAGTGTAGACACGTATAAACACGTGTACGTACAAATGGACATTTGAATTTTTTTTCTTTTTTATGTGATTTCTTTCATTTTTGTTTTTTATTTTTCATAAAAAAAATTGTAAGTTCAATATTTTTCACAATTTTTTGGACTTTTTTTTACATTTACTCATTTTTTTTCAATTTTATTTGACTTAATTATTCAACTTATAAAATTTCTTTCAAGCAAAAATATATCTTGATATGTATTGGTGCATATAAATATAACATGTCAACGTATGACATGCTCTTATAAGGACCATGTCTTGCACCCCCAACAAAAATGTGCATATTAACTATTCCGGAGTGATCATGCGGTCGAATCAGCTATAGATCGAATTGATTTTGTTTCTAGAATAAACTTAAATTAGTTTCTGATTTGATTCCATCTGGATCAAAAATTTGTTTGAATCTATTTTGGATTTATATTTAAAATAAATTAAATATTGTATTATATTGATTTTATGTCCATTTAAAAATGATCAATATGTTAACATAAAATTTGAATATTAATGTGTTATATAAAATGTTGTTTAATTATTTAATTTGTAAAAGTTAAGAAGTAAATTGGATATTATTGACAATCTAAGTGAATATTTATCAATCAAGAATTTTTTTTGGGGGGCTTATTTATGATTTGGTTCCTAGAGTACACGATAGAACAACACTCTCTTAATCTTCTCATCAGATTATTATCAAATTAGAGAATAAGATATCCAAAAAAAAAAGTTAACTCAAGTCGAGAACAATCTTTAAGAAAATCAAACTACCTTAGAAGAAAAACTTCAATAATGCTCTCATTCCCAAATGAGACTGCATTCTCATATCTTTTACATATATTCCATATGCGACAATGACGATTTTGACCTTCGCCTCCCCCACAAAAAAAATGACAGATTTATTCCAAGCTATGATGGAGATTACGGGTCAATATTATCCAATCCATCTAAATTAGAAGGTTATAATCGTCCGAACAGAAAAATTCGGTCCAGTCGTTACTACATCTAGTTGGGTCAAAATATTATAGATCTATCTATATCTAGTCTTCTTATTAGTCAAGAACTAAACAAACAAGTTGGATTAAAAATGACAGATTTATTTCAAGTTATGATGGAGATTACGGGTCAATATTATCCAATCCATCTAAATTAGAAGGTTATAATCGTCCGAATAGAAAAATCCGGTCCGGTCGTTACTACATCTAGTTGGGTCAAAATATTATAGATCTATCTATATCTAGTCTTCTTATTAGTCAAGAACTAAACAAACAAGTTGGATTAAAAATGACAGATTTATTTCAAGTTATGATGGAGATTACGGGTCAATATTATCCAATCCATTTAAATTAGAAGGTTATAATCGTCCGAATAGAAAAATCCGGTCCGGTCGTTACTACATCTAGTTGGGTCAAAATATTATAGATGTATCTATATCTAGTCTTCTTATTCATCAAGAACTAAACAAACAAGTTGGATTAAAAATGAGTCGTTCATATTTTGTAAGAAGATAATGTAATTAATAAATCCCTAATGTAAATATGTTTATGGACCAAATTTTCCGAGCTTTGGAAAAGTGGGAAATGTATAAACTGATAAGATGTTAGATTAAGATGTTAGAAATTGAGTTTAAGTTGACATATTTTATTCATTTTTTTTTTGGGATGGGATTATTTGATAACTATTAATTTGACAACTTTGATAATGAATTTTTAAATAATTCCAAAAAATAGAAAAAATAGGAAAAAAAATTATAACTATATTTTTCAACTTATAGATCAATTGTGTTTTAAATTTCATGCAATTTGAGTATCAATTAATAGTCTATCAAACACCGTTAAATATAGACCGTTGTAAATGTCATGCAATTTTGATAGTCTTTGAAGAGATATTAAATGACATTTAAATTATATGAAACTTGAAACATAATCAATCTATAAGTTCAAAAATATATGTTTATAATTTTTTTCTATTTTTAAATTTGTTTTAGGTATTATTTGAAAATCTGTTGTTAAGGTTGTCAAATTAAGTAGTTGTCAAAATATTCCCATCCTTTTTTTTTACCATCAAGTTGTAAAGTACATCTTGGTAACATTTATTATTCAAAAAAGAAAGATTTTCAAATTTATAACAGTACACCAAAGCTCAATTAATTATGTATCTAGCATGAGCGTGATTTTTCTTTTTAATAGTATAATTTATTTTTATGTATTTTTGACATATAGCGAAATAGATATTTAATCATTTTGAAGTAGAGAGACATGTGAAAGGATTGCGAATAAAAATATGAAATTATCTTTATGTATTAATTTAGTAAGTAAAGTAAAATTATAAAACGAATAAAAGATGCCAAAACTTCATGGTTTTTGTACTTGATCATGAAAATTGCATCTCTTTTGAAAAGTATACTCATTAGGGTTTTTTTCGAATTTTGTTCCGAAGAAAAGAATACTATTAAAGATAATTAAATTTTTAAAGTAAATAATTTTGTAGAATAAATTTTGGTCCAAGATAAGATTTTTTTCCGAAACATTATAAATATTTATAATGATTACAATTGAATTTATCACACGATATTTTATACAGAGGAATAAAACAGAAATAAACTTATTTAAAAATTAAATTACCCCTTAGTAGTTAGATGTATCAAACATATTTTTTTAACGAGAAAAAATATATATAATACAAAAGTTATCCGATTAAGATAAATAAAAATATAGAAATAAATAAAATAATTTAATAATTTAATAATTTAATGAAAAATTGATTATATAATATATTTTAATGATCTCGAAGTTCAAGTGGGATATCAAATATTGTATATTTAATTATGAAAAGCACATGACAATTACGTGTATTAGACTAAAAAGAGTGCTACTTAACATATGATACACGCAACGTAGCTCATTCCTCTTTCTAAATTCGAGCCTCTTTTCATCTTTTTCTTTCTTTCTTTGTATTTAATAAATGAAACAAAAATTAAATTATTTTTAAATATTAATATCTAATAATAGTGAAATAAACAAATAAAATAATAAAATTAAAAACCATTAAAAATTATGAAATTTAATAAGCTATTTTATTTCATCTTCACAAATATTTTAACTTACTTAATCTCAAATCACCTTCATTTAATACATAAAAATACTTTAAAACACTTACTCTATTCTTACTCCACTTATCAAACACAGAATTTATCTAATTCATCTCCTCTTCAATCTTCATATCATTTCCATTGAATAGAAGAAAATTCCGAGGAGTTTACAATGCTGCGATTAAGTAAACAAAGATATCAATGCTTATCATTGCTAAAGCGCACCAACAAAGCAAATTTTGAGGGGGAAAAAAAAAGAAAAAACACACAAAAACAAAGAGGCATTATTCAATAGTGACATCAAAAGAGACCTCAATTAAAGATTTAAACCTAACCACACAATTTTACAGAGTGCTAGAAAAAGCATATTCTCTGGAGCTGAGATTACCATTGACCAAGAACACCAACCATTCAAAAAAAATTAATTGTGATCCAAATAAAAGGAGGTGATCATATATTTGTTTTTTTTTATTTTTATTTTGTAATGGTAATTTTTCTCTAAGAAATTAAATTACTGACTGTTTATATTTTATTTTGTTTGAATTAATAAGTTAAAAAATTGATGTTTAGAAATTATTCACATTAATGGTACTAAATTATATTAATCATCACATTAACATGGACTACCTAATATTACTAAATTGTATTAATCATTCGAATTTCTTCCAGACTTAGCCATGTAGTCGTTATGACACATTGATATTTCTTTTGTTTTAATATTATAAAGAAGGAATTTGATTGAATCAATTAATTGTAATTGTTTAGGAAGTGAGTTGAAAAAAAAAGTAATTGGTTAAAGAACTCGCGTGTGTAATCCAAATGATTTAGAGAAGCTTTCTTGATCTCATATTTTATAATATTTTTTGTATTCAAAAAAAGTTTATACTTCAAATGTAAATTGTTTATATCTAATTTCACATCACCAATATTTATACTTAATATCCAAAATTTACATTATATTTTTTTCATAAATAATTATAAGAAAATTATAATAAAATACTTTATCAAAATATAGATATACATATTTTCTGAATTTTTATTTTAATAATATAAAGTATAACTAAGTTTATAATCAAATGAAAATAATTACCGAAAAAATATAAATATGCGGACTCATTAGTACATACAGAAGAAAGAAAAAAAAAAGAGAAGAAGAAAGATAAAAGATCATAGTTATTTCTCTTTAAAAATTATATAAAAATTAAGAACCAAAATACAAAATTTCATTTTGAACATTCTTCAATTTTTGACGAAATACACAGCCTCGTTAGGTTCATTTTCAATTCTAAGAATTTCATTGAAGAGTGTCAAATACAAATCTGAGCTGCTCATTTAACATCAGACGATATAAATCAAACCATATTATTTTGCAAATACAGTAAAAGAAGACAAATTCACAAATAAAACCTAAATAATATCGTCCAATCTAAACCAGACAGTTCAAATCTCATCAGAACAACTTAAAAACAAAAAAAAGAAAAAAAAAGAGTAAGATCTCCATTTTCTCTGATGAATAGGATAGGATAGTGTTTTTTTTTTTGTTTTGTGTTTTTGAACTAATTGTGATGCATGGTATGATGTAGACTAGTCAAAAAAAATTAAGATCAGTCATATTTGTTGTGCGCACGTTTATAATTCATAAATGAAGTGTTTGTTGTTTTGCATAATTGAATTCAGAGAGAGATCCTGAGTAGTCAGATCTCTCCAGTACTCTTTGAATATTTAATTTGCCACTAATAAATGCACTGGTGTGTATATATATGTTTAGTGATAATTTTTTGGATAAGATGTTATGTATATTTAGTGATAACTCATGCTATATGTTTTAGGACCGTTCGATTTGTTTTAAGATTCGTGTGCAGATTTTAAAACTCGTACTTGAAATATTTTGTATGAATCTTTAAATGAATCGAACGATCTTAAAACTCATAGCATGATTGCTCAAGAAAAGACACAGAAATAGGATAAATAGTTAATAGTTCCCTCTCTCTCTCTCTCAATATTTAATATTTAAAGGATGTGAGTTGAGAAAAAAATGTAATGGTATTATCTGATGCCTTACACTGAGGATGGATAACATTAGTAGCTTGAGAGAGAATTTCCTCAGTGGTGTGATGGTAACAATGGTATCAGTTTTAAGAAAATTAGTTAGATAATTGAATTGATTAAATTAGTTAAATTTGGAATGTAATTTTATAAATTTAGATTAGGTCATTTGACCTTATTTATTTGTCAACGGGGCTCCACTACTAAGATAAGATGAAGATTTTTTTTTTACCTTCTTTTTATGCTGAAATAATGAAAAAATTATGAGATACATGTCATACCTCAAATCTTAGATTTAGATAGTTCTTTAGGTCTTTGGAAAGAAAGCAATTAGATAAATGAGTAAAATAAAGCTAAATGAAGTTTAGTATTATTTGCAAATTAATAAATGTAAATAGTTGGATATATTCAAAGCATCTCAATTATATGCAAATAATAAAAAAATTATGAAACTTCGACTTCACCGCGCTAGACACCAAAAATGGTTAAATCGTTAAAATTTGGCTCGTTAATTTTGTGGCTTGTTGATTTTGGAATAATGTAATTTTTTTTTGTATAGAAAATAGCAATGTGATATCAATGGTAAATCCCTTCTTTTATAACTTAAGTTTGTATTGTGTTGTTCATATCTTAATTATGTCTCCATATCTTTGTTTGCTTGGTGTAATAAATATTCAATTATCATATGATGTTGTTTCTTTTGGGGAGAATTTTTGCTAAAAACTATATATTAAAATTGAAATGCATGATAACATGAAATTAATTTTCTTAATACAAGTTGTCATGCATTCTGTCATGGTTTGGTGAGCTACCTATGTTGACTTGATATTTGCACTTGAAAGATGCACCATGTCTAAATAATGCAACATACGGATGAATATATTCTCTGTTTGAAAAGCATACTAATTAAATGCTGAGGAAAATTTAGGGTTTGGTCCTTTAGTTTTTCTAAAGCAAATTAAATTTGCTTTTAAACTTTGATCATTGAACATTTTAAGAAAAATTAAGTTGACTTTTGAATTTTTTTTTAGAAAAATCAAAGTAGCTCTTAAACCTTAAATTATATTAAATAAATTTTAGGAACTTTTGAAAAAGAATTAAGATAGTCCTTCAGGTTTTTTTTTGAATTTTTATTTATACGAAATTAGTTCTTAAACTTTGAGAAAAATGTCAAATGATTCCTTATACTTTGAAAAAGAGACCGATTTGATCTTTGATTAGAAATGTTAGTTCTTCATTCAACCCGACGGGCGACCTATATTTGACCTAATGTCCTAATCCATCTCAATTTGATATAATTTCTCAAAAAAATAAATTAGGTACAAGTCTAGAATTTTTTTTATCTATTTTGGATTAGATTAGATCGATTCATTTGAAATGTAACATTAATTAAGATTTATTTAATCAAGTTGCATAAATGAATTAAAAGAAGAATTTTTAAATACCCAATTAAATTATTTGGATTAGGTTGACCCATGACTTATTTAGATGGTTTAGTTCAAAAGAATTTTGTCTCATGTCGAATCAAATTAGATCTCACTCATCTAAAATAATAAAATTATATCGATCCGATCCGATACATTTACATCTCCTATTTGCATCATACTAATCCTTCATGTTACAAAAGAAGAAATAAATTTAAAGAATTATTTTATTTTTCTCAAAAAAATCATCAACTTAATAAAATGGAAATTCTTAAATCAATTTTATATTTTTAGAAAGTTCTAAATCTGAATTCTCTCTACATTTAATTAACATGCTTTTTGAACAGAGAATCCGTAGGTGTTCGGCCGCCAGGCTGTTGAGCAGATGGGGTTTATACAGTTATATCAGATTAGGATCTTATGTAACCAACCCATGTATCTAAATTATCTTTTATTGGCGCATGAACTCAACTCTAATATTTTGTTTGAATTGAAGTTCCAAAATTTTACAATTTTAATTAATAAAACATATTTTCCAATATCTAGTAATAAAATTAACTTCCAATTGTTTTTACTACCAACAATATTACTGAATGTAGTTGGTCAACGGTTCAAACAAAACATGTAATATTTATTGAACTTGATCTTTTTTTTTTAGGTTCATTGAGCTTGCATAAAATACATTAAGAGCATTTTTTTTTATTTGTTGAAATCTCATCAGTTTGTTAGACGCAGTTATTTTAGTTACAATTTCATTACAAAAATAGCATGCATTTGACAACACACAGACAAACAAACTCCCAATTCACAGGAGATCCAGTCCACTATTCCCCCCCACAAATGGCCTATAAACTTTCTTCAATCTCCGCCCGGGGAGGCTCCTGCTCCTCCAATCCTCTCCATTCATGCTTAACCCTTCCTCTCCATTTGTCGCAGATCTCAAGAAAAAGAAAGCAACAACGAGGAAACCCGCGGTCTCCGGTTGCTACAGAAAGAGAGGAGTGAGGCGACCTAAGCTCTCTCTCTTATGATGACCTTCTATATTTAAACCGAACGACACTTGACCTCTCCATTTCGCTTCTCCCCAACCCGAGACGAGTCAGACACAATGGCAAGCGGTGCCGCCGGTGAGAGATCCTCCTCTCCTCACCGCCGGTTACCAGACTTCCTCCAGAGTGTTAATCTCAAGTACGTCAAATTAGGTTACCATTACCTCATAACCCATCTCTTAACCCTCCTCCTCCTCCCCTTAATCGCTGTGGTGCTTCTAGAAGCAATTCAGACCGATCCAGACGATATACGCCAGCTATGGTTTCATCTCCAGTTCAACCTCGTCAGCGTCGTCTCGCTTTCCGGCCTCCTCGTCTTTGCTTCCACCGTTTACCTCCTCACCAGGCCCAGATCGGTTTATCTCGTCGATTACTCGTGCTATGTTCCTCCGCCTGAGCTCAAGGCTCCGTATAGCGAGTTCATGGAGCACTCGAAGGTGTGTGGGTTTGACGAGTCTGCGCTCGAGTTTCAGAGGAAGATACTGGAGAGGTCCGGTTTGGGGGAGGAGACTTATGTGCCAGAGGCCATGCATGTCATTCCACCTCAGCCTTCCATGGCTAATGCACGGGCTGAGGCTGAGCAGGTTCGTATCTGGTTAGGGGAGACTAGTTGTGGTTTAATTTTCAGTTGATTCAGCCATTAATTGATTTCTCCAATATTATCTGGAAGTATTACTGTTATAGTTCAATGTATGAATCTAGCAAAAAGTTTTCTTCTTTTGTGTTTCTAATGGTTTTTGACGGAAGATTTGACGAGAAAGAACACGACCTTTTGATTTGGTTCCGATCTAATGGACTTTTTTCTTTTGATATGGTTTGGAAATCGGTTGATAAATATCTCTTACAAGGATTTGTTTATATTTCAATAAATGAATCTAGGCTATCTGAAATCATTACTTAGAAAGTTATTTTATTATGTGTTTTCACTTTTTTTTATGAATGATGAGTTTTGACCTGAAAAGCTCAAAAATTAGTTGGCTTAATTTATTACATAGTTTTACTAGTTGGATGAAGAAATTACTATTTAGAGCTAAGATTAAGATACAACTGTTCAAATTTTTTTTTCATTAACACTTTGTTACTTTCTTGCAGTCTCCTATTGAATCAATCTTGATTTTGATCGGTACAGTAATCATCAGATTATAATTATCTGCTTCGACAGTAAGCACAAATTATTACACAGTAACGAAAATTAAAAATTACTGGTTGTGCAACACCAGTCAGTGCTTGCTGCCATTTTGTTCCCAAATCAGATATATTTATACTGTAACTGGAGCAGCAAAATTTATTATTTTCTCTCAATCTAATGATTTAGATTTGAAACTTATGCCAAATTTTGTTCTATTGAAAAAATAAATTCAGGTAATGTTTGGTGCGCTTGACAACCTATTCGCCTCAACAGGGGTCAAGCCTAAGGACATAGGAATTTTAGTTGTGAACTGTAGCCTGTTTAATCCAACCCCTTCTCTCTCGGCCATGATTATAAACAAGTACAAACTCAGAGGAAATATCAAGTCGTACAATTTGGGGGGCATGGGCTGCAGTGCTGGTGTCATCTCGGTTGATTTGGCACGTCAACTTCTCCAGGTACACCGTGCAACATATGCGGTGGTTGTGAGCACAGAGAACATCACCCTGAATTGGTACGTAATGATCTCCTGGCTATTTGCTATTGTTTTGGATGCTCTAAAGATCCTTGACCAAAACCGGATAATGATGTAGTTCTCCAATTTTTTATTTGGTAAATTTTGAATATTTGGATAATGTTATCCATTTAATTTTAAGTTTTTTTTTTATAATATTCATGGCTTCTTCTGTCAAGGTTGGGCATCTTTAACCTTCTGCTTTTGTTTCCCTCTACTTCTTGAACAATCCAAAACAGTAGTCCATGGTGGACTTGGAATCTGAATGTTGTAGTTATTTGATATGTCTTGTTTTATGTGGATATGGATCATATTGTCCTTGTGAAAAATCAAAACACATTAATAGTCAAATTAGGATGTATTAATAACACTTCCACGTCAGTCATACAACATATGCAGATAAAATAAACACCAATCTGTACTAAAAGTGAGACAGCTCCAGCTATTATGCCCCTGCACTTAATCCCGATAAACTAAGGCTAAATGTATTTGCAGGTATTTTGGCAACCGCAAGTCGATGCTGATACCAAACTGTCTATTTCGAGTGGGTGGAGCGGCTGTACTGCTGTCAAACCATGGATCTGACAAACGCCGTGCCAAGTATGAGCTCGTTCACACTGTCCGCACCCACCGTGGCACTGACGATCGTGCCTTCCGCTGTGTATACCAGGTTACTTTCACAGCTTCCGTAATTTTTTTTTTCACGTTTATTGGGTACGGACCAGCAACTGCAAACTCAGGTTCTTGCTGTGAATTCTCAGTATACTTGATAATTTCTTTGTAATACTGTTTTAAAGCCAATCCAGTTTGTTAATACCATTTTCAGATCCCAATCAATTCATTCAGTTCCCAATGTTCTCTTGTATAAACGTGGCCTTTTACACACTACATTATTGCACCATGTTTTCAAATAACACACAACTTCATTGGTTATTGCCAACAGTTCCATCTTGTAATAAGATTCAGCCAACCAAGAAAAAAAAAAAGGTTACCTGCATGCTTATTATATTAATTTAATACGACTTTATACCTATCTTGAATTAAATTCAAACCTATCTGTAAGTACAGTTGTCTTGAATTTGCTTCATATGAGGGCATTTCTGTCAAGTTAATATAAACAGTGCTTTTCTTCATTGAACCTACCTACCTACCCACTGTGTCATGTTATTTTTTTTAAAATTGAAGTTAGTGTTTGGTGTTAAGGTGGAAATGCCTGCAATTTGAGCATTATAAACTTTATATAAACTTACTTATGATGTTTCCATTATTTTAAATAATTTTATTTGGCAAATGCACAATTGCAGGAACAAGATGAAACAGGAAAAACTGGGGTTTCTCTCTCTAAAGACCTAATGGCCATTGCTGGTGAAGCCCTAAAAATAAATATCACCACCTTGGGCCCACTAGTTCTCCCGGTTAGCGAGCAACTCCTATTCTTTGCTACCCTTGTCCTGAAAAAGGTTTTCAAATTAAAAATCAAGCCCTACATTCCTGATTTCAAGCTTGCCTTTGAACACTTCTGTATCCACGCCGGTGGCCGTGCAGTTATCGATGAACTGGAGAGAAACCTTCAGTTGGAGCCAATCCATGTAGAAGCTTCTAGAATGACCCTGCACCGGTTTGGCAATACCTCTTCTAGCTCAATCTGGTATGAGTTGGCCTACATTGAAGCAAAGGGAAGGATTAGAAAAGGTCATAGAATTTGGCAAATTGCATTTGGAAGTGGGTTCAAGTGTAACAGTGCAGTATGGAGGTCTTTAAGAAATGTGAAAGCATCAGTGCATAACCCCTGGAAGGACTGTATTGAGCGGTACCCGGTAGTTACCGTTGATCAGGTTCTGTCTGGTACAAATTAAGTATGGTGCTTTCATATCAGGCCATGTATCATTCTAATTATTTGGTACTCTGGAATTGTTGTAGAGATTCATGTACGTCTTGAAACTTGTTTTTTGGAGGGTTGGTTTTAGTTAATTTCTATTTGATGCCGGTTTAGGTTGTGAGGGTAATATGGAAGTTTGTACCCATTTTACCAGCACAATTAACTTGGCATGTGGTCTTTTATGGCAATTTACTTGAGGGAAGGATTAAAGTTTGTAAAAAATCAAAACAAAAAAATACTTCTTAGTTCAGGTGTTAGATGCAATTGTCAATGGTTTTATTTTAATGTGATATTATTGGAACGAGTTACAAAGGTAACATAGTTTCTCTATCATGATTGTAATGGAATATTTAAATTATTGTTGGTGTGCAGGGAACTATACAATGTTCCAATTTGGATTAATGTAAAGCAGCTTTCAATCGTTATCATAATTGATGTTTTACACAAGTTAGATTGATACCTATAAGCCGAAAATATTTGGTGCTCATTTTTTTTCTCTCTCAACAATAAGTTCCAAATTTTAGAGGTCTCTATCTATCCCTTTATTCTTTTCTTATGCATAGAAGAAATGTTACCGTTGAAGGAGATGCAACATCAGTAGTTTTCACTAGTGCTGTCTTTTTATGGTGAATGATTTTCCAAACGAGTATTTTAAAGAAATTGGAGGCGTAGAAGAATCAAGATCCAGTCTTTTTAATTTAAACATATAGTCAATTATTAGATCTGTCATAATTCAAAATGTTATCTTGATTTCTTCCAATCTTTCGGCCGGACATGTGAATGTTTCTACATATACGCAAGCAAAGCAAAGAAATCTTTAAATCTAAGTTTGACTTAATTTGATTTTATCTTTTTTACTTTTTCTTCTCCCCTATTAGTGGTTTTATCTATTTCTTTACCTGGTACTTGGTGCCTGGCATGTTCTTTAAACCCCAATTATTTATTTATTTTGTACGATAATGCAATTTGTTTATTCTCACGTTGAATTTAAATGTGGTATTCGTTCTCATAGCAACTAGATTTGAAAAAAAAAAACTATTAGCATATAATTATTGACTCGTCAAAAGTTTCCAAAAACTCGTTATTTCATTACCCATAAAAGAAATAAAAATTTTCTTATCGCATTAAATGCTGGTCAATTTAAGTAATGCATGACTTTTCTAACTAAGATAAGCTCAGAATTGTGCTATGAGGACTGACAATTATATCTCTTATTTGCATTCTAGATGGATTCATAATTTTCTCATAAAATATTTATATATAATGGAAAAAGTATTTATATCTTACATTATTAGAATTAAAAGTTATGTAAATTGTATTTATATGCGGGCAATAAAATTTTTAACTTCAATTTTTTTATAATCATTTAGGAGGCAAAAAGTGATAAACACTTTCTATACTAACTATAAATACTTACAAATTCAAATATAAATAAATTATCGATTTAGTATAAATATTTTTGATGTATAAATAAGGGGTGCAAAATATAAAGTGTAAGGATAATTTCTTCTTACAAAAACTGATAAGGAAACATGTCTTGATAATTAATAGTTTGATTTGCAAATTAATTATAATTTGTTTTAAAAAAAATTAAAACATAGTGCCTGAGAAAAGCTGTTTTTTTTGTTGAGACTAAAAATAGTGCTTACAGAAAAGATACCACTAAATAATTAAAACATGTAAGCTACTATATATCCTAAAATCAAGGCCCTTTTTAATGCAATTATCTGATATTATCATAGTTGTTGCATGCACGGTATTATTTAAAATAACCAATAAAAGACAGTACAAGAGCACAAGCAGATACAGTGTTCATGAATTTTGAGAATACTAATTAAAGCCGTTAAAAAAGGAAAAAAAAATCCTTCTTGTACCAGTCTAGCAAAATGGAGATATTTCTCCAATTTCTTCCAAATCCTATCTTTGAGCCCCTTCCATGATCTGCATTGATATACTTTGATTATCACCTTCTACATTTATTTGGTAAAAAGTAATTGTAACTAAAATTACTAAAGATAATTATCTATGCCTCTTGCTCTACACCAAAAAATTGGCTAAAGAAAAGATTGAAACATTTTATTGTTCTCAAATTATTACATTAATTGACCTTCAACCCTAAAAAGTCTCCATCCAAATTAATTATCTAAAGTACAACCCAAGAGAAATTTCAACTAATATACTCTTTAATAAGATTAATACGCCATAATACTGTAGTAAAGATCAATTAAAAGAAAATATTACAATTAATAATTCAATTAAAATTTAAAATCTTTTTGGGCAATAAAGACGAACATTTGGTTTTGCACTACACTCCTATCTACATAAATTTCTAATTTATATATAGGCCCAATATCAATATCATGTAGCCTAGTATTAGTAAAGTCTAGCTGCCCCAAATGATACAATATTTTTCAGTAGTAAATACAATATCTTTTTTGGGCTCAATTAATGGGCTTGTGTAAGAGGAGCTGATTTTACCATCAATGTTATATTTTTGGGATGCACAAAATGGGTGCCTTATTTTAGTGTCTAAATGAAATGTTTGAATAACGACCTTTATTCCAATCAAATCTAGTAACCCAATGAAAGAATATATATATATTTGTTTGGTATGAGTTATGATGCATTATTATATCGCAGAATTCGTCAATATATACCTTTTGGATTTACTTGACATTTATAATGTAAAAATAAATTAATTAAGATAAATAAATTTTGTAGTAAAAAAATTGAATTTTATAAATTTTAATTTCAACAATTTCTCACAAGGCTTATAAATTATCCTTTTTATGCATCTTTATAAAAAAAATATATACATAAATTCTCGTAACTCATTAAGAAATTAGTTTTTTTTTCCCGGATAATATGCAATAGTGGGGTAATGTATAATTAAGTACCAAAATAAATATATGGGATTAATTATAATTGGATTCTTTTCTTATTGACTGTTTTTCTAAGACCAATTATGAATGGAGCTTTAACTCTTATGAGTTTATTTCATTTTTATCTTGCAACTATCTGAATATTATTCGAATTTATTTCAAGAATTAATTGATTGCTTATCACCACTGTGTTGTATACCTACTGTCGACAAAATTGCTAAAAAAATAAAAAAAAAAACCGCTTAATTTTGCAACAATGCTCGTAATCATTATTGGGATGATTAATGTACCCATCAAATTAATTCACATAGAAAATTTAGATTATATACCAACTTAATTTTTTTAATAAAGAAAAGATTCAGGTTCTCCATCATATATAGGATCCAGCTAGATAGTGCTGAACTCAAACCTTGTTTACTATTATTAAGAAGGGAGCTAATATACAGATATGATTGTTGATATCGTCATCGATATAAATTTAATTATATATATTAAATGAGTTATTATGCATGTTAATTATTTTATTATGTAAACTCATTTTATACAGTATTATCATTATACAACTTAAATAAATTATTATGCATATTAATGATATTTAAATTAAATAATAAAAATATTATACACAATAAAATCATTAAATACATAATAATTTATTTAATATATATAATAAAAATCATTTCAATAATAATATCTCGTAACATTTCCAGAATTTAGTTTGTCTAATTAGTCTGACTCGATTTTTATTTCACTATTCATTTAGTATTTATATATTCTGCTTATTAATATTCTTAATTCGAGATGTCCTCTTTGAAATTATTAAATTGATGTGACACACGTGTAACAACCGTTGGATGTTGGACGACGTGTTCTTTATCTTTTGTCGACCATGGATACTCTTATAAATAACCCCTTCAAAAATGTAAAAATTGATTCCAACAAGACAGATCTAATGTTGTTAATGCTGCTGGCTTCAGTTCATATGAAGTACTTTGAACTTGGAGCAAACTTAATGATTTATGAATGTTAACAATTTAACACCAATGATGTATTGAGAAGGGATTCAATGTTAATGATTCTGTGTGTCAAATTATGTAAATAAAATTTGAATTAAAAATATTTTTTTATTTTTGAAAAACAAAACTAATTGATGGGATATATTATATATTTTATATACTACACGTATATAAAATTTTACATTATTTCAACTTTATTTGAGTATGCATCGAGAGCTAATAAAATCAACGGTTCAAATTTTGATAATTTAAACCCCTCTCTTGATGGCTATTGAAATAAAGTTAAAATTTTATAATTTTTTATATACATGTATTGAGATAAAAAAATATCTACGGTTTAAATTTATAAATTTAAATATAAAAAATATAGTTGACACTGTTTGACACCGATAACCATTGGCATTAGATCCCTTCTCGTATGTATGTGCACATTTGATGTTATAGGTGTTAAATTATTTTTTAGAAAAATAATTTAACACCTATGATGTCAAATGTGCAGATACAAAGAATTATAAAATATTATAAACAATTGTTGCGTTGTTTGACTTGAATAACAAATAACAAGTGTACAAATTAAAGTTTTTCATATGTATATATTCAAATTCAGTGGACTCTATTTTTGTGTGCACATCAATTCCACTATCAAATAATCAAGTCTATGTACTTTCAACATGTATACTAGTAAATTCATACAAATAATTATGATCATACTATATATTTAGTACTTAAAATTGTATAACGTTATTCAGCTTCATCGATATCCAACAAAAAGTTGGAAAAAACACAGTCTACTACTTCAATATTTCAAAAATACAGGCCCAACCACAATACATTGAACATGTTATTTCGTGATATTAAATTTTGAATGACGTCCCAATTAATATTGTTGTGTTTTTGTGATCTTTACTTCAAATTAATCCGAGGATTTGTTCATAAATATGATATGCTAGGGGGATTAAAAATGTAAATAAAGTAGCAAACAAGAAAAAAGACAAAAGAAAGTTTGGATTGGAGTAATCAAGTGTTTGTTGCCTTTTCAAAAACAAAGAACATCTCGAGGACCGAGAAATCGGTCAATCCCGATTAGAGACACGAGATATATGTTATAGTTTTAATTACTTAATTAATTGGTTTTTTTCAAAAGACGCAACATACAAAACCGTACCCGAATTGCATGAGAGGAAGAGAAGATATTATATCATATATGATGAGAGATGAGAGATGAGAGATACATAACATAAGCTTAGTTGTATATACATCAGGGCCCACATATCAGACGAGTCACATCACTTCATTGCTCCAAAGCTGTTTATAACTGCTGGCTGCCTTGCTGTTTGTTGGGTTCTATTAAAAGACGCAGTATGGAAAAGAATTAATGAACCGATAGAAAGAAATTGAAATGGGTTTTGGAAAGATTAGTCTAAACCAAGCTTAACTAATAAATGTAATAATCGATTATTGTAAAAATAGAAAAATAATATTGATAAGTATATTTTGTGTAGTTTATATGAATTGTGTATTAAATTTAGTGGGATTTGGAAAAATAATTAGTGAATATACTTATATATATATATACATTGAGATGTTTGAAAAATCAAGGATGTAGCTTTCTTAACATCAGGTAAATTATCAAACAAATTCTAATTAAGTTTGTACTGAACATGAAATTAATATGGTTAAGTAATAAACAATATATGTACAATAGTTTTTAATTTTTATAACTAGTATATATTTAAGTTGTTATGGTTGTGACGTTGAACATATTTCGGAGCAGCTCTATATAATTGGTAAAAAAAATATTAACGAAAAATGACCCATTGATATTTTTCTGGTAATTAAAGTTTTAATTAGTTTTCTCACTTTTAAATACAGCTGCACACAAAGAACTACACCAAGGCGATCACATAAGATCGATGCGAATCAAGTACTTGATCGAGCCGACCTCTGGTCAATATAAGAGATGGAGATCTCGGTTTTCAAGACATGAAATGACGAATAGATGTGATGAGATCAGTGAGATGCTTGTTCTCTTCCTCGCTCTCTCTCTCTCTCTCTCTTTTATTTATATTTCTATGTATTTGATGAGCTGTGCTTTTCTTTTTCTTGATCTCTCGCGTAGGTTTAATTTGGAGCATTTTTTATGTAAGTTTCTCTCTCTCTCTCTCTCTCTCGGCTATTGAAGCGCGCGCGTTAATATAATTGCTCGTAGATCGATTTGTAATTACAATTGGATACTATCTTTGTAGTTGTAGCTAGCTACGCACAGAGAGAGAAAAGCTGGATCGGATTTGGCGTCTTATACCATACGATTATACGCTTCCCAAAATATGCTCCTCTCGTCTCTCTCCTCTCACTCTCCTGCGTGCCTACATCAAACGTATAGAGAGAAAGAGAGAATGGGGGATTGAGAGGAAGACGGTGATTGGACAGCGATCTCTAGGTTTATCTCTGGTTCTGGCAAACCTTTTGAATGATCTCCTCGCTTGTATCAGCTGCTGCTATCGTAACACGCAACATGCATGAAAGCAAGTGTATGTATCTTAGATGGTTGGATCTATTGTGCATCGTTGCGTGTTACGAAATGTGCAGCGGTCGAGAGTCTAGTTTTGGGGCTCATACAAAACAAAAGAAAATATATAAAGCTGATATCACACAATAATTAAATCTTCAACTTAAAAAGAATTGATATAGCTTAATGACAAATGAATAAAATAAATATACTGCATTGAAATAAATATTATGAGTAAGTCGCATTGTAAAACATTTCTTTTGATATTTTTAATTTTAATTTTCTAGAAAGATATATGTCAACGACGGAAGAATAATATTTATTTATCTTGTTAGCGATATGTATTATTATCAACCATTACTTTTTTTCTTTGTGTTATCTTACGCTTTATTTTCATAGAGAACAGAGAAATGAATAAAAGTGAGAAAAAAAATCTCATAATCAAATGTTCTTTCTTTGTTTAACTTTTTTTTTGAATGGTGGTTATCTCACTAGCTTTATTATTTGTGAGAAATTTACCTCACTAGCTTTAAAAACCCACAAAAAAAAAACAAATTAGTGATTCATGTGTTGTTATCAAACACTTCCTTTTTCTTTTAGAAAGAGTTATATATTAGTAGCGGAAAAATAGTATTTATTTATCAAGTTAGTGATTCATGTGTTGTTATCAAATATTTCTTTTTTCTTTGTTTCATCTTAAGTTTTATGTTCACAAGGATAGAGAAAAGAATAAAAGAGAAAAAATATCTAATAATATAATCTCCTTACTTTGTTTAACTTTTTTTTTGAAATAGTGATTACTTCACCAGTTTTATTATACGCGAAATATTTATGTTAATTTAAAAATTACTAAAATTACTATTAAGACCGATAAACATAACATCACATTCCGATATTATAGGAAAAATGCATGGACCACATCTCGATACTAAAAGCAATCTAATCTTATTATATGTATATTCATTTAATAAGAGGATCAAAATTATGAAGATTACTTTCTTAACTCAGCGTGACATTATAAAGTTTGTGTTACTTATTTTTGAACGTTCCAAATAAAAAATGTTACCATAAAACAATATCAATCAATAGAATAAAAATAACATAGATTATTTTTGGTCTTTTCCATTTCTTTGCACCTCTTCACTTTTCTCCCATTTGCAATTTCTGCATGGTCTGCGTGAAGTGTGAAGCGTGAAGAGAATTGATTTATTGGTGATTCGCCGTACTGTGTGAACACCAACATCTGAACACAAGAGATCAGATGAGACTTTCAGACATCTCGCACCTTGTTCATCAAAAGTACTGGTTCACCAAATACGGGCCTCTGGTATTCCTTGACCCATAATTTGGCCTTATCAGAGATCAGAGATCATACATCTTTTAATCAATCATGACAAGAAACCGCCTGATTAACAGAAAGCTGTTGTCTTTCTTTCTAGTTACACATGCAAAAGGAAGTTGTATATTCATTGTTTCTTTTGACCAGCTGGTATTAATATAACTGTACGTTACACAGGAAGTAAAAAAGAGTTATGAAAGGAGATTACAAAGAATTAAATCTCCCTTCTCAGAGCGTCACGTGACCAAACGGTATCTGGCACGTGTGACTCGGATGTCAAGGATTTTGTACCTATAACAGTGCAACTGTGACATGTCCGGTCTTATCCCGTTTTTCGTCTCATCAGGATTCAGGAACCGGTGTGTATAGATAGATCCAGGTACACTGGTAGAGATCAGAATCCTGGCCGCTAGCTAGGTTGATAAATGAGTTGCGTCGTTTACCATAGACCTCCCATTTTTGTGACGTTACTGGTACATAAGTTTAAAAGGATACGCATATTTTACTATTATGATTTATGGAAAGAATATAATTGTTATTTGATTTAAATGAAGAAATGTAATGTTTATGATACTATCAGTTAATGTCAATATATAAATATTAATTGCAAATATTAATTTTCTAAATGATAAATTTGCTTATTGAATGTATTATATATATCATGCAATCTATATACATAAAAAAAGTAATTTAGATTTTATTTCAATACATATTGATAAAATTAATGGATTAAATTTTAACAATTTAACTCCATCTCTTAAAGCTATCAAAAAATGTTAAGATCCTACACAATTTTTTATATAGTAGATTAAGAAGTTTTAATATATATCTCATATCCTTTTTTTGATAAGTAAAGTAAATGTTGAATCAATTTAAAATAGGAGAGATATCACTTGACAATGGGTATTTTGACAATTTTGAGAATAAATTTTCAAATAAATTTAAAAACTCATTATTAAGATTGTTAAAATAATTATTATCAAATGTTCTCTCCTTTAAAATATTAGTGCTTGATAGTAGTGAAGTTTTTAGATAAAATAAAAAGAGTAAAAAATATTAAAGATAAGAAAATAATAATTTAGCTTTACTCCAGTTGTCAAACGTAGTTTATATTTATTATTTAAGTATGGATTAAAATTATCATTATTTAACACTAATGACTAGCTTACGCATTTGAATAATTAATTGCCCAGGAAGAGTATCTTGATTGTAGTCCGATTGTGCAAGTGAAATGAAATGGCACCTCCTCTTTCTCTCTCTTCTCATCGCCTGAATGAGAGCAGAGCCTCGTGATTGGGAAATAGTTGGAGAGATTTAGATTGCATGGGAGACTGTTCCAAGAGTCACATGCCTCTTTTGACCGCGTCTACACTAACATCCCTTTTCCCTCCCCTCTCTCTCTCTTTAGAAATGTCGCTCTCTCTCTCTGATATCTGTCTGTATAAAGAACCATAGTTCTCATGGCTTTCTAGCTTATTTGCATCTCTACTTCCAAAGACTTGGCGCTTTGTTTGTTTATTAGTTGATACTGCTCACTGTATTCATCGTAAGAGAGAGAGAGAGAGTCCTTGCTCCTTGCTGTTACTACTCATAGCACAAATAACACAACAGAGAGATAGAGATAGAGAGAGAGAGAGAAGCATAGATAGGTATGATCTGACAGACTGGGTCGACTCATTAGCCTCCACTGCACCACTGCGTTGCACACATCCCAATCTGATTCTCTCTCTCTCTCTCTCTCTCTCTCTCTCTCCAGAGGATTACACACACGACATTACTTGTGTGTACCAGTGCTAGCTGACTGGTCCCTCCAAACCCCATGCACATATAAATGTGCATCCGTCTTTTCTAACCTGTGTAATACGTATATCAAGATATATATATTACTAACTTAATTTGTTTTAGGTTTTATATAGGGATTCTACACAGGCCCAAAACCCTAATACCAGACAAAACCCCACAATCAATCAATTTTTCTCTCTTCCCAATCCCACAAACCCCCTCGTAATCTACCTACTAATTACTAAACTAAACTCTCTGTCTACTATTAAAACCCCCCCCACCTCTCTTCTATACTGGTCGATCTCTCTCTCCAGTCTCCAACTATTTAAGCAAGAGTTGCATGCGCTCAATCTTTGAACTATCAAAAACCAGAAGCTAGCCACGCACATCGATCAACAAATTAATATAAATGGCGCCATCTTTCTCTATTCTCTTTCCCATCTCTTCAACCAATTGCACAGATGAAGAGCTCTCCGATAACTACAGCTCTATCAGTTGTTCATCTTCTACCTCCAGTACTTCTTCGGTCGATTGCACTCTCTCCCTCGGCACACCGTCGACACGACAAAACGATAGTAGTACATGGTACAAACAGAGCTCATCATCATCTACTGCCATGTATTGGGATATCCTCTCAGAACCAAAGACGAACGAAACCAGTGCTTGTAATAATAATGCTGCTTTGAAAGGGTATAATAATGGTAATAATGGTAATAATGGCAGTCTCAACGGAGACCCGCTTTTGCTTGCTCGAAGATGCGCTAACTGTGATACTACCTCCACTCCTCTCTGGCGAAATGGGCCCCGCGGTCCCAAGGTACATGTTCTTTTAGTTCAGTATCGTGTTTTATGATCAAGTTTTTGAATCTTTTGATCTGGACTTAGTTTGTAGTAGGTAGAGACGGCGCAACTAGCCAACTATATACTTCACACTTGCGCCTCCTTTTATTTTGGCTAATTACCTGCCCCTTTTATGGTTTTTTCTATATTGATCTGTAGTATATCTCATGTCATAGTACAAAAGCTGAATGTGGTATCAAAATATATCTTATTGAAATAAAAATATAAAAGAGTAAGGCTAAGGTGGGCTAAACCTCACTAAAGAGTTTGAGTTTGGTCTTAACTCTATCGAATTGATTTAAATTTTTAAATTCAAATTACTTAATAAATTATTCATATCAAAATTTTTTATTTTTAGAATTTTCTAACTATTTTTTTTTCAATTTTTTTTAAAAATAATTTATTCTTATATAAAAATATTTATTATTTTATTATTATTTTAGAATTATTTTTTAAAATTCGAAAAAATGGTTAGAAAACTCTAAAAATGGAAAATTTTGAAATCATAATTTATTGAGTTATTTGGATTTGTCGTTTGAAAACGTTTCGATCGTTTTTTTAGTTAAGTTCATCAAATCTTTTAGCAAGCTTACACTCATCTTAGCTTTACTCAATGTAAAATATTGATTCTCCTGTATTTACTGATATTTTCTTACAAGCACATGAATAATACTTGTTATATTTGTGACGCTACTTCAGACTCTGCGATACATCATACATTCATACTATAGGATAGTTAATTAATTAAGAACATTGTTCATTACAAAATTACTCGGTAGAAATTCAGAACACTATCATTAAAATATAGTTTTGTATTGCGGCCTTACTTTCTAGTATGATATTTTTGTTGAGCTCCATTAATTAAGCAACCTACTTAAAGCAAATAGACGGAATTCTTCTTTTATATAAAACACTTAGCATTACTCAGCACATTTCTAACTTCTATCCAAATATGTACCTGTAGTCTTTGTGCAATGCATGTGGAATCCGGTACAAGAAGGAAGAGAGAAGAGCTGCCACCACAACTGCTATACCGGTTGAACAGGGAACGGCATGTGGTTACCAGCAAGCACAACCATGGACCTTCTATGGATCTAATAAAAGTGGGCCCATCTCGATCTATGGTCATGATTCATCCGACAATGCTGATATGGCATCGTACCTCCCATGGAGGTTCAGTGCTGTACCAGTTCAAGAGAGAACCAGTTTGTACCAGTATAATTAGCTAGCTAGCCAGTTAGGTTAATTATAGATTTAGTAGTAGGATAGTGTTATGGTATTCTCAGCTTTGGATCAATGTAAGCTGCTTTTTGGATTTTCATTTTGAAGAGTATAACAGCACGAAAATCCATGTGATGTATGGCGTATGTACTTGATTAGAAGAATATATTTTTTTTAAAAAAAAGTAAAGTGTCTTTTATATTTTCTATTTACTAGTTAGTTCCCTTATCATTTCATTTTTGTTTTTGCTGAGTAGAAGAATTCATTCTTTTTAAGCATCATTCAAAATATAGAATATATATGTATTTGAAGATTTTGAAGTGTTGGTGGAATTTGAAATATAACATTCTAAATATTTTCAATTTGGATAGGCAGATGTTAATTATACGAATATATATGTTGTTTTTATAATATCATGGCGCACAATTTTCCCAGAGAAACCTTTTGTCATTGCTGATCTACCTTGAGTGTTAATTAATTAACTACATTGGTCCTTCACATTCTAAACAAACTAATCTTCTATAAGTGTGTTGCATTTTGTGCACTACTGTATAGTGGCACATATTTGAACCGAAATTAAACGATAATGCTTTTCAATTAGGTGCTGATATATTCAAACTTGTAGTATCAAATAATAACTGTTCAATGCTCGTTCAATATATGCTTCTGATACATTGTGATTTAAAGAAAAGAATTGGTGCAGAATTTTTAACCAAGCTAGGATATTAGAACTTGGGCCTATAGGTGTACACATCAGCCCAAGTGGTCTTGTTGACATGTGTGGAAAATTTGGGCTGCATCTTTTCAATTTATATGGTATTAATTGGGTCTTGTTCTCACTCTAACTACGAACTGATGATCTCTTGTAAATCAACAATAGTATTTATCTGACGACAGGTAAGAGTGCTTTTTCAAATCAATGTGGTTACATTCCAAAACAGACATTTTAGTTGGTTGCTTGTTTATCTGAATTATAGTGCTCTGTAATTGACTTTACCTACATGTAGCACACCACTTATATTAAGCTTTCCAATTTAACTAGTATGAGGGTTGCGCTGCAACCAAAGGAGTTCTTTTTTTTTTTTTCTATAATATGACACTTTTTGTTTTTATCATATTTGCAATTACTCACTAAGCATCTTAATATACTAAACAAATACCGCATTATTTATCAAATAATATAATATAATGTGTTGTCTTTTGGCTTCACATGGCATAAGGATCCACAGACTATGGTCTATGGTAATAGAAATTGAATTTTCACTCACGGATGGATTGATTCAATTCTCTGATTCAGGACAAAACTATCAAACACGTTATTAAATCGAAGAACATAATAAATGTAAATTGATTTTAAAATCCAAGGAAATACCAAAAAAAATGTGCTATCGCGTCATGTACCACCCGGTACAAACCTGATGACCCAAATTTCAAGGCTTATCTGAATTTTTTTCATTTTCGCTGCTGATGGCCCAAATTTCACTAAAACTCGACTATATGCGTGTTGATGTTCAATACCCTAAAAAATGAACATCATAACCAAGAAGTTGAAATTTATTTTAAATATATACGGAAACAAATTAAACTTATACAAATCATGAATCACCGGCATAATATAATGATAATAAATCCATCTCTCTAAGCAGAGATATATGTTCAAATTCTGTAAAAAAATTTTGAAAAGAAATAAATATTGAGATTAATGGGAGCCATTATATTAAAAAAAACTTATACAAATCAACAAGATTGCTAAAAGTAATAACCAAAATCTTAAAGAACGCATGAGCGTTAGAATAGTTACAGATCTATAGATAAGAGGTAGCAAGTAAATATACGTCACCTAAATGCAAATAAATCATACTTTTTCTTTTTCGTAAATAAACCCCAATAATCCTGTTGTGTTATGATAAAACAAACATTTATCATATGTTGTGTTATGATAAAACAAACATTTACCATAGCGACGGCTAAATTGTATTTATCATTTAATTCATTCATCTAATCAACTACTATTATCACTCCAGCAAGTATGCTCCAAAAAAGATACATCGCCACCCTTAACTTTAAATTTTTTATACATCCACAAAGGGATCCTAAGGATTGGAAATAATAGTCTCAATCTGAGAAAGTTGGAAATGGACCAAATTGTCCACTTCTTAATTAAATTATCACAATTTTTACATACTCAGTTTTAGATACTTCTAAACTCAGAAAGGCCGAAAATTGGACGAGATGATCACCTTGTCTCAGCTTTCGTATGATCATCACTGGTATCTCCACTTTCGCTTGCCCCTCTGTACCTATTGGCAAGGTTGCAATACAAATAGAAAAAAGGAACATCAGAAAACCCGCAACTTCACTGATTCACATGCACTTCCACCAACAGGTTTAAGCAAGATTAGTACCAACTGGTATACCAGTAGGCAAGCACACGAACAGTCCAAAATTTGTCACTTTTTCATAACCGCATCTCGCTGGTATTTCTTGCATCTCTAGACAGTAAGTTCTTCATTGATGGTATAACTATAGAGGTATGCAATCCAGATTGAGCAAAAATAGAGTTTCCTCCTCTTAATTTTCTCTTCTAATTTCTTGCCCTGCATTTAAGAAGAAATACAATTACCGAAATCATAGTTCTTTGTTTTCTTCCTCTCTTGCTTGAGAAATTCCTTGAAAATGTAGTCATTATTGCTTTCTAAGTTCTCAACTTTAAGGCACTCAATTAATGTGACAAAGAACGCTATCATAGTACTGCCTAATTATTTTTAAAATGAAACAGACGATGTTTGTGTTCTGCACATAGATCCTAAAAAGGAAACAAATCCTGGTGCCTACTAAAATGATAACAAAAGAGCTACTCGGCCAATCATGTTTCCGATAGGAGCAGTTATGGTGGTCCAAAATTGATAATAAGTTTGTATCAAAACTTTATTTTTCCTGAAATTAATTAAATGACTAATTGAAATCAAGAGTGAAAATTTCTTAAAAAAAAAGAACACTCACTTGTGAGTTCTGAGGACTGAGGAGAACTCGAGAGCAATAATAGCCAAAACAATCACGAACAACAAATCTACCGAATTCTTTATTCAAAGTTGATCACATCAAAGTGCTTGATGGCCGCAACAATTATACCATGAGTATAAATTGCAAAAACCCAAAAGGCCACAAAACGCACAAATTAAAAAAAAATACCTAGACAAAACCACAAATTGTTGTAATAATATGAACATCATCTGTATCTAGCATTTGAAGCAGTATATCAGCCAACAGTGTGATTGACATTCTGGTTATTACAGCCATGAGAAATTCTCTGTGTACGTTCTTGCAGCAATATTACCAGTACATGACCTTTTAATCTGATTTCACAATCTAATCTCAAATTAAGTCCTTTGAAAGTAATTTGTAATTAGGGGGAAACTTTGAAAGTGTCTTTAAAAATATCTCAGACGGTGCAGAAACATTCGTTATTTCATTAATTATAGTTCCTGATAAGATTAATGCAAGGAGGGAGGGGGAATTGGCGAGGGGGGGGGGGGGGAGCCTATGCAAGCAGACGCCAACACAAAAATTGAAGAGCGCTCTCTCGATCGGACGGCACAGAGGCAGGGTGCTACTGTTCTTTCTACAGTAATAACCCCATTGCCAATTGAACTATTTTTAATTCCCACAAAGTTGAAACTTGAACCAATAATATTATAGGATTGTCTGGTACTTAGTATGGTTAGCACTGGTTTGTGTTTCAGAGTCAACTGCCGCTTATTACATAGGAGTCTGATGTTTCATCAAAGACAAACTTTGAGAGATGTGATTTCTCTAGAAGAAAATCAGATAAAATGGTAAAAGATGAGAAGGTCATACCATAATCTCGTGTGTCAGATACTAGATTGAGTTTAAATGTACTGCAATTTAATGATTTCCATGTTTTTAGAGAGAACGCCAAACCATATGTTTAGAGGTACAAACTGGTCCATACTGAAACATGATTTAAAATGAAGTAACTGTTCGTTCAAACGAGTGTAAATTGAATCCAAATTTGCTTGCATGAAGTCAAGCTTCATTTAGTAACTCAGGAAAATTTTTGCATTATTCGGAAAACCTGACTCCATTAGGAAGTTGAGACGAATCTTTCATTACATAGATTGAGACAAACAAATCTTCAGAAAATACAAAATTAGTTAGATTACATAACGATCAGAAGCAGGACCTATATATTGGGAGTTTACTGTACTGGTACAGTGATACCAGTAAGACCTCTGGTACATTACTTGGGGCTCGCTTTTATTCGAGATAATAGAAAATTCACTGTAGTTATTGTCACACCCCGAACCAAAATGAAATATTCGGGGCGCGACAACCCGCCACGTGAGCACGGAGGCGTGTGCACACGGAAGGCTAAATACAATACAATTCATTCCCTTATCACAATCAAAATAAATAAAAGTTCATAATATCAGCCACATCATAAAATATATCCCCGTACAACCATCACAAAAAAAAATGCGGAAGCGAAAATATGAAATACAAAAGGAGATGGTATGTTACCATCATCATTAGCAAAAATAAAGTCATACTGGATATCCCAAAATAAAAATAAGCTAATCCTAATGAGGCCTTATCATAGATCATCACCTAAAGACGATCCTCACCGCTTAGCATCTAGCTCCAATCTGAACCCCCACAATCACCGTGAAAACATGAGTGACAAGTCACTCAGTGTGATTCTAGGTCCAGTCTTTATGAGATTGAATATCTCTAGACCGAGATTTAAAACCCATTTACTTAATTTATATTATAAAAATATAATTATTCTAATTTAAAAAAATACTTATTAAGTTCATAAATGTTGTGTGATGTACAATGCAGAAAAATTCATAAATATACTTTACATGACATGTCATGAAATGAATTTGAAATTCTCCAAAGAAAAATATTTCTAGAATAAATAAATAAAAACAATACGAGATAATCAAGCATCCAATCACTCACGATTTCATGGGATCAAAAAATTTTTAGAAATAACCAGCGATCCGCCAACCCAACACCACGAGGGTACGCCCACCAGGAAAATCCACATTTCAAGTTTTAAAAAGAGTTTTTGATATTATGCTTAGTCCTCACATAAACATAAACGGCTCAACTTGTCATATAAGTAACAATCAGAAAAAATGGAGATTACCCAACGTGAAACGATGCCCACAAAAGAATAATAAAATCCGGGACACATGAATAGTGTCCGGCTCGCCGCCGGTACCGAGTTAAATGAGGATGTTAGTAATTGACATTAACATAAATAAAGTGTTGTAGCTCATTGGTTAAAGATGGCACGTGACTCACACTAGAGTTGAAGCCATATCCTATCACTCCGATAGAAAAGAGAAACATATATATATAGGAAGAAAATATATGGAGGTGAGAGAGGGAAATATAACTCTCTAATGACCGGCTCTCGCCGATCAATTTCACTTACAGACTTCTTAGGAGAGAGTCACTATCATGTGATTGGGTGCTACTCTACTTCTAACACTCTCCATAAGTAATACAGACCTAAAACACTCAGTTCGTATCACTCATCCCGTACTAAATTTAGTAGTACACTTTTAATATTAATTTAAGTTGTATGTTACTTTTAATTAGGTAAATTTTATGTAACTACCTCTAAATTTTATAATTGACTTTCTTTTACTTATTCAGATGAAATTAAAAATAATGAAAATAACAGTATAATAATATTAACAATAATGATAATAATAGTAGAGATAATAACAATATTATTATTATGTTAAAGTATAGTTATGCCATTTAGGTTCAATTAAGGTTAATTAGATTCTCCAAAATTAACAATTGAATTTATAACCGCTTTTAAACATTTGTTGAAGTTAATTTAAATAAGTATTAATAACCTATCCAATTTTATCCATTTCAGAAAAGATATAAGAAAGGACGGGTTTGTTCAGTTAATGTTTATTTGGAACAATTGATGAATAAATTTGGATGATTATCCATGCAGTAATGTATAATTAATTAACATATTAGTTTTAATCCTGGACATTTTAGTCTATCGTAACTCTTAATCTACTTTAATTTAAGCTAAATTCCTACTAATTTAATTCTACCTTACGAATAAACGTAACTAACATGAGATTAGACAATCATGCAATTAACCTAATCATGAAATATAATTAAAGTCCTATCTAGAGAAAACGTAATCTCAATAGCAATCCACACCTATACTTACTAAACTGGCTCTCCTACGGGATCCTCTGTGGCGACAGCAGCATCGTCTAGTGTGTAGTCCTCGACTACCTGCTCATCAGTGTACTCCTGAGAATCTATAGCGCATAGGTTGGTAAATTAATGGCTCTTGAGATTATTTGATCTAAGTCTGGCTAGGCTGGGTAAACCAGAAAACAAGTTGTTATTAGCGTCATTGCGTATCAAGTTCAATTAATACTTCATTTCATTTTATGTTGTTTCATCTTTTTAGTTTATTTAATTTAAGTTTAGTTTAATATGTATAATGTTTGCTTTGAAGTTGATTTAATGTAATTTATTATAATGAATCTATAAATTTAAATAATCTTTATTTTAGGGAAATCTTAACTTGATTTCAATTACCTTAATTTTACTCTAGTTTATTTTGCTTATTTTAGTTTAGCTTAATTGAATTATTTTAATATACTTGCTTTAGTTTTATTTAACCAAATTTATTTGATATGTCCTATGTCCTAATCTAATTTTGTTTAATTAACTTTATCTCTTTATTTAGTTAGTTATAATTTATTAACACATTGATTTCAACCGTTAACTTATAAGCATTTTACTTGAACATTTATTAAATATCAATTAATGTGTTGGTGTTTTATTATATAAAAAAAAATGGTTGCCCGACATGGTAAAATATCTTTTAAAATAAATTGTCTTATAAAACTATGTACTTTTGATGTGTCGGTGTTTTAATGTGTTTGGGATTCAGTGTGGCCGAATCTCATGCGATCCCTCGTGCGTTAAATTAAATTTTTAATTTTTTAAATCTTTACTTCAATTAGTCTTATTAATTGATGAATAACATTATTATTATTATTATTATTATTATTATTATTATTATTTGGACGGGGTTTCACAGTTATGGTTACCCAACAGAAAAATTAAAAATTACTAGTTAGCTATCGCTTACACAATGTTTAATAGAAGTATTTTTATTTTTGGGTCCGTTTGGCAATGCAATTAGAGAGTAAAATAGTAGAATAATGTATTATTCCACCTAAAGTAATTTGTTAAACGTAAAAAAATAAATTAGAATAGTTATATGAATAAACTATTTTGCCATTAGCCTATATAGTTTGAATAGTGGAATAACTCTCATTTATTTCTTTAGGAATAACATTAATTACATTATTTCAACTAATTTTTTATCAAACGAGATTTTCACTTTTTCGAATAATTTCAAAATAACACTCTTCTATTCACTCTTCCAAATATCATTATTTTATTACTATTCAATTTTTATTATTCTAATAATACTATTCTAATACTATTCCTTGATTTGCTAAACGAACCCTTGGTTCTTTAAGGCTCTAACCAGTTCAAGTCACCCTAATTAGCTTCACAATTTAGTATACAAATTTTTGGAATTAAATTTAACGGAGTTGCTCCTACTGTAAATAATATAAAAGGAAATTTTGGCTTGCATTTTCCAAGGTTTATTAAATTTGAATTGGTGGTTGTGATGGTCTCAGTTATTCATTAAATGGTAAGTTCATATAGCCTAAATACAATGTATTTTGTACTGTCAGTAATTTGTGGCACCTACATTTAACTATTAGCCATCTTTGAGTCCCACTGTGATCCCAATCTCGTCTTAAATGTCCATAAAAAGTGTGTGTGTGTGTGTATATATATAATTAACACCAAAATGTAAATTAGTTGAAAGAATGACGTGTCTTACCATCCTTCTCAAATATTTCAATTTCTTGGCAACAGTCTCTGGTGCATTTACATACATAAAGGCGTCTAGAGAATTTACCCAGAGGAAGAACAAGAAACAAGTTTTATACCATTTTTAATACATGGCATGTGTTCAATACATGTATAATCGTATGCACAAAAAAATTATACATGTGGGATATACTGGCAGTACAACACAGGTTCAGTACCAATGTATATTTCTAACCTGGTAAGCTATAATATATGCAGCCTGTTTTGATGTAAGATATACTGATCAAACCCTGGAGAAAGAAAGAATTAAAGAAACAAATCACTGTCAAGAAATAGACTAGTGATACTATTTGAGTGATGTTTAATTTAAACAGGAGAATTTGGGTGTCTAATTAATTAAAGAAGTTGTTGATCTTTTGCAACCTCCAACTGATGAGTTGGCTGCATGCTTACATTACATGGGAAGTTCTCGTCACTAACTGAAGAGATTTACTAAATAATTTTTATTAAACAAATCAGACCATTGGTAATCAATTTGAATGAATTTCACATTCCTTTTCTATTGTTCTCATTCTTTTGTCATAATTTGGTCTCATCCTTTTCTATTAAACAAATCGGATTACTACACCAAATAGTTCAAAACTTCCTTTTTTTCCCTGAAGGAAGCTCATATTCTATTACTACGTAATACAAATATTACAAGCAAAAATATAAATATCCTAAAAAAATAATCATAATAAAACAGCAAATATGAGATTCAGCACTAACTACAAAGAAACCTTCATGCTATTAATTTCGCAACAAACTAGTAAATTTCTACAATCAAAGGTGTTGTCTTTTGATTATTTGAAACACTGTTTTATCTTTATTGTTATCTATATATTTTCTATGTAGAAGCTTCAAATCTAGTTGAAGGTTGATCGTTAGAACAGTTATTTCTTCAAATACGAAGGTAATTAACGATTACCAACATAATTAAATTGGTTTATTTATGATATGACAACCATAACTATAACCACTCATGATGTACTTCAGAGTTTGTGGAAAGAGGGAGGAGAAGGGATGGGGATGGAAGTGGCAGTTAAATTTTTTATCTTCAAAATTAAAGATTAATAAATTTTGAAAAAATGAATAAAATATTCACTCTCTCTCATTCCTTTTCATCTCCTTCAATTAAAACTTAAGAGCTGGATTAAACTCTCTTTTTTCTTCCCCTCCTCTCCAATCACCTCCTCTAACCCATTCGGAAACACACCCTTAGAAATATATAGCATTTAATCGCCTAATAAAATGTTGCTTGAAATTAAAATACTTGATTAGACTTAATATGAACTATATATCCAATTTAAGATTGATGATGAAGGATCTGGTTGGATTAATCTAAAATTTTCGTACAATGAGAAGTTACTGGACACTTTTTGCAAGACTAGCAAAAATGATGAAAAATAGTATGAAAACCTTTTTTTTTTTAAAACATTCAAGATCTTTCAATAATTTTTTTTTCTCTTTATTCAAAAAATAATAGAAAAATCTATTTAATTAAATTCAATATGTAGATCAAACTGAGCAACTAAATTGACTGTTTGATTTGAACTGTAAAATCAAAATTTGATATTATTGCACCAGCCAACCTGCTTATCAAAAGAAAAACAAAAATCTAGAAAGATGGTGATTATTAATTAGCTGGTGCTTAATTTCTGATTCTTAGTCCAAGATGGTAAGAATTATTGGCCAAGATTTAAGAGAATTCACAATTACTCCAAAAATTAAAATTATTTATTGCCACCAAAGAACAAATTTCTCTCTAAATGGCTTGAATGTTGAACCTTCTACTATATATAGTCAACTTCATTATAAAAAAGAGTACAAATTAAGAAGCTCAATTCTCTTCCATAATTCAAGGAAAGGCACATTTGTAGTGCACGCAAGTGCTATTGATAATTAATTCCACATTTTGTTTGTGCAAACAAAGTTGGTTTGAATTAGGTTAGGCTGTTGATCTAAAAGTACCCATAATAATAATAACAATCCTAATAAAGAGCGTTTGTTTTATATGGTCGTTTTCTGGCTGGGTATGATCTGACGCCAAAAGAGAAGGATTAGCTGCGCTTTATGGCTGTGTGTTTGAAGTTTTGAACGCAATTTTAAATGATTAAAGAGAATATATCATAAAGAAAAATTAATTTTATACTTCAAGTTATGCATTTTTCATGTGTTTTGAAAATATTCATATTTAATATAACTGTTATTTATATTTATTATTGAAGGTACTTATATTTAGTACATAAAATATTTTTTAATTTATCTTTTCTGAATGATCATATAATAATTAAAGTTAAAAATTATATTTAATAATTTAGATATATATTTTAAACTTTTTTAATTTTAATATATAAAATATAAAAAATATTATATATACATCTTAAATACAAATAAAAAAAATATATAATAAATGTAAGTTTGATTCCTCATAATTTAATTAGTTCTGTCTGTCAAATACATAAGTGCACATAAATATCAGTGTCCTTTAATTTTCCATTTCCGTAAAAAAAATTGATATTTACTGTTTATGGTACATTAAATAAAGAAAATTGAATGAATGTCAGTTTTCCTGACACCATGAAACGAATTTATAATTCTGTTTGATAAATAGTGCCTATATGTCATTGCCATCCCCATTTTTTTAATTATATGGTCTCAAAAGAATTTAGAAATTGTCATTGTAATCCAACTTATTTGACTAAAAAATAAATGGTCAAAAATAAATAAATATAAAAATATTTATATGTTAGTTATCTTTGAAAGTTCAAAAAATAATTAAAAAGCTCTAAAACGGTAAATATTGGTATTTTATGAGATATTGATACGAATAATTTATTAAATTAGTAAGCATTTCGGCCGAAATGTTAATAATAATACATTAGCAAAAATTCTATATGTATATTTTCTTTAGCCTTATAAAGTTGCAAATTTAATCGACAAACTTGCAAACAAGATTAACCTAACAAACACCAATCGTCCAAATCGATCAATTAAAAAATAGTAACAAGGCAACAAAATCGAACCTAGCTAACAATGGAAAGTGTGCATTTTAGTTGAAGCATTATTCTATATTTCTATGAAAGGAGTCTCCATTCCTAAAATTTCAAAATAGATGCTAAAAAGATTTTTAGGACTTGTTTATTGTCTAGTTATGTTGAAAAATAGTGCATTCTAATTAAAATTAAAAATGTTCATAATGATATATAAAAAAGATATTTGTATTTTTAATATTTTGGATAATGACTAAAAGTTCAATGTAATATTGACAATTATCAAAACATGTGATTTTTTTGAGATAAAATTGAAAATCAAAGCCACTAAATTTTAAATATTATAAAATATTTTTTTATTCAGATTTTAAATTTACGACTTTCCACATGAAGAATATTGTGTTTGTTACTAGACTAAAAATTAATTCTCAAATAAAATATCTATAATTGTTAATTAATTAAAAGTGATATGTATTTAGAGAAATTTAGAAAAAGTTTTCCGTATAGTTTTGAAAATATTCATCAAGCTTTGACAGAAAGTGCATGCATTATTAGAAGTTCGAATAAATATTTTGACATCTAAAATAATTGTTACACTAAAATTGATTATTTTTTAGTTTTATTTATATATTGAAATTATAAATAAAAATAACATTTATTTTCGGATGGATGGAAATCGCATAAAAATTATGAGAGGGATGAGACTGAAATAATCATCACACGCTAAATAAAATATTATTTTAACCTTCTAGGAACTTGAATACAATCAAGAGACTTTACCAACTTACAACTACCCTTCATAAAATCAATTGCTTCTTTCCTCCTCTCCATTTCCAATCATAATGGAGCTCAATTTCTTTGTTAATATTTTACTTCTGCTCAATTGTTTATAGTAGAATCGTTAGATATTTTTAAACTAAATAAATCAATGTAGAGCATTTCCATCCTTTAAATTATAAATATATGATTTCATTTGTCACATTAACAATTTTAGTAATTAACCATCAACCATCAACAAATTAGTAAACATTACGTTATATATTATTGAAAAAGTTCTCTCGTAAGGCCCACAAGCTCCTTTAAAAAAACTCTATTAGATAATTTTAAATCAATATAATATATTGAATGCATAATTAGTTCACTCCTTATATATATTTTATACATATTAATCATCATTACTCAAACTAAAATGATGACAACAAAAGAAGTAAAAAAAAAAGCGATTGAAAACAACACATTTCATTATTGTTAGAGAAATTTATGTTCTAAATATATATAGAAGTTTTAGATTCTTTATTCATATTATTTCATGTTTTTGTAGATCTTCAAATAAGGAGGGAAATTTTATTATCTTAGGATATTAGACATGAGAAAAATGAAAAATAATTTAATTATGACAATAACATATTTTGAAATTACTGTGTCCTTGTTCGGTAATTATGTCTCCCCATTTTCTAATCAATCTTTGGACAATGATAAAAGCATCATTGAAAACTGGACATATCCCTTATTAACAAGCAACAGAGACATTTAACAGTGATTGCAATTATTATTATTATTATTATTCCTTACTGGCTTCCATGATCTGTTGCTCATCTCTGGACAAATTTTACAAAGACCCAACTATTCAAACCGACTCTATATAAAACCGACCTAGCAGTTCAACCACACATGCACCAGAGATAGCCAAGACAAAGAAAACAAAACCCTAAAAAAGAGAGAGAGCCCAGGAAAGAATTTGAGACAGGAACAACAATGGTGAACTTTGTTGAAGCACAAAAACCCCTGCTACATTTCCTAGTAAAGAGAGCTGGCCTCCGGCAGCAATCGGTCGAGGTTGAGCCCGGTACCATCATGAGCTTTTGGGTACCGAAAGAGAAGGCAACCAAGAAGAAAGGTCCCATAAATAATGAGATAGTACCTGAAGGAAAATCCAACCATATAGAAACCCTTAATGAAAATGGCAAGAGAACCGTGAAGAAGGAGAGGCCGGCAGTTGTGCTCGTGCATGGGTTCGCGGCTGAGGGCATCGTGACATGGCAATTCCAAGTCGGTGTCTTGGCAAAAAAATATGATGTGTATGTACCAGATTTGTTGTTCTTTGGTGGGTCTGAAACCAAGTCAAAAGACAGGTCACCCATCTTTCAGGTAATAAGGCTTTAATATTGCTATTTTTAAGTTAAAAGTAATTCTTTATTGAAGTTAAAAATTGTTAAAAAGATGTTTTTTAAACCATGCATGCTGTAGGATTTTAATTAGCAGGAAAATGTTTTTCCCAGGATTTAAATTCTCGTGTCAAAAAATGCTTGATACAAAACTTTGATACTGATTTCTATTTTTATGCATTAATTTCTATGGATCATGAGAAAAGTTCAATATCATGTTTTGAGCAAGCAGTTGATTCACACAAAGTTGTTATTGCAGGGGAGGGATCGCTTGGCAATAATTATTTTAACAATCTTAACAATAAATCTTTAAATAAATTTGAAAAAAAAATTAAAAATATAAAAGGATTCATAGATATATTTTGAACTTAATTAATTGTGTTTCAAATTTCATATAATTTAAGAGTTATTTATTAGTCCATGAAAGACTATCAAAATTTTATGCAATTTAAAAAAAATACAGTGGTCCATGCATGATCTTTGATAGATTGTCAAATGATATTTAAATTATATAAAATTTAAAACAGAAACAATCAATATTTCAAGAATATGTCTATAAATATTGTTCTTTTTTTGAGAAAATTTTCAAGCGACTCATTGTCAAATTAACCATTGTCAAGTGATCCCTCCTTATCTAAGTATGTTTATTTGAACCGTATGAACAAATATAACCTACTCTGATATTTTACTATGCCAAAAATGCACCAGCAAGTTGAACCAAAGTTACAATTAAAACCAGTTACATACGATCATTAACAGATTGAAGTTTCTAATTAAACATGTTCCTATTCCCAGGCTCAGTGTCTGATAACGGCACTGGCGCGGCTCGGTGTGAAACAGTGCACCGTTGTAGGGTTCAGTTATGGTGGCATGGTGGCATTCAAAATGGCCGAGATCAACCCCTACTTGGTCCGTTCACTGGTTATTTCTGGTTCTGTCATTGCCATGACCGATTCGATCAGTGATGCCACGCTCGAACGGCTTGGGATGAGAACATCTGCCGAATTGCTATTGCCGGAGACTGTTAAGGGGCTCAAAGCACTCCAATCGTTAGCAATGTACAAGAAAATTTGGTTCCCAGATTTCCTCATTAAAGACTATATTGAGGTAAATCTTTTAGTACTGTTGCTTCTCATTAAAGACTATCTCAAGCTTCTAAATTTTACTGGTGCTGATACAGTGCACCCCTGCTGTCTTTCATCATTTAATGACTACAGTTTTGTTTTCATAATAAATGAGGACCATTTTTGTGTCAGAGTTATATTGTTTTTTTAAGTTTAGGTACTTAGCTGTGTTTCCAGGGCATTAACATATGTAGTAATTCATTTTAGAAAGTAGGGGTATTTATATCTGGGATATGTTCCTATCATAAATTCTCAACGCCCAAGTTGTCACAAATAAATTGTGTATTTATTGGTATACAATTTTCAAACAATTGACCTGGATGATTGACTTTGATCTGGAAAACAAGTAACATGTGAACATTAAATATATATTTCTTTTTTTGGGAAACGGATAGCAACAAGTTATCACTACATATTCCTCTTTTGTAGCTAGTTGCAGATTTTTATCTAAGATTCAGAAGTGTGCTCAAGCAAATTCCTAATTTTAGAAGGGTTTGTGCACAAACAAGTACTTTATACCTCACAACAAATTGAAAATGAGAAAATTCTGCTTGAGACAAGTGTTTAGTATTAGTGGTTCAAATTCTCAAATCCTCTAGGCATTTCATATTTTGAACTTAATCGAAACATATTACTTTCTATGTTCAGGTAATGTTTAACCACAGGAAGGAAAGAGCTGAGCTGCTTGAAGGGCTGGTGATAAGTAATAAAGATGGAACAGTACCAGTCTTAACCCAGGTAATTTACTGACTTACCAGTTACCAGACCCAAATTAAATTCCCAGTGTTCATACAAAGAATACATACTTTTACCATGTTACTGGAACTTTGTGTATCAGTAATCGTATATAAAACCAAACTATTGGAAAATATCACATTTGGTACTTTTATGTCAGAATGTGTTTCTGCTATGCTAGTTTTCAGAGTATGCAACCTTGGGATGATGCTGATTTAGAGATCATTTGTAAATTGTAATAATAATTTTACGAAATCATAATACTGACTAGTTAATCAGCTTTTCTGACAAAATATGTGCAGAAAATACTACTATTGTGGGGTGAGAATGACAACTTATTTAAAGTCGAACTAGCGAAGGACATGAGAGAGTAAGTAAACTATATATATTCTCCGAATGTAATTTGGTTTTCTTTTAATTATCTAATTTTTATTTCATTGCAGATCAAGGTTAATACAATACTGAAGTATGTGCTTATGAAATAATATTTGTTATGCAATTTTTAGTTAATTCTAACCATCTCTGGCTTTCAACATAGGCAACTTGGTGAAAACACCACAATTCAAACAATAAACAAGGCGGGGCATCTCGTTCACCTCGAAAGACCGTGTCGCTACAACCGTCTTCTCAAAGAATTTCTTGCAACTGTCACAGCTGAACATTGAAAGAAATGAATCTAAGATTTATGGTTTCTTAGGTGACTATATATGCAGGAGAAAGTTATAGCAGCAACTTTTGGTGTGCAATTGTTGTTATAAAATTGAAGTGTTGTGGTCTAATATATTTGTTATATTTGTTTTATTTCAATGTAATAAATATCCAGTCTACTGATCATATGCAAGTGAAATAAATATGTATTTCACTTTTTTTTTATCATTCTGTTTAATATTTACCTTCTTTTTCTAAAAAACTAAAAAGTAAAAGCGTTATTGATAATGGTAATGTGTGAAGTACACTAATTAAAGACCATATAGGAAACGTTATAGTGTAATGTGTGGTTGTAATTTTTTTTTTCTTTTTGGTCCTTATCTTTTCTAGTTTATTGAGATCTACTACAGTTTTATATTATTTGCTTGTGAGATTCTGACGAGTGCAAAAACCCAATCGGATAAATATTATTTTATTTGTCCTGCCCTCATCTTTAACACATTGATTATTTTATTACAACTTGCATGCATCTTGCTTCAGTGTCACATTGAATGATTGTCAGAGCTTAGTTACACCAAAGCCAGGCAAAATAAGACTGGCATCCTACATTTACTAGTTTACTTCATTAATCTACGTATTTATTTATCCGTTACTTTTTGTACTTCTATGATCTATCTATATTTATTTATATATTGTTTTGGTTGCTTGTTTTTTTGTTTATGTATTTATTTTCTATTTTTCTTCAATTGCTTAGGGCTAAAAGGGCAGTTCGCTTAGAAAACCAAACCACAAATTTGGGATCAAAACTAATTATGTAGAAGGTTGATCCTAAAATATATGATACGGTACAGCACATTGTATATTTAGTACCGACGATGACAGTGACTGAAATCCTTGTCAAGTAATAAAGAGACCAAACAAGAAAAATAACCACAACTTAAAATCTGTAACAACTTATTCTTTGTTAGACAAAATCAGAAGCACTTGAAGTAATAACCAAATTTTAGTCTTAATGAAAGGTACCATCCACCAGAGATTATGCTGAACAAAAAAGAGCTCAGAAGGATCTCTCAAAAGGAAAAGTTCAAATATCATGATGCAGACAATGAAAACAATGTACCAACAGAAGCTGGTAATGCTAGTCAATAATCAGAGAAGAACCTTTTTATCCGATATTTAGTCTAGTTATAGCACAAGGCAATCAGTACCACAACTTTTTCACTATTCTCGGTTTCTAATACACCTCCTAAGGTACCATACTGAACATCAGAATGACTAAAAGCATCCTGATTGCTGCCGGTACAGATAAAATGGAAGCTTAAACAAACATCACTGAGATAAAATGGAAGTCTTTCCAAATTCCCTTTCAACTTGACCATCTTTTGGGGAACAGATCAAAGCATTTTAATCCTTATTGAAGGAAAATCAAATTGTTCAGAAGAAACAGGAAAAAAGGGAGAACTAAATAGAAATGTACATAAATACAAGAGCATAAAAAAGTAACAGTTAGGCAGGCAATTAGGCTTATTAACCAGACCTAGCTTATTGAAATTAGTAATGCCATATCTTTTCCTAACAAATAAATTTATCAAACTATTCATATTAGCACGTACCAGAGGCAGTTGATCTTCTTAATCCCCTGCAATTACTGCACCATTTTGTTTTAATAAACAGGGAAGATACTCATATAATTATGCCATTATTTCAAGACCAATGCAACTCCTTCATTTCATCGCACAGAAAAGCTAATTTGGACAAATACTATCAATACTGGTCAGTCGATATGTACGACGACAATAATAAACTTTGTATATCCTTTGTTGAACTAGGTTACAGTAAGCCTCAAACTGATAAATAATAAGTTATAAAATTCCCGTGTGATAATACAGGTTTAAGATTATGTGGGAAGTTAAGCAAGTGAAAAGAAATTAAAGCACACTAATATAGTTCAAGGTTACATGGGACTTAATTGCATATTTGATCTTACCTAGAGATTAATCACAACTGCATCCAAAAAGGGATTACTGATGCAATCTACAACTTGGAAAGGGTATATTACTATATGTATGTTGTTTCTGAGTACCATAAAATGGTCTTTATGAAAGTAATAAACCTTTGACCAAGAAATAAGGGGCCAAATTAACTCTGTAAGAATGAGGGAAGTTGTGCAGTAACCGCAATTCATAAAAGTAAAAAAGCTCAATATCATTAAAAGGTTACAAAAAAAGAGAGGTGATTCAATTGTGAATTTCCTTCTTTTTCTGGAAATTTACAACTACATATTGACAACTATCATACCAGCATTAGTAATCAAGAATACTATTGCCTTTCTTTAATACGGAAACTGGGAACAAAGTGGACTGGCAGTCCACTCTTAAACCAACTGGTAAATAAATGTGTATACAATTTGTTTTACTATAAGTATCTAAACTTTTGCTAACATGTAACAGTGTGAGATTGATTTTGTTTTCTTTTCTGTCTATGCACACACGCACACAACTGCAGATCCTGATGTCTGTGCCTCCCTAAATTGATAAAAAAAAAGGATTCCAAAGAAACAACTAAACATGATAAAAGAAAGAAAACTATATTGGCACTAACAAGAGTTTGACCAAAACGTGAGTTGTTGAGAAATTATATGGAAGAATGGGATTCCATACACCAGTATGTGAGTGCCAGCAAAGATAGCAGAGCCAGTTCATGAAATTGACACATGATAGTAGCGCCAAGCGAGGCACACTATATACCAGGATGTCTGGTCACCTGTTATCAGGTTGGTTATTTGCAATCTTTATTAGAACCAAAATTGTCAGACTGAATGCCTGGCATCGATAGGTAAAGGAATATGTTAATATGTGGGAAGGAGACAGACAGCATATTATGGTAATTGCAGTAGAGGGAAATTGGCAACTTTCCAAAACCTCAAGTTTCATTGCATTTAAGTTTAGCATAACACTTAAACTAACATACATAATTGGCCATGACCTTACAACAACTCAACAATTCTTAATTACTAACACCGCCAGACCAGATCTCTTGAATTGTCTCCATGATTATGATGGAATTTTACCTCTCTTGCTTATTGGTTAGTTTGGCAGCTTACTGGACAGCATATGGAAATAATAGGAGAACTGATGTCATGCTGCTGGAGGAACATTTTTTTATGGATAAAAGAATATTAATGGGGAGAAATAAGAGGTTTTAACAATGGATACACCCTTCAAGGAAAGAAGGTGAATTTATCTCCGGAACCATCTGATGCAAATGGGATTTAGTTGGTGGCTGAGGCTAGGTTTAGCAAGAGCAAAACAGTGGGCAGCAAGAGAGGTGACAAATTTAGAATAAGATAAAGAGGGGCATACCGGACTTGGCTCAAAGAGAAACAAAAAGAACATTTTAGTAATTTGATCCATCATCTAACGTGCTGAACTGCAAAAGCTATTTAACTATTAGATATACTCAACAAATGTAGCAAACATAAAGTTACCTCAAATTCAAAAGTAGAAAGGAGAAAAACAGATCATAGCAGACGACAAAAGATAACTTTTCTTAGGAAACTTGGCGAATTTAATATCTTGATCAGTTTATTGAATTGATCAATTACCCAACTGATCAAGCATATGTTTAATAACAAAAGATTCACCAAATCAGTTATTACCTAGCAAACATGTAAATTCAGAATGCATTCAAATTCGGACTCAAATTGGCCAATTAATTGACGGACTCAACTAAACTAAAGCAGACATGGACTAGGAGTTTGACAGCACCTTTGAAACTGCATCATGTCATTGGTAGTTTTTCCAGAGTTCTGATCATAATTTGAAATCAATAAATTAGGTATATAATTAAAGAAACTAGAATTTTTAAAGAGCTGCAAGAACACAGCACCTTGCATTTCATAACTAATTACTTAACTTGGTCTAACTTAAATTATAAATTAGATATTTAATAGCACACCTGCAATTTCCAAAGTGCTGCATGAGCAGCGCACCTTTATATTTCATGATTACTAATAAACTTGGTCTATTCTAAATTATCCACTTATAACATAATTAATACAAGCTTACTATCGCTCCTCTTAATCACTACGCTAAATAAATTACCACAAGTAAAAATCGAAACAATCTTAACCCCGAAACAGAAGGGAAAAACAACAAGCAGTTTTACCTCTCCTTGTCTCAGCCAAAAATTTATCCTTCTCAAATTAACAATGCAACCTTAACCAATATTAGGAAGCATCTGTATTGGATCCACAAATTGCGGTCCTGTGACACCAAGGCCACCAACAGAAGCATTACCTCCTGTCACATCAGATCCAGCAGGCACTACTCCCCCGGACACAACCTTGTTCTCAATCAGCCGCCACATGTACCAGGCGCCAACTGAACGATACGGCCGCCACCTTTCACACAACTGCTCCATTTGGCTTGGCCTTGGCACATCCTCCAAACCATACAAAATCTGAACTCCCTTTCGCACCCCCAAATCACCCACAGGAAGCACATCCGGTCGGTGCAGAGAGAAAATCATGAACATGTGCACCGACCAAGCCCCAATTCCCTTCACCATTGTTAGCATAGAGAAGAGAGAGCGATCATCCATGGAGACAATCGACTCGTCCGACAAGATCCCAGTATGGTACTTCCGGGCTAGGTCATGAAGGTAGCTGGATTTGCGAGGCGACACACCGATCTGACGGAGCTGGTGTTGTGAGAGTGAGAGAACAGCGGCAGGGACCACACCGGCCTCACCACCACAAAGTGAGAGAAACCGATTGTAGACCGAGGCAGCGGCTTTGAAAGCAAGCTGCTGGTAGAGGATGCTTCTAACAAGGCAGTGAAAAGGGGGATGGAACGATTGGAAATTCGGAGGGTCATGGGAATCGACAACGGTGGCGAGAGCGGGGTCAGCGGAGCGGAGGTGTCGGATGGCGGCAGCAACCTCGCCATCGGAGGAGAGGGGGCGGAGGAGAGGAGTGGCGGGGTGGATGCGAGACTTCTTAGGGTTAGAGTTCTCAGAGGAGGTAGACGAGGGGTTTTGAGTGAGGCGTTTCTTCAAACGGTTTGCTGGTACGATTGAAGAGGAGGTGGAATGATTGGGTGCGGCGGTGGCGGTGGTGGAGAGAGAGGAGGAAGGATCGGAAGAAGAGGCGGCGATGGTGGAGGTGGAGGTGGACTGGGGTACGAGATGGGAGATGGTTTGCTCGCCCATGGCAAGGAGGTGGCGGAATTGAGTGGGGGACTGAGGCGGGAGATGGTATTGGGGATGGAGTTGGAGATGTGTATGCGGATGGGGAGAAGACATGATTATTAGCTTTGAGGAGATTGGGGAAAAAAGAAATGGGACGGAGGGAGGGAGGTGGGGTGGTGGGGCTGGCAGGATTGCCTGACACCGGACCGAGCCAATGGACCATGAACCGTACTTTTCTTTCTTCCCGTGTGGAATTTTTGTGGCGAATTGTGTAGCGAGTCGTTTGTTATGTATGTGTCCGATTTCATATTGAAGAATCCTGAGGCCCATCTGATTGACTGACGGTGTCCGGAACCTGCCGGAGGTGACAGGTGACGGTAGCCCTCTGCGGTATAGATCAGACTCTTTGGACAGTCTATTTTTAGACTGTGCGGTTCACATATTATTTTCGGCTGTATTGTAGAATTAGGATTTTTTCTCGGTTAATAATTATGTCTCTTTTATGTACTTTGCAATATAACAATTTTTGAGAATAACGAAATTTGTATTAACGACGGCCGTCCCCTTAAAAATTTTTTACGTAAAAATTTATATATTTATTATTTTTTTTTATGATTGTGTCATTATTGTACCTTGAATCCTAACATCGTTGTGGTTTGATATGTTGAGTCGTTGACCGTTGACATGGTAGTCCAAGTTCCAGAGTTTGTATGCTCCGAATTAGTTTAAAGTAATTATTGTACTGTGAATTAAAATTTTAATGATTACTGAAGAGAGAGAGAGATGATAATAGTCTCCAACTGTTTGTCTCTAAGATTTATCTCCAAAGGTTGACCGTGCATAAATGATAAAATATTCTATCATATCGGATTCAGTGTTCACTATAGTTTCGAAGCTATTTATACCAAATATTTTTCCTATTTATATCAGACAAACCTGTTATGTATAACCAAATCAATTGACTTTTAATAAAGTTATTTATAGTTGCTACCCCTCTTGTTGATACTAATTTTGATGATTATTGATAGCTAAAATAAAAACATATTTTTAAATAAATATTCATAAGCCCTCGGTCTGGAGCTATTTAGAATAAATGAGTACATTATTTAGACTAGTTACATAAATTATTAATATCTATTGCAATTAGTACATTTTTTTCCTTGAAAGGGTGCGAAGCGCATGATAACTACGAAAATGCACATCTCTTTCGTTGAATCTGTTCATAGTTACAGTAATATTTATTTATATCAAATTGATAATTAAGGTAATTTTTTATGATAACTATAGGAATTTTTAAAATTATTTATGTTTATTGTAATAGCTATTTATACTAATCATTTAATTTATAATTTCCACTAGATTAAGTTTGATGTGAGAACTATTTAGATAAAATATTGACGCTGTATATACTTAATATGACACAAAAAAAATCTATTAGTTATGTTGAATGAAAACAAAAGTGAAAATTACATCGATAAAAAAATTGAACCAAACCCCAAACAAAGTATTCAGCACAGAAAATCGTTAAGTGCCAAACAAAAAGAAACTTGTACATGTTTACTAAAATAATTAACAAGCAACTTAATACCTCAATAAAACTCAAGCATAAGAAATACTATGATGAAAAAGAAATGATAATTCCATAAAGAACACCAACAAAAACTTAAATGTAAAAATAAATAGAGCATTTTTGGTTAAGCAAAATTCAGATAGTTATTGGATATAATCAAATGTGCAAACTTCAAAATAAAATTGGTAAAAAGAATTGTTCTTAGATTCTTCTCACGATATAATGGGGAAAACAAAATTGCCTTCTGAAAATCTGAACATTGTTAATGCTCAAATTGGTCTCATCGTGCAAAATAAAGTATGTAATAAAAGGAAAAAAAAACATGCAGTTGCCTAAAGCCTTGATCAATTTGTCTTATTGTTATATTCTTATTGGTGCACTAATGAAAAAGAAAAGAAAATATAACGAAAATAAAAGTAAAGAAAATTAAATAACGTATGTGTTGATCTGCCTCTCGCCTTAGGATCAAGTAACAAGAAAATCATTATTGGTGAGAGAAGAGAGAAGATAGAGGAGAGAGAGAGAAAGATAAAATAATAACATGTACTGTTTTGTTTTACAACTTTCAATTGACAGTTTTTGAATATTCAAATGTAAGCGTAGAATGAAGTGTCGTTTGTAAAGAAACGTCATTTAAAAATGGGATTCAAAATTCAAAATTGCTACACCAAAAGTAGAAATTATGCTTGGGGACGATAATAATTTTTCTAATGAAGGGAGAATTTTAATTTGATTTTTTGGTCTTTTATACAAATTCTAACATAGCCTCTACGTCTCTTCACAAGCGTGAAATAGTCAAAATTTATGATTGAAATCGTTCAATTTCTATCGTACGTAGGTAGATTTATAGAGAATAGATAACTTTTAAATTTGTAGTAGACAGTTATGATTTATAAAATATGATCATTTCATGTGCGTTATTTCATTGAATATAAAGTCTAAATTTAATGTTTCACATATTGACAAACATTGTTTTGTTATGAAATCAACATTATCAAACGATATCTTTAAGCATTTTCTTATTCATTAAATCTTGAAAAACGTAATAAATTCCAAAAGTGGATATGTCTTAGGTTGTATGCTTAAATTGTCGAGTTTTAATTGTTATAGGTGAAAATTTTGAAAATCATTGAAGGACAATTGAAAACTCTTTTTAATAAATTAACATATCTGCCTCTTTGTTTAATGAAGGACAATCACACATATTTTTTGGTACTTGAAGGACTATCATATTTTGTTAGATAAAAGTTGCAATATCTGATATATGTTTTATTCACGTAAACTTTATGACTTCTCATATTTTGTATATTTTCCATTATTATTTGCAAATGAATAATAAGTGCTTAGTAAAATAATGCTTAGTTTTATGAATTCTCATCCTGTATCAGTTTTTTTATATTTCAAAAAGAGCTTTAGAAAATAATAAAATATATTGTAAATGAAAATGAAATATCAAATAGTTATTCATCGTGGCATTTTATTTTAGTATCATTTTGCATCAGCTCTGATACGATCCTTTTGACTGGTAGCTCAACTTCATTTTTTTTTGTTCATAGTCAGGGAGGAATGTGAAAAATTATTTAATTGGAGCAAACTATTTGCTAATTGAAGATTAGGTGGCAATTAATTTAATATCACTTATCATTTTATGAATAGGGAGGCAAAAGGAAAAACCTTAGCACAAAATATGAAGACAAAATTAGACATATATATAGCAATATTCTTTCAAATTACAGTAGAAAAATTAATACAAATTAACAAATTTAGACAAATATGGGGGTCAATTGACCCCTATTACTTGCAATTACATTCACTCTTAGTTTGAACGATATTAAATTTTGAATATGTGATCCTCTATGTATTAGGCCGAATACTGGCATGATAAATGCACAAATGGGCCAGACCATTGGCCATTGGGCTCAATATATTAGTTCAAATCAGGATATAGAAGGTCAAAAGTTTAATTGGAGGCACTCATTGGACCGGGCCAGTACTGGTACAAACCTATTTTCTTTCTTTCTGGCACATAAAAGTGTTTGTGTGATATTGCACCATGTAAATTTGGTTGCTGGTACAAGGCTCCTATCATACACAGTCAGACAGAACAGCTCCTTTCTAAACATCCTTCACTCTATTCACACCAATTTCTTTTCTAGCGTGATGGTTGAGGCCTTGGTTTATTTTAAAATAAGTGCTGGTACTTGAATCTTCTTTATAATTTTGTTATCAACAATGATTAGTGTGCAATAAGTTGGAATTCGTATTCTTTATTATGTTGTACAGTTAATATAATGTGTTGTCTGTCCGATCGTGTTAAAATTTATACGAAGTAAATCTTAAAAAAAACTTCCTATAATCTATCCATTTGTATGTTATGTAGTACAGTATTTGATAGCAGAAGATCAGGATCTAATAAGTTGTGGGGTATAAGTATTAATGTCATATCCTGTTGATTTTATCATTTTATGAGGTATTAATGCCACCAACGAACAACTTACAGAAAATCCGGAAACTCGAACTGCCTTCCAAAAAATTAAGAAAAGCAGATGTACCAGATAAAGCTTTAGACAGTAGCTAGGCAAATTGATCAAGACTGACAGAGACAGGACAAACCTAAACCTAAAAACAGATATAATTCATTGCACCTAGATTAACTTTATATTATGTGAAGTCAAATATCAATTTGGATTCCAACAAAGCAAGGGTTTGGCAAAAGATGGTAAAAACATAATTAGCAATTTGAGTTTATTCAATGGATAGATTGACTAAAAATGCAAGGAACTTGAGCATTATCCACAACCACAACCTAGTAGAAGCCCAGAAGCAGGTATATTTAGTTCAGGATAATTCAACGTACATCCAATTTTTAGTTGAGGATAATTATATTGAGAAAATCTTTTGATCTCCGGGATCAATTCATCCTCCAAAATCGTCCCTCGACTCTCTCATCTTCGCACTTTTCTTTTTTTTAACATATTTTTATTTTTGACAAATTTCTGTATTTAATAATCAGATATAAATACCCTAAATATTAAGTATAAATATTCATGTAATTATATATAAATATCTCCTTAATAATAGAACACTAAACATTCTTCAGAATATGGCGCACAATCTGAAACGATTTTGAATACGTTATTTTGATATATTAATTAACTGTTTATCATTTATAATAAAGACAGTTAGGAGATAATTTTGAAGGATTTTCTTTAGATATAATTAGTACTCCTCTTAATGACGTTTAAATAACGTTTAATGATGTTTCTGCTTGCTCATGAGTTGCTATATGATTGAATTCTCAGTACAAAAGGAGCAATCCAAAGTAAGACAAACATCAATTATTGGATTAAATTAGCAAAGTAGCTGTTTAACCTTCTTAGTCAAGAAAGAAGCAGCAAGCATCCATCCTGACTGAAACCATCATGCAAAGTTATATGCAATCAGTTTCGTACAATTTATTAATCATTCCAATTAGTTTGAATCGTACGAACATATCAGACTTTTTGGTTGTTAGCAATTTGCATCCAAACACAAAATGATTTGTGCTTTCAAGTTTAGTCTCGTGTCAATCATGTACTCAATTAAAAAACAGAAATCTGAATCCAGTCAGAAACCAATGGTACTGAATTGATTCTGAATTCACATAATACAACACAAATAAAACAATCAAGCAACGAAAGGAAATATCTCAGTAAAAGACATCCGACGATGATTGGATGGATCCTCAGAAAAATTTTACCAATTGTTGAAGGGAGCGCCAGAGAAACAGAGATCAGAGGAGCAAAGAAGAAGACGTATATCAAAAAGAAAAGGAAACCGTGCAAAAAAACAAACAAAAAACGGAAGAAAAAAATTATAAATTTAATGATTTTATGGGTTGTTGACATTTCTTCTTTTAAACACGTGGGTTGAATTGAAAGAAAGACTCCTTGATGCATGGAGTTCATATTCTCTAAGTAAAACGATCATTTTAAAGAATGAAATGGACAGAAATTATATATAATTATTATAAAATATAATATTAAAATTCGTATAAAAATTATTTACAAGAAAATTTTTATTCTCCGTAAATGAAGTATTTCATTAAATATCAACTATGATGCATGTATAGCCTTTACTGCAATTTGGAAGCACTTTTTTTTTTTTACTGTAGGGCTCAAAAGCGACGAGTTAGCAGCCCAGGTAAAATTTTTTTAAAGATAAAATAAAGATTTAAGTTATTTAATTTTAAATATTTATAAATTTTTTTCCTGAATTTCGAATATTTCAAAACGACCCAACAATGTTATTAAGTGTTATTGGTTACATTAGTTGTGATCAGATGTATGAAGCAAGTAATTAAACTTAGTTTGCTTTTTAAATTAATTCTGTATCACTACTAATATTTAAGCTTTTAAGCAAGGAGAAAAGCCGGAAAATGATACAATAGAATAGATTTTCAAAATGAGATATATTTTTATGATTATTTTAAAATATAATATATTATTGCATAGATATATTTGAAAAAAAATTGTTCAGGGAGGGCAGTTTCCTGTGTGCCACCAACATAGTCCTATTTTTTTTAAGTCATTCAAATTTGAATATCTTTCAAGAAAATATTTTTATTAAATATACAGGTCAAATTCTTTATTTTTTTTATAGTGAACAAAAGTTGTAGCATTTAAAATTACTTATAAGTACCATATATGGTATTTCGACACCAAGCCAACCAATGACATTCATTTTCTTTCTTTCTTATTTTTTTCTTTGAAATAATAAGTTTTGTCTACTAAAAATTCATTAAAAGTTAAAACAAAGAAAAAGAGACTTGCATAGATATTAAATAGAGTAGAAGAAAAAGAAAAAAATCAACACAATCACCACCAAGAAAACTGAAAAGAAAAAAAAAAGGAAACTAAATGAAAAACTAAACCGAGGCGAAAAAAATCAGGTCGAAAAAATCAGTCTCATGCTTGACCCACCACGCCATCCAAGAGAGTAGAATCCGCCACAAAGAATCCCATGACCCGTTTCCTAAGAAATAATACGCCATGATCGAGGTGGTAGGAGCTAGGAACTAGGAAAGTAGGAAGTCCATTATTGACCCGTTTCATGGTACAACATGCCACGCCGTGCGACCATCAAACGTAAAACAATGAAATCCACCTCGTGACATGACTCGTCACAAGTTTCGTGATCACAAAAGATCCTAGTCAATCAAAATGCTCCTCCATGAGGCTTCTTCAGCTGTCAGTCAACTTCATGATGCCAAATAGGCCACGAGGAAGAAGAAGAAAGAAAGAAAAATTATGAGGCAACATAGCGAGTACGGATTTGGAAGAACAAATTAAGAGGATAAGTAAAAACTCATGACTTTTTAGATCTATATTATTTTACAAATCATATGAGTAGTTCAGAATTATTTAATGAAGTGAGTGAGTTATTTTATTTTTGTGCTACAAGGTGAAAAATCCCTTGTTTTAAGCTGGATTGACTTGGATAATTGAACTAGCAAGTCCAGAAAGCCCAAATTTGGTTTAAGAGTAGTTCTCTTGAATTTCTTTAATTTTTCTTTGTCATAAAATATTAAGAAAAATATTAGAAAGATATCATTATTGATACCATTATCGACGTCGAATTTATTATTCATGTTAAATGAGTTGTTAACTTCTTATTCATATTAACGATTTTATTATGTAATTTATTTTATATAATATTTTTATTATTTAACTAATATCGATAATAATATTAATAATAATATCTGTATATCAGATCATCCCCACCAGGTTTGTACTGCAAATGAAATAACTTGGAATTATTGGAACCCAAATGTACCTAAATGTACCCAGGTTTTGTTACTAATCATTAAAAATACAGATATATAATTAATCAAACAAACAAACCATACTTAAAAAAGAATTGAGCGGGTGTGATATTTAAATCATTAATTGGGCGGTATCTTGGAAGGTGACAATCCCCTTAATTAAATCATAAGTGTCCAAATCAGGCCATGTAACCACCAACTAACACAATAATTAAATCCCAGAGGCCAAATCTAAGCAAAACTTTTATAATATATATACATATATTTTAGGAATATTAAAGGATCTTGTCAGACATGGGCCACAGATTTATCGTTCGAGCAGAGAGCTAGTTTCCAGATAACGTGGTTCAACCCTATCCACAAGAATTTTGGATGGTTGCTACAGATTTTTTTTCTTTTTTAATTATCATTTTTGGGATTTTTTATTGTTTGAAATAAGTATGACGTGTCATGATAGTGGGTTTACAAAGTGAGTTTGGATTTTTTTTTTTTGTTTTTTCAAATTTATTTGCTTGTGACTGTGGCAAACGGTAGGCACTCGATATATAAATAAACTGAGAATTTGTGGATGATTTAGTGACTGGGATAACAATTTTTTATTTAATTTTTTATAAGTATTTAAAATGAGATGAATTAATTATACTCTTTTTGTCTCAATATCCAATAAGTTAGTCAAGTGAATAATGTTTATACATTCTACTTATGAAAATTTAAAATGGGACTCCAAAACCACTTAGCATTTCTTATGGATACCCACCAGACGACATTTGTTAATGAAAACTTTTCTTGTGACGAGGGAGAACGTGACATTTTTAAGCACAAACACAAAGTCTCACCAATCCTTCTCAAAGTTGATTTTGTGAAAGCATTTGATATCTCATGGGACTTCTTATACATGATTCTACGATCAAAAGAATTTGGGTTAAGAATTTGCTTATTTCTTCCTCTTCTAACACTCGAATTAATGGATTCCATGCTCCACATTTCTTTCACCAACGGGGCCCACGACAGGGTGACCCCTTATTATCCCCAGTGCTATTTATTCTAATAGCACACACATTACAAACCCTCATCAAAAGAGTACAACCACACCTCCTCTACTCTATCCCAATCACGCAAACTTCGACGTATCAGTTTGCGGACGATACGGTGCTCATCACTGAAGTACACCCCATAAATCTTAAATCATAAGACGTATCCTTGATCTCTATGCAAGAATGTCGGGCCTCCACATTAACCGAAACTAAAAGTACGTGTGTTCCTGTTGTCGTGCCTCGTGCCTGAAACACTCATTCAAGTTATTACTACAATCTTGGAATGTCAAGGCGGGTCATTTCCTCTATCTTATCTCGGGCTACCACTGACGATTAAAGAAAATGCAAGAAACAGGATTTTCTACGCTTGATATCTCGCACTCAGAACAAACTAGCAAGCTGGAAGGCTCCATTGCTTTCCAAATAGGGAAGGAGAGTGCTAATTCGTGATGTCATGAGGTGCCATTCTCTTGCATTGTATGCAAGTATTCCATCTTCTTGCATTGCTAATTAAAAATTTAGATAGAATTGCTCTATCCTTCCTATAAAATTACTTGGGAGGCCGCTGTCTAGTCAACTGGCATATTGTCTGCTTACCAAAGGCAAACAGGGGAATGAGAATCATGAACTTCACTTCGCAAAATTCAGCACTAATAATGCGTTAGTTATGAAAAATCACATCTCATGACCAAGCATTGTGGGATACGACCATAAGGAGATTATACGGTGATGATCCAGTCGTCACAACACTAACCTCCTCCTTCCTAGTGGACCTACAAGACCTCTTATCGGTGTTATGATTTGACAGAAAACAATGATACAATCACGAAGAAATAAAGAGAAAAAAAGAGACAATAAATACATAGATTTTTATGTAAGAAACTCTTAAAGAGAAGAAAACTCACGACCGCCGTTAACATAAATTTTACTATTCTCAGAAGTTGTTATTACATAGTACATCAGAGAAATATATTTATAGACCGAGAAAAAACTCTAATTCTACAATACAGCAGAAAATAATATGTGAACTGTACAGTTTAAAAATAGACTGTCTGAAGAATCTAGTTTATACCGCAGGAGGTTACCGCCTCCTGTCACCCCTGTTTAGGATCTAGGATCTCAGATCCCGTCAGTTAATCAAATAGACTTCAAAACTCTTCAATATAAAATCAAACCTACATACATAACAACCGATTTTACTTATCTCCACTACAAGGTGTACCGATGGTATCCTCCTATGGAGATGGGGAACCCCATAACACTTACTCCTCGGTTTCCACCTATAAACTACTCTGTGATCCGAGAGCGCGATCTTCTTTTGCCACGATCCTATGGGATTCAAAAATCCCAGCAAGAGTGCGCATCTTCCTATGGATCTTTTCCAGGGATCGACTGCCCACAGCTGCCAATTTAGCGGCAAAGAGTTGGCCTCAAACAGCTGGTTGCACATTATGTGGGGGTAACCTCATTGAGATTTCACGTCACCTTTTCATGGAATGTTCCTACACGACTAGGCGTATGGCACTTGATCACATACCAACTGGACCCAATATCCGAACTGATTAACTACTGGTTAACGCTACAATACAACGGTGTAAGGAGTCAAGACTTCGACCAAGCATTTGCGGCCATCACCTGAAACGTGTGGAAGGAATGAAATAGAAGGATCTTTCAAGGAAAATAAATGCCTCCAATATCATTGCATAGGTTCATGTTATAGGGATAGTAACATGTGGCGCACATCTCTAACATAGTCAAAATTATATATAGTAGGCATTGATCTACTTATTTCAGAAAAAAAAATTAATTGGAGAAAAACATGATGTTAGATATTTTTGTGAATTAAGCTGTTTTCATTGCTAACAATGTATCTACAATTTAATTTGATAGTGTTTTCATTCAGTTTAATAGTTTTATTATTCAAGTTATTTAAATAAGATTTTACTAGGTCTTAAATTGGAAAATCAATATGAAGGTGTCAAAAAATATTAGTAAATTTAATAATGCTGGGGCTTTATTAATCCAGACGTGACCAAATAATGTATGTACTTTATACTTCATTTTAATAATATTAGCATTTAGTTTAATCACTTTATTATTTATTTTATTTGAATAACTTATAATTGAACCGATTCAGTTCAACAATTTATCCAAAATGATCTATCGTTAAGGTTTTTTTTTTTTGTATTAGTGACCTTGTGGGATTTAATTAAGGGCTCGTAATTAAGACAACATGATTTAGTAGTACAAATAATTGAGATAATTGTTATGGAGAATTTTCATATGTTTGGTTTGTGATAAATTGTCCTTCGAACTTTTAATTTAAACAAAATCCTCCTTTAAACTATACAATCAATGAATGCTTGACCGACAGTTAATTCCGTATTTAATACTGAATTATAAGTACAAATTTTTAATTATGGTTATTTCGTATTAAAATTGAGTACTACATAATTATAAAAAAAATGCCAGGAAATAATTATCATTTAATTGCATAATTTAAGGTGATATTTGTCCAAATTAAAATTTAAAAATCAATTTGTCACAAATTAAAATTTTGATGATTTTCCATGGCATCATCTCATGACAGCAACTTTAAATAATAGCATTGAATGTTCAATTCCATATTAAAAAAAACATGTTTAAATAGGATGGGGAATTAAAAACTTATCTGATTATGTAAAAATAGTTACATCAATCTTAATATAATAAAAATAGTTACATCAATGAGAAAGGTTGATTATTAAAATTTAAAAAAGGAAACATTTTAGGGTTTGACCCCATGTTAGGAAACCTAGGTCGAGTCGTATACCAGATTGGTACGGTACGTAGGGACTTAATTAGAATTTATTTAATTTAATCTAATTTAACGAGAGGTTCATCGTGAGCCACATCTATCTTTATGCAATAATTAAATATAATCCAAGATATTAAAAGAACCCAAATTGGGTTTAATTACTGATATGTTTACTATAACATATTAACATGAATCGATCTCTGTGATATCTTAGTAAACATTGGGAACTACTAAGAGCCATTTTTCAAAGGGGCATAAGTGTCAATAGATAATTCAAGAAAGATGTCTTTCTGATTAGGAGGTAGTTAATTAAAAAGCTAGAAATTTATTCTTACCTATTAAGTATCATCTGGCAAATATCAAGTAAAGATTATTTATTATTTTTTTAGATAAGGATCTTTTGTTAATCTCCGACATATATTATTTTTGAAATATATTTTGCGGGACTTGAATATGTGTCTCTCTGTAGATATATGAGTTATATTATGATTTATACTAGACTTATGGTTCAAATAAAAAATTATCCATAAGATTGGCTAAACAAAGTACTACTATAAACAGAGATGGAATTAAAATTTTGTTATTGTGGAAATACAAAAAAAAATCAAATAATACAAAAAAATTTAGTTTAGAAAATATAGTTCGAGAAGATATAATTATACTTGACGATCAATTAAATGTACGTTATAATTTGAGAGTATAAGTTTAATAAATACGGGATATGATATAAGTGTAAGAAATCTAATGCTTTAAAATAAAATTATGAATATAGCAAAAAAGTATATATAATATTGGATAAACTTCTGTCAATTGAAGAGAGGTGAGATTTATATGTTAGGAATTTTTTTCCAATTTATTATATTCGTATTTTGATCTTATAGAATTCAAATCTGAATTTGTTATGTATCCGAAGAAAAGTCCTTTAACTTTATTATAGCAAGATATATATTTGTGATTACAATTGATTACAGATTCCTTCTAATTTTCTAATATAAAAACATATTATTTGTCTAGTTATATGGTTATTGTAGTATTATTATGCAATTATGAATAGAGCATCTACATCCCTACAATTGTTAATTTAATAAACTAATTCTCAACATATTGATTTTAAAATATCTTTATCCCTGCAATTATTAATTCGCTGACATGATAATTTCTAATTGATAAAAAAAATGATCTTAAGAAATTTCCGGGATAGAGATATTTTATACTACTTTCAAATGAATTATAAATACTTATGTGATCTTTTAGCAAGTCCTGTTAAATTAACAAATATTCTCAATCCCTAAAATTACAATTACAGTTGCATTAAGCAAGTTAATTGCAATTGCACTATTTCAAAAAAAAAATACTCAGAACCCTCACCGAAAGAACAATAATTCTCTAATCAACTGATCAAATTATTCCTCAAATTTCATCCAACTTATTTGGCTACATTGAAGCTATAAATTAAAAGGAATTAATATTATTTGCTAGTTATTACACAGTCATGCACTGAGGAGTGAAATACTCCAAACTGTAATAATGGTAATTTCATTGTCTTGCTTGCTTGAGATACAAAAGTAAAAATACATTATATCTTCAAAAACCTTCACAATCCATAGCGAAATATTATTTGATTTTGTTGCAATTTGAATTTCTAGAATTTATTAGAGCATAAAAAAAGTACAAAAACACAACAAAAAAAAGGCCACTAATTTGAAAACTAAAGAGAATGATTTTGTTTTTTTTTTATCACCACTGTTCTTGATACTTATCTATCACCAACACAAATGTTGGTGTAGAGAAGCAGATCAAATGTGAATCCTCTATATATATTTCTTTGAAATAACGGCTCCGTTAACTCACCATTTATTATTTCAAATATTTTTTGTGAGACTTAAATTTATATTTTTCGGTAAAGAGATAAAATTCATCACCATCTATACTAGATTTACGAATTGCAATTCTGAATCCTTTATATATTTTGTTAAGCCTAAATTCTAATAAATCTAAACTTATCTACAGTTGAGAAATTCTCTCTAATTTCTTTTCCAATCACTTCTCATCTTCCTTATAAATTCAGGAAGCAATATAAACATGTTTATTTCTTCCCTTTTCCTTTTCTCAGTCAGCATTCAACTCGTTTTCGTCAAACTCAGAAACCCATAGATAAATTTAAAATCTTAGTTTTATTATGTTTGTGGTCCCATTACCATAAGATTTTTGATGCCATAATTTCTCTCCAGCTTTAAAATTTCAAAATAAAAATAAAATGATTTAATCAAAATTGCTTGATTTTGTCTCCAACCTCACAATTTTAAATTGAAGATAAGAATAACTCTATTATGGATTGAATGTTAGTTTAATTTTTACAATTGTACAAATATGTATGTATGGAATAGAACAACTATAATATGTAATATTTAGTAATTTAAGTTTCGAGTGTAAAAATAACATCAGAAAAAGGTTCGTTGCCGACATATCCGTCAAAAATTTGAAAATAATTAACTTCATCAAAATATCAAAATAGTAATTGTATCATTTAAACACCGAAATTTCTTTTTACTCCCTTTTTTGTATATAATCTATTATGAATCTTTTGTTAGTTTAATTTTATATAGTACAAGTATAACATCATTTCAATATAGAAAAATAATATAATGATAAATTTTATAATTATTAGAAGGCTCAAGACATCTTAAATTTTAAAAAAGAAAAGAAAAGAAAGAATATTATATTTTAATGAAAAATCAACTACGTTAGTGTTTTGATGGAAAAGTAAACTATTTGTAAGTGGTTTGATGGATATGTCGTCAACTCTATGAAAAGTAGTGATAAATTGTAACGTCAAAATATGTGTGTGGTAGTAAAACTTCCTCAATCAAACATAAATGATATACATGGTTATGCAACTAAAAAACATATAATTCTGAAAATATATATTTTTTGTTTTTTTTCTTAATTTTTAGTCTGAGCCTTGCCTTACTCGTCACACTCTTCATTTGATAAATAAAGTAAAATTAAAACGAAATAAGTATTAAATCATTCTAAAATATTAATGTTTGATAATGGTGAAGTAAATAAATAAAATAATGAGAGTAAAATAGGGTCAGAGTTTAGCTTTGGCCAGAGTGAGTCATGGCTTCCCCTTTCCATTCAAAATTTTATACAGAGACAATACATCTTCTGAATTAATTATTATTTAGGTCACAAAATAATCCTCCTAATCAGTTTTTGCATAATATTTTTTTTAAATTAAGTTAACCCTCTCTTATTTTAGACTCAAACTCTACTACAGAGCAAAAAATATTAAAAATTTGAATTTTAATAATTTAATTTTATTTCATCTTTATAAATATTTTAATTTACTTCATTTTAAATCACTTTTATTATCTTCATTTAATATATTAAAATATTTAAAATACTTAAATCACTCCTACATTATTTATATTTAACATAAGATATTATATTTAACATAAGGTAAAAGTTACTTTCATCTATGATCTCTCCAAATTTGCTTGGCCACTAATCACTAATCACTAGAGATTAGAGAAGCTACACTGGTAGTAGGGAAGCAAACCAAATCCCCAATCCAATCCAATTATTCACCAACCCCCAATCCTCTCTCTCTCTCTCTCTCTCTCTGCCCCTAAAACTGTTCAGCTAAAGCAGCTAGCATCCATCATCCCATGCGCCTCGTCTTCACTGTTGCTACTGCCTCCTTTTGTGCTGCACATCTTCGTCTAGTCCCTCTCACACCTTCCTCTCTCTCTCTCTCTCGCCCCTTTTGGTGCAATTACAACTCAATCCTCCCAATTTCGCACGCTTTTACAAGTTTTGACCCGGAGCCCGTGACCAAATACAGAACCTAAAAATTATATTCTCTCGGTTTTGTCGGTAGATAGTACCAAAAATCTTTTCATGGAATTCAGAAACCAAGACGAAGAGATATCCCATATTTCTTCTTCTTCTCTCAATTACAACCACAATTCAAACACGATCTTGAGCCCGAATCCGAACCATTCTTCTTCGATTCGAGTTTCCGCCTTCTCTTCCCCAAGACCCACATCAGGTGCTGCTGCTGCCACTGGTACCAGCTCGAGAAATGGCCATCAAATTGACCCACCTCCTCAAACCGCCACCAAATTCCAACCAAACCCTAATACAACTACATACCACGAGTGCTTGAGAAACCATGCGGCTGCGCTAGGTGGACATGTGCTAGATGGTTGTGGGGAGTTCATGCCGGAGCCCGACAACCCGTTGAAATGCGCAGCGTGTTCGTGCCACCGCAGCTTCCACAGAAAAGATTTTGTCGGTACCAATCGGATCTCCGGCACAAGCAACGTATCGGTGCCTCTCCTTCTACCGCCTACCCACCACCCGTACCCATATCAAGGAAGACAGTATCAGGGTGGCCTCAGTGGTGGCACCACAACAGAATCCTCCAGCGAGGAGAGAATCGGTACCGGCTCGGCTGTGCCGGGACATACATCATCGAAGAAAAGGTACAGGACCAAGTTCACACAGGAGCAGAAGGAGGAGATGCTCTCCTTTGCGGAGCGAATTGGGTGGCGGATCCAGAAACAAGACGAGCATTTGGTCGAACAGTTTTGCAACGATGTGGGTGTGAGAAGGCAAGTGTTGAAAGTGTGGATGCATAATAATAAACATAGTAGTGGGAGGAAGCAGGAGCAGCAGTTGCAGCAAACGCAGGAGGTGCACTTACAGCAATCCCCAAATCAGCAAGTGCAGTAAGAAAGAGAGGGGACAAAAAAATTCAGTGGGTTTCTATTTCTTTTCTTATATTTTTGGTTTTATTTTTAGGAAAATGTTTTGGAGCAATCATAATTCATATCATAATCAATTTTATTATTTATGTTATATGAATTATTATTTATATTAATTATTTTATTATGTAATTTATTTTTAATAATATTTTTATTATTCAATTTAAATATCATTTATATGAATAATAATTTACTTAAATTGAATAATAAAAATATTATATAAATAAGTTAAATGATAAAATCATTAATATAAATAATAATTCATTTAATTTGAATAATAAAATCAACAGGAATGATGATATTTGCACAGAGCTCTCTTATTTTTAATGATTCTTTTTCTGAGACCCTCTTTTGCCTTTGGTCTGGGGAGAAGGGGACATGGGTTTGTTTCTTCTCATTGCTACCATGTTTGTTAATTTTTAAAGCTTCTTCCAAGAAAGAGAGAGAGAGAGAGCAAAAAGGAGAGGAAAATTAACCTAGTTCTCTTCTCTTTTTCTTATATTTGATTTGTTTTCTTCCTCTGAGAAGTAGTTTAGAAGGTATCCTTGAAGTAAAATTAAGAACCAAAAAAATTAGAAAAGAAATAAAACCCAATGCTTACTAATTTGTTTCTCTTCTCTCTTGTGGTACATCTTTTGTTATCTATGTTGTAATTAACTACTTACTGTGTAAAGTGTTCTAGATCATATTAGAATCATTAAGCATTATGAAACTTGAATAAAAAAGAAAATGCAGATTCTGTATAATCAATCATTTATTTCTTAGTATTAGATTCCCTTCTACAAGGTTCCTACCACTGTTTCCCTTTGTTTGAATTATATTTCTGGGGTAGATAGTTCTTAGAATAGTGCAAATTCTTGATATTTCTGTCAAAAAATCCAATATGGAAAATCAACTATGATTAAGCTTCAAAATTTTCTCTTTGTTCATTTTGTTCATTTGATGTGTTATTATGTTAACTTTTTTTTAATCGGGAGAAAAAATACTAGTATATGAGATATACAAAATGACAGAAAAAGTGCAAAAAATAAATATTTTCTTTTGGGCAACTAAGCTTTTCTCTGGCATGAATTAAAAAGAGAAGTGAAATTCTAATCTCAAACTACTTCATATCATCATGTTACAGGTTTTATTTCTTTTTTGATCTAAGAAGCCATCTGAAATAAGAGATATTTTGGGAGTATTGTGTTAGGAAAGAGAATAATAAGGTCAATGGGTAATTAAAAGCTATTGATATGGTGATCTCCAGACAATCATACACTACCAACATACATATGTCATATGTGTTGCTTCATTAATTCCCCCTTTTGCAATTTTGTCAAAGTTTTGGCGGTGAAGGATGCTGAAGGGGGAGACAGAGAGCATGCCAATAGGGGACCATTGCTGGATGGATTGGTATCCTATGAGAACAGTTTGTGGTAATCATATGGTTTATTCTCTCTCTCTCTTTTATTCTAGTAGTTTTCCTTCAATTAATTTGGTTTACATTTACTGAATTACGATTTGTCATTTATGGGGCGTGTTGCGGTTCTGTCAAGATTAAGATTGACGATTTTTTTCTTTATGTCAGTGATGAACTTCTCTTTGAAATCATTTTCCTTCTTGTGGGATAAGTCAAACCATGCCTGCTGGTATTGTCAATTTTACACCCTGGCTTCCTTTGGGATGTAAACTTGTGTTTCCTCATTTGTAGTTGTCAAGAACCGTGCTAGAAATTTTTTTTCTGCTTAAATCACAACACTTTCTTTAATTATTGGTTTACCAATCCATGTCTGTTGATCCTTCTCGAACCATCTCTCCGTCCCTGCACAAGAATAGTGTGCATTGTTTACCCAACCTTTGGTTTTCTCAGAAACCCTTAAATGTACATTAATGATGGTGATGTAATCTCATGAATAAGTCTCCTAAGTTGTGATTCAATTAATAAGCAATTGGGTCCCTCACATACTCCACATGTTTAGGCTCAGAAGTTGGTCCCGTTTGATTTAGTTGAGATCTTTTACATAGTTTACATGTTAGGTTCTTGAGTTTATCTTCTTTTGATATGTTCGCATAAATGGCACTAGGTTAATAACAAGAATAAATGCTTTTCCTTGATAACAATCAGTCTTTCCATGTGTACCTTAGATATAATTTTATCTTTGCATTCTTGAAGCATATTAATATGTGGATTGCATTTTGGTACTCCTACCTTTTGGTGTGTTTTGATATCATTTCATACCATTGTCGAAACTCGAAACTAAGTCTGTATTAACATGGATGTTTCCGCAGCTATTTATTTATTCATTTTTTTTGGGGGGGGGGGGGGGGGTTAATGATGGTGTTTGGTTTCCACAAGTGAAAACTATCCTAAAAAAAGAATTGTTAATAGGGTTAATTTTACTGCAGATCAATAAAGTACGATCACGGTTTAATTAAGTTGGTCGCACATCCTGATTTATCTTTTGACAGCATTTCAGTAAAAACACTTTTTTTGTATGAATTCAAACTTCACATCTATTCTGAAGTAGCTTGTTAAATAACTGGATTGTTTAAACTAAGAAAGCCAAGCAAAGTTTATCATGTGTTAATTTGTGAGAAAGCATGTTTGATGTCATCCTATTGTCTTTGGCAAATTCAGAATTCATCACAGTTCATACAATTTGAAGAAAATAATATCTAGACACATGAATTGTATGGCCTTAGTATATGCAACAAAAACTGATTTATTGATAAATGAGAACTTGAACAAAATGAAATTCATTGAGTGTAAATGAACAAATCAAAGCTTAGCTTGTAATTAGACATGATGGATAGTTTTAACCTTCTCCAGTGGATTGAATATTTTCACTAATATTTTTTTAAGAAAATAGTTGTTTGGTCTTTTCACTTGTTTAAACTTAAAATCTCCAGGTGAAATAAAATTAAAAAAAACTAGTCTTGCACTACCCTGGTAGTTAATTTGCTTTTATGTCCTTTCTGTTTCATGCTTTATATTGGTTATCTATTTTCTTTTAAGTCTTAGATGATCAAATTTTGTTTTCTTTCTATTAAAAAAAGGACTGTTTCTAGCTATATTCTATCCTTACGGTATATTTTTTGAAAAAAAATATCATTCAAATTAAAAAATTAAAATTATAGATGTATTTATAATTATTTACATAAGGCCTATATCGAATTTGAGTACAATATAAATTGGATATACTTTGGAGATATCGGTTAAAAAAAAATTGAACTCTTCTCATGTATACTATCCAATGGCGTCTCTCTCTATCTCTCTCTCTCTCGCTCTCTTCTTTTCTTTGGCTTTCTTCTCGCATGAAGAAAGAAACTATTAATGAACTATTTAGTATGTTTTAATTTCTTTTCTCTCTTACAGTCTTAGTCAAGTTACTGGATTAAATAGACAAATTATGCATGAACTGTTGCACCACAGAGAGAGAGAGAGAGAGAGAGAGAGATGGTGTTGTTAGTTAGAATGAAGGATGTGTTTTATGTTTGTTTATAGATTTTAAAGCCAAAGTTAAAAAAAAAGCACCTGACAATCGTTGCAGAGGTCTTGAAAAAGAGAGACACTGAGGGATCAAACAATTACCAATTTTCACCGGTGTCTCATCCATGACATGTATGGCACCAAGGTATGAGACACCAGTTGCATCTCTCTTTTCCTCCATAAACTATCTAGCCTCATTTTTAGTCTATATATATAGTCAAAATTATAGGGGATGTGAGCATTTATTTTTCAATTTTTTCACAAAAATCATAGAATTCCATAGATAATTTGGTGGAAAAGCTTCAACAGATCTTGGGTGACATTTTAAGGTTTGAGAAAGCTGTAATAGATGCTCATAATTATATTCACACTTTTGCAATTTGTTCCCTTGTGTGCATATTAAAAGATCTATTATTTTCTGATAATCCTAGTTATTATATATAAGGATTGTTTTATGGTATATTCAATACGTATTTACATCCAATTCATTTGATATCGTCAAAACTATTATTCAAATAAAATAAAAAATCAAATTGTAGATGTGTTTTTCATTCTTAAATAGCATGTATAATATTTGGATTGATTTAAAAAACATTTAGTTTCCATCAAACAATTTAAAGATTTCAATAAGGTAGTTATAATAACTTCATGATAGATAACAAATCAAATTCCAATTTTCTTCAAATTTTATACACATCTTATCTACATAACTAAGAATATATCTATAATTGAACTTTTAAGAATTGTTATGTACCTACCATGCAGGTTAAATATCTGTTTAAATTATCCTAAAATTAATTAGGCTAATTGAGTAAATATGATAATTACAAAAATGCAATGAACAGTGTTTCATTTTTACTGGCCCCTATCCCCCTCCTTTTTTGCCTTTAAAATGTAGTGTTGCTTTTTCATTTTGTTATTTTGTATCTTGATTGCACCATAGAATACTTTTGATGTATTAAGTTAGGGAGTTTCTATCAAAAATTCATTTTCTTCATAAATGGAGATAAGGATTTTAAATTGTGGGGGTCAATGTACATACAAATTATTTCAGTTGTTTTTCAAAAATTTAACTTTAATGTGTTTTCCTTAATATTAACATAAATGCAAGGATCTGTTTGGATGAGTTGAGAATAGTACTGATTTAAATTAGTGAATTATTCAGAATTCAACTTCTCATTTGAATTGAATGAGTTATTGTTGGAAATAATTAATAACTTTATTGTTCCACTATTCCAACTAAAAAGTGAGTTTGTAACTATGTCAAACAGTTAGCATAGTTAATCTCATTAAATATACTTCTCATCTAAACATGCAATGTGAACAAAAAAATTATAGGATGTGCAACTGAGATTCTTTTATTTAAGGCTGTGAAAATAACAAAAAGAAAATTGATTTCATTAAAATACTAATGTCAAAGTTCTACTATTTATCTATGATAAAATGTAAGAACTTAAAGAACAAACTTTAATTTGATTTAGTGGTTAAAGACAATGTATCACCGATTGAGAAATTCTTTGTGAATATTTTGAGAATGATCCAATTATCATAATCTTATATCCATCATAACTACAACCTTGTTTTCATTAATCATTTAAAATCTAAATTTTAAACAATAATTATAATCCATTGATCTAGTTTCATCTCCAAAATAATATATTCAAGTAAAAAATAAAATTAAAATCGGAGTTCGTTAAGCACAAAATCAAGAAACCAACCAATCAATGCGCTATTGTGTTTAATTTGTACCATTAATTTTGTCCTTTCTGATAAAAAAAACAAATTAAAATTTTGTCAGTTTCATTATTTAAAATTTAAATTTGAAATTTAGTTAAAAAAATAATTTATTATCATGACAAGACACCAAAAAAGTATGGTAATTAATTAAATCCTTCAGAGTTTTTTATAACATGGATTCGAATCTGTAGAGCTGTCGCTCTCTTTACCTTTCCAAGAGGAAGTATAATCAAATTGAAATATTCATTTAAGAATGATCCAAATACCAAAACCGCTTGACAAGAGAGAGAGCACCATCCATAAAAAAATATTATTCCCCCTTCCATATCATAAAAATATCTTGATTTGAATTGGTCTCCTATACCTCTAGAATGATTCAAAATAGAATTCACCAGTAATATTTAAATTATTTTTACCAGTATGAGTTAAGCACATACTTAATTAAAATGTTGAAATAGCATTTCAGTTATTTATATGCAAAATTGACTTTAATTAAACTTAAAACATAGTTATTAAATTCTTATAAGATTTTTAGTTAATAAAGTATTAGAGATGACTCGGCTAATTTCGGAAGTTATGTCATATTTTAATCTGGATATGTAAAACTTATTTATCAAATTCTATTTTTGCATTATGTTGCTGTTTAACACATGATAAAATTTCAAAGCTAAATTAAAACATGATAAAATTTCAAAGTTAGAACCTCATTTTGTATTTTTTTTTGAAGTACTCAACTAGTAAATACTTCACATTTTTGCTTTGATGTGGCACTGCTTTTTTATTTGTAATATTTTTGGAGAAAGAAAGAAGAAAAAACAATTACAACTCACATCGTATAAATCATTTTTTCAAAAATAAAATTTTGAGCCTTATTTGACTTGATTGGACATTTAATGTCATAAAAACCTTTATATCCAAAAGGAAAAATGTGCTAAAATCCGTTAGAAGTTTGTTTTACTATTTTACCAGTAATGTTATAACATTAATCGAGGCATAATTTTAAAGAATGAAATAAAAATATCGACATGAAGCAAATTTCAAAAACCTAATTGTTGTTAAGCTTTATTTCTTTCTTTGCTTTTCATTCTTTTTGCTATTATTAATCTTCTTCTTCATGAAATGTGATTTAAAACTCTTTGACACTGAATTTCAAACATAAACTTATCATATCAAAACTAATATCTTAGCCACTAGACTAACATGCTTATCATTACTCTTTATTATATTGATTTCTTTTCTTTCCAGACAAAAGTTCCTTTTAAAGTTAAATCAATAATCTAAGCCTAATTCTACCTTTAACCATTGTAGAGGAGTTGGACACGTACAATCATTAACTAATAAACCTAGGCACCTTAGCTACTCTAATAAACTAATAACAGAAAAGATATGTGAGATCATCTTTTCAAATTTAATATTCTAAGTGCAAAATCTCTCACACAGAGCATGGCTCTTATATGCCAGTGCCAAGGCTCTCTGTGTCACCACAATGCGTTAATTCTTTTTTAAGGAAAATTATTGACATGAAATAATTGATAGGATAGCTAGCTTAGTGATGACTTG